>JAWHQI010000075.1:5978500-6587000 GCA_033032865.1 Dactylorhiza incarnata | reverse complement strand
ACTGGTCATGTGAAGTCTCAATGTCCGAACAAGGTCGTTCAGAACAAGGAGACACCGAGAACTTCTGGTACGAAGAAGGAGGGCGACGGCGGTGACATGTACATCGCTGCCGCGTGCGTTGCTCAGAGAGATTCTGATATGTGGTATGTAGACACAGGAGCATCATACCACATGACCCCTCATAGGCACTGGTTCTGTGAGTATGAGAGGTTTGATGGTGGAGATGTCATGCTGGGTGATGATTCTGCTGTGCAGATTATTGGGCGTGGCAAGGTGATGATGAAGTTGTCTAATGGGATCACAAGGTCTCTTCCCAATGTGATGCACATTCCAGGGATGAGCAGGAATTTAATCTCGGTGGGTTCCTTGGAGGATGCAGGAGTGCACTTCAGCTGTGACAAGCAATCTTGCAAGATGACAAGAGGGGCAATGGTGATTGCCAGTGGAGTGAGACATGGAACACTGTATACTCTGCTTGCTGATACAGTGGTTCCAAGTGGGGCTCTTATCTCTGAGAGCCAGGAGGTTGACCAGGAGAAGGTGTCCAGGCTGTGGCATCATCGGCTTGGGCATATCAGTGAGAAGGGGATGTCGGCCATGGCATCTGGTCAGATGGTGGAAGGGGTGCCGGAGTGCTCCACAAGCCTTGGGTTCTGTGAACATTGCCTGCTTGGCAAACAGACAAGAGTAAGCTTTCGTGGGACGGGCACGAGGGCAACTGAAGTGTTGGAGTTGATACACAGTGATGTATTGGGGCCAACTCCAGCTCCATCTCTAGGCGGCGCAAGGTACTATGTGTCCTTTACTGATGACCTCTTACGTTATTCCTGGATCTATTTTCTCAGGTCCAAGTCAGAGATTCTGGACAGGTTTAAGGAATTTAAGAACCTGGTGGAGAACCAGTTGGAGAGAAAGGTGAAGGTCCTCCGTTCTAACAATGGAGGGGAGTACTGCTCTGATGCTTTTGAGAGGTACTGTACTGAGCAGGGGATTGCACGGCAGAAGACCACACCGTACACTCCAGAGCAGAATGGAGTGTCGGAGAGGCTGAGCAGGACCTTGATGGAGAAGGCCAGGTGCATGCTCAGTTGGGCAGGTTTGGGGAAGGAGTTTTGGGTTGAAGCAGTGGCGACTGCAAACTACCTGAAGAACAGGTCCCCTACATCTGCTGTGGAGGGGTGTACACCCTTTGAAGCCATCTTCAAGAGAAAGCCAAATTTGGTCTATGCTCGTGTGTTTGGGTGTGATGCATATGTTCACATTCCAAAGGAGAAGAGGGGGAAGCTTGATGTTAAATCTGAGAAGTGCATCTTTGTGGGTTACAAAGAAGGCATAAGAGGGTACAAGCTTTGGAACCCTGTGACCAGGACTGTAACATTCAGCAAGGATGTGGTGTTTCATGAAACCAGTCCACAGGTAGTCACACAAGCTGAGAAGGCTAAAGAAGCAGAGAAAGAGACAGTGGTGGTGGAAGGAAGTTTTGAGAAAGGAGCTACCATTGTTGGGGCTGAATCTGATTCTGAATCAGATGATTTGGAGGTGGTGAGAAGTGTTGATGAGTCAGAAGATGAAGCTGAGGAAATTCCACTTCTGAGGAGATCGACAAGGGAAAGATGGGCACCAGTGAGATATCCCCAATGTGCAGTGGCTGCACAATGTTGCCTGAGTATACTTGGTGAAGATCCAACCTCTGCCAGTGATGCTAGATCAAGGGCTGATTCAAATCAGTGGGAGCTAGCCATGGTGGATGAAATGGAGTCTCTGAGGAAGAATCAGACTTGGTGTCTGTGTAAGCTTCCAAAGGGGAGGAAGGCCATTGGAAGCAAATGGGTTTTCAAGCAGAAGGTGAAGGGTGATGGCACTGTGGAGAAATACAAGGCAAGGTTGGTTGCAAAGGGGTTCTCCAAGGTCGAAGGTGTTGATTATGATGAGATCTTCTCACCGGTAGCCAAGATGACGTCGATCAGACTGGTACTCTCTATTGCGGCAGCGCATGACTTAGAGATCGAGCAGATGGATGTGAAGACGGCGTTTCTTCACGGTGATCTGGAGGAGGAGATATACATGAAGCAGACGGAAGGATTCGAAGCCAAGGGCAAGGAGGATCAGGTTTGCAGGCTGAAGAAGTCCCTGTATGGACTAAAACAATCTCCGAGGATGTGGTACCAGAAATTCGATACCTACATGCTGGAGTTAGGTTTTGAAAGATCGAATTCGGACCACTGTGTGTACATCCAGAGAAAGGGAGAGCAGTTCATCTTCCTGACACTTTATGTAGATAATATGTTATTGGTGGGCAATAGTGTCAGGATGATCCAACAAGTGAAGAAGCTGCTCTCAGCCAAATTCGAGATAAAGAATTTGGGGCCAGCAAATGTCATCTTGGGAATGCAGATTTCCAAGGATCGAAGCAAGAAGAAGCTTTGGTGTTGGGGCAGCAGAGGTACGTCGAGGAGATGTTGAAGAAGTTCAATATGACGGACTGCAAGCCAGTGGGAGCACCAATGCCAGTTGGGTGCAAGTTATCTGCAGAGTTGAGCCCGAAGACACATGATGAGGTCGAGGACATGGCGAAGGTCCCTTATGCTAGTGTTGTGGGAAGCTTGATGTACGTCATGGTCTGCACTCGCCCTGACATTGCTCAAGCGGTGGGAGTGTTGAGCCGGTATATGGCTACACCAGGAAAGGAACACTGGAACGATGTGAAGCGTGTGTTCAGGTATCTCCGAGGCACTTCGAATTACAACCTATGTTTTGAAGGAGCTGGTGAAGGAGGAGTCCTGGACGTGGTTGGGCACGTGGACTCGGATTGGGGAGGTGATCTGGATAGCAGGAGATCCACCAGTGGGTACGTGTTCACACTGTTTGGAGGTGCAATCAGTTGGATGAGTCGGAGGCAATGCGTGGTGGCACTCTCGTCGACGGAGGCAGAGTACATGGCTCTTACTCATGCGAGCAAGGAGGCCATATGGCTGCGGAGGCTATGTTTGGAGCTCGGGTTTGAGCAGGGGTCAGTGAAGCTGTGGTGTGACAGCCAAGGGGCTATTCAGCTAGCCAAGAATCCAGCCTTCCACGCACGAACCAAACACATTGACATCCAGTATCATTTCATCCGGGAGAGGGTGGAGAAGAAGGTAGTTCAACTGGAGAAGGTGGACACGATGGAGAACAGCTCTGATTTTCTTACCAAGGCGGTTCCTGTTGCCAAATTTCAATGGTGTGCATCGACCGTAGGGTTGAAGAGGAAGGTTGGAGGAGCAGCTCTCGTCGGAGGAAGATGTTCACCAAGTGGGAGAATGTTGGAGTTGGGGAACACTTCTGGTCAGTGTTCGTCGAACGGCGTTCGACGAACGAAGAAGAGTTCGTCGAACTCCGCCTGCGTTCGACGAACGGGTCCTTGATTACTCCCATCTCAGCAGCTCGTCGAACGGGAGAAGCCTGGGTTCGACGCTCGACGCCTGCGCTCGACGCCCACGCTCGACGCCTGCGCTCGACGCCTGCGTTCGACGCTCGACGCCTGCGTTCGACGCTCGACGCCTGCGTTCGACGCTCGACGCCTGGTGTACATGCTGTCTCAGCAGGTTCCGTCTCAACGGATGTTATTGAACCATCTCAACGGATGTTTGGTCTGAGCCCGGTTTGGCGCCCTATTTAAAGGGTGCATAACCATGGTTTGGGGTTAAGGTCGTTAAGCAAGAAAGGAGCGGAACAGTGCTTTCTTGGTGGCGGTTCCTCTGTTCTTGTCTGAAGAGGGTTAAGTGAGGTAGGATCGGTTTTGATCCTTGTAACCTTGTAAGCTGTAATCCGTCTTGGTGAATATAACAAAGAGAAGAGGAAGGGGAGAGGGGATGTAGCCCGGATTGGGGTGAACCTCTGTACATCTGTGTGTCTTCTGTGATTTTTCTGTGTTTTGTTTTCTTTCGAATTTCTTGTCTCGGCACACCCTATTTTCTTTACACTCTCGGGGTATGAAACACCTATCACTCAGAGCTTGTCCTCAGAAAGGTGTCGATAACGATAGCAACGCCTCTGTTGACGCACAGTCGGCTATCACACTCGCTGGAATCTACCTGTCACGTATGCCAGTCGTATGTTTTTCAAACGAGGGCAATTATAGTGGTCTTAGGGTGATGTTTAGGAGAAAGTTGCCCATGCCTACGGAGAGGATCAGAGTCCTGATGCCCTCCGCTCGAGACGTCCGGATACATGCAAGGGAGTCCAAGCGGGACCTGGTGACTGCCGAGGGAGAGTTAAAAAGTAGTTCGCGTGCTCTGAATTCTCCTACTTGACCGTCCTGCTAGATCGTAAGGAGATGGGGACAACTCTTGATTAATCGTCGAGACTGTCATATCGCGTTACACAAAAATTCGAGAGTTCACTCTATCACCAAAAAGTGAGTGTTAGCGCTTCATTTAAAGGTTAAAATAAGACATTCTGGTAACATGGAAATATAAAGAAAAACTTAAAACAAATAAAAAGTCATGACACAAGGGCCACCCAGGAGTTTCTTCACTGCCTCTTGCTAGAGAGGCAGGCCCTTCTTGATGACGCTCCCAACCCGGGGAGGAACATATTCATCGATCGAGTTTACTGACCGAATATAACATTCTCGTGTCGTCTTGGGGTCGCTCCGGACCCTGAACTGTTTGTCGCTCAGAGAGAACTTGAAGATCTGGTGATAAGTCGATGATATGGCCTGGAAGTCATCCAGGAGGGGTCTCCCGAAGATTGCATTGTAACTGCTCGGCGCGTCAATCACTACAAACAACTCCGGCCGCGCCACTTCGCATAGAACCACCGTGAGGTCGACCCCTCCTTCCACCCCGTTTCTTTCTCCTGCGAAGCCATACAGGGGCCCATCGCAAGCTTTAAGGGCCTTATCAGACTTCATGGAGTCGAAAGCTGGTTTGAAAAGGACGTTGACCGAGCTGCGGGTATCGATAAGGATACGGGCCACGGTGAAGTCATCCAAAATTGCTCTTCCTTCTTGAAAGTAATTATTCCCCGAAGAGGGGGAGCGAGGGAAGTTGAGGCGACCTCCCTTTCTCGGAGGCGCTTCAGACTAACCTTCCGCGACGACTCCGTCCCTGCGCTGTCGTAGATATAGTTGATGTATCCCCATCGGCTGACGCCTTCGGTTTCCACACATTCGTCCTCTTTGACATCATACCCGATGGCACTGTGCCCTTCTATATTCCCGCACCTCTGGGTGCTTGTGCCAGCTTCCTCCTCCTTCCCTTTCGAAGTAGAGGCCTCCCCAACGCCTTTAGGAAGTAGGAATTTCAGCTTCCCCTCTCTTAAAAACTTCTCCACCAAGTCGCGGAGAACTCGACAATTCTCCGTGTCATGACCGATATCTCGGTGGAACTTGCAGTAGAGGTTCTGATTTTTACCTCCGCGGCCATCGGGATGTCGATGTCGGAGTATTCTTCGTGGGTGCTGTCTCATTGGCTGGGATAGGCTGTTAGGAGGAGAGGAGGGTTGTTGTTGCTATCCCGTCGGGGGTGCTGAGGTTGTGTCAGCCTCATTTGCTGGAAATGAGGGCAGCGATGCTGAGATCGTTGATGTGAATTCCGTCCCCGCTGAGCCGGGGCTGGTAGTTCTGTCGAGGCATGTCGATCTGCTAAGTCGCTACATGGGGGCGGCTGGAAGAGTGTTGAGGGCGGTGGAATCCCGGGTCAGAGAGATTTGTCACAAACTCTTCGTTGTTGAGCTCTCCCTCAATAAAGAGGTTGGCTCGCTCGATGAGCTCGACGTAGGTCTTCGGCTTCCTCACGCTGATATCTAGCTTGAAGAGCTCGGGCCTTAAACGTTGGTGAAGGCAACCCGGTAGACCTGAGGGTCAACATCGGGGACCTCCGTCATCAGCTCCTAGAAGTGATCAAGATACTGCCCCAGGGTTTCATTTGGGCCTTGCCGAATCATGAACAAGGCGACCACAACAGCCTTCCTTCGCTTTGAAGTGGCGAACCTTTGCAAAAAATTTGTTCTTAGCTCCCTGAAGGAACATATCGAACCAGGCGAGAGGCTGTAGAACCACTCTCTCGCCTTCCCATCGAACGTGGTGGCTAGGAGCTTGCAGAGGAGTCCCTCTGAGAGAGGCTGGAGGGACACTGTCGCATCAATGGCTTGCAAGTGATACAAGGGATCCTCTTTCCCCGAGAAGCAGGAGAGTCGGGGTTCCCTGAACCCGTGAGGAACGGTTTCTTCTACGATGGCCCGGGCGAGCGACGAGTAACTCTCCTCCCCATCGACATGATCAGGCTCCTCGAAATCTAAAGACCTGTCGGGATAGGAGGTTGTCGTCTCTTTAAAGAACTGTTGGCGGGCGCACGCATCCTCGTCGCGCGGTTGCTGCGGTGGTGGATACGCCGGAGGCGAAGGCGGCACGAGTGGAGTTGCGGTCTCTTGCGGATGTTCGGCGGCTTGAGCGTGCGGCCCCTGATTGACCAACAGGATCACCAACGCAAGCAAGTGATTGAATTCGCCGCGGGTGACCGGCGCTTCTTCGCGGGGCTCAGTCGCCAGCTGGGACTGAACGAACACGCGACCTTCAGATTAGGATGTACCGGCGAACTCAGCGGTCTTAGGATGTCAAACCGAGAGTTGCAGAGTCAGCCTTTGGGCGGTCCCTCAGGTCGAGGTCGCGCGACCTCGGAAGACCTCGAATCTCGTTTTGAGCGAGCTTTAGAGCGGACTCGGCAGGAGTTCGCTAAAGCTCAGCGAGAGACTGCTCAGCAGATAGAGAAGATGAGCCAGGCCTTGGGGGCGATCTCCCAGCGCTTCGTCCCTCAGACCGCTGAAATCGCCACGCCCATCATCAATCTGCCCGTCAGCGGTCACGTGCAAGATCGCTCGGCCCCTCAGCCCGCAGTCCCTCTGCGGTCTCAGGGAGAGGAGTTCGTCGCTCGGCATGACATTTTCCAGGCAGCTGCCCAGGGAAGTCCAACCCGAGCTCTGAACTTTCAAGAGGATGTTGTTCATCCCCCAGCTGATCGTTGGGAGGAGCCATCTCCTTTTGTCGACCAAGTGAGGTGGGAGCCAGTTCCCATGGGGTTCCGAGAACCTCGGGTCCCAGTCTTCACTGGTAGGGATGATCCGGTCTCTCACCTGCAGGCCTTCGAAGCCGCAGTGTCGATTAGAACTCTGTCTGAGGGCCTCCGTTGCAAGTTGTTTGCAACCTCTTTGGGAGATAAAGCTAGGGAGTGGTTCTTCAACCTTCCCTCCAGGTCTATTTCATGTTTTGCAGACCTGCGGAGAGAGCTTCTTTTGAGGTTTGCTACCTCGAAGAAGAGAATGAGTGGCCCTGCAGCCCTCTTCAAGATCAGACAAGGTGAAAGTGAGACTACAGCTTGCTTCGTAGCGCGTTTCCAGGAAGAGATTCTGAGTATCAGGGACGTTGGTCCGATTCTGCATCGAATAGCTTTCATTAATGCCCTCTGAGAGGGTCCGCTGAAGTTTGAGCTGACCACCAGAGAGCCAAGTTCCTATCAGGAGCTGATAGCTGTCGTCAACAAGTTCATCGAGGGGGAGATCTGCAATCCAGAATATGTCTCCAATCTTTCCAGCTTGGCTTATCAAGGAGCAAGCAGTTCTTCTTCAGCTCCTCAGCCTTTCCAGAAGCCAGCTCGTCAAGACTATCAACCTCAAGCCCCCCGAGGAAGAAATTTTCGCCACCACCGTCCATTCGTCAACCACCAGAAGTTTAACCAGTGGCATCAGCCCGCTCCAGCTCAGCTTCCAGCTCTTCTTCCTCCCCCTCCAGTTGCTCATCCTAGGCAGCAGTTTGATGATTCTCAAGACGCTTTCACAAATCTTGCTCTCCCGATCAGTGAGGTGTTAGAGATTATTCAGAAGCAACCCTTCTTCAAGAAACCAGCACCAATCAAATCTGATATCCGGTCCAGAAACCCAACTTTATATTGCGAATATCATAAAAAAAGGGGTCATCAGACTGAGAATTGCAGAGCTCTCAGGTTCCTGATCGAGAAGTTGCTGAAAGAGGGGAAGCTCCAGGATTTGATAGCAAAGAAGGTTGAGGAGCAGACGAAGAAAGCGAAGACCGTGGCTGGGGTAAGTTGGGAGTGAGAGGAAGTGGAAGATGTTGGTCTCTTCGGCAGTCTTCACTTCGGAAGTGAGTGCGTGGATGCTGACGACGAAGGGGAGTTTGGTCGTCTTTTTTGCATCCACGGAGGAGGAGGGTTGGAGTCCTCGAAGAAGTCTAGTGCTTCGAGGGTCTTCAGGTCGGAAGTGGTTGTGGCCTCGACCTCAACTCCTGAGCCGGAAGTAGTTGTGTTTAGTAAGGAGGATCTGCCACCTCATGGCAATCCTTTTAATGATGCGGTGGTGATCAAGGCAGTAATAGAAAACTTCACCGTGGATAGAATTATGATTGATACAGACAGCTCAGTAAATCTCTTGTTCAAGCCAGCCTTTGAAGGTCTCAAGTCAGGGAAGCCTCTTCTTGCTACCGAAGGACCTCTCTACGGGTTCTCGGGGGAGAAAAAAGAAGTGGAGGGGAAGGTGACCCTCACTGTGGTAATGGGAGGTGTGATCAAGCAAGCGGAGTTTGTAGTAGTAGATGCTCCTAGCAGCTACTATTGCATCTTCGGGAAACCTATACTTAATGAGTATAAGGTCATCGTGTCTACCTTCAATCTGGCTTTGAAGTTCACTGCCAAAGGAAAGCAGTTCAAGGTCCGGAGTGACCCAAAGCTTGCCCGAGAGTGTTATGTCAAAACGGTTAACGTCGTGGAGATATCTCTCCCCGAAGCAGCAGCTATAGAAGAGGTTCCAGAAGCTGAAGAGATGGTCTGTGAGGTCCCTGTTGGAGAGGCTCTGGAGGAGCCATCCCAAGACCTGCCAGGGGAGTTGGCAGCGGGAGTGAAATCTGAAGGGGCTCACCTGGAACCTGCCCAGGTAGTCCAGAAGGTGCTTATTGAGGCCGGAAATGAAGAGAAGAAACTCCCCATTAATGGAGAGCTCGCTGAAGCTGAAAAGGAGTTGATCTCCTGCCTTCTGAAGAATTTGGATGTATTCACTTGGTCAGCGGGTGACATGCCGGGGGTTGATCCCGATGTAGCTTGCCATCATTTGAATATAGATCCAGCCTACAGGCTTGTGAAGCAGAAGAAGCACGTCGTTGCTGATACGCTCGTTGAACCAATCAGGGAGGAGGTGTTGAAACTTTTTCAAGCTGGCTTTGTCCAGGAGGTTCAGTACCCTGATTGGGTTTCAAATATTGTAATGGTGAAAAAGCCAGGTGGCAAATGGCATATGTGTGTAGATTTCACCCGTCTTAATGAAGCTTGCCCGAAAGATTCTTACCTCTTGCCTCGGATAGATTCTTTAGTTGATTCCGCGGTTGGGTATTCTTTTATGAGTTTTTTAGATGCATTCTCAGGTTATCATCAGATTAGAATGCATAAGCCCGACGTACCTCATACGTCATTCATTACGAACGATGAGTGCTTTTGTTATCACTTAATGCCTTTCGGGCTTACAAAATGCTGGTGCAACCTATCAAAGGATGATGGATTCTGTGTTTCAAAGACAGAAGGGTAGAAACCTCGAAGTGTATGTTGATGACCTCCTCGTCAAAAGTAAGGTGTTTTCAACTCATTTGAGAGACCTCGAAGAGACATTTTCAACTCTTTGAACCTTCAATATGAGGTTGAATCCTTTAAAGTGTGTTTTTGGAACTAGCAAGGGCAAATTCTTAAGTCATCTCTTGACCCCGGAAGGACTTGAGCCTAATCCTGATAAAGTGAAAGCGATTCTTGAAATGGCACATCCGAGATCTCCAAAGGAAGTGCAGCAGCTGGGAGGTAGAATGGCAGGTCTGAGCAGGTTTATATCTCGTTCAGGAGATAAAAGTGCTCCTTTTTTCAAGACCCTTCGGAAGGCCTCTAAGTTTGAGTGGACCAAAGAGTGTGATGTGGCTTTTGATCAGTTGAAGAAGCAGCTAACTTCAACTCCTCTTCTTCAAAGCACCCGAGAGCGTGACGACCTCTTCATATCTGGGTGTTGGAGCTGATGCAGTTAGCTCGGTGCTGGTAAGAGAAGAAAAGAGAAAGCAGTTCCCGGTCTACTATGTTAGCAGGATCCTGAAGAATGTGGAAATAAGATACCCAATCCTAGAGAAGTTGGAGCTAGCTCTTATCATCTTAGCAAGGAGGCTTAGACCGTATTTTCAGGCTCATTCTATTCAAGTAGTCACAGACTTACCTCTGAAGAATGTGTTAGAAAAGTCAGAGCATTCAGGTAGATTGGCCAAGTGGGCGATAGAGCTAAGTGAGTTCAATATTTCTTATGCGCCTCGAATGGCGATCAAAGCCCAGGTGCTAGCAGACTTCATGGTTGATACAACAAATATTGGCTCTGAAATTGAGGTTGGGAGACCTCTCTCTTGGACCATTTTCGTCGATGGAGCTTCAGGCAAAAACTCCTCAGGAGCAGGGGTAGTATTAATCAATCTGAACGGTGTAAGGCTAGATCAAGCTTTAAAGTTTCATTTTCCGGTTACTAACAATCAAGCCGAGTATGAGGCTCTTTTGGCAGGTCTTCGCTTCGCCAGAGAACTAGGTATTGAGAATGTTGAGGTGAAAACGGACTCTCTAGTCATGGCTTCCCAGGTGAACAGTACGTATGAAACTCGAGAACCTGTCTTAAAGAAGTATCAAGAGTTGGTGAAAAACGAAATTGGGAAGTTCAAAAGTTTCACGATTCAACACATTCCCAGAGCAGATAATTCTGAGGCTGATCAGCTTGCAAAATTTAGGTTGCTATCTGGAGGGACTACCTCGGACCTGTTTCATCCTGCAGTAGAAGAAGAGAGAGTTATGATGATTGACCAGAGGCCATCTTGGATGGATCCTTTTGTTCTATATCTTTCAACAGGGGAGTTTCATATCAGTGTCAAAGATAAGAAAAGATTCAGGTTGAAAGCAAGGCATTATTATCTGATTGCAGGAATTTTGTATCGAAAGACTCTCTTAGCCCCTTTAGCCAGATGTATCTCGGAAGAAGAGGTCTCAATAGTTCTTAGAGAGGTTCATTCTGGTGAATGTGGAAGTCATTCTGGTGCCAGAACTTTAGAAAAGAGAATTCTAAAACAGGGATATTTTTGGCCTAATATAAGGAAGGATGTCGGTGACTATGCAAAGAAGTGTGTCCAGTGTCAAAAGTTTGCTCCTCTTCAGCATCAGCCTGCCCAGAGGTTAAGATCGATAATGACTCCTTGGTCGTTTGCAGTTTGGGGAATGGATCTTCTCGGACCTTTTTCCTATGGCTAGCGGGCAGCGTAGTTTCATTCTGGTTATGATTGATTACTTCAGCAAATGGATCGAAGCAAAAGCTGTGGCTAGAACTACCACCCAGATAGTAAGAAACTTTATTTGGGATGAGATTATTTGTAGACACGGGATCCCAATGGCTATCATCACTGACAATGGACCTCAATTCAACAACTCAGAGCTGATTAATTTTTGTGATGAGGTAGGGATTGATCTGCGTTTTGCTTCAGCGCATCATCCAGAAGAAATGGTCAGGTAGAAGCAGCCAACAAGTCTATCTTGAACCTCCTTAAAAAGAAGGTCGACAACATCAAAGGTAACTGGGCGGAACAGCTTCCATCAGTGCTCTGGATCCTGAGAACCACCCCTACAGGAGCTACTGGAGAGACTCCTTTCAAGTTATCCCATGGATCGGAGGCCCTCATTCCAGTTGAGTTCGAGGTGAAAAGTCCAAGAGTTATATTTGCTAAGCAGAATGAAGGCAGCTGGATAGAGGAGAATGATGAGAACCTGAAATGCAATCTCGACCTCATCGAGGAGTTGAGAGATGAAGCTATGATAAGACAGGAAGAAGTGAAGAGGAGAATGGCAAGGCACTTCGACAAAAATATCAGAGACAGGGAATTCGCTGTTGGAGACCTAGTAATGAAAAAGGTAGATGTAGCTGCCAGGTCCAGCTCAGTGGGGAAGCTGAATCTGAACTGGGCAGGACCTTATGTTGTAAAGGAGGTATTAAGGAATGGAGCCTACCGCCTCAAAACATATGATGGAAGGGAGATCTCCAACACCTGAAGTGGATATGATCTAAAGCGTTTCTACTCTTGATACCCTCTCTTCTCAGTGTCTTACATCTTTTGTCTCATTCTTTACTATCAATACAAATACTGACACTATTTCCTATGTGTTTTGCAAGGAATAACTTGATATAGAATTGGCTGCGAACCTAAGTCACGTCAAGCGAGATATCGCCGAATCCTAATTGAACCCCCGTGAATTGTAGCTAGAGTTGGCCGGGAGATTTCGCTTCCGTGTGGTAGTAGCTCGCCAATCTCGTGCGGCGGATCTTTAGGATTCCGGATCCAGGACAACACGTGAACACACCTCTGCATCAAGGGAGGTCTAGGTGATTGTCACCTCTGTCGTGCCTACGGATAGTGTCCAACAGCTTTGATGACCTTTCTGAGGAAAGCAATGTGGTCGCTTTTTAGTACACACCTGCCCAACTGGTCATCATAGCCTGTTACACTCGAATACTCCTTGGCTTAGTTTTATTGGGATGAGAGCTCTCTAAGGGACGGACTCGAGCACCTAAGACCGCCGTCTGTGATCAGAAGGAGCGGTCAGAAACATTTGTGACCGCTGCCTAGAGAGTGTCAGACCGCCATGGTCACCTCTCCTTCTCCCTGACCAAAATGGTCACTTCGTCTCTCTCTAACCTCTTGACCGTCGCGGTCATTTCTTCTATTTCTTCCTCTGTGACCGCCGAGGTCACTTCTTCTCTCTCCTTCACACGACCGATGAGGTTGTTTCATCAGCAGTGTCACAACATTGATGACCTCTCTGAGGAAAGCAATGTGGTCGCTCTTTAGCACACACCTGCCCAATTGGTCATCTTGTCTTGTGCACTCTCTTTCCCCCTTTTCGAGACCGCTCGGTCTCGTTCTTATATATCTTGACAATCTAAGACCGTCGCCTGAGGAATTCTTCCTGAAATTATTCTTCCTTATATCTCGAGATAGCGGCGGTCTCGGTTCTCTTAGACCATTGCCCGCGGTGATCTTGAAGAAACTATTCACTTTCTATAGTTCAATGGTGTAACGGTCTTGAAATTACTAGACCGCTGGAGGCAGGTTTCAAAATTATTTATAAGTACCGAATAAGAGCAATCTGGGTTGGGTAGATCGCATATATCTCACTCTGGATATCAAGGATCTATGGAAGGTTGTTTATGCTTCAAAACATTTCTAAGAATTAGGGATGGGCGGTCAGAAAGTTTCTAAGATCGTAATTATCTCATCCTTGGTATTCACTATTTTGAGATCGTTATTATCTCAATGATATTCTGAGTTAATGTGAAACTGTCATCCTCTAAATCTCTCAAATACGAAGAAGGATTATGTTGAGGAGGCAGAAGAATTACTCTTTATAAAAGTAAGAATATCGAACTCAAAACCTGAGACCGTTCGGTCAGATGATTATTTTACTTATTCTGAAGTCATCGTCACGAGACCGGATATCAGAAGATCGATCAGATCAAAAGTAGTGAAGAGTAAATATAAAGAAGTTAGAACGGTCTTGAACAGCAAAGGTGTGTAAAGAATCTGACTCATTTCTATTCATATCAAAATTGTGGCTACAGATCGCACGGTCTACAAAATATTTTGACCGCGGCTTTTAAAAAGATCAAAATACAAGCTCGACAAAATAAAAAAATAAAAAAAATCTATTTGGACCGCCGAAATTTCTTGGGAGAGGGCTCTTCTGAAGACCTGGTGTCAGCTGAGTTTCTTCTGGGCTCTGAGGTGATTCCTTGGAACCAGCACTTGAGTCCGCCGTCGAGCTCAAGTCGACACCCGGCTGATATTGGCTTCCACTGGCCGGGGCGACCTCGCTATCGGTCTCTTCGTCCTCAGCCTTACCGGTCTGGGAGACCGCAACTTCTTCTTCTTCCTCTCCTTCTTCTTCTCCCTCTTCTGCTTCTTTTACCTCTACCAGGGGGGCGACGTCAAGGAATAAGCTGGAAAAGTTGATGTCTTCAGGAATACCGATGTCGCGGTCTCGCATCCGAGTGATCGCAAGATCGACGGTTCCTTTGACTTTTTCTATCATGACCCTCTGGTAAGCTGGATTGTCATTATCATACATCTCATTTTTTGTTTTCTGCAAGGAAACAAATCAGGTTAAGCGGTCTGAAGTTTATAAGACCGTACAAAGAATTGTGGAGATCCTCACCTCCAGCTCGTCTGCGAGATCTTTGTTGTCGCGAAGAGCCCGGCGCAGAAGCCGCCCCATGTGGTGATTCAAGACTGTGCTTCTGACCGTCGCCTACGCGCACATGTCAGGTACAATCTCTTCCTCCAAGTTGTACAGCTCCTTTTGATTTTTCTCACCATACAGAGCAGCTGTGACCGCATCTGCATGGCGAGTGAGACCGCCAATCCAAAGGGGAAGAGCGGTGGAAACCTTCACACTTTTTCCCTTCTGATCTCATTTGAGTAGCGGTCTCCCCTCGATATCCTTCAGCTTCCTCCTGTAGCCGGCCAAAGGAAATCTCCTCTAAGCAGGAGGAGATGGTTCAGCGGGCTGGTTCTGTAGTCGTTCCCTTTCCCTTTTCAACCTAAGCTCGCGCTGGGTAAGAGCCTCCTCTTTTGGAGAGACCGGTAAGATTGTCGGAACCGTCAATGTCGCTGCGTCAGAAACTTTCATTAGATATTAAGTATGCGGTCAAAGTGTTTTGAGATCGCAAGTGGCTACTTACTCTCCTCCGGGGCGAGCTCAGCGACCTCATCCCAATGAGTGATGTAATAAACGAGACCAATCCTTTGCTGGGAGAGCATCTGCTGAATAGCGGTCTCCACCTCTAACAAGGTTTTCGGCTTCTTGAAGACCGCCTCAGCTCGGGGAGCAGGTCGAGTCTCAAGACCGCCGAAATCTCCCTCAAAGATCAAGAACCATTCTGTCCAGTTCGGGATCTTGTTTGGGAGATTGACAATCTTCACCCCCGGGCAGAAGAAGTACATCAACCCCTTAAACTCCTCTTTCTTCTTTCCCTCTTTTAATGACTTCACAGTAAAGGCCGCGCGGAAGAGGTCGAGAGTGACCCACCCTAGCCGAACATAGATAGCAGATGTAAGTGAACATCAAAGCTATTGAGTTCGACGGCACCTGAGCGGGCACGACGCCATAATAATTGAAGATCTCCACCAACTCCAGAGGTAGAGGAAAAGTAAACCCGCATTCAACGTGATCGATTGGGACAACGATCTTCATCGGCGAACAGGTATCAATCCTTCACCCTCCGCCGGCAGTCGGATCAGAATCTGCGAGCTGAGGTGATATCTGTCTAAGAAGTCTCGAAATTCGGTCTGAGAGAGGCGGTTTGGCTTGTGTTCGGCGCTCATAAAAATTTCAGCTACGGCACATCGCGAGGTCACCATCTTCAGAGATCGCAGAGACCGGTTGGTGGTTGGAATTTTCAAGTATGTATTTATTGAGCTATCGAATGCGGTATTTATAGCATCTCAGACAATGATGGCGTAATCATGACGAAGGGCGGGGTTGACAAGATTGCATGCGGAGACCGCAATCTCTTTACTTCGACAAAAAAGAAAAATTTGACAAGAAAAATACAAATCGATCATAGGTTATGAGACCGCACAATCTCAAGCAAAAAATTTCAAAAGGTAAGAAGATTCAGCACCACAACATCATATTGAAGAAACCGCATAAGCAGAAAAGGGAGATTATTATTATTACAAAACATAAATGTCTCAAAAAGTTAAAATTATACAATAGTCAGCATAAAACATTGTGAAGAGCAAGTCATCATTTTTTCTGATCGCTTTTCCTGCCGACGTGAGCGGTCTTGTCCTGTATCTCGTAGACTGCTGATAGAGTAATCGACGGACCAAGGATAGCGCTCAGGGTTGACTTATGAATGCCACCCAGCTCTTTGTCGAGCTGGTCAAGGGGAATAGCGGTCTCCGAGACCGGGCGGTCTGTCGGATGACCGCTGGGAGATCCTACAAGCAGACTGGAAGAGCCCGCTCGTAGCCGCTCGTTCTCAGCGAACAGAGCGTCCGACTTCCCCCTAAAGTAAATGGCATCCACTTTAGCTTTTCGAAGCATCCTGTGGAGATCGGCCATGTCGTCCTCAAGCTTCTTCCTGACTTCTTTCTCCCTCTGGTCCAACTGCTTCTTCAGCTCAGCGATCTTTAGCTCGCTTTGGTTGGAGACCGCCTGAAGCTGCTTACTGAACTCAGCTTCTTTTAATTTAAGTCTCTCATCCTTTTCCAGTAGCTTCTTCTCCAGCACCATCTCCCTGGCTTGTGAAGTCTGAAGTGCCTCAAAAAGAGGTGTCAGAACCTCTGAAAGCAGAGGAGCGGCCTCCTGTTGAAGAAGCTCATTCTTCTCCGGCATCTTCTCGGTCTCAACCGGATCATCTGCGGTCAAAAGAAACAATGGAGTCAGATGTCAAAAAAAAGAAGAATCACAAAAGAAAGTCTCATACTCGAAGAAAAGGAAAGACGGCGATTGCAAGAAAAGCCCTTGGCGATCTCAGTGACCGTGGGAAACGCGGTCAGCACAAGGCGATCAGACCGCCTCCAGCGCTCAAGGTCCATCTTTTCCAATTGCTCCTTTCGCGATCTCTCCCCATCTTTTCTTCTCTTTTTTAGCTCATCATGGCTCAAAAGAATGTCATATGTGGGAATGATGACGATCTCATGACGCCGCACTGGTGATTGAGGTCTAATATAAAAAGGAAGAGAAAAACTAGGTTCAGCGATCAATTTAGCCTTGCCAGACCGAATAGCCGATATCGCGGCCACACGGTCCGCAACCGCCTTTGTCAGCTTGGCATCCTCCGCAGCGGTCACCCTCTTCCCCTCGGATAGAGTTTCTTTCTCCTTCAGTAACTGCGCCTCCAGGCTAGCTCGCGCGGTCTCTTCTTCTTCCTTCTCTTCATTCCTCTCTTCTTCTTCCTCGCCGACCTCTTCATCTCCACCTTCCTCCTCAGAATCGAGGATCCCGATAATTTTCTCATCTTTCTTCTTCTTCTTCCCGATCTCTTCTTCTCTTTTCCTCCTTCTGTCTTCTTCTATCTTCCTCTCCTCTTCCTCTTCTTTCTCTCTTTTCTTCACCTCCTCCTCTCTTTCTCTTCTCTCCCTCTTCTTCTTCCTCAAGCTTCTTCTCTGCCTCCTCTCTCTCTTTTTTCTTCTTCTCTTCCTCCCTCTCTTTCTCCACCTCCTCCTTATTCACCTTCTTCCCTTCTTCTTCCTCTATTTTTCTCTTCTTCCTTTCCTCCAGCATCTTCCTCTCTCTTTTTTCCCCTTCTCTCTTTCTCTTTTCTCTTTCTCCTTATCCTTATGCACCTTCTCAGCCAGGTTAGTTTTGGCCTTCTCATTCAACAGCATTAGCCTCCTCTGATCCAGCTCGATCTGAACCTCCTCCTTTTCTGTCTTCAACTTAATTTCCTTACCGATCACCGCCTTCGACAGCTCAGCTTCTTTCTCCTTTGCCTGCTCTACCTCAAGCCGATGCAATTCGGCCTCAAAGGGATCGAAGGACTGCACAGCAGAAGAAGAAGAAGAAGAAGAAGAAGAAGAAGAAGAAGAAGAAGAAGAAGAAGAAGAAGAAGAAGAGTCATTTAAAGAAGGGTCATCAAGGTAAGCCCTTAGCTCGGAGCTGAGACCGCACAAAGGTTGTGAGACCGCAAGAGCAGAACAGGCTGCAACGCTAGCTACCTGCAGGGGAGCGACCTCAAGATCTTTAGGAGGAAAGCGAGCAGAAGCAGGTTTGACCGCGACGGTCTTAGTTAGAGGCTTCTTCTCATCTTTCTTCTTTGGCTTCCCGATTTCAGAAGGAGAGTCCGTCTTTAACTTCTTCCTACTAATTTCAACGGCTTTTTCTTCCTCAACAATCTTTTGCCTTAACTTCTCAGCTGAAGTTCTGTTCCTCTGGAGGCCGGTCTTTATTTCTTCGGTAGTGAGCTGACCGCGATGCACAGCGGTCTGGCTGAGCATCTCTAAAGTCTTCCCAGAATCAAAGGATATCCTGACATCAGCGAGATCAAGCTCGGGCACCTCTGAGGAAGATCCCATGATGTCCACCTGACTCGAGACCGCCTGCAATGGTGTAACGGACTCCTTCATCTCCAACTTCTCAACGGTCCCGGCGGTCTCCTTGACCGCCACATTAGAAAGCCCCGTCTCAGGTACCTTCTTGGAGCCATCCGACTCTGTTGTCCTGGACTTCTTCGCCGAAGATTTCTGCGAGACAGCAGGAGGGATTGCGGCCTTTTTCTGCTCCAAATGCCTCATGAGACTCATCGTTGAATCAACCTTGGCGATCACGAAAGCTCAAGACCGCTTATCAGATTTTCAGCTCAAGTTTTGGAAAAAGTTCAAAATGACGGGATTCTTCCTACCTTTTTATAGCCGGCTGTCACATCATGGATATTTGTGATCTCCGCGGTCAAAGCGAACATTTCCGAAGTCCATCGGAACTTGGAAATGTGCGGGGATTATGTTAGCCCGGAAGTTCGCGATCTCAAGTACTCATACTGAAGTTCACCCGGTCTCGGCGGTCTCAGGTTTGAGAGATCGATCAGAACGCCTGTCTTGTCCTCTGCAGCAGATCTTCAAGTTTCCAACGATCAGGCAGATTCGAGATCGCCAGACCGTGCGGTCTGAGGCCCTGAGCCTGTCTGCTATTTGCATTCCAGGTAGCTTCTTTCCTCTATCCTGGCTCTCTTATATCCCGAGCAGCCCGTAATTTTGAGATCTGCCCGTTCGAGCAGGCTCCCGCGTCTATAATTAGAGGGGTAGGGGTCCCCAAAAAAGGACTTTTGGTTCGAGCCTAGACCGTAGTAACAGTCTAAGCGGTCTCAGTTTTCTGTCCTCACTAAGGTTCCCTTCCCGGTCTCGTCGCCTAACAACATCCTTCTCGGCTGCTCTAGGACCCATAGTAACCGGTCGTCCTCAGTTTTTCCCTTTTCCTTCAGTAAAAGTTGTGGGGGTACAATTTTTGCTGAAGGAAAAATTTTACTGAAGGAAAAGGGAAAAACTGAGGACGACCGGTTACTAAGGGTCTAGAGCAGCCGAGAAGGATGTTGTTAGGCGACGAGACCGGGAAGGGAACCTTAGTGAGGACAAAAAATTGAGACCGCTTAGGTTGTTACTACGGTCTAGGCTCGAACCAAAAGTCCTTTATTGGGGACCCCTACCCCTCTATTTATAGACGCGGGAGCCTGCCCGAACGGACAGATCTCAAAATTACGGGCTGCCCGGGATATAAGAGAGCCAGGATAGAGGAAAGAAGCTACCTGGAATGCAAATAGCAGACAGGCTCAGGGCCTCAGACCGCGCGGTCTGGCGATCTCGAATCTGCCTAATCGCTGGGAACTTGAAGATCTGTTGCAGAAGACAAGACAGGCGGTCTGATCAATCTCCCAAACCTGAGACCGTCGAGACCGTGTGAACTTCAGTATGAGCACTTGAGATCGTAAACTTCCGGACAAACAGGGACGGTTCAGCGTGTCCGCCAGCGTGGATGAGTTCGCCGGTTGAGAGAATATGAAGGTCGCGTGTTCGAACTGTTGGTGCAAAATTTGTCACCCAACTTACCACACTCAACGACCGGCTCAGGGAGTCCGGTGAAGAGTTCGGAGACCGCAATCAACCGGTTACTAACCCACAAGGGCGTGGCGAACAGAGCACAGAAAAGATAATGTCGCTAGCAGCGGTGGACACCAGACTGGCCCGCAGCGGCGAATACATCTTGCTGCAGGCTAATGATATTCTGCAAAGATATATTACAAGCTATTACAAGAGTATGCGTTGAAAATAGAAGGCGACCGCGAGACAGAACTTGTAACCGCACCTACAACAGGGTAGATTCTAGCCCAAGTTTCGTCCCCAATTGAGCACCCCTGACCCTTTATTTATACTTGAGAGTAGGTTGCCCAACCAGTTGGGAGCATTTAATGCTATATTAAATGCCCAACTACCTGAGGTACACGAAGGGTCGGGTAGCGGGAAGAGAGAAAGAAAACGCGCGGGCATGACAGGTCGTAGCCGCACACACTGGCTAGCTGAGAAGAGGGGCCAAGCGTGCTCTGAAAGGTATCCGTCGCGACCTCCAAGAGAAGCTGTTGAACTGCCCGGAAGAATGTGCGCACACTTGACGAGTATCCGCGCACATCCCTGCTGAAGAGAGTTCGCAACCCTTCGGCGAGAAACCGCGATCTCTTGGCTGGGTGCCCGCCCGGGACTTCTGGGATCGGCTGTGGTCGCAGGATTTGGGTTAACAGGGGGGATGTCTCAGACAGACAGACACTTGAAAATCGAAAAGTGTGATGTCAAAGCAATCCATGTGGTGCGAAAAAGGAGGCAAGGGGCAGGGCAGTATCATTATCGCGAGCCATATTTTGAGTCTCGGGCAAGAGTTGTGAAGGGCGGCTAGGCTGGAGGATGCCCTGACGCGGCTAACCGAACAATGTGTAAATGCTTGAAGGTCGGGATTGTGTTGTCGGCATGCTCGACAAACCAGCGTGAGATGAAAGCCACGCTCGGATGGCCTAAAACCTTATTGTGGAGGCACTAAACAAGTGTGGAGAGCTTAAATTTTGGGATCGCGCAGGCTATGGTGTCAACAAAACAGAGCAGGTTCGAAACCGCACATGAGGTCATGGAAGCGTGCAGTTGATGCACTACGTGAACGGAGAGGTTATCAAGCACGAAAGATGTAGCCGAAGCTACACGAACGAAGGAAGGTTGGGGAGGGGAGGCATTGTTCGGGCAGAGGTCGGACCAATTGATAGCTCATAGCGTATCCAGATACACAAAGTGGCGCATGGTCGCCAATACTCCTCTCTAGACCAAAATAAGGGACGTCCTAACACATGATACTAGCCTCATTTATATACTAGGGTACCCAACCAACAAGGAAAATAAGCTATTATAAGCTTAAAGTTCTGAAACAGACTAAGCAGAGAGTGAAGGCTTCAGTCCGCAGTGGCCCCCAATGAACTCGAGTAGACTCGCATCGCCTGCTGCCTCAGTGTGTCATGTGCGCTCATGTTTGTGTTAAATAATGGCATCTAACATTGTAAAATAACCGATATATTAACTCTGGCTCAGACGATTCTTAACAATCATTTTTTATAAATTTTAGCTTTGAGGTCATAAGTATGAAAATATTATTAGATTTACGAACTACATTCCACAGACAAGAAAACCCTTAAATATCAAGTATCTTTAGACAATCATGATCATCACCATCATCGTTAGATTATCCCAGCTATTTCGGTTCTCTTTATGAGTTACATTTTTCATTTGTTCCATGGAGTGCTGCTAAGTATCATGTAAATATTATTTGTCACTTGAAAACAAGATATGAAGCATATACATCCAGCAAAACTTAAATTTGCAACAGAAAAAGTTAGAATCTATATATTGAACAAATCAGGGAATGATTCTGACTACTGAAATAAAATTTTATAAAATGGTTTACCGTGAAGGTAGGATTATGAAAGTCATCCTTATGCAATGTTTGGAGTGTGCTGAACAAAGGATGCTTGGGATTGTCATATCTCCCGCCACATAAATCAAGACCTCCAACAAAAGCAACGATTTTTCTCTTGTTTCCTCCAGCATCAGCATCAACAATCACAGTTTTCTGGTGATGTGTAAAGATGACTCCAGTTTCCTGATAAACGAGAGTCGTGATTAGGAATGAAAAGTACATTCCAAAACATGAGAGCAATTTTTTTTAATAATTTTATCAGAAATCATCTATTTCAAAAACTAAAAACAAGATAAGAATGTTGCTAATTTTTAATAGAGATGAGGAAGTGGTATGTCACTTGAGTATTTAGAAAGTGCATACTATTAGAACATATGCATCCAACCTAAATGAAGTTGGTTGTGGGTGGAGAGGCCCATAATCTATATAAATGCACAAGGCTGCATGAATTTTCCAATGTGGGTTATATTCTCAACCCACGAGTCTTTGGCCTATAGCATGTGAACTTCTTTTTAATTGAGTGTGTGAGAGTGGATGGTTAGGTTTAGTCTGCTATGATATCATAATAGATCTTGTGCATCCAACCTAAAATCAATTGGTCGTGGGTGCAGGGGACCGGGAGTGCATAAGGCTACATAAATTTTCCGATGTGGAGCTATATTCTTAACATAGACACTCTAGAAAAAATATATAATTCAAGTGGCATATGTTAATAAATGAATAGGGAAAAGATAAACACAACCTAGAGCAGTCAAAATGTACACTATTGTAGTATAGTAGGCGCATGTACCGCACTCCCATGCCTAAACATACCAAGCACTACATCAACATGCCTTGTGTTGGCTTCTCTCTTATGAATCAAAACGTCTAACCTCTCTTACCACATGACCCCCCTTGTCGGAACCACCAGAGTGTGCATATGGATGCCGCCTTGATAAATTCTTGGTGTGATATACTACATTGTAATTAATTAGTACATAATAATTAAGGATTATTAATATTGATTAGATTAATGATATTAGTTAATGTAGTATGTATGCCCTCCCTCATCTATGTAAGGGGGAGAGGCTTGTGTGTTTGGCATCCTCAAGGATCATTATTGTATGGGCTCTCTCTCTCCCTCTCCTCTTAGGGCTCATCTCTTCCTCTCACGCATGTAATCCTTTATGAATGTAATGCAATGTTCGTCATTTTAAGTCGCTCATTCTCTCTCTTGCGTGCATCGCATTGAGTGGGTCTCTCATCGAAGATTCTTGTTCTAAACAATTGGCCCGACCTGCCATTTTACGGTCGCGATTTCAGTCGCCGGATTTCGACAAGCGATTCTGTCGTCCACCGATCAGAAACCATCCGTTTTAGCCATGTCTTCCACCGCCGCATCAGCCCATGAGAGCCTCGATCAGCAAAACGAGATGCTCGCACACATCCTCGCCATGGTGCAGCGTCTCGAAGACAAACTCTATTGATAAGACACGCACAGTTGAATTGCAGCGGGGTATGCCTCCTTTCAGTTAATTGGCCGCTGCATCGGCAGTTCACACCACAGCCCACCTTCGCTCCTATCACCACCATTGAAGACGATGTCCCAGCCACTTGGTCCGATCCCCGTCGAGTTGTTGCTGTCGAGCAATCTGCGAGTTGTCAAGCCCTCTGTTGATGTTGAGCAATTTGCGCAGGGGTCCTCTGCCCCCGTGCCAGACGTGCAAGGAACCCAACAGTTGTTGTTGGCCCTCTCGGACACCCTCGTGAGGCCGAACGTGCCGGCAGAAGCATTCATTGGCATTACCACGACGGTCGCCGCCTGACCTTCGGCTCCACTCTCTGCTCGATCCACCACCACCAAGCCGAAAATCCCACCTATGCCGCTCACCTCAGCTCCGCATACGCTGCTTATCCTGCACGAATTTTTGTTCACGTAAACTGTACCCGCTCCACACGGACGGAAGATATCAATCCATCCTTCTGTTGCAGCCCCCACAAGATTCTCTCTCCTCCCATGACAACGACGCCACCAGCCCTCGAGCCCCCTTCCAGTCACTCCACACTGATACTATGGCACCCCTTGGCCACACTTTGTTGCCCACAATATTTCTTTCCATGCCTGGGGAAACCCCGCATGCAGCTGGTTTAGGAAATTGCCTTCACTTTTCTCATTTCGGGCCCCCACCACAAAAGCCTTTTCAGGGTTGACCTCCCAAAATATTTTACAGGCAACTACCTCCGTGTTTCCTACTCGACCTTCCCTCCCCCTGCTTCTCTCCATCCAGCTTGTTACTGACATTCTCCAATCCGCACCAAATCTACCACTCATTTACGCCCACCACATAAGCCACACCCTTCAATTTTCTTTCCCTTACGACTGGGCCCCGCAATCTCTTCCACATTTATTGAGATCATTTCGGCAGCCTTCATTATTTAACATCCATTTCGAATCCACCACATAAGCCCACCCTTCAATCCGCACCAAATCTACCACTCATTTACGCCCACCACATAAGCCACACCCTTCAATTTTCTTTTCCTTACGACTGGGCCCCGCAATCTGTTCCACATTTATTGAGATCATTTCGGCAGCCTTCATTATTTAACATCCATTTCGAATCCAATTCGACATATAATTAAGCCTAATCATTATTTAATTAATTCTCAATTAATTAATCATCATTATGGACTTGGTTCTTCACTTGTATCCAATACAAGTAAAAATCAACACGATCATTTATCCAATTTTCGTACGTTCTTAACGTGCGACCACATAGGTTCATATTACGTTGGCAGTAGGACTAATCCTTTGATTACTTATAGATCACAGATTCCAACATAAACATGGTCACTTAAACATCACTGCTTACTATGATGTTGGTTGTGCTGGATTTTTTAATGATAGAATATCCACTAGCTGGTACTGTATGTTCTTGGGTGGGAACCTTGTATCATGAAAGAGAAAAAGATAGAATGTGAGAGGACAATTTTCCACTGAAATCGAATACAGGGTTATGACCACTGCTACTTGTGAACTTATGTGACTGAAATCCATAGCTCAAGAAGTTGGGTTTGCGGTCCAAGGAGCTATGTCACTATATCGTGACAACCAATTTGCCATTCATATTGCCTATAGTCATGTGTTTTATGAAAGAACAAAACATATCTAGGTAAATTGTCACTTTCTATGAGAAGAAGTTCACGCCGAGATCGTATTTACTCCTTTTGTTATCTCTAAAAATCAGTTGGGTGATAAGTTTACTAAAGCTTTACCTGTAAATGGCTACATGATCATGGCATAATGTTGGGCCTTATTGATCTCTACAATATTAGTTCATGAGGAGGTGTTAAAGACATTATGGTTCAAGCTAAGTGGGACCTGAATTAGAGCATAAGTTGGAGGAACCTTTGATAAACCTTTATACGACATATTCATTAAGTGGGTTAAGTGACCGATATTGGAGCGCCTTGGCTCTCAAGGAGGCATCCTCCTTTCTCCCTCCACTTTTCTTCTTCACAAATGACATCAGTAGCCTTGCAATTTAGGTATGATTGACAATATACCACTAGTAAAAACTTAAAGTTCGTTGTATTCTATAGATAAAAATGAGAACTTTATATTTAAAATAAAAAGATCAAAAAACTAAACATAAATTTAGATTTTGTTTATCTGAAGCAAGGGAGAAAAGAAGATATCAAGCTCTCACCTGCTGCTTTGCCCAACTGTGCCTTTTTCCTGCAGAACGAGGGCAAAGCAAAACCTGCACTGATGAATGCTTGAAGAATCGACGAGTCTCCTCATCACGAGTAGCCATTACCCCGTCCTACATAGTATGTCAGATGAGAAATGTATTATACAACATGCAATGTTGTGTTAAGATTGAATTCTAACAGAAAGCATAATAATTAATTACAGAAATTAGTACATTTAGAATGTGAAAAAATATATTTACAAGGGAAAGAAGATTCATTCTGGATATATTTACAAGGGAAAGAAGATTCACATCTCAAAACTACACATGTTAGTTGAAAAAAAAAAGTAGCACAATAGCGGCGGCCTAGCCAATAAACCACATTTAGCTGACTCCATATCAACTATATACATTAGGCTATTGTACTTCTCAATTTAGACACTATATTAAGCTGACGAAACTTCCATGAAGATTAAAATTAACTTTCAGGCATATTCTAATAGATGGAGGCCATCTACGAGGGAAAGAATGCTATAATTGGACCATTTTCCACAGGGAAAAACTAAAGATCCTTGCAACCAGAGTAATTAGTTGGTATAACGTGTGAGAAATCTAGAGCCCTATGGATGCAGATAAAGTTAGCATGGAGAATAATCTAGTGTATATAACTTTGGATGCGTCCTATCTTTCACCCAGGAGCAATCAAGACAAATATAGCTAATCTACAACATGAAAACCAATCATGCATCCACACTCATGTACTACTACTAAATGCATTAAGTAAGCACTTTGTGATAGAGACCTATTTGAAGCGCTTCAGACTTAAATATATTATTTGTTTTATAAGTCAATACAAATGCAGTTATAGATGTCCACAGTGTCATATAATACAAGTGTAACATTCACAAGAATTCTAATTAATCAACTCAACAACCTGCCAAATAAAATTCTGCAAAACCGAAGATTCACAAGGACCAGATGCATGCATTTGGCCTTAATTGGATCCACATGGCAGGCCATATATGCGATGGGTTTCTGCTTTTCTCTCAATAGGTCAACTTTGAAACGTCTGTGCAAGTCAACCTAACAGGAGGAGCCACGTGCGACTAAGGAAGACACGGCAACTACTGCTGGCCAGATTCGCAACCATAGTTGATATTAGTCCATTATTTACTAGTCTTTGTATTTCCATTCAAGTAGGTCATGATGAGTCTCCTTTTTAAGAACCTTTATGTATGTAAGATAATGTTGTAAGACGGAACTATGTAGGTTTTCACCTAAGGAAATAGAATCAAGCTCTTGAGGTTGAACGAGAGGCTTGTGTATAAAGTTTGTATCTCTCCTCTCCTTTATCAATTGGTCTAACCTTCTTTATCTCACTGCATGATCCTTCCTGTTGTCGGCTACATCCAATGCGCACAAATAGAGTTCAATCCTCTCCGACCTACAACACTCCCTCAGTCGATGTCCTAGACAGCTTCCGCGAGATCTCTCATGTGTGTGCATTTTGTGTTGACTCCAAAGCACTCAGCTTCCCTAGCCTTCATTATCTCTGCTCCAGCTCAGTGATGTGTATGGCGATTCAGACGCACAATAGTATGCCAGCAGCTTTCTGCTCGGCGTCGACTCCATTTCAATAAAAACTTCCAGCTATGCACTTAAACAAGCCTCCAGCACACCCAGCGATGGAAAAGCCTACTTTGGCGTGCGTCTCCTCCAGATAGAAACTCCTAGCAAGCCACCTCAACCACTCCTAACAGTCACCCAGCAGCATCCCTCTGCTCCTTTTGTCCCTTCGGCGTGAAAAGAAATAGCTCCCTCTCAGACCGCATAGATCACATAGAGACCACCTCATTTAACCTCCAAATCACGGTGCAATAGATTTACACCTTCCTCAGTAGTCATCGGCACCACCCCTACCAACAAAACCAATGAACCCAAATTATCCCACCGTCGACATGCTTCCCTCCGGCGTACTGTCGTCTGTCGAGCCACCACCTTATTCCAGGTCCAATGAGGCCACCATCCAAATCATTTTCAGCGCCTCGACATTCAAGTGGCCCAAGGGACCGATACCCTAGAGTGGATTGCTTGTGCTGAGTAATTTTTTGAACTACAGATAACACTAAAAATTCATAAGGTTCCTTTATACACCAACTACATGGAGGAGTCTGCTGTCTGTTGGCTCTGTTCGACCCTACAAACCAACTTGACCTTAATGTGGACACTGGTCAAAATGGAGCTTATTCGTCAATATGATAGTCATTGAGAAAACATGCTTTCAAGCAACTTGGGACAGTTCATCAAACGGAGTCAATCACCTTCTACATCAACGATTTCATCGAGGTTGCCATACATGTTCTAGAGATCTCGGGCGAGCTCTACTTGGGCTGCTCCCTCACTGGGTTACAATCCTACAGCTAAGCAAGCCTTCGTGTCCACATTCCTGACACACTTCTTCAAGTAATGGAGAGGGATCTTTTTGTTGAACAATTATGTTGGGTCCATCGCCACCATTTAACTTGAGTGGGACTAACTGTCCAGTCTACAGTGCTTACAGCGTAGTACCTTGTTACAAATTTGAAAATATATGCATTCACAACAGAATAACTGATACAAAATCAGGAGGAATACTCAAGACCTACTCCAGGAGGCTAGTTCCTTCTTGAAGTCACTCTCATTTGAGAGATCTCAAATCTAAATGATCACCGAGATGATCTGAATACACCTTAGCCTCCTCTTATATAGGTTGGAGGCTCACTAACAATTTACCGAAACAACCTTCATAAAGAAAAATTACACAGTTGAATAAAATAAAAAGACTCACAGTTGTTGTCGCCAGACATGCGTATTAATATATCCCGCCAGAAAATCGACCTTGACCCCAAGGTCGAGGCGCCGCCTGCTGGCTAGTAGTGGTACGTCTGCGGGTTGGCCGCCGCACAGGTGCTCGGGGCTTTGTTTGTGGGTGTGTTAGTGATCTCAAGGGCCTCAAAGTCAGCTATATCGATCTCCTCCAAGTCATCGTTGATGATGGCGCGGAACTCTTTGACAGGGCAGTCATAAATATAAAATAACGCAACATAACAAATACAGAATCTCCAACACTCCCCCTCAAGTTGGGCGTGTAATGTCAGTCATGCCCAATTTGCCCAATATCTTGTCAAAGGAGCACTGACTCAGTCCCTTAGTAAGTACATCTGCAAGATGCTGGTTTGATGGGACAAAAGGGGTACACACCATTCCCCTTACTATGTTCTTCTTAATAAAGTGTCTGTCGATCTCCACGTGTTTAGTACGGTCATGTTGGACTGGGTTGTGGGCAATGCTAATAGCGGCTTTATTATCACAATAGATCCTGATTGGACCACCGCATTCCACACCTAAGTCCCTCATAATCAACTGAATACATAACCCTTCGCATATCCCAAGCGCCATTGCCCGAAACTCCGCTTCAGCACTGGATCTGGCTACGACATGTTTCTTGCTTCTCCAGGTCACCAGATGCCCCCAACAAGGGAGCAATATCCTGATGTAGATCGTCGATCATCAATAGAACTTGCCCAGTCTACATCTGTGTAAACTTCTACCGTTAATGCCTTGCTGGGTGTAAACAGTATGCCTTTCCCCGGAGAGGATTTGAGATACCTCAGGACTCTGTATGCAGCATCAAGGTGATGTGATCTCGGTGAGTGCACGTATTGGCTGAGAACGCCCACAACATAAGATATGTTCGGGCGGGTATGGGAGAGATAGATAAGTTTCCCCACTAGTCGCTGGAGACCAGGTATGTCATCAACCATTTCTCCACCATCTCTACCAAGCTTATTATTGGCTTCAATTGGGGTGTCAGCGGGTCTACACCCAATCATTCCAGTTGTTTCCAATAGATCCAGAATGTACTTCCTTTGAAATATAAAGATCTCATGTCTGGATCTAGCCACCTCGATGCCAATTAAATGTTTGAGAGTCCCAAGGTCCTTCACTTTGAACTCCTTTGCAAGCCTAGATTTTAAGTTCTCAATCTCCTCTGTGTCATCACCAGTTATCACTATATCGTTAACATAGACAATAAGGGCAGGCACCTTGTCGTGTCGGTGTTTCACGAACAAGGTATGATCCACGTTGCTCTGCCTGTACCCGAAAGACATCATTGCCCGGTGAAATCTCCCGAACCAAGCACGAGGCGACTGCTTCAAGCCGTACAAAGCATTCTTCAGCCTGCAAACTTTCTGGTGGAGACCAGCCCCGATCAGGTCGACGCAAAAGTACCTTATGCCGCACCCGACCGGGCCACACTTAGCCCTGAGTCTAGCACAATTTATTTGTCACTTTTGGCTTTTTGTAATTTGTGTAATTTGCATTTTTTTGTGTGAAAATATATATATATATATATAAATATTTAACTGCCTCAAGACCCGTCCAGACTATCAGTTCAGATCCGCCGCTCGATCTCCCGGTTCAGTCCGCACGCGCCAGTTAGGGCTCAACCGCGCATCTCCCATCAATGGCGTTGCTCCAGGAGACGACCTGCATCCACGATCTCCTCTCCGATGGTTGAAGCCAACTCCTCCACGCCTGCCGCAAGCTCCCGCAACCACCGGAAGTTTCGGCGTCCACGTCCTCCTCTTCCGAATGGTTTCCGCACTTCAAGCTCAGCCATGGCCGCTCCTTTGAGGATTCAGTCGGTTTGGGATTTATTTTCGAGTGTTTAATTTCATTTCTTTTGGGGAGGCTGTTTGTCTGTTCCGGAAAACCCTATAAAAGGGGATTTGTATTTTGTTTTTTAGGAGGTATGAAGATTGAATTCCTGTGTGAGATCCAGCGTTGGAGATTTCATTGTGCTTCCCCTCCGATGACAGTGACGATGCATAGTGATTACTCAGTTTGAAGATCGAGTGTTGATTGTTTCTGATATGTGGGTTTGTCGTGTGTTTCAATTTCCTGTTTAGGAGTGTAGCTTTTGATTTCCTGTAATCTCATTTTCCTGTTTGTAATTGAAGTTAAAGCTTCTTCCCGTTGTTGTAAGTTTGATCGGAGAAGAAGATGAATAGTGAATAGACGACAACATTGTTTTCTGTAATTACAGATTTTGGGCTTGGATTTGAATTTTCGTTTCTCTTGTGAGAAGTTTCGTGGGTTCACCGTGAGTGCTGGAGAATTCGTGGAACCACCTTGAGTGTGAGAGCGAGTGAGAAATTAAGTTGTTTGGTTTGTGACTTCCTTACACTAGTGAGTGTTCGAGACTTCGCGGAACCACTTTCGTGTGAGAGTGAGCGAATTTATTCCGTGGTACTCGTGCGCGATAGCGGCCGATCTCGGAGCGGGAGATCGAAGGTGACGAGGAATTCCTCACGGGATCGCCGTCGACTTCGATTGCGGAAAGACGCCTCTTTCCATGGGTAATTTGTTTCTTTCTCCTCTTTGTGTGTGTCTCTATATTTTCTCGTAGGATAATAGATTCATTGTTGGATTTTCGCCCGGGTTTTGTCAGCAAACGCTACGTTGAAAATTCCAAACGGAAACGTATTTGGAGTTCACAATTTCTGCTTGCTACGACAAGGGGAACGGAACGAAAGTTGCGAACTTCCTTCCCCGGATTTAGAATCGAACCATTTTTTAAGACAATTCATTTTAAACATAATAGTAATTTTGTGCTTATAAAAATTTAGTTGCTTAATTTCTTAAAGTTCGTGCAACGCTCGCTCAAATTTCAATTTTCAATTGCATGCATTTAGGGTTTCCTAGAAATAGCCGACAGGCGCGCAAACCCTACGTGTTGAAAAAATGTTGAAACCGATTTCTCGGTTTCTGTGGAGTTCGGGGCCCCCAACGGGTTGGGGGCGACTGGCACTTACTAATCTCGCGAGAGAACAAACCGGAGCCTCGGAGTTAGACACTGATCCTTAGGCTCAGCTAGGAGGACCCACCACACACCCGGAAGATCTTTAGAGCGCTTCCCCTCCCAAGCCAAGTGCTGAAGCCTGGGCACCTTGGAGAGCTCAAGGATGGCCTGAGGAGAGAGAAGCTCCAAAAAAGGAAGTCCCTCCAAAGGTGCCCTTTGGATCCTATTTATAGATTTTCTGATCTGGCCTGCAAATAGCAGAAATCTGCCCCTTGATTTTGCTATACGCACCCCAACTTGGTCTGCTAACAGCCAAACTCCGCTGTCCGGGGTGGCTATTGGCAGACCCTCAGGGGCAAAGGGGTAATTCTAGCTTCCAGCCTCATGGAAGAGGGGTCTGCGAGGACTGCTCGCCCCCCTGGTCTCGCCAAAGTGTATGCGCGAGACCCTGCTGTCTCTGCGACCTCGAGGGCCTCGCTGAACCTTAGGAATGAGGCCCTCCTGCCGAGCTCGGAGAGAGCGAGATCAAGCCACTGATCTCGCCTCGCCCCGGCTGCCGAGAACTATTGATGTTCTGCGAGATCCCTGGGAGGAGCCAGGCGAACCCCAGGTTGTACACAATCCCCGCTCTTTGCGAGGTTATCCTAAGCTCGCAAAGAACCGTCCAACCCTGGGCGTTTGCCTGACGACAGCTGTCCTGTCGGGAATCTTTCTGTGGGTCCCACCGTTAGGCTATAAATACCACTTGAGCTGAAGGGCGTCTTCACTTTCTTTTCTCCTTTATTCTTCTCCTTACTGTAGCTATCTTCCAATGCCTCTCTCCAAGGAAATGGAGGCTCGCCTGAAAGCTTCCAAGGCTCGCGAGGTGTCGATGATGATGAAGCCCCTGGCGTGGATGAGTCGCCCATCCCCCTCCCCTGTGCCGAAAACGAAGAAGGCGAAGGCCGCTCGCCGACTGGGAGACGATACTGTCGACCTGGAGTCTTCCCCTAGCGACAAATCCGTTGACAAGGTAAGGATTACTCGCCACACGAGACTACTTGATTATTGTTTCTAAGTTTCGCCTCTGTAGGTCATTAAGACCAACGAAGACGCTGGCGGACCTTCGAACGAACCCCCCACTACTCCTCGGGAGAATGCGAATACCATTGGCGAGAATCCTGACGGTACATTATTTGACCTCGCCAATTTTGCTTTAATCATGTTACCTGCTGATGTCTCTTACCTCTTTATTTTCCTTCTTCAGTTCTGCCTCCTGCGAGCCCGAGGCAACAGGATCAGCGAACTCCTTCCCCTAAACTCCTGGACGCGACCATCCCGGCACCGAACTTTAACCTTCTCGACAATGAGGACTCTGGCGGCTCGCGCCGGCCGAAAGGTCCCCTCGTAGGTACAGCGAAATACCCCCCTGGAAAGGGGAAGACTCACATCCCTTACTATGGCACCGCCTTCGATCCTCCGCCTGGTTCCTTTCACCCTCCCCCGGGTAAGCCCTCTCGCGTCTCTGCTATTTACCCTGATATTTGTCCCTCCTAACCTCGCGTACAACCCTTTTCAGCGGACTGCGAGACCCAACACACCGACTCTGAACTCGGGGATGAGGAAATGTCCCCCTTTCCTGAGCAGGTGGAGGACTTCTTGGGCGATTCGCGAGAACCTGAGGTGATAAAACAGCGGACCGCGGAGTTATTCCAAAAGCAAAACCAGATGTTGCAGGACCTCAACATTCGGGCGAGAGTGGATAGGCGGGCTGTCGAGGAGAGATATGCTTCGCTGATGGATGAGTGCGATAAACTTCGCGCTGCGATGCCTCGCGATCCTGATGAGTCCGAGACCTCCGAGGAGATGCTCATAGCGAGGATCAGAGATTTCGCCCACCTGATCGATCGCGACTCCCGCGCTGCTGCTGAATTCCACAACCCCAGGAGGCCGCCGAGGACGGGACCGCGAGGCGGCGGCAGGTGGCAGTGGCTGCCTTACTGATCTCGCGCCTTTTGTTTTTCCTTCGTGAAACATTTCCGCTATTTTTATATTATTACTCCGAACAATCTCGCATGGCTGTGGCCTCTATTAGTTTTCGCTCGCTAAGAGCTGTGAACAATTATTAAATGTGTTATTGCTTGCGGCTTCTATACTGCTGCCTATCCTTTATCTTAGTTTCGCTTGCGAGTACTGTTTCTGCTCGTGAATCGTTTATTTGGACTAACCCTGCAGATTGATCTCGCTCGCCGGTCATTGGTGGAATGACTTTTGTTTTCGCGCGTTATCGTGATGTGACATTTTGACTAATCGTACCTTCCGGCGCTTGGGCTTCTTCCCGCCGTTTTCATTTTCCTATAAATAGCTTCTCATTAATGCCGTTTATCTACCGCCTCCCTCAGACCATTCCTTCCTCTCAGTTGCAGAGCTCTCGCCAATCTGCTCTCGCATTCCTCCCTTCTAGTTCTCGCAGGTACTAAAGATGGTGAAAACTGGGAAGGACGACCGCGAGGGCGAAGGTAGGCTAAAATGCGCCTGGGCTTTCTGCGAACACGAGTTCTTCTGCTGCAACATGAGCGAGGACGAATACCTCACCTCCCTGGCCGACTTCGTCCCCCCCGAGTTCACAGCTCGCCGCCCGGGGGAGGATGAGGTGATTAACACCCTCCGACCCGATGAGATCGCCATCCCTATCGCACATTTCGCGGTGGGCCTGTGACTTCCCCTCTGGCCCGAGATTCGCCAGGTACGTTCCCTTTTCCTCTTCATTTTTCTCGCAGGATTAGTCTCGCTCGCAATAGTTCTCATTGTTTGTGGTTTTCCAGGTGCTCCGGCACTATGGAGTAGTCCTCGCCCAACTCACACCTAATGCGATGGCGGTGATCGTGGGTTTCGCCTGCTTCCTGTGCGAGGAGCGCATCGAGTTTAGCCTCCCGGTCTTCCGGAAACTATTCTCCTTCCGCGCCTACTCAGAGGGTACCGTCTACTTTGTAGGCTCGGGGTGCAAGGTCGTCGAGACCGTCAACAAGGCCCACATCTGGGCTCAGAAGTTCCTCCTCGTGAAGGGGAACTTCGGCAACATCCCCGTCTCTCCTGTCCAATACAACGATAGCGTCTACCGCCCTCCAGTTCTCGGCGGCACCGATGCCGACCTCTACCAGTTCTTCCAGAAAAAGAACTTCGAGGTGTGCCATCTCCGTCGCAACGTCGACAAGCTACTACCGGTGCTCCCCGGGGAAGGTAAGGATCTCGCCTCACCACTCGTGTTCTTTTTAATTTTCGGCATTCTTCCTAACATAACTTTTGTCAGGTGAGCGAGACATCCCCCTCCACCCTCCTTATGCGAGTAACATAAAACCCTCCGCCGACCTCGCCCTTGCTACCATGGGGGCGGCGGCGTGCCGAGAAGTTACTCCCGCGACCGCTACCACTTCCAAGAAGAGGGCGGAGGCCCCGGGTAGCAAACCTTCCCGCCAGCCAACTCCAAAGAAACCCAAGAAGGGGGAGAGCTCGCGTACTTCTGTGAAGGGGAAGCGCCCTGTCGAGCTCTCGGGTCGCGAGGCCGGCACTTCCGTGCTCCCCGAGGATCTAGAAGCCGAGGAGCCAGTCGAGGTCACTGTCAGGACCTCGGCACCGCCCCTTCCGTCGAACCACCTGCACTTCGGCCTTGGCGAGCGAGCCCGGGATGAAACCGGCGAGCGCCTAGTGCGCTGGAGAGAGGAGGTCAACCGGATCGACGTCTCCTCCATACTTCCCACTTGGGTGGAGAAGGACGTCGCGACCTCCCACGCCTTCAACTTCTCCTTCATCATGTATGGTCGTGAGGACGCCACGGCTTATAAGGAAGAAACCGCGAGGGGCCTCGCCTATGAAAGCGCGAGATCCCAGTTGCGGGCTATGGAGCTCGCCCACATGACGGGGAGAAGATGCCTGCAGCTGGAGCGCGAGTATGCAGAATTTGCTGAGGCCTACAAGGCCTCCCAGGCGAAAGTCGACGAGTTGAGGGAAGAGCTAGCTGCTGCCGAGACCGGGGTGGTGAGTCATTTATTTATAGCATCTCCTTTCTCCCCAACTTGTCTTGTCTTACGTGTTTCTTGTTCGCAGGATGCCGAGATGGCCAGGCTTTCGGATGCTCGGGTCCTGAGCCTGGAGGGCGAGGTCGCCGGGCTGAAGGCACTCAACCGTGACCTTGCTCGCGCCGTCGTCCCCCCTTCTCCCCACCGTTTAAATGAAGAGAGGCGAGACCGCGACGAGGCGCTTCGCATAGAGTCGACGAATGCGGCTCGTTTCGTCTTCCAGGCCATGAAAGGAGCTGGACTGTTGGTTGCCGAGGCCGAGAGCGTGACAGTCGAGGACATCGTCCCGGAGCTCTTCAAGCCGCTCCCGCCGGTGAAGGATAGCGACGACGAGGAGTTTCTGAGCGAGGCTTAGGAGGCAATCTTCATTTTTGTTTTTAATGTATATTTTTGGGGCTGGCGAAATCGCCGCCCAATGTAACTAAACTCTTACATTGGAATGGAAATTTTGTGCACTGTTCTTTCTTGCTTGGTATTTTCTTTGGTTACATTTTTATTCGCTAGTTTGTGTATAGTACTCGCTCCTTGCCGTTTCGCTTATTTTATATATGCCGAGAATTCCGTTCCTCGCCCAGCGAGAAGTTACCCTAAATTTCCGACCATATTTCTTAAGGACCAAACCCCTTTTTTTCCTTATTATCTGGTACCGAGGACCCACCCTCTCGCCAAAATGAGAAGTTATCCTCACTTTCGAACTCCCTTAAGGACCAAACTCCCTTTCCTCGCCAGCCTCTCCGCGAGATCCACCTGACCCACCGGCTAGTGAGAGCCCGGCAGCGGGATCGTCTGGGGCAATCCAGCATAAAAGAATTCGTGAACCTCGCCAGCCTCTCCGCGAGATCAACCTCACCCACCGGCTAGTGAGAGCCCGGCAGCGGGATCGTCCGGGGCAATCCAGCATAAAAGAACCTGTGAACCTCGCCAGCCTCTCCGCGAAATCAACCTGACCCACCGGCTAGTGAGAGCCCGGCAGCGGGATCGTCCGGGGCAATCCAGCATAAAAGATCCTGTCAACCTCGCCAGCCTCTCCGCGAGATCAACCTGACCCACCGGCTAGTGAGAGCCCGGCAGCGGGATCGTCCGGGACAATCCAGCATAAAAGATCCTGTCAACCTCGCCAGCCTCTCCGCGAGATCAACCTGACCCACCGGCTAGTGAGAGCCCGGCAGCGGGATCGTCCGGGGCAATCCAGCATAAAAGATCCTGTCAACCTCGCCAGCCTCTCCGCGAGATAAACCTGACCCACCGGCTAGTGGGAGCGCGGCAGCGGGATCGTCCGGGGCAATCCAGCATAAAAGAACCTGTCAACCTCGCCAGCTTCTCCGCGAGATCAACCTGACCCACCGGCTAGTGAGAGCCCGGCAGCGGGATCGTCCGGGGCAATCCAGCATAAAAGATCCTGTCAACCTCGTCAGCCTCTCCGCGAGATCAACCTGACCCACCGGCTAGTGAGAGCCCAGCAGCGGGATCGTCCGGGGCAATCCAGCATACAAGAACCTGTCAACCTCGCCAGCCTCTCCGCGAGATCAACCTGACCCACCGGCTAGTGAGAGCCCGGCAGCGGGATCGTCCGGGGCAATCCAGCATAAAAGATCCTGTCAACCTCGCCAGCCTCTCTGCGAGATCAACCTGACCCACCGGCTAGTGAGAGCCCGGCAGCGGGATCGTCCGGGGCAATCCAGCATAAAAGAACCTGTCAACCTCGCCAGCCTCTCCGCGAGATCAACCTGACCCACCGGCTAGTGAGAGCCCGGCAGCGGGATCGTCCGGGGCAATCCAGCATAAAAGATCTTGTCAACCTCGCCAGCCTCTCCGCGAGATCAACCTGACCCACCGGCTAGTGAGAGCCCGGCAGCGGGATCGTCCGGGGCAATCCAGCATAAAAGATCCTGTCAACCTCACCAGCCTCTCCGCGAGATCAAACTGACCCACCGGCTAGTGAGAGCCCGGCAGCGGGATCGTCCGGGGCAATCCAGCATAAAAGAACATGTCAACCTCGCCAGCCTCTCCGCGAGATCAACCTGACCCACCGGCTAGTGAGAGCCCGGCAGCGGGATCGTCCGGGGCAATCCAGCATAAAAGATCCTGTCAACCTCGGACCCATAGTTGAAGAAACGGCACATGAGAAATAATATATTAGAACGGGTATAGAAAAGGAACTTCATGCATAAAAACGTTTCAAGTCATCCCCACTCCTGGCCCGACCGAGGGGTACCCATTCCACATCCCGGAGGTGATACCCTCCTGACTTTAGCACTTCACTTACAATATACGGGCCCTCCCAGTTGGGATTGAGCTTACCTACCGTGCCCCCCCTTCCGGACGCATCAACCTTCTTTAGCACCAAGTCCCCCTTCTAGAAATGTTTTACTCGGATATATTTGTCAAAGTACTTGGCCATCCGCCTTTTCACTTCCTCCTGCCTAACGGTGGCCAGGTCTCGGAGTTCCTCCACTAGATCCAAAGACAATCTTTGGCCTTCTTCGTTGTTCGCTCTCCATTCTTCACCTCCTTCCCCTGCGGCGACCACTCTGGGTGTCTTGACTTCAAACTCAACCGGGAGGACAGCCTCGGATCCGTGGGACAGCTTGAAGGGGGTCTCCCCGGTAGCTGTGTTTGGGGTGGTCCTCAGTGCCCAGAGGACCGAGGGAAGTTGCTCCACCCAACTTCCTTTAAGGTTCTCGATCTTCTTCTTGAGGAGGTTTACTATAACTTTGTTCGCCACCTCCACCTGCCCATTGCTCCTTGGGTGGTGGACCGACGCGAACCTGAGATCTATGCCGAGCTGAGTACAGAAACTAACGAACTCATCACTGGCGAACTGCGGCCCGTTATCCGTGACAACGGCTAGAGGAAGCCCGTGCCTGCAAATAATCTCACCCCAAATGAAATTCTTTACCACTTGGGAGGTTACCTTGGCCAGTGCCTTCGCCTCGATCCACTTGGAGAAGTAATCGATCATCACTAGCAAGAACCTTCGTTGACCGCTTGCCTGGGGGAAAGATCCCACCAGGTCTAGTCCCCAGATTGCAAATGGCCAAGGGGCCGTGATCGTTCTTAGCCTCTGAGCTGGGAGGAGTTGCAGAGGAGCGTAGAGTTGGCACTTGGGGCACCTCCAGGAGAACTCGGTCGCATCCTTGCTGAGGGTGGGCCAAAAGTAGCCTTGCCTCAGAACTCTTCCTTCCAGGGTCCTGCTTCCTGAGTGGCTGCCACATTCTCCTGAGTGAATCTCCTCCAGGACCCTCGGGACTTCCTCCTCCGGGACACAACGGGCCAGGAGCCCCGAGAGGGTCTTTTTATATAGTACCCCTGCATGCAAGGAGTAGTAGGCTGATTTATACCTGAGCCGACGCTTATCTGCCCCTTCCTCGGGGAACTTCCCCGTTGTTAAATAGGTGATGAAGGGATCCATCCACGACACCCGCTGGTCCACTTCCATCACCTCCCCCTCCTCGATGAAGGGTCGGAAAAGCTCCGACACCGTTCCCCCGGCCTGGGGACCGAACTTGGCCAGGAGGTCCGCCTGGGTGCTTTCTCCTCTTGGGATGTGTCTGATGGAGAAGGTGCGAAACTGTCCCACTATCCCTTTAACCTTCTCCAGGTACCGTTGGAGAGTTGGTTCTTTGACTTCGAATTCCCCCCTGATCTGGCACGCCACCACCATGGAGTCCGTTGAGACCTCCTCGTCCTGCACCCCCAATTCTTGTGCCAGGCGGAGGCCTGCTACCATGGCCTCGTACTCGGCTTGGTTGTTAGTGAGGGGGAAATGGATGTTTATCGCTTGCTCTATCCTGGTTCCTTGGGGACTCACCAACACCACCCCTCCTCCGAAGGAATGCTTTCCCGACGCACCATCGACCAGCATCTTCCAAGCCACCGGGCGGGGTATTTCAGATTCCTCTAACTCGGTCACGTAGTCGGCCATGAAATCCGTCACCGCCTGTGCCTTTATGGATACCCTGGGCACGTAGGAGACATTGAACTCACTCAATTCTACCGCCCACTTTGTCAACCTCCCAGAGTGCTCTACCCCGTCCATGATGCCACGAAGGGGGTGGTCAGTCACCACTTTGATTGAGTGCGCCTGAAAGTAAGGTCTGAGCCGCCTAGCCGACACTACCAAGGCAAACGCTAACTTTTCGAGGATAGGATATCTGAGTTCGGCCTTCCGGAGTACCCTGCTGACGTAGTAAATGGGGAGTTGTTTCTTCCCCTCCTCTCGAACCAACACTGAGCTAACCACTTCCGACCCTACCCCCAAGTACAGGTATAGGTTTTCCCCTTGTCTCGGCCCTTGTAATAAGGGGCCTGGGTCAGTTGTTCCTTTAGTGCTTGAAAAGCCTTTTCGCACTCGGGAGTCCATTCGAATTTTTGGCTACCCCTTAATACCTTGAAGAAGGAAGAACATTTTTCTCCTGCCTTGGAAAGGAACCTGCTCAGCCCGGCTAACTTCCCTGTCAAACGTTGGACCTCTTTCGCACTTCGCGGAGATCTCAACTCAAGGATCGCCTTTACCTTGTCCGGATTAGGCTCTACTCCAAGAGGGGTGAGCAAATGACCCAAGAACTTCCCTCGACTGGCCCCGAAGACACACTTGAAGGGGTTAAGCCTCATTTTAAACTTTCTCAAGGTTTCAAAAGTCTCTTCGAGGTCACTGAGATGGGACTCGAGATTTTGACTCTTGATCATTAGGTCATCCACATAGACCTCCAAGTTCCTTCCCTTCTGCTAGTGAAACACCCTATCCATCATACGTTGATATGTGGCCCCTGCGTTCTTCAAACCGAACGGCATCATTTTGTAACAATAGCACTCATCCCCGGTGATGGACACATCTTTAATGTCGGGAGGGTGCATGCGGATCTGGTGATATCCTGAAAAAGCATCTAAAAAAGACATCACAGAAAAACCGACGGCTGAGTCAACCAGCGCGTCGATTCTAGGCAAGGGATAACAGTCTTTGGGGCACGATTTATTAAGCAAAGAAAAATCCACACACATTCTCCACTTACCCTCTCCCTTGGTTACTATCACAACATTGGAGACCCAGCCTGGGTACTGGATCTCCGATACAAAGCCAGCTTTGAGGAGCTTGTTCACCTCCTCCCGGATGGGCACCTCCAGCTTGTCCGCCGTGGACCTCCTCTTCTGGCGGATGGGGCGAGCGCCGGGATCGAGGTTGAGGCGATGACACGCCACATCCGCGTCGATTCCCGGCATCTCTATAGCGCTCCATGCGAAGACGTCCACATTGTTCTGGACGCAAGCCAAGATCTTCGCCCGATCCTCTGGGCTGAGCTCCCCGTTGATCTTGATCTTCTCGATCGCCCCGGCCTCGGTGGTGATCTCCACCTCCACCACTTCTTCTACAGCCTCCAGCCTGGACTGCAGGGGCTCTGCTCCTCTTCTTTCTCTCCCTCTTTCTGCCCCGCCCTGAGTCTTTCGCCGACCCCTTCCTGGGTACGAACTATTTCTCTTCCCCCCTCCTCTCCTACCTCTATCTCTTCCGTCGCGGTCACTTCTCCCATTACCTTATCCCACTCTTCCGCCTCCTCCATCCAAGAGATGGTATTGACGGCGGTCACATAGCATTGGCTCGCCACCTTGGGATCTCCCCTGACCCTGACCTGGATTCCTCCCATGCTGAACTTGAGGCATTGATGGAAAGTGGACGGGACACACCGGAACGCGCTGATAAGAGGCCGTCCGAAGATGGCGCTATAGCTACTGGGAGCGTCCACTATCACAAAGCGGCAGTTCCGGGACTGCCCTCCCAGGGTCACATGAAGTCCCACTCCCCCTTCTACTTCTTTCCTTTCTCCTGAGAATCCGAACAGCGGGCCATCCGAGGCCAACACCCTCCGGGGCTCTACCTGCATCCCGTCGAACGCCTTCTTGAAAATAACATTGACCGAGCTCCCGTTGTCCACCAAGATTCGCGAGACGGTGAAGTTCTCGATGGCTGTCTGGATGACCAGCGCATCGCAGAATGGGTCTTCGTGACCGGGCAGGTCCTTCTGTGAGAAGGTGATCTTCTCCGCGGGGGGTGGGGCTTGGGATGTCGAAGCTACACTCCGACGGTACATGGCATGGAGGCTCGCCTTCCGGGTTGCCTCGACCCCCACCCCCCCATGGATCACTCTGATCCCTCCTCGAGTCCCTACGTCCGCCCGATCCTCGCACCTTTCATCTTCATCTCCCTGAGGTAGAATCCCCTCTATCCTTGCTCCCCCTTGCTGTGCTTGTGGTGCGGGGGCTCTCGCCCCTCTGACTTCCAAGAACTCAGGGCAGGTGGCCGTTGCGTGGCCTTCCTCCTGATGGAAGTCACAGTACGGCAGCGCCACCCCCCTCGCCTCATCCCCGACTCCTCGGTTCCTTCTTCTGGGGCCGGCTCCTCCGGCTCCCCCTCCTCTTCCTCTTCCTGCCCTTCCTCTACCGATCTCCATTGCCTGATGAGGGGGGGTGGAAATGGCCTCGGGCCCTGTCTCCACCCCAGCTGGTGAGGTCTTCCCTGCCCTCCTTGGAAGTTACCTCCCCCGTGGGGGAAACCCCTCCCTGGGCCTTGCATTCCTCCACCCTGCTGCCTCCATCCTAACTCTGGGGCTCTCGCTTCCTCTCTCCTCCTTGGCTCTTGCTGTCTCCCTTCCGGCTCACTCAGCCGTGCCAGTCTCTTCGCAAACTCGGGGTTTGCTGCCTCCCCTTCTACCTCCTCTGCCGCTCTCTCCATCAATTCTTCATAAGATTGAGGAGCCTTCTTCTTGAGGTCCATCTTGAAGAAGCCTTCTCTCAGCCCCAATGTAAAGGCGAGCTGGAGGGTATACCCTGGGACCTCTTGGACGAGGAGGACCTCCTCTCGGAACCGCTCCAAATAATGAGCCAACGATTCTCCTGACCTCTGCTTGATGTCGAAAAGCGACTCTGGATCCTTCTTTCTTTTCTTCATGGCGGAAAAACGTAAGAGAAAACCTTTACGCAAGTTCTCGAAGGTATAGATCGATCCTGAGGGAATCTGATGGAACCAGTCTCTCGCCTTCTCCATAAGGGTAGTAGCAAAGAGGCGACACTTGAAGGCTTCCGACATGGGTCTGATCGAGACCATATCCTCGAACCACTGCAGGTGTTGAATGGGGTCATCATTGCCAGAATACAGCATCATGTTAGGCTCCCTGAACCCATCGGGGAGTGGTGCCGAGAGCACCATCTCGCAGAAGGGACTTCCCCCACTCACCCCCTGAACTTGCTCCACCCTTCTCACGGGCTCCTCGGGCGATCCTACTCCTGCCGATCTCGCCAGAGGACAGCTCGTCGGGACCTCCCTGGCCGAGCTTCCTCCCGCTAGAGTCTCCCTCGCCGGATTCTCGCTTCCCCCAGCAGGGCTGGGGAACAGCTCTCGCCCAGACAGATCTCGTCCTCCTCCCTGGGCCGCCACCTCTTTTCCCGCTCGATGAGTTGGCTCGCTCTCGCCGACTCCAGGTTGATGAGCCACCTGGGGCGTCGGGGTCGCGAAACCGCCGAGCGCAGTGGCGAGAGCGCTCTGAAAAGCTCCAAGAAGATCTCGCCTAAGATCCGCCAACATCTCTACTGTGGCTGGTGCTCCTGGGGGTGGCGAGCCTCCAGGGTTCGCATCCCGCTCGTCCTCGCCGGTCATGTTTTCCCTGAGATTTTCTTGAGCTAGCCGCACTCCACGCTCACCGCACCAAAAATGTTGAAACCGATTTCTCGGTTTCTGTGGAGTTCGGGGCCCCCAACGGGTTGGGGGGCGACTGGCACTTACTAATCTCGCGAGAGAACAAACCGGAGTCTCGGAGTTAGACAATGATCCTTAGGCTCAGCTAGGAGGACCCACCACACACCCGGAAGATCTTTAGAGCGCTTCCCCTCTCAAGCCAAGAGCTGAAGCCTGGGCACCTTGGAGAGCTCAAGGATGGCCTGAGGAGAGAGAAGCTCCAAAAAAGTAAGTCCCTCCAAAGGTGCCCTTTGGATCCTATTTATAGATTTTCTGATCTGGCCTGCAAATAGCAGAAATCTGCCCCTTGATTTTGCTATACGCACCCCAACTTGTTCTGCTAACAGCCAAACTCCGCTGTCCGGGGTGGCTATTGGCAGACCCTCAGGGGCAAAGGGGTAATTCTAGCTTCCAGCCTCATGGAAGAGGGGTCTGCGAGGACTGCTCGCCCCCCTGGTCTCGCCAAAGTGTATGCGCGAGACCCTGCTGTCTCTGCGACCTCGAGGGCCTCGCTGAACCTTAGGAATGAGGCCCTCCTGCCGAGCTCGGAGAGAGCGAGATCAAGCCACTGATCTCGCCTCGCCCCGGCTGCCGAGAACTATTGATGTTCTGCGAGATCCCTGGGAGGAGCCAGGCGAACCCCGGGTTGTACACTACGCGCCGTCCTGCATCAATTTGGTATCAGAGCCAGGTTCCGAAATTTTTCTAAATTTCGAAATCCGCCCTGCGTAGAATAGGAACACCGCATAGCATTTTAATTTTTCAAAAAAAAAAGTTTTTATTTTATTTTTTTATAGCTTAATCATTCATTTTAATTGCGTGTTTGCATGCATCTGCGTAGTAGTAGGTTAGTGAGTATGAGTTCACCACATCACACTCCACCTGAACTGTAATAACCTAGAATAAGAATAATAATAATAATACTATAATAATAATAACCTAACCTTATCAGCCACCGCCTCCAAGACCGCTAAAAGGAACCCCCCCCCCCCCGAATTCATTTCATTTCCGCTCGGCTAGGGCTCCCGCAGCCCCGACTCCCGCGCGTCTCCCGTCTCCCGCCGCCTGCTCCGCCTCCAGCCGCCTCCTTCTTCCCCTCTCCTGGACGCTGGCAGCAGCAGTGCCGCTCTTCTTCCTCTCCCGATTTCCGCAACTCCCGCACGCCAACTCTGCGCCGATCGCACCTCCCAACCCTGATTTCCGACGCTCCCAGCTTCCGTTCCGCCTCCCAGGTGCCGCAATCCACTCGTTTCCACCTTCTGAAGCTGTCGTTGCCCCCTTTTTCTGCTCCAGTTGTCTAGGTCGCCAGCGGGAAGTGCCGCACACGTCTCCTGTGCCTCCTCCAGCAGCTGCAAAGGGCTCGACAGCTACTCCTGCTCCCTTCTGCTCGCCGGACAGCCTTTCTTCCTCCTCCAGAAGGGGCCGGCAGAACTTCCTTTGCCTCCTACACCTCCGACAGCCCCCTCAAGGGCTGATTTCAGCCTTTTCCCTCATCTCGCCTCCGGAAGCGCGAATTCGACGTGCTTTGGTAATAATTCTGCCCCCTCTGTGTTAATTTGCATTTTTTCTGAAGTTTATGGCATGTGCTGCGTTCCGAAAAATTGTTCGGACGCGATTCACAGATTTTCGTCGTTTCTATGTTAGGTATCCGTATTCCCCGGTGACGGTCGTCGTCTCCTTTCGCCGGAATACGCGAAGTCCCCTCCGATTTAGGGTTTTCCCCTAATCGCAACGCCACCAAACTCCGATTCCTGCGCGGTAACTCGCTTAACCCACTCCTACTTGCAATTCCACATTTAATTAGCCGTTTAGCTAATTTGTCCACCACCTATACTTTTGCCCGATCAGGTTGTTCGCTCGTTTGCGTCGCGCACCTGCTACTGTCAATCTCAGCCCGATTTCAGGCAAGTCGAGACCGCATCTCACTTGCAAACAATTTAATTTAAATTCTTGTATATGTTGAGAAATAGTACGCCACTTACTGATAGTTGACAACCACCTAAATCGTCTGTTCAGGCAAACACATAAGTAAAACATGTAGATATAGTATGTACAGATGGTGCACCGCCTTGGCTTGAGGATACGGGTTCACAGGGACCTTATCTTCAGAACGCGGGTTTTGACTTTGGACTTGATATGACAACACATACATATTTCACGTGTTTTCACTTATGTCACTGCTCACTTCAGTTTTGTTTTGTTTAGTTTTGTTGTACCAGTTTAGTTCTGTTTTTGTTTAGTTTTGTTGTACCAGTTTAGTTCTTTGTATAATGGTTCTGAGGCTTTTTCTTTTCTTGGAAATTGCCTTAGAGTTTGTGACTGCGCCACCTGCCCCCTGAGCCCGAGCTGCACCTCTTCTACTGATCCTTGGAGGTTTTGTTTTGCTTACATTCAGGTTCCCTGTACTTCTTTACTTGTACTGTTGGATTTCATTTCTGTAATAGTTCGTCATTTTCATGTACTGGGACAACTGTAATATATATGTAGATATGGAATAAAACTGAATAGCATTGCATGATCATTAGCGTGCCTGCATAAATTTTTTTATTAAAGCTTCCTCATATTTGAATCAAAATCAATATATTGTCATAAACAATTCGCCTATTTTCAAGACAAATACAAATAAACTCTGCTTCCGCCTTACAGACATGGGGTTACATCCCCATGACTGCGGCATCACGATCCGCCCGTAGCGCACGTTTCTTGCTCCGAGACGGGTCGTGCCAGTTGGTATCAGAGCTAGGTTTGGTTCTAAAGATAAAAAGATGATTTTGAAACCAGTTTTAAAACTATGCATGCACCATTGCATACACACACATAGTGTCATCGGTTGATTTTGGTTGAAGCACGCACACGACACTCGTAAAGCATACCACGAAGTTTACGGGACATATTATATAGTATGGGATGCATAATATGTGTTTGTATATGGACCTCATAGGGCGGCAACATGTTATTGTTAAGTTGTATGGGCGGTTTAACAATGCATGCGTGCTTAGTAGATTTTTTTATTTTTACGTCGCATGCGATATTATGTAGTATGGGCTGCATAATATTTCATGTGTACGGCCACTCATAACATGCATTAAGGCGTTTTTAGATTGCATAGCATAACATGCATAACAAATCATAACATGTGCACCCGTGTTCAGCTAAAGATCCTCATGATGATACTTGTACACACATGTCTGTAACAGTTGGTATCAGAGCTAGGTTTGGTTCTAAAGATAAAAAGATGATTTTGAAACCAGTTTTAAAACTATGCATGCACCATTGCATACACACACATAGTGTCATCGGTTGATTTTGGTTGAAGCACGCACACGACACTCGTAAAGCATACCACGAAGTTTACGGGACATATTATATAGTATGGGATGCAAAATATGTGTTTGTATATGGACCTCATAGGGCGGCAACATGTTATTGTTAAGTTGTATGGGCGGTTTAACAATGCATGCGTGCTTAGTAGATTTTTTTATTTTTACGTCGCATGCGATATTATGTAGTATGGGCTGCATAATATTTCATGTGTACGGCCACTCATAACATGCATTAAGGCATTTTTAGATTGCATAGCATAACATGCATAACAAATCATAACATGTGCACCCGTGTTCAGCTAAAGATCCTCATGATGATACTTGTACACACATGGCTTTAAATTGCATGTGATTCACCTGTTGCATTTGCCTGATAATTATAACTGCAGTTGTCCAATGAAAATGCTGTAACTATTATGTGTCCCACAGTATAAGTGTGCAGATTATTTGTTTGACCTCGAATTTAACTCGATTCGTTTATGTTAATTGTAGATGGCTTCTAAACGCCCTCAGCGTAAGAAGCAGGCCGCTCCTCCTGTTGCAGAAACATCTAGTCAAGCTACTGTTCGGCTTCTGCAGCAGCTTGTAGATCGTTCTATTCGTTTGGATGCGGAGCGTCAGCCTCCAGTTTCAGTCCCCAGTTCCGGTCAGCCAGAGACACTTGGAGTAGCTACCATTCCTGGAGTTGCTCCTCTCGCACCTGTTCCTAGTATTCCTGGAGTTGCTCCTCTCGCACCTGTTCCTAGGCCCGACCTACGTGCCGTGGTCACCCCGCTTGCAGTCCGTCCGATAGCTCCTCCTATGGCGATGACAGACACTCTAGCCTTCATGAGGCTACATCCGCCTACCTTCAGTGGCGAACGTGACTACTTCGTGATCACGGAGTGGATCGCCCAGATGGAGAAGCATTTTGAGTATGCCGGAGTTCCCGAGGTCCAGAAGGTCCTTCTTGCAGCCTATCAGCTGACGAATGCTGCATATACTTGGTGGCTTCAGCGCCGCACCCTCCCTGGTTCTTCCACCTTGACTTGGGGACAGTTCAAGGATGCTCTCATGGAAGACTTCCTTTCTCCTGTGGAGCGGGACAAGCTAGCCGAGAAGTTCCTGTCCCTTCAGCAGCCTGGCAGAACAGTGACCGAATATGCGCTAGAGTTTGCCCGCCTTTCCCTCCTTGCTCCGGAGTTCGTGCCAACTGAAGCCAAACGGATCAGCCGTTTCGTGAAGGGACTCCGACCCGACATCCGCCAGTTGGTCTTAGCTCATGGCCCCACCACCTACTCGGAGACCGTAGGAGCTGCCTTACAGGTGGAATCCATTGAGCTGGAACGTTCTACGAAGAAGGTTCAGCATGGTTCGAGTTTTGCCGCCGCATCAGATCTCAAGCGGAAGGGTGAAACAGTTCAGGAGGTGTGTACCTTCTGTCATAAGGTGGGTCACGATGCCCAAGTCTGTCGCCTCCGCCAGAAGAAACAGAAGATGATTGTTCCTGCTCAGCAGCCTCAGACGGTTCCCTCTACATCTGCCGTCTGTTTCCACTGCCAGAAGCCAGGTCATCTGATTGCGGATTGTCGCCGCAAGCAGAATGCCTGCTACCGTTGTGGCCGGGTTGGACATCATATTCGGGACTGCCTGATTCCCGCTCAGCCTCAGCAGTCTGTTCCAGGAGCTCAGGCCAGGGGCAAAGCCGTGCTGAACGTCATCACTCAGGGCGAAGCACGCACTTCGACCGACGTCATCTCAGGTACGTAATGCATTTTATTTTAGGGTAAAAGTCTATTTGCAATCAACTTGATTAACACATGTACTGTTTCAATTTTAGGGAAATTTAGAGTCAATAATAAGTGGATGCAAATTCTGTTCGATTCTGATGCATCTCACTCTTTTATAGCACGTCTAATTATGGACCGCTATCAATGGCCTGGGTCGCCACTGGAGATTCCCTACGAGATCACAGTGCCCGGTCATTTGCATTTTTCAACTCGAGGTTTTCCGAAGTGCCCGATCTTGCTTGATGAATTGCGGGTCTCAGCCGACCTTATCGTTCTGGACATGTCAGAGTTCGACGTAATTCTGGGCATGGATTGGCTGGTCACGTACAAAGTAAAACTTGATTGCGTGGCAAAAAGGGTCAATCTCACCATCGATGGCAAGGACTAAAGTGTACATGTCCAGACCCGCAGTCAGATGAAGGTAATTTCTGCTATGCGCGCCACTCGCCTTCTTGGGCAAGGTTGTTCAGCTCATTTTGTCTATGCTTCCACTTCGGATTTTGTTTCCCCCCAACTAGAATGTATTCCAATTGCTTCGGAATTTCCCGACGTATTTCCTGCTCAATTACCTGGGATGCCTCCTGACCGAGATGTGGAGTTCTCCATTGACTTAGAGCCCGGGACGCGCCCTCTATCGAAAGCTCCGTACCGGATGGCCCCGCGCGAATTGGAAGAGCTTCGATCTCAATTAGATGAATTGCTTGAACATGGGTATATTCGTCCTAGCTCTTCTCCTTGGGGAGCCCCCGTCCTTTTCGTGAAAAAGAAGGATGGATCCATGAGACTCTGTATCGATTACCGAGATTTGAACAAGGTAACGATCAAGAACAAGTATCCACTTCCACGTGTGGATGATCTCTTTGATCAGCTTAAGGGCAGTATCGTCTTTTCCAAGATCGATCTCAGATCAGGGTATCATCAGCTGAAGATCAAGGAATCAGACATTTCCAGGACTGCCTTTCGCACCCGATATGGACATTTTGAGTTCTTAGTAATGTCCTTTGGTTTGACGAATGCGCCTTCTGCCTTCATGGATATGATGAACCGCGTCTTCCGTGAGTATCTGGATAAGTTCATCATCGTGTTTATTGATGATATTCTGGTCTATTCCAAGACTCGTGAAGATCACGCAGTACATCTCAGACTCACTCTTTCCGCACTGCGTCAGAACCAACTCTATGCCAAGCTGGCAAAATGCGAGTTCTGGTTGGATCGGATTGCTTTCTTAGGCCACGTCATTTCTGGAGATGGACTTTCTGTTGATCCCGCTAAGATCTCTGCAGTTATGAACTGGAAGCGACCTGCTACCCCCACTAACATCCGCAGTTTTCTTGGTTTGGCTGGCTACTACCGACGTTTCGTCCAAGGATTTTCTTCTCTTGCCACTCCACTGACAAGGCTAACTCAAAAGCATGCTAGATTCGATTGGTCAGATCAGTGCGAACAGGCATTCGTAGAATTGAAGTAATGTCTCTGTACAGCGCCAGTGTTAGCTCTTCCGTCTGAGGGGATAGAATTTTCTGTGTACACCGACGCTTCTGGTATTGGTTTGGGTTGTGTCTTGATGCAAGACGATCGTGTTATTGCTTATGGGTCAAGACAGTTGAAGACTCATGAACGCAATTATCCCACGCACGACTTGGAATTTGCTGCGGTCGTGTTTGCATTGAAACTCTGGCGTCATTATCTCTATGGCGTGAAGTGTCATTTCTTTACCGACCATCAGAGTTTGAAATATATTTTTGACCAGAAGGATCTCAATCTTCGTCAGAGACGGTGGATTGAATTCGTAGCGGACTATGATTTGACACTCAGTTACGTTCCCGGCAAGGCCAATCCGGTAGCTGATGCGTTGAGTCGTCAGGCCTCCGTTATTTCCTGTGCACTTATGTCAGCCACTCTGGCAGCTTTAATTGAAGACCTTGAACGGATGGATATATCTCTCTTACCTGAAGGTCAAGCTGATGCTCTTGGACCCTCATGGGTGGAACAAGCAAAAGACTTGCAGTCATCAGACCCTGAACTCCAGCGTATCCGCCAAGGGGTCGAGCATGGAACTCTTCCGGATTTCTCTCTCTCCGATGATGTCTTGCGCTTCCGAGGTCGCCTGTGCATTCCCGATGTTCCCGACTTACTTGATCGTATATGTCGAGAAGCGCATGAATCCCGCATTTCTGGCCATCCTGGAAATAATAAGATGTATCACGATTTGAAACAGATCGTGTGGTGGCCTGGTATGAAGAATTCCATAGCCCGTTTCATCTCTCGATGTTTGACTTGTCAGAAGGTGAAGGCTCAGCGTCAGCGTCCTGGTGGTCTTTTGCAGCATCTGCCTATTCCTGAATGGAAATGGGAAGACGTTTCTATGGATTTCATCACTGGTTTGCCTCGTACTCCGAGAAAACATGATGCGATTTGGGTCATAGTTGATCGGTTAACCAAGGTGGCTCACTTCATCCCTTATCGGGAAGGTCACTCTACCGAGAAAATGGCTCGCATATATGTATCGGAGATCGTCAGACTTCATGGGATTCCTTTGCGCATTGTGTCAGATCGCAACTCCAGATTCGTTTCGCATTTTTGGAAAGGTTTCCAGCAAGCCTTGGGCACCGAACTCAACCCGAGCACTGCTTATCACCCGACGACCGATGGTCAGACCGAAAGGGTTAATCAGATTCTTGAAGACATGCTTCGGTGCTATATTTTGGATTTCAAAGGAGCTTGGGATGATCACCTACCTTTGGTGGAGTTTGCCTACAACAACAGCTATCAAGAGAGCCTCCGAATGGCCCCCTTCGAAGCCTTGTATGGGCGACGTTGCAGGACTCCTCTTTATTGGACTGAAGTTGGTGAAAAGGTGGTGGTAGGACCTGAGTTGCTTCAGGAAATGGAAGAAGCTACTAGAAAGACTCGACTTCAGCTCAATCGTGCTATCGAGAGACAAAGCAAATATGCAAATCAGCACCGCCGTCCGCTAGTTTTTGCTGAAGGTGATCAAGTATTCTTGAAGGTTTCGCCTTCTCCAGGGGTGAAACGGTTTGGTCGTCATCACAAGCTTAGTCCGAGGTTTGTGGGACCGTATTCTATCTTGGAACGTGTCGGGTCATCTGCTTACCGTCTTGACCTTCCTGCTACTTTGGCTGGCATTCACAATGTCTTCCACGTTAGCCAACATCGGAAGTACATTCATGACCCGAACCGTGTTCTGGAAGAGATTCCTGTTGTCCCTGAAGCTAATCTCTCGTATCCTGTTGAGCCCACAAAGATCGTGGAATTTCAAGAACGCAAGCTTCGAAAGAGAACCATTCCGATGGTCCGAGTGCTTTGGAGGAACGGCAAGTCTGAAGAGTACACGTGGGAGCTAGAGTCTGACATGCGCAACAAGTATCCTCACTTGTTCTCTTGAGTTTGGAAAGTATCTGATCTTGTTCTCCTGTCCATTGTTATCTCTATTCTTAGTTAAACTGTAACCAAACCCCATCCTAGGGAATCTTGAGTGTTTCGGGACGAAACTTCCTAAGTGGGGGAGATTGTAATAACCTAGAAAAAGAATAATAATAATAATAATACTATAATAATAATAACCTAACCTTATCAGCCACCGCCTCCAAGACCGCTAAAAGGAACCCCCCCCCCCCGAATTAATTTCATTTCCGCTCGGCTAGGGCTCCCGCAGCCCCGACTCCCGCGCGTCTCCCGTCTCCCGCCGCCTGCTCCGCCTCCAGCCGCCTCCTTCTTCCCCTCTCCTGGACGCTGGCAGCAGCAGTGCCGCTCTTCTTCCTCTCCCGATTTCCGCAACTCCCGCACGCCAACTCTGCGCCGATCGCACCTCCCAGCCCTGATTTCCGACGCTCCCAGCTTCCGTTCCGCCTCCCAGGTGTCGCAATCCACTCGTTTCCACCTTCTGAAGCTGTCGTTGCCCCCTTTTTCTGCTCCAGTTGTCTAGGTCGCCAGCGGGAAGTGCCGCACACGTCTCCTGCGCCTCCTCCAGCAGCTGCAAAGGGCTCGACAGCTACTCCTGCTCCCTTCTGCTCGCCGGACAGCCTTTCTTCCTCCTCCAGAAGGGGCCGGCAGAACTTCCTTTGCCTCCTACACCTCCGACAGCCCCCTCAAGGGCTGATTTCAGCCTTTTCCCTCCTCTCGCCTCCGGAAGCGCGAATTCGACGCGTTTTGGTAATAATTCTGCCCCCTCTGTGTTAATTTGCATTTTTTCTGAAGTTTATGGCATGTGCTGCGTTCCGAAAAATTGTTCGGACGCGATTCACAGATTTTCGTCGTTTCTATGTTAGGTATCCGTATTCCCCGGTGACGGTCGTCGTCTCCTTTCGCCGGAATACGCGAAGTCCCCTCCGATTTAGGGTTTTCCCCTAATCGCAACGCCGCCAAACTCCGATTCCTGCGCGGTAACTCGCTTAACCCACTCCTACTTGCAATTCCACATTTAATTAGCCGTTTAGCTAATTTGTCCACCACCTATACTTTTGCCCGATCAGGTTGTTCGCTCGTTTGCGTCGCGCACCTGCTACTGTCAGTCTCAGCCCGATTTCAGGCAAGTCGAGACCGCATCTCACTTGCAAACAATTTAATTTAAATTCTTGTATATGTTGAGAAATAGTACGCCACTTACTGATAGTTGACAACCACCTAAATCGTCTGTTCAGGCAAACACATAAGTAAAACATGTAGATATAGTATGTACAGATGGTGCACCGCCTTGGCTTGAGGATACGGGTTCACAGGGACCTTATCTTCAGAACGCGGGTTTTGACTTTGGACTTGATATGACAACACATACATATTTCACGTGTTTTCACTTATGTCACTGCTCACTTCAGTTTTGTTTTGTTTAGTTTTGTTGTACCAGTTTAGTTCTGTTTTTGTTTAGTTTTGTTGTACCAGTTTAGTTCTTTGTATAATGGTTCTGAGGCTTTTTCTTTTCTTGGAAATTGCCTTAGAGTTTGTGACTGCGCCACCTGCCCCCTGAGCCCGAGCTGCACCTCTTCTACTGATCCTTGGAGGTTTTGTTTTGCTTACATTCAGGTTCCCTGTACTTCTTTACTTGTACTGTTGGATTTCATTTCTGTAATAGTTCGTCATTTTCATGTACTGGGACAACTGTAATATATATGTAGATATGGAATAAAACTGAATAGCATTGCATGATCATTAGTGTGCCTGCATAAATTTTTTTATTAAAGCTTCCTCATATTTGAATCAAAATCAATATATTGTCATAAACAATTCGCCTATTTTCAAGACAAATACAAATAAACTCTGCTTCCGCCTTACAGACATGGGGTTACATCCCCATGACTGCGGCATCACGATCCGCCCGTAGCGCACGTTTCTTGCTCCGAGACGGGTCGTGACATGAACACCCTCAAGAGATAAACTCTGAGATGCGTCGAGTTGAACATGGCCAAGCGAGTCGTGTGAACGAAGGGACTGAACCACACCAGTGGTTTCTACCTTTCGCCCACCAAATGGCAGCGTTAACCGAGAGTGTCTATCAAGTGAGAGAAGGGTTTGAAAACCTTAGTGTTAGGATGAATAGCTTAGAAGTACATCCTCGAGTTTCAATGCCACCTCCAATTCGAGATGAGCATTTTGTTCGTCCACAACACGAAGCCCCACCACACTATGGAGAAAGGTTTACACTTAGGAGAAATCCTCTATTTGAGGAAGATGGTCGAAATCCCATAGATAGGTTCGAGTTTGCGCGCGATCATGGTGGGAATTTTCCAAGGAATTTTCCTGAACCCCAACGAGGGCCTATATTAGGCATGCGAGATAATTATCAGGAGAGGCCACATTATGACGTAGCGAGAGAACAGCGTCCTCGAGACCATCATCGGCCTATACCGGCCATGCATCGTGATGATCGCCCTAGAGATTGGCATCGACCTCCGCCCCCACGGCGTCGAGACAATCGTGATCCTTACGATGATGATTACGACTATCCTCCCCGGGATAGGCGACCAGATCTCACACAAGTGGTGAAACTTGATCCACCACTTTATGATGGTTCTATGGATCCCAAGATCTTTTCGGACTGGGTTATCGACATAGAGACCTACTTTGAGTGGTATCGTATGACGGTGGACCAAAAGGTTCAGTTCGCCAAAATGAGATTGACTGGGCGAGCGAAGATCTTTTGGATAGGTGAAGAGCGTAGTCTAGAGAGGAATGGACGCCCTCCCATTACACTTTGGCCCCACATGAAAGCCATATTAGAGGAGCAGTACATTCCTCAGCATTACCAGTTCCGTCTACGAGACGAGCTGACGTCTCTACGCCAAGGGTCCAAATCAGTTTCTGATTACTTAGCTGAGATGAAGGATCTTATGATTAGGTGCAACGTAGTAGAACACTCACGTGACACTTTATCCAAATTTAAGTGTGGACTACGATCTGAGATCCGAGATGAGTTGATTCGATATGGCCACTATTCCCTTCCCGAGATCATATCTATCGCCATCGATATTGAGGAGCACCAGAAGAGAACCTCCCGGTTCAAATCTCAACCTAAAACGAATACTTCTTACAAGAAAGAAGAACAGAAAGGTAAAGAGAGTGCGTCGAAGCCTACCTCGACCTACACCAGAGATCAGAACAGGAAGTCCCCCATGGGAACTGTGACTCCTTCACAGATCCGATGTTATGAGTGTCAGCAGATAGGTCATATTTCGAGGGATTGTCCCAAGAGGAAAGGCACGTTAGTTATTCATGAGGTGACTGAGGAGGATGAGCCTGTAGAAGAAGCTGGAGCTGAGAGGGACTCACGTTTTGAACGACAAAGTGTACGGTACGCCTAGTGATGAGGGAGATAGATCCCGATGTTCTAGTGGTGAGATGCATGTTATCTACACCACAAGAATCTGCCGATTATTGGCGGACGAACATCTTCCAGGCCTACTTTAAGGCTGGGGAGAAAGTGTGTCGTTTAGTAGTAGATAGCGGGAGTTGTATGAATGCGATAGCTGAGACAGCTTTAGCCCGCATGGGACTCACTGCTGAGCCGCACCCATCCCCATTTCAGGTAGCTTGGGTTACCAAGACTACATTATCGGTGACTAGGAGATGTTTAGTGCCCATCACTATCGGTACGTACACCGATAAGATCTGGTGTGACGTTATGCCTATGGATGTGTGCCACGTATTACTTGGACGACCCTGGTTATACGACCGGGATGTCACCATACATGGCAGGTCCAACACTTGCTCCTTTCTACTGGACGGAAAGAGAGTAGTGTTGACCCTGGTGCGACCCAAAGCACCGCCATTCCACGCGAGTAGTAGTGCAAAAGAATCTCTTCCTCTCATTGAAAGGAAGAAGACTCTTAGCATTATACGAGGTACTGAGTTCCATCGAGAGAGTTTTGACGGTGGATTTATCTATGCCTTAGTGGTTTTACAGGCATCTGATTTATCAGAGGTATATGAGTCTACTTCTATACCTGCTAGGAGACTCATAGAGGAGTTCCAGGATCTACACCCTGATGAGCTTCCAGCTGAGTTACCCCCCATGAGGTGTATTCAGTATGCGATAGACCTTGTTCCTGGAGCTTCCCTCCCTCATCTACCGCATTACCGATTGAATCCTACCGCCCACGAAGAGATGCAGAAGCAGATTGGAGAGTTATTAGATAGAGGCTTTATTCGCCATAGTCTTAGCCCTTGTGCGGTGCCTGCCCTCCTTGCCCTGAAAAAGGATGGTACTTGGCGTATGTGCGTTGACAGTCGTGTTGTCAACAAGATCACAGTGAAATACCGATTCCCGATACCCTGACTGGATGATATGTTGGACATGTTGACTGGGGCTGCGATCTTCTCTAAGATCGACCTTCGTAGTGGTTATCATCAGATCCGTATACGCGAAGGAGACGGGTGGAAGACTGCCTTCAAGTCGAAGGATGGACTTTATGAGTGGCTTGTGATGCCCTTTGGGTTGTCCAATGCCCCTAGTATTTTCGCTCGGATGATGACCCATGTCTTCAGACCTTACATTGGGAAGTTCGTAGTAGTTTATTTCGACGACATTTTGATCTATAGTCAGACTGAGAGTGAGCATTTGACTCACCTGCGTACTATTTGCGAGCTCCTGTAAGCTGAGCGATTATACATCAATTTGAAGAAATGCGTTTTTATGGCTGAGTCTGTTATCTTTCTGGGATATATAGTGAGCTCCGCTGGCATCACTATGGATCCCGAGAAAGTTCGAGCGATTCGTAAGTGGCCTACACCCCAGAACATTCACGATGTTCGTAGTTTTCATGGGCTAGCCACCTTTTATCGTCGATTCATTAAGAACTTCAATACTATTATGGCGTCAGTCACTGAGTGTACGAAGAAGGGAAATTTTCAGTGGACGTCATCGGCAGCTAGAGCCTTTGAGATCATTAAAGATAAGATGTCCACTGCACCTGTTCTAAGACTCCCTGATTTTAGTCACGTATTCGAGGTATCTGTGATGCCTCTGGGGTTGGGATAGGAGGTGTACTTAGTCAAGAGGGTCACCCCGTTGGATTTTTTAGTGAAAAGTTTTCAGGCCCGAAGCTGAATTATTCCAACTACGAGCGCGAATTCTATACGATTGTGCAAACGTTGCGTCACTGGAGGCATTATCTATTGCCCAAGGAGTTTGCCCTCCACTCCGATCATCAGGCGTTGCGTTATATATCAATTCGCAGCAAAAGTTGAACCCTCGACAGGCTAAGTGGGTATCATATTTGCAGGAGTACACCTTCGTTCTCAAGCACTGTAAGGGAGCGGAGAATCGGGTTGCCGACGCCCTTAGTCGAGTCACCCTCGTATTATCACAGATGCGTACTCAGGTGATAGGTTTTGAGCGTATCAAAGATGACTATTCTAGTTGTCCCGATTTTAGCGAAATTTATGAAGCGATACGCTCTGATCCCTTTCACGATGAGACAGATTACCTCATTCGAGACGGATATTTGTTTCGTGGAGACGGATATTCCCCGCACCTCGTTGTGAAACTTCATTGTATGGGAATTACATGGCGGAGGCTTAGGTGGACACTTTGGACGGGATAAGATGGTAGCCTTAGTAGAGGAGCGATTCTATTGGCCCGGGATGAAGCGGATTATCGCACAAATTGTTAGTAGCTGCCGCACATGTCAGGTAGCGAAGGGCAATAAACAGACCGCTGGATTATATACACCGTTACCGGTGCCCAGTATTCCTTGGGATGATGTCAGCATGGATTTTGTTCTTGGATTGCCGCGCACTTTTAGGAAGCACAACTCCATTCTGGTAGTGGTCGATCGGTTTTCTAAAATGGCGTATTTCATCCCCTGCAACAAAACCGACGACGCCTCTCATATTGCCAAAATTTATTATAAAGAGGTTGTCGCGCACCGAGGGATACCTAAGACTATCGTTACCGATCGAGATGTCAAGTTCACCAGTTATTTTTGGAAGTAACTCTGGAGACTATTAGGTATTAAACTTCTATTTTCGACCGCCTATCATCCGCAGACCGACGGTCAAATTGAGGTTGTTAATAGGAGTTTAGGAAATTTATTGTGTTGATTGGTAGGAGATCGCCAGGGGAATTGGGATCTAATTCTTCCACACGCTCAATTGTCCTATAATAATTCGAAGAATAGATCTACGGGTTTATCTCCCAATGAGGTTGTTCATGGTCACACTGCACGAGTGCCGCTAGATTTAGCCCCACTGCCACCCACTTTTAGGACTAGCCAGTTTGCACACGACTATGCATTGCATTTGCATGACTTGCATAAAGAAATTGAGCGAAAATTGCATAGTACTTATGACTTATATGCAACTCAAGCTAACAAGCATAAAAGAGCTACTTGTTTCAAAGTGGATGACTTGGTGATGGTTCGGCTAAATCCGAAACGGTTACCTTCGGGTACCGTAAAGAAGTTAGCTGACCGTAGAACTGGACCCTTTCGAGTAGTAAAGCGGATTGGGCAAAATGCGTATGAACTTGAGATGTCTTCCGTTTGGGGAGCAAATCCTGTCTTTAACGTGGCCGATCTGACTTTATTCCACGATTATCCTCATGAGTCTTTAAATTTTCCCTTGCATTCTCCTCCATTTGATTCTTCTGGGTTGGTGTGTGTTAGTAAGGAGTCACATTCCGGACATACCGACACTCATTCAGTTACTGACACGCCATCTGCAGTTCTTCCGTTTCTCACTGACAGTTTTCAGGCTGAGCATGAGACACCAGGTGATTCCTTCATACCAGTTCCCAGAGCCGCTGACAGACTTCCGCGACAGATCTTGGTTCCCGAGCAGATATTAGATGATGAGGCAGTAACCACTACTGATGGTGGTTTTCAGAGATACTTGGTTCGTTGGCATGGCAGACCAGAGACCGAAACCAGTTGGGTTTTGGCCGAGGAATTACAGCGTATGGATGCTGATCTTCTACAGCACTACCGCTCGGAGCACTCACCAGAGATGAGTGATTTCAAGAGGGGGAGAGTTGGTGGAGACCAGCCCCGATCAGGTCGACGCAAAAGTACCCGATGTCGCACCCGACCGGACCACTATCAGCCCTGAGTCTAGCACAATTTATTTGTGTCACTTTTGGCTTTTTGTAATTTGTGTAATTTGCATTTTTTTGGGTGTGTGAAAATATATATATATATATATATATATATTTCTGCTAAAATATATATATATGTAAATTTCAGTTAAAATATATATATGTATATATATAATACCTCTGTATATATATATAGATTTAACTGCCTCAAGACCCGTCCAGACTATCAGTTCAGATCCGCCGCTCGATCTCCCGGTTCAGTCCGCACGCGCCAGTTAGGGCTCAACCGCGCATCTCCCGTCAATGGCGCTGCTCCAGGAGACGACCCGCATCCATGATCTCCTCTCCGATGGTTGAAGCCAACTCCTCCACGCCTTCCGCAAGCTCCCGCAAACCACCGGAAGTTTCGGCGTCCACGTCCTCCTCTTCCGAACGGTTTCCGCATTTCAAGCTCAGCCATGGCCGCTCCTTCGAGGATTCAGTCGGTTTGGGATTTATTTTCGAGTGTTAATTTCATTTCTTTTGGGGAGGTTGTTTGTCTATTCCGTAAAACCCTATAAAAAGGGATTTGTATTTTGTTTTTTAGGAGAGGTATGAAGATTGAATTCCTGTGTGAGATCCAGCGTTGGAGATTTCATTGTGCTTCCCCTCCGATGACAGTGACGATGCATAGTGATTACTCAGTTTGAAGATCGAGTGTTGATTGTTTCTGATATGTGGGTTTGTCGTGTGTTTCAATTTCCTGTTTATGAGTGTAGCTTTTGATTTCCTGTAATCTCATATTTCCTGTTTGTAATTGAAGTTAAAGCTTCTTCCCGCTGTTGTAAGTTTGATCGGAGAAGAAGATGAATAGTGAATAGACAGCAACATTGTTTTCTGTAGTTACAGATTTTGGGCTTGGATTTGAATTTTCGTTTCTCATGTGAGAAGTTCTGTGGGTCCACCGTGAGTGCTGGAGAATTCGTGGAACCACCTTGAGTGTGAGAGCGAGTGAGAAATTAAGTTGTTTGGTTTGTGGCTTCCTTAAACTGGTGAGTGTTCGAGACTTCGCAGAACCACTTTCGTGTGAGAGTGAGCGAATTTATTCTGTGGTGCCCGTGTGCGATAGCGGCCGACCTCGGAGCGGGAGATCGAAGGTGACGAGGAATTCCTCGCGGGATCGCCGTCGACTTCGATTGCGGAAAGACGCCTCTTTCCGTGGGTAATTTGTTTCTTTCTCCTCTTTGTGTGTGTCTCTATATTTTCTCGTAGGATAATAGATTCATTATTGGGTTCTCGCCCGGGTTTTGTCAGCAAACGCTACGTTGAAAATTCCAAACGAAAACGTATTTGGAGTTCACAATTTCCGCTTGCTACGACAAGGGGAACGGAACGAAAGTTGCGAACTTCCTTCCCCGGATTTAGAATCGAACCATTTTTTAAGAAAATTCATTTTAAACATAATAGTAATTTTGTGCTTATAAAAATTTAGTTGCTTAATTTCTTAAAGTTCGTGCAACGCTCGCTCAAATTTCAATTTTCAATTGCATGTATTTAGGGTTTCCTAGAAATAGCCGACAGGCGCGCAAACCCTACGCGCCGTCCTGCATCACTTTCCCTGCTGACCCTTTTGGAAGAACACCAGGAGGCAGGGACATGTAGACTTCCTCCTCAAGATCACCGTGAAGGAATACATTCTTCACATCCAACTGACTGAGACTCCAACCTTTGCACACGGCACAAGAAAGCAATATCCGGATTGAATTCATTTTAGCAACCGGAGCAAATGTCTCCTAATAGTCGATGCCAGTTGTTTGAGTGTATCCTCTAGCAAACAACCTAGCTTTATACCGTTGAACCAGGCCTTGGGAATTCTTCTTAACAAAGAAGACCCATTTACAACCAACAACGGTTTTCCCTTTAGGCAGGTGGGCAATATCCCAAATATGATTCTTGTCAAGGGCCACCATTTCCTCCAACATAGTTGTCTTCCATTCACTGTGCTCAAGAGCTTCAGGCCAAGAACGGGGAATAGATATGGAAGACAAGGAGGTGACAAATGCTCTATGTGAATGAGACAGAGTCATAGGTTACAAAATGGGAAAGAGGATGCTGAGTAGAAATACAATTACCACTGTCAGTACCGAAAGATGGATCAAGTGGTGGCCCAGGTAGTGTGGGTAAGGCGTGTGTGTTCGTGCCCCGTCATCGGCGAGAGTAAACCTGCAATGGAGGAGGCATAGGAGGAAGAGGCATCACCGGATCACTAGGGATAGGATGAGGAGAAATAGGCAAGGGAACAGAAGCAGGGGAAATAGGCAAGGGAACAGAAGCAGGAGGAATAGGCAAGGGAACAGAAGCACGGGAACTCACTTCCCTAGTACTTGTCTCCCCCTGAAGAGAGGTCCCATAGTAAGCTTCAGATTGCTGAAAAGTGACATCCATAGTGACAAATGTCCGCTTGGTGATGGGATGAAAGCACTAATAGCCTTTCTGGGTGGGTGAGTAGCCAATAAAAACACACCGCAGAGCGCGGGGGTCGAGTTTGGTTTTGGAATGGATGTGCACAAAACACACACACCCAAAGATACGAGGCGAGAGAGAGGTGGGACTAACCCTGAGAGTCGCTAAAGGAGTCTGAAACCCAAGAACACGAGTAGGCATGCGATTGATGAGGTAGGCAGCAGTGAGGACTGCATCACCCCAATAATATTTTAGGAGGTTCATTCGGAGAAGGAGACATCTGGCAACCTCAAGGAGGTGCCGATTCTTACTCTCCGCAACCCCATTTTGAGTTGGAGTGTAAGCACATGAAGTTTGATGTATGATACCAAGATCACTCAGGTATTTCTCAAAACGTGAGTCAATATACTCATGGCCAATGTCACTACGCAAGACCTTAATGGTAACACTAAACTGAGTAGTGACCATCTTATGAAAGCGTTTAAAAAGAGAAAGCAGGTCACTTTTATGTTTTATCAAATATACCCAAGTACAACGAGAATAACAATTAATAAACGAAACAAACCATAAGCAACCAGAAATAGACATAGTAGGACTAGGATCCCAAACATCAGTATGAATAAGGGCAAAGGGAACAGAGTTATGCGGAGACATAAGAGGAAGAGAACTACGATGATGTTTACCAAGTTCACATACATCACAATGAAAAACATTAAACCAAGCAGTAGTCATAGTAGGAAGCAAAAACTTCATATAGTAGTAGAGATAGGGGGATGGCCAAGACGACAGTGTCAGACATCTAAATCAGAGAGCCGATCAGCATGATGAGTCGTTGGGGACTGGATGCGTCTAGAGCATGATGAGGTGGAAGGGTCGAACACATATAGCCCATTGCACAGTCTACCAGAGCCAATCACCATCCCCGTCTTCATGTCCTGAAAAACACAAGAGGTAGGAAAATAGGTTACTGAGCAGTTCATAGAGTTAGTCAAAAGACTAATAGACAGAAGTTTTCGAGTGAATGCGGGAACATGAAGAACAGAGGAGAGAGTAAGAGAGGAGCAAGGAATAGATCTCTTCCCAACAATGGGGGAGAGAGATCCATCAGTAATGCTCACTTTGTCTCGGCCAGACAAGGGAGTGTAGGACACAAAACCTGTGGCTCACCCAGTCATGTGGTCAGTAGCTCCTGAGTCAATGATCCACTGTGAGGACAGGAGTGTGGAAGCGGAATGAGCACTTGGAGGGCCCTGGTGGGCATAGGAAGAGGATGATTAACTGGACTGCTCAGCAGATGGACCATGCATCAAGCGACGGAAATCCAGGATTTCTTCAGCAGAAAGAGCAAGGGGAGCCGCATTTGAATCTAGAGAGTGAGGAACAGAGGTGTCCTCCACAGCATCAGACAAGTGTACAGATCTAGACAGAGATGATCTAGTCTGGAATCGGCCAGAGCCACGGCCACCACGAGGTGCAAGGCCGCCTCTGGGAGAAGGGAAACCATGAAGCTTAAAACAAGTAACACTCGCAGACATAGAAAACCTCGAATAGAAATCGAGGTGAAGGCACACCGAAACACAAAGGGTATCACAAGATAAGAGTCGCCCTCATGAAAGAGGGAAAGGAACCATAACTCCAATAGTGATGGAAGGAAACAAAGAGGGAACGCCGAAATAGGGGAATCAAGAGCCCATGGCACCGGCGCTACTAGAGAACGGGAGAGAACCTCCCGCTGGTTGCGAAACGGACGGAACTGTTGGCTGGAGGCGCGAGAAGGAGTGGCTAAAGTCGGCGGAAGGTGCGGATGCGGCTAGAAGGGGGGACGACACAGGCGCGGCGTGCGCGAGCTTGGGCGAGCGCGGGTGTGCGCACAGGAGCGAAAGAATCAGCCACAGAGAGCGATCGCGGGAGGGCTCGACAGCAGAATCGCGAACAGGAGCGGCTGCGGAATCCCAAACAGAAGCGGGATCAGGTAGTGTCGCCGGTATCGGGAGGAGGTACGAGAACCCTAAGGCTCTGATACCATGTTGTCGATTGAAAAGAGAGAATTAGTTTATTGTTCAGCACCACTCCTGTATATATAGGAGTGGGAAAAAGAGTACAGGGGTAAAGACGGTAAAGATGGACAAAATATAAAATAGCGCAACATAACAAATACAGAATCTCCAACAGTACCAAAGCGGGGTCGTGGATTCGAGGATAAGCATCAACCTTAGGGAGATTTTATGATATAAGCATGTAATTCAATCTTAACATATGTGGATTCTCTAAACCTGTGTGGTTTGCATGTGTGGCGTTGGGGGTATTGTTGGGTCCATTGCCTCTCATTGACTCTAATGGGACTAATCGCCAAGCACATTGTGCTCAACACCTTATGTTCACCGAGCGATTAGTACGGGACTTTGTGTTATCATTTGTTTAAAAGAAAAAAGGTTTCGCCATTTTCCACATGTTTAAGCTTATAGAGTAGTTGGGTAAGCACTTAATCTTACAAATTATATGCCCCCCGAGCACTACTCGCCCTGTTAACATCTTCCAAAATTGTCGCACTAACATTGCTCTCACCTATTCCATGCTCCCTCGTCTAGTTAGACATCCCCCACCATCACCTTCTTTGTTCTACTACCCACCCGCACCACTGCCAAAATAGAATCCAAAACTCGAATGCGTATCCCACTAAGAGTTCCTTAACCTAAGTTGGCATGACAACTTCTTCCGTTGTAAATAGCCCTACTTCCCTACACACAAACCCAAATAAAGAATTGTGCATGTTAATTAGCACCGAAGATGAATACATTGCCCATGCTGACTTTGAAGCTCTTAAGCATTATGATGGTCCCACCTCGACTCAACCTTTAGGGCAAGAACGATTTTGAAGCGGGGAGTATTAATGTCGGCGCAAGTCAGCCAAATAGAAAGAGCAACGTGCAACTAAGGAAGATGCGCCTACCAGTGTTGGACGAACTCGACACAATAGTTAATATTGGACCGTCGTTTACTAGTTCTTGCATTTCCCTTCAGCTGGATTTTTCATGTGTCCTTTTTTTAGAACCTATACACACACAATATTAAAAGGTAATATATCTTTTTGTTTTGCTAACACCATCAAAAGAACTGAGCCATCTATTTTAATGCTAACACCATCAAAAGAACTGAGCCATCTATTTTAATGCTAACACCATCGAAGTTTTATGGGCCTCTGAATTTTATTCACAAAGTCATCATAATTCCGGTTTCAACTTCAGAAAACAACTCTGAGGATATTCAAAACACATCATAGCCCTGTGAAATCTCCCAAATTAGCCTTTAAAGATTTTTTAAGGTTGTATAGAGCCTTTTTTAACCTATAGACTTTTCCTTTAGATCCTTTAGGGGCAAGTCTAGGAGATAGGGACATATAAATTCCTCTTCTATGTCTCATGGAGAAACGCATTTTTCACATCTAACTAACTGAGTTTCCATCCCTTACAGGCAGCACAGGAGAGGAGAATTCTTATGGAGTTCATCTTCGCCATAGGAGTAAGAGTCTCTTAATAAGCAATCACAGCAGTCTGAGTGTATACCTGGCCACCAATCTTGCATTGTACCTTTCAACTATTCCATGAGAGTTCTGTTTGACAAAAAGAACTCACACCCAATGTCTTCCCTTGACGAAAACGCACAAGATCCCACATGCAGTTTTTTTCAAGGGAGCGCATTTCCTCAAGCATCGCTTCTTGCTTATGGTGACCAAGGGCTTCTTGCCCGGATCACGGAATAGATATGGAGGACATGGAAATAAATGTTTTAAGTAAAGCAGTTAGTAAAGCATAAGACACAAACTGGGACAGAGGATGTTGGGTAGAAGTACGTTCTCTTAAAGTGTAAGCTTTGAATACGGATCTAATGTCAACTATGGTATCACAGGAGGTGTATGTGTGTTTATACCCTTATTTCTCCAAGAATACACCTGCAAAGGATGATCACGGAGATTGCTCCTGACCTATGGGTTCAACAGGTGAGGTAGTGATAAGAAGTTGATATGAAGGAGGAATGGGTAGAGGTATAGGTGAGGACTCCCCAAAAAGAGATAGGGAGCTCACTTCCATCATGGTGAGGACTCCCCTAAAGTGAGATCCCATAATAGACCTCAGATTCACGAAAGGTAACGTACATGGTAACAAAGATCTTAACATTTGTAACTCTTCTGTGTGTGTGGGGGGGGGGGGGGGGGGGGGGGGGGGGGAATACCTAACGAAAATACATTTCAGAACATGGGAGTCAAATTTAGTTCTTTGATGCATATGGACAAAGCACACACATCCAAAGATACAAGGATGAAGATGGGTGGAAGTAAACTGGAGAGTGTTGAGAGGAGTTTTATACCCGAGAACACAAGTAGACATACGATTAATAAGGTAAGATGCAGTAAGAACAGCCTCCCCCTAATAATATTTAGGAAGATGCATCTTATGTAGGAGATACCGTGTCACATCAAGAAGATGATGATTTTTGCGCTCAGCTAACCTATTTTGAGTGGGAGAGTAGACACAAAAGGTTTGGTGGATAATATCAAGGTTGCTGAGATATTGCTCAAACTAAGAATCAATGTACTCACGGCTATTGTAATTATGTAAAAGTTTAATAGTAGTATTGAACTAAGTATCTATCTTTTTTTGGAAGCGTTAAAACAGAGTAAACACTTTATTTTTATGTTTCATCAAATACACTGAGTTCACGAAAAATAATTAATGAAATAACAAACCAAGAATATCAAAAAATAGAGGCAACGGGACAAGGTCCCCAAACATCCTGTTATGTGCTCGCCGAAGTTGTGGCCGGAGGCGAAGGAGATACTATGGAGTCGGAACCGAGGCTACCTAAGCGGGGCTTGCTCGGGTGGAGAGCTACCAAAATCTCTTTAGGGTTTAGGAAAATAGATTTCTTTATTGATTCCCCTCTTACATGACTCTCAGAGTCAATTTATAGGACCTCAATGACAATATTGTAAATACATAAAAAAGCATAAAATATTTAAAACACACAAAACACTATGACTTGAGTCATACAATATTGAAACACCTAATACACTCGACTCTAAATATATAATACTATTATAATAATAATATAACAAGATAGCTGGCGGCTGGACCCATAACACTCCACCCGTCATTGAAATCGAGCTTGTCCCCAAGCTCGAACCGTCTTGAATGATCCGATGCTCTGGCTCCCTCTGATACCAAGATGTTATGTGTTTGCCGGAGTGGTGGCCGGAGACGGTAGAGATACTATGGAGTCGGAACCGCGGCTACCAAAGCAGGGCTTGCTCGGGTGGAGAGAGCTACCAAAATCTCTTTGGGTCCGTTCGTTATGTCGGAATTGGAGCGCAGAAATTGGAATTCAATTGGCAATTCCAATTCCAGCGTTCGGCGGCCCTAAAATTCTCTAGGAATCGGCATTCAATTCAATTCCTATGGGAATTGATTATAGAAGAAACGCTCCCTCCCCAATTCCGACCTCACGACGTCAGACTTCGCGATTCCGCGCTCTACTCAGCGCGACCCCGAGGCTCCCGCAGCTAGGTCACTTGTTTGCTCTTCCCTCCGGCGTTTCTTCCGTATTCTCCGGTGTTCGCTCGCCTGTTCGAAAACCTCGCCCGACATCTTCTCCCCCGACGACATCTTCTTCCTGGCTAACAGGAGCAGGGGGCTACATAGCTTCATTTTCTCCCTGCCGGCGAGCTCTCCTCTCGCTACCGAGCTTCGTTTTCTCCCTACCGACGACGACCTCTTCTCTTCTACATCGTCAGCGATCTTCTTCCTCGTCGACGTCCTCCCTCAGATGCGTAAGTCCTTATTTCTCCCCCGACGGCATCTTCTTCCATGCTAGACTGGTTGATACAACTATAATATAAATGGCAAGTTTTATGTGGCAAATTAGGTAGAAGTTGCAGTATTTAATTGTTTATGTTTGTGTGTAAGTGTGTGTGTGTATGTGCGTAAGTGTGTGTGTATGTGTGTGATTTTTATATGTAAGTGTATGTTTAAGTTTGTGGTTGTATGTGGTTGTATGTGGTTGTATGTGTGTGATTTTTATATGTAAGTGTAAGTGTGGTTGTATGTGTGTTAATGTTGTATGTATGATTTTTATATGTAAGTGGATGAAAATGTGTGTGCATGCTTGTATGGTTGTATGTGTGTATGTGTGTGGTTGTATGTGTGTGTATGTGTGTGGTTGTATGTGTGTATGTGTGTGGTTGTATGTGTCTATGTGTGTGGTTGTATGTGTGTATGTGTGTGGTTGTATGTGTCTATGTGTGTGGTTGTATGTGTGTATGTGTGGTTGTATGTGTCTATGTGTGTGGTTGTATGTGAAGTTGTGTGGTTGTATGTGTGTGATTATGTGTGTCCTGATATTTCAATTCCGTCACTATTTTAGTTTTTAAATTTCAATTCCATCAACTGAAAAATAACATGCAGCCGAACATCGGAATTACTAATTCCAATTCCTATGACAGAATTCCTGCATTCAGCCGAACAGCAGAATTGGAATTGGCTTCAATTTCAATTCCCGCGGGAATCAGAATTGGGTCAATTCCAATTCCTGCATTCCATTTCCTGCCAAACGAACGGAGCCAAAAAAGGTTTAGGAAAATAGATTTCTTCACTGATTCCCCTCTTACATGACTCTAAGGGTCTATTTATAGGACCACAATGGCAACATTGTAAATATATAAAAGAAAATCATAAAATATTAAAAACACCTAAAACATTATGACTCGACTCATAATATTGAAACACCTAATACACTCGACTCGATACAACATGACTCAACTCCAAATATATAATACTATTATAATAATAATAATATAATAAGATAACTGACGGCTAGACCCATAACACATCCATATGAATAATAACAAAAGGCGTAGTACTACGACGAAAACATGATTAAAAGAAGTACGACAATATTTACTCGGCTCACACACATCACAGTTAAAGATTTCAAATAACACAGATGACATCGTAGGAAATAACAGTTTAATAATAGAAAGAAAGGGATGTCCATGATGGCTAGTAGTCCAGAAGAGAAGACCGGTCTGAATGTAAGGCTTGCGAAGTTGAAGCAGAACTGGAAGGGTCAAACACGTAAGAGGCCAGCACACATTCTACCAGAGCCAATCACCTTCCCTATCTTCAGGTCATGAACACACATGAAGTTGATTAAGTGACTATAGAGAGGAGGTTACGAGTAAAATTAGGAACATGAAGAATAAAAGATAAGGTGAGAGAGGAACAGGGGATGGATCTTTTTCCAGCAATGGAGGAAAGAGATCCATCAACAATGCTCACGTTGTATCTACCAGACAAGGGAAGATAGGAAACAAAACCTGTAGCTGAACCAGTCATGTGGTTAGTGACTCCGGAGTCAATGATCCAGTGAGTGAAAGAGCAAGTGGAGGCAGAGTGGGCACTTGGCATTCCCTGATGAGCATACGAGAAAAATGATGAAGCAGATGGCTCAGTAGAATGGTTATGCATCGTTCGGCTGAACACTTATATCTCATCAGCAGAAAGATCCATGGAAAGTCCAGCAGGATTAGTGTCAACATCGGGTGTAGTTTAATCAGAGGCCTCTGAAAGATGAGCAAACCGAGACTGAGGTGGCCCGCCCTGAGAGCGAATATAGCCACGGCCCCCTCGTGGAGCGGAACGACCTCTCTGAGGTGGGAAGCCATGAAGCCTAAATCATGTGTCCCGAGAGTGGTGAGTTTTCCCATAATAATCACAAGTCAATAATCCTTATCTATAGGCTTCGATAGGGGGTCGCGGGTAGCACGACTCCCAGAATGTACTAAGCTACAAAGGTTGATCCCTCAAAAACCATTCAAGTAGGCAGATTTGCCACCAATCAAACTCTTGTTGAACAAGGCTGTAGACTTCTGGAAGAAAAAGAGTGGGTGAGCGCCAGAGATTTTGATCATTGATCTAATCAAAATCACGAAACAGATGATGTAGGAATTCAAAGATCTTATTGCGTTCTTCCTAAGCTCGAACCAAAACTTCATCCTCGGGTGACACCAGGGTTAGGAAATCAAAGTGATCTTATTTCTGGTATAATTGAGTGAACTCCAAGTAGTAGATAGAAAAAGGACATTCATCCTATCTCAGAAGGAATATTTGTCATCGTAGTTGGAAGATTTGAGCAGCATTCCCACAGCAAGAATAAGTGGTCTCAACTCTTTTCCAAATATTTGTTGTTGTATCCAGGAACAAGTAGTTGCGTGCACTGGATTCCTGCATAGAATTTGTGAGTCAAGACATGACCAGAGAATTCCCAGATTCCCATTGTAGCCACTCGGGTGAATTCAAAGCAGATTCTCTAATGGTGTCACTGACATATCCAAACATTTGGCGGCTTTTCAGTCCTAGGGTGATGGAGCGAGCCTATTAAAGGTAGTTCAGCCATCTAATCTAATAGTAATAATTTAAGGAATGTTGTGATCATGGCTTGCACGGATAGATCCCATGGTAATCACGAGAAAAGAAGTGGCACCTCCTCCGGATGAGATAAAAGGTGGGTCAAAACACCCTGCCATGGCGACCAAAGAATAGAAATCAATAGATTGCATAAAACAAGGTTTAGAGAGCCGTAGATTAGGGTTTACTCATAGAAAGAGAAAAGCACGAGATCCGACGCGACAATGGAGCCAAGCGATATCACAAAAAGTGATAGGAAAGAGGAGGAAGAATCATTTCCTCAAGAGTGGAAGGGATCGGATGCCAAAGAGCGTGTCACCACTCCATCGAGGGTTCGGGCGCCCTATGTGCCGATCGGAACAAAACAGCGACTGCAACGGTAAGATTTTGAGGAGAATCGGCAGGAGACCTGCGACAGGAAGGTCGGAGGCTAGACGAAGGCTATGTTATCAAGGTGCGCCTAAGGCATCGGGCGCACCGGGCACACCGGTCAGCGCCTCTGCAAGGCAGAGGCGGGCGAGGTGCCTCAGGCGCGCCAAGGCGCGCGCCTTACCAACTCCCAGGAGCACCATGGGCTTTTCAAGCTGTTTTCTTCAACCTGTTTTTTTTAGGGGGTAAAAACATGATCTCAGACGCACCCGAGGCACATCTAGGCGCACTTGGGCAAAAACATGATGTCAATTCGCTGATTTTCAGTGAAGTGGGCACCCAATTCCCCGAAATCAGCGAATCGGGCACCTAATTCACTGAAAATCAGCGAATTGGGCACCCAATTCACTGAAAATCAATGAATTGGATGTCAAATTCGCTGATTTTCAGTGAATTGGGTGCCCAATTCGCTGATTTTCAGTGAATTGAGCACCCAATTCATTTTTGCACCTCACGTGCCTCAGGCGCACGCCTGCGCTTTGCATCTAGGCCTCAGGACCCTTTTGCGCCTCGGTGCGCCTTGCGCCTTTGATAACATAGGACGAAGGACTGGCGGGAGGAATGAAGGAGAAACAGAATCAGAGTTGGCGCTTGGAAGCGGGATTGAGATCGAGCGGAAGATGGAAAGAGAGCGACGGCTGAAATGGGGTCGAGATAGAGCGGAAACTAGGACTCTGATACCATGTTGGAAAGTATTGGTATTATTGAATAATGAAATTACAAGGATAAATACTCATATATATATATATATGAGTAGAGTTACACAAGCAAATACGAGTAAAGGAAATACACGTAAAAATACTAAATGCTAACAATCTCCTTTAGGAAATTTCTTTCTTCTGAAGTCAAAATAGTTTTGATTCGATTCTCTATTTTATGATTGGTTTTTTATTGATTTCTTGTAGTTTGGTCAATAAAATGTTGAATTGTGGTCAGTAAATTGTTGATTTTTTGGTTTCTTTAGTTGCTTCTTTTGACGAGTCCAAAAATCCACTCAGCTTATTCCAAGTGTTTTGATACCTAACCTGCACGATCCTTTCTACTCAGTTTGGTTGAGCAATTATTTTGCTAAGCATATGGTGTGTCTTTGTTCTTAGTGGCTTCAATATTGAGTTGGCATAACGTGGCCACATGCTTTCTGGTACTCTTTGAATTTAAATGTATGTTTGTTTGTGGAATATAGCAAATATGAAATACTTTAGATACTACTAGAAGAACATGATTGACAAGAAGCAGCTAAAATAGATCAATAACATATCAAGAAAGACATCAAAATCAACTAAAGGGGCAGCATAATGTGGTAGGAAAATGCTTCTTCCCAAAAAAAAAGTGCATCAACATAAAGAGAGCATGTGCATGAATCCATGATTAAGGCTCCATTTGGCGCGGCGTTTTTGCTCCGGTGAGTTTGGACAAAAATGTCACCGTCATAGAATGTATGTTTGGCATGACAATGGTTATGATCGCCACCAAGAAAAAAACTAGTTTTGAACATAAAAGTGGATGAAGTTCCTTAGGTGAAGACAAGGGTTTACGAACGACGGTTTATAACCACCGTGTTCACGACCGCCACCACCGCGCCAAATAGGGCCTAGGAAAACAGAAATATGTATTGGATGAATGTGATCACAGAAAGGTAAAACATGAATGAAGGAAAGAATAGTTGCCATTTGATAACCAAGAATGCTCCTTGAAGTCGGATCATCCCACACAAGAAGCAGCACCCTCACACCCTCCTGTGATTTCGATTTCAAAAGAGAGCCCAGTGAACCATCCGATCCACTGCCAGCCTCCCGTACCAACTTAACCGTGTGGAACACCGACCACCCAGTGATATAGATCAAACGCCTAGCTTGGCTTATCGCCCTGAAAATATCCAGCCAACACTTGCCATGTTCATAGTGTGCTCCATGATCCACCCTCACATCCGGCAAGTAACCATCGGGTACATGAGCATCCTGATAGAGAGTGACCTTCCCTCCTTTCCTCAGAGGGAAATAAGTACCAGGAATTCCTACATGTTCAGGATCTGCACCAACTCCATGGTAACATTTTCCATGCTTCTCAATTGGGATATATTGAATTGATAGCTTCAGTGTTGCTCCGGGCTTGCTAGGCTTCCCGTTGGAACCGAGAATTGGGTAGATGCCTTCTACCTTGTCCCCGGAATAAATCCAATCCGCTGGTATGGACACTGTACCGATGAGTTGTGAGCCAACTACGTCACTGTCCTTAACAAAGAACTCCACATCAGCGACCTGATGAGCTACCGGTACGTAGAAGTGCTGCATCCAGACCGGGTTCTCACTGTTACTGATAACGTATGTCCGGCCAATGACGGCACCAGAGACAGAGATAGACACGTAGGGGTCGCTGGTGACGGAAGAGAGATGATCCAGCTTGCTGGTGAGGGGGCTAGTGAGCCTGCCGCCGAACATGTCACCGAGGGTCTTGGAGAACATGTCCATGTTGGGGAGGTTCCGCGCCTCCAACACCCAGATATCGAGGCTTCCATGAAGGAGAAGAACCTTCAGAGAGGGCTGCAAGGACTCGCCGCCTTTAAAAGGAACGACCTGCCAGCGCTGCGAACCAGGGGAGGACGATGCTGGGTCAGATAACCTACCAGAGAAGGATTTTCTCGGTTCTTCTCCGTACACTGGAAACTGTTCCGAGGTAGACAAGGGTTGAGTGGAGACCGGCGGCAGCGTTGTGGGTCGATCCGAGAGCTGAATCTCTGCGAGAAGGTCGCTCACAGGGTAGAGAGAGGAGGTAGAGGGGGAGGGCGAATGGGTTGGACGAGCAGCACCGTAGGTTTCGGGGTAGGGAGCAGAGGGAGGAGCAGAGGGAGGAGCAGAGGGAGCGTGAGCATCCGGTGGATAATGGGAGGAGAAGCTTCCGTATTGATGAAAACTAGGGGGATTGGGATTGGTGTAGGGGGGTGTACCATGGGGATTGTAGGGAATGGGGTAAGCGTATGAGACGGGGTTGGGATGGGGATTGTAATAGGGATCATAGGTATTAGAAGGAGGGGCAGCGGAAGAGAAGGACGGCGGTGGGTACTGTAAATGACCGGAATGGCTATACTGCGGCAGAAAGGGGTGCGAAGAAAACGAATTCGATGGGTGGAGGTAGCGCGGCACCGGCGGTGCGGGCGATCCATAAGGATCGTAGTTCGGCGGAGGAGGCGGAGTAGGGTAGCCGTAGCCATAAGGATACTGATTTCCGTAGCCGTCCATGAAGGTTCCGACTAGCGAGAATTGCTTCTATTTTGTGGAAGCGGTGAAAAACAGGAAGATGATGGAGAAATATTGAGAGATGGTGATAACCGTCGAACAAGATGTTCAGCGGCCAAATCCTCCTAAGACAGAAGCCTGAATAGAGGTTGGAATGAATCCCAGCGGGAGCTTCCGGGAAGAAGGAAGACAGCGAAGTTTCTAAGTAATATTTTGGATACTTTTCATTAGTACTTGTTGGGAAGAAGGAAGGCAACTAATATATTCGATACTACTTTGTTGAGGTTATATAACAATCAGTACTTGCAGTTTGAGCTCTACCATGCCCATCTTCGACACAATATACTCATGCCTGATAATTGCCGGTGGTTTTACATTGACTCGGCAACAACAATTTAATGGTAACGGGATTGAGTCATTTGATCAAGACTTGGGGTATGTATTTACCTTGTCGATTGATCATTCTCCATTCTAGAATTCTTTTGGTGCAGTTTAAATGTGGCCTTCTTGAGAAATAAATTCTAGAATGGAGGTTTATTCGGGTGTTTCTCCAATGTGTTATTTGAGCTGAGATATATGAAATGTATTGTGAATCTTGGCCGAAATCAGAAGTTGCACCTACTAAGCTACTTTACCCACTCTTTGAATGATGTGAAAAGGTCCAAAAAATATGGGGGATAGCTTGGTATAATTAGCTCCCCTCATGCTTACTTGTCCTTACAGTTGAAGCTTGATGTAGACTAAGTTCCCCACTTCTAACTTTCTTTCCTTTCTCTTCTTATTTGTCATCACCTTCATTCTATTATGAGCTTGATGTAGAAGGTGCTTCAAAATTCTAAGGGTTCCTTCTCTTACCTATAAGCTTTTATCCACACTTTCTACCATTGTTGAATCTAGAATATATGGTATGTTGATGGGAGGGAGTTGTCCATAAACAACCTCATATATGGTTGATTGGATGAAACTATGGAAGTTGGTATTATACCACCATTCGGTTATGGGCAGACATTGACTTCATTTTCTGGGTTTTTTGTTGGTCATGCATATGAGGTAGTTTTCTTGGCACCTGTTAACTACCTTCGTTTAGACGTATGATTGTGGGTGATAGGGTGTTGATGCGTTAAACTTAACCCCTTGTAGCTTAAAAAATTCTTGCCAAACTAATTAAGTTAACTCGTCTATCACTAACAATAGAGTTGGGCATTCCATAGAGTTTAAATATGTAACATCCCACAAATAACTAGACCCCTAGGAGAGTTTTTGTCATGACTAGGTCATGAAAAATCACTAGGAAGACCAAAAGGACCATAAGAACCTAGCTAAGTAGGTAAAATCACCTTGGTCTGCAAATAGCAATTTCTGATTACCTAGTCTAGTGTGTGACTTTAGGGACTCAAATTGACAATCTGGCCCCACCATGACACCTCTAATCTCATAAGGAGTCCCTTGGGTCACTTAGGGTCCATTGGGGTCAACCAAAGTGGTCAAGTTGATCAAAGTCAACCATATCCCTAGATAGGTCAAAATAGTCTATTAAGGACCAATTGGTCTCCAATTGGTCAAATTGACCTCACCTAAATCTTCCTAACCCTTAAGGGAGTTCAATGGGTCATTAATAACACATTGGGTCCACTCAATTCCCTGAATGGGGCCAAAACTAACACTTGGACCCAAAAAGCTCAATTTGACCTAAATAGGTCAAAGTGACCCAACTTGGCCCAATTGATCACACCAAGCCACAATTGGCCTTGGGTGGTGTCAAGAGACCTAGGTGCACCCATTTGGATCAGTCACACCACCTAACTTGGCCTAGGGTTGGGCTAAACCCATTAGGGCTAATTAAGCCAAATTGGAGGAAATCGTGCCCAATCGTCAATCCAATTGGGCTAGGCCCAATTAAGGTGATCCACTAAGCCCTCATGACTGAAACTACATGGATTGCCATTCAATTTCTGGAGATGGTGACTAGGAGAGAGAAATTGAAAGTTTCCCCCAATTTGAAGAGAGAGAAAGAGGGCATTCATGGCTTTGAATGCAATTACCCCTTCAATTCTCCTCCAATTGATGGAGATTCATTACCCTCCGTCAATTTGGGGAAGCTTAAAGGCTTTTCCTAGCCTCCTAGAGGTAGAATTCAAAGTGGCCGAAAAACCCCCTTCATGGCCATTAATGGCAATCAATTTTGTAACCCCCCCCCCCCCCCCTAAATTGAGGCATTTATCACCATCAGTGATTAGAGGGGAGGGAAACCCCCATATTTCCAGAGAATTTCGAGCACCTTAAGCTAAAGATTGACATGGCGCCTAAAGCTCGGAATTTGGCAATGGCGACTCGCCGGAATACTAGGGTAGCAGCCACCACTCAGGTCTGATCCCCTCCTCCCCCCTTAGTGCATAGATCTTAATCTATTTGGGGCTTGATTCGAGCCAAATCGGGCTCGAATCAAGCTCCCAAAAGGGCTCGTTTTCGAGCTCTTTTCCCCCGCTATAAAACCCTACTCCAGCCACCGCCAGCTGGCAAACCACCGCCAATCGTCGGCCACCGCCAGACGACAAACCACCGCCAATCGTCGGCCACCACCTCGACGAAGGTGGTGGTGGCAATAGCTGACCGAAAGGAGGTATGAGTGGCCGGAAAATCGATCCTAAAAGTCACCCAGGACGGGCTGTCGGGGACCGTCAAACTGCTGGGGATGATGACCAGGAGCCGTTAGATCTTGCGCGATCTGTTATACGCAGGCCAAATGAATTAATATGTATGTTTTAATACAATCTGTCATATATTATGCAGGGGATGGTTTAATTTATTAAAAATACTTAGAGGCATTTTCTGTGAAAGTGTTCAACATGAAATATGTTGACCTTTGTGTCAATTTTGATTTAAAATTTGTTTCACTCAATTTGTCCTTCTGGATCTCCCTCAGCACCCTTTTTGGTGCAAGGTGTCCCAAAGACTAACTAGAGATATATTTGTGTGCCCTCATTGATCCACTCAGTAAAATGACCTAAATTTTTTACCATAGGCCGGTCTAGTCATGACTCGCATCATATCCAAATTCAAATTTTTTGGAGATGATTTTCTATAGTTTTTGTAATAATTTAATAATACATACATGGCCTAAATATAGGGTATGTGGACCTCAAAATCCCTCAAATCTCTGGTGGATGGCTTGTGTGGATATTATATGGTCATGGTAGAAATCTCATCCCATTTGGGTTTGATTAGACTTGGTAATCTAGCATTCAATCATGGTCACCTAGGAAGAGGTTAACTCTAGTTTATCAAAAAGGTGCACTTGTGGATTTGAGTGGTCATCCCTCAACCAAATGTGATGAAACTTTGGTCACCCCTTTGTTATCACATAAAACACCCCCACAAGTAATTTTAGAAGGTTTAGGGTTGGAATACCAAGAAAACCTAAATCAACCCTTAGGGTTGCATATTTGGGTTAATGAAAGGAATGAAGTCATATCCCCATGGATGGGCTTGAAACTTTGTATATTGTTTCATAGGGTGAATGAACACCCTGGATAATATTGTTGGAATTTTTAGAGTTATTATCACCCACTAAATATTTAATTTTTAATCTGGTAACTTTTATTTCAAGTGAAAAATATATAGTCATATGTTTTAGAAAAATTATTAAACTTAGACAGTGAACCTTTCATGATGCTATAAGTCTCTGGAAATTTTATTATAAATTTTGGATAAGGTAATTTGGTAGTTCCTTCATAATGTGCCAAAAGTTAATTTCCATGATTTAGATTAATTATGCGGTCATATGATTTTAGAAAAATGTGAAATTTGTTCAGAGAGCCTCTAGGGTTATTATGCTATGCAAGTTTTATCACAATTATTGGATCAGAATTTATAGTGCTACCTTCACAATTTCACTATATTCAGTTCCCTTGAATTAATTAATTATATGACTTAATGATTTAATAAAAATATGGAACTTGGCCAATAGTCCTTTTAAGTCATCATGATGCTCTAAAATTTTTGTATTAATTATTGGACGAGTCCATGTAGTGGTTCATTCACAAATTGATTTAAATCTAGTCCTTTGCAATAATTATTTATGTGGTCAAATGAGATTAGGAAAATATGAAAAATTGGCCAGTGACCTTTTCTGGTCAATGCAGAGATTTGGTAAGTTTATCGTAATTTTTGGATGGATATCTACTGTACTTTGTTCATACATTTGTTAAAAATAACATTGGTGATTTATTTAAATTAAATGAGCATATGATCTTGTAAATTAGTCAATCTCTATTAGAGGACATGTTAGGCTTGTTAGAATCCCTGGAAATTAATTCATGTCATTTGGGTAAGAGGAACTTGAAGTTCCTTCACAAATTTGGCTCATATCTTAATTATTCCTATAATGATTTCCAAGGAAATAATCAGAGAGAAAAATATGTGTTACTGATATTTCTTAAATATAGATCATAACCAACCTCTGGATGTGTGGTTCATCATATAAAAACCTTAGGGGCATGAAGGACCTTCATATATGTCAATCTTATTGAAGAGGGTTGCAGATAGCCAAAAAGGAGTTTGATGGTTTTGGGGATCATGAGTTTTTGGGTATGGATTCTTTAGTGAGAGGTCATGTAGGTCAACTCTATGATGGAAGGGGCAAAAGTCCTTTCAAGATCTCTCCTAGTTGTGTCTGTGAGTTGTATACTCTTAAGTAGAGTGTTGATGATCAAGAGAACATTAATACTACCGGTGAATCATAATTCATTATAGGACTCTGGAGTAGCATAAGTGAGTGGTGTTGGGTAATCACCAATAAAACTAAGTGTCTTGAGAAAGGGGGGTTTGGGCTATCATCTCATTGCACCTCCTAGTATCGTTGTGAGCCCCTCACAAGGTTGACATCGGGAAGTCCAAGACTAACCCTTAAACTGATAGGGCATATAACAAGGAAATATTAATCTAATAATAAGTTATCAAGTACACACACACACACACTTTATTATGGAAGTATAGCTTGGTTGGTTTAGTCTTGCGAGCAGTGGGCTCGGGGTGAGTTTAAGGAAAGAATGTGTTGCAAGATGTGACTTGGTGTTGGTTGAAATGGACTAGTTAGTTCGGTGAGCCGATGGCTCAGGAATTCAATTGTAGCATATATGCTTGTGCATATAAGTGGTGGGTCATCAGTATTGGGTAGTTGTTCGCACCGACGGCAGTACGTTGGCTCGGCAAGTGTGAGTATTCACTTAGCCAAGAAAAGACTAGTGGACTACAGCATTAGTACATGATGCTCTGTAGCACATGGCTAGGTGTACCGAGTAGTACGTAAGGTCTAGGTTAGGTAGTGTGAATACCGGCCTAGGAGTGGGGTGGCCCAACCCACTGCCTCTGTTTTCCATTATGAGAGGAACCTGAGAGTTTAGCTAACTCCGAATCGGGGAACTAAAGGTCTGTGCGTGCAGAGTCATATGGGTGAGTTGCACTGGTGTGAAACATAATCATTAAACCTTGCATAACATTTCATATCATTCATAACATTGCATAAAACTTATACCCCCATCGTATAAATTATTATGGGATCTTTTATACGATGGGTCTTGCAAAACGACCCCTTAACCTATAAGTTTGTATGAGCATTCTTATAAGTAAAGGTTTCATTTCTTTTTGATAGCTTCTTTACCATTTATTTTACTCTTCTTTATTGTCATTTCTTTACTACTACTTTGTTGTTGTTACATTATAATTGTGTAAGTAGGCTCTTTGATTATTTAATTTTAGTATATGCTTCCAGATAATTAAGGCCACCATCATCTGCTTGTACTTTCTGCCTTGATGTCCTCCTTTTCATTTCTCCCGCTCAGTGCCTAGGAGTCACTGGGGGAGGGGTGGGGGATTGGCTTAGTCTTTTGGATAACAGTCGGTTGTGACCAAACACCATAGGGGCTCTGATTGAGAGACATGGAGCGGCCCCGGGAGATCCAACACAGCCAGGGTACGATGCAGGAGGAGGTGAGCCAATCTAGTTCGGGAGCAGCCGCAGTGACTACGGACTATGTGAGTGATCAGTAGTTATTCTTCCGCGAGCGTTATAGTGAGGATTATATGTACTGGGCAGGAGACCCTTTTATATTCAGTATTTCTTATCGTGGACTATTTTGTGATATTTTTTGATGTGGACTTAATCTTATATTATTCTCCTTTATTTCTCTGTGATGTACGGTTGACCTGAATGTGAATTTACCGGCAGAATCGGCGTCTTGTCGTGGCGACCTTCCCGAGAGTTGGTGTCACTGCAAGGCGACGGTTTTGGGCATAAGACCCGGTGGGATTTCAAAAAAAGGGGGTCTTACAAAATATTCCATTCATGAATTCTTGTGCCACTGTGATGACCGTGCAAGGATGCTTCATGGGATAAAAAGTGAGCATACATACTCAATCTATTCGCTATTACGTATATAAGATCATACCCTTGAGTTGTGGGCAATCCTTCAATGAAGTCCATTAATATGTTTTGTCATGCCCTATCTGGTATTGATAGAGGCTGCAAGAGTCCCGTGGGCTTGCATTTGTCAGCCTTGCATTGTTGGCAAAATAACACATCTTTTAATATACTCTTGAATGAATTCCTCCATTCTTCTCCAATAAAATATATGTTTGATTCTTTTGTAAGTGGCATGGATTCCTGAATGTCCTCATGTAGCCGTGTCATGGTATAAATGACAAATAACTTTCTTTATCTCTTCTTCATTTCCCACGACCAACTTCCCTCTTTTATTCAAAATTCTCTGGGCCGTTCATTGATATTTGGGTAATTGAGTTGCATGCTTCTCCATGGTTTGAAAAATGGTTTGCACAGCTGGATCCCTTTGCCATGAATCTTTTACTTTCTCTAAGAGGTCAGTTTGCAGAGTGATGAGAGTGGATAAACCTCCATCCATTTTGCGGGAGAAGACATATGCCGTCACATTTTTCGTCCCCTTTTTGCAGGTTCCTTCGCGCACGAGTAGATGACTTTCCTTCGCGCACGGCCAGTGGTCGTGCGCCTACTCGTGTGCATTCTTTATTTCTGTTGCTTATAAATACAAGATTTGACTGAATTGTTTAGCCCCCAATTTTCCCTCCAAAATCATTCCGCAGTCAACGCCTTAGAGGCGATTTTTCTTCCTCCAAGGGTTAGGGATCATCCCCTAAGCTTCCCCCATCATCCAAGAGCTCCAAGGTGAAGATTGTAACATCCCCAAACAACTAGAACCCTAAGTTGGTTTTGTCATGACTAAGTCATGACAAAACCATAGGAAACACTTAAGAGCATGTGAGCTTAGGTAAGAAGGAGGAAAACCTCAGTGGTCTGCAAATAGCAATTTCCAGATACCAAGCCTAGGGTTGAACTTTAGGGCCTCACCTTGACCCTTAGACCCCACCATAGCATCCCTAACCCATTAAGGGTCCCTTAGAGCACCAAGGACCCATTGGGGTCAACCAAAGAGGCCAATCTGACCAAAGTCAACCATAACCCTAAATTGGTCAAAGTAGCCTAATTAGGGTCAATTGGCCTCCGCCATGCTATATTGACATTGCCCCTACCATTATAAGGACATTAGGGACCCAATGGACCAAAAAGCCTCATCATGGGGCCACCAAAGAGGCCAATTTGACCAAAGTCAACCCTAACCCTAAATTGGTCAAAATAGCCTAATTAGGGTCAATTGGCCTACAACATGCCAAATTGACCTTTCACCTACCCTTATAAGGATATTAGTGACTCAATGGACCAAAAAGCCCCATTATGGGGCCACCAATTTGGCCAATTTGACCTAAGTTAACTATATCCCTGTTTTGGTCAAAGTGGCCTATTAAGGGTCAATGGGCCTCCACCTTGCCAAATTGACCCTCCCTAGACCTTCCTAACCCTTAAGGGAGTCCAATGGGTCACTAGCCATCCATTGGGGTCAACCCAAATGGTCAAATTGACCAAAGTCAACTCCACCTTGATTTTAGGTCAAAATTCCCCATTTTGCCCAAACCAAGCCCAATCCACTTAGGCTAAGCCTAATTGGAGTAGCCCATTAGCTTAGGAGGCTGATAATTACCAGGTGTTGCCACTCAATTTCTGTAATTGATGATTCGGAGAGAGAAATCTCATTTTCCCCAAACATGAAGGGAGAGAAGGAGAAATGGCATTCATAGTTTAGAGAGATCAATGGCCACCAATTCCTCCCATAATGTCTCCATTCAGCTTCCCCAATCAATTTGGAGAAGTTTAATGGCCATTCCCGGCCACATGGAGGGAGAAATTGAGGAGTTTCACTTTGGCCGAAAATGGCCATTAATGGCTATCAATTTTGTAACCCCCCCCCCCCTCCTCAAATTGAGGCCTTTAACACCTTCAGAAGAGTGAGAGGAGTGAAACCCCCCTTCTTCCAGAGAGAATCGTGCAGTGGAGGCTTGAATCGACATGGCACCAAAAGCTCAAGCTCTGAACATGGCAACCCGCTGGAATACGCGGCAACAGGCCACCACACAGGTCCGATCCGCTTCCCTTCTCCTAGTGCTAGATTTCTATCTAATTTGGGGCTTGATTCGAGCCAAATCGGGCTCGAATCAAGCTCCTGAAAGGTCTCGTTCTGAGCCCTTTTTCCCCCGCTAGAACATCTCATTCCGGCCACCTCCGGCCAACCGCCCTTAATCGCCGGCCACCACCTCGACGGAGGTGGTGGTGGCATTGACCGGCCGGGGCGGCGCTCAGGTGGCCGGGAAAATGAGGTTGAAGGTGTCCCAGGATGGGGCTATCCCAGCCGTCGGCTGGAGGAAGAAGTTGAGCCGTGGCCGCTCATCTTGCTTCAAGATCTGTGCAAGATCTTATATATTAAATGTTATATTTTGTATCTTCTGTCACATATTATGCCCTGTTTGGTTTTAATTATTAAAAATACTTACTGCCTTTTGATGGAAAAATGGTAAATACCAAAGTTGTATCCCTTGGAGTGTACTTTCATTTAAAATTGATGTCAGCCCAATATGATCAGTGGTCTGACCACAAAACCCAAAATGGTGCAACATGTCCAAAGGGTTGACTAGACCTTGATCTGAGTGCCCACACCAAACAAGCCATCCAAATGGACTGAAATTTGTAGCATAGTCTAATTATACCTACCCCCTAATCATATAAAAAATGGGAATTTTTGGATAAACGTTTTCTAAGGTTTTTGTAAAAATTCAATAATCCATATATAAATTAATTGTAGGGTCTAATGACATCCAAACCCCTCCAAATTTTGGTGGCTAGTCCTTAGGGCCATGTTATGTCCCTGGTAAAAATTTCATCCCATTTGGGATTGAATTGGTTGGGTAATTAGTTAACCCAAGTTTGGTCAAATTAAGAGTTAAAGGGTCAAAAGTGCACTTGTTGTGTTTGAGTGGTCAAATCTCATCAAAATGATGTGAAACTTTGGCCACTGATTTGATAACACATAAAACATCTCCTCCTAAGGTTTGGAGTGAATTGGAATAGATGTGCCCTAGAACCCTAGTTATAACCCTAGGGTTGCACTTTGAGCCTTGTGAAGGACATAAGGTCATGTGTCCTTGAATGGTTATGGAACTTGGTACATAAGTTCATAGGATGTAAATATGCCCTAGGTAATTTTATAAGAATTTTAGGAACACCTGTCCCTTCTTAATTAGGTTATTACCTTTTAGGTCACTTTCTTATAAGAGGAATTTACATGTTCAATTTATCTTGGATATGGATGAAAGTTTGGTAGTGCTCATATAATCATGAGGTAGATCTCTGTTAATTTTTGTGTAATTTTTGAATTGATTTAATTAGTACTTCATTCACAAGTCATTTATTTTGTCTTAAGGTTATAATAAATAAATGAGGGCCAAATAATCTCTGGAAAATTGTGAAACTTGATGATGGGACATTTTAGGGCATTATAAAGCTCTGTGAAATTTTGTATAATTTTTAGAATTATTTGTCAGTAGGTTACTTCACAATGTTCCCTAGTATGGATTTAATTGAAATATTTATTTATGTGACTACATGGTTTTGATAAATTGTGAAACTCAGTCAGTAAACTTTTCTGATCATTATAGAGGTCTAGTAATTTTTCCATAATTTTTGGACAAGTATGTTTGGTGGTTCCTTCTTTAACTTCTAATATTGGATAATTACTTAATATTATAATTAGAGGCCAATAACTTACTGTAAAATTGTGATATTCTGTATTTACTATTATTTTGATTGTTGGATCGGTAGGCGCCCTTAGAGGGGGGGGGGGTGAATAAGGGTTTTAAAAACTTTTGATATATTTTGAATATTTTAGAAAAAGCTTTGATTATTAAACTAAAGAAGATCAAGACATATCAAGTGAAGTAAAAGTAAAGACATAATTTTATTAACTTGAGAAGCATGATTACAAGACTTGATCTCATATCGAAGCTAGAAATCAAAGCTAATAGAAAGACTCTTTTTGTTTTCTATACCGACTCATATCCCCACGAACCGGTTGGCTTTAGCCGATCCTTCCCCGGATACGGCCTCAAGCCGCTCTAGCCAACCCTTCCCCGGATATGGCCTCGAGCACCCCCTAGACCTACTCCCGAGACCTAGTCGCCAACACGAGGCGAATTTCAGCCCTAAGTCCTACCAGACCTAGTCGCCAACACGAGGCGAATTCACTAAACGATTACAGAAAAGATGTGAAATAAAAAGACAATAATATAAAAACTCCCTCTATGAGGATCTCTTGGAGAAGTAGACGAAGACGCAGAGTATGATCGTAGTCGATGCGGTCTTTCGTCACGATGATGACGCGTGTTGAAATCTTCTCCACAGATCTCCTTTAGTCTTTATGGATTTGCGGGAGTATCTCTCTGAAACTTCCTCTCTATGTTGTGGCACGAAGCTCTGGAATTCTGGATCTCAAGAAGCTTAAAGAAGATGGATCCAAGGGGTCCTTTTTATAGCCTTGGAGCTAGCGCCTGCGCTATCGCTACCGTCGACGCTATCCCAATTTAGGAAATATTCTCCGCGTGAGAATCCTTCATTTTAAGCAAGACGGCCGCCTTCCTCTATTGCTTTGCGCTATCGCCGGCGCTATCAGCTGCCGTCGGCGCTATCCCAAATTAGGACATGTTTTGCGCGGCAGAATCATCAATCCGAGGAAACAATTCTCCCTTGCCTTCTGTGTGCGTCGTTACCGCCTGCGATATCGGCTACCGCCAGGCGTTATCTGCTTCCATATGTGCTCCCGGAATTGCGCTATCATCGCTAGCGCCAGGCGCTAAGTGCTACCGCCGGCGCTAGTGGGAGTACTGTCATCTGTTTTCATTCGTCGGAATTCGTCGGGAGTTCTCGAGAAAATTCGACGAATTGACTTAGCCGCACAATTTCCTTCACAAGTCTGCCTTTTTGACTTCTGTCTGCGTTCGTCGATATTCGTCTGGAGTTCACGAGAACATTCGACGAATAGACTTAGCCGCTAACAGTTCGTCGAACAACAGCTAGCGCCTGTGCTAGTGCTACCGCCAGCGCTAGTGGAAGATTTGGATTTGATGGCTCATCTTTGGGGGCAACCTTCTTATGTAATCCTTGAGTCATGTGGACTTTGTTATCCTGCACACTTAAACACACAAGATCAAATACACATTGGTTTTGTTATTCTCAAACCTAGGAGATGCGGAAGACCATGTTCCAACAAACTCCCCTTTTTGATAATAACAAAACCATTAATGATAAATCAGAGCATTAATATATATAAGCATGAAGAAGTATACTTGTGTGTGTGTGAGAGTGATGACTTAGGATAATGAATGATTTTAGCAATTAGAATTGCTCCCCCTAAATACATGCTCCCCCTAAGTGAATGCTCTCCTAATATGTAAGCTATCATCTTAATTAAGCATTATAGTTTGATAGTAGATTAATATTTATCATGTTAGTTCTCCCCCTTTTGTTATTAGCAAAAGTGGGTAAGGAGACACCACTGAAAAGTTGATAATAAGATAAAGGCATGATCGAGCTTTTAGAGAAGGAAATGATAAGGAGTTTTAGAATACTTTTTATTGAAATAGAACAGAGTTTTGAGTATCACAATATTTTCATAAATCAGAGTTTGTAGCATAAACAAAATGTAATGATTTCCAAGTAACTAAACTACCCATACAATATGTCTACACCCTAGCCCCGTACTAAGTGACGGATGGGCATGAGGAGCTGCATACATGCCGTAGGTTGGGGTGTTAGTCCCATATGCAAACACTAGACACAACTCAACCTAGCACTCTTTCCCCCCAGTGTCTCGCAAGGCCCCACTGGAACCCTCCCCGGTTAAGGACAAGACATGACTAGAGATAAAGGTTATCTAATGTCTACAACCCTACGCCCCCGCTATGGTGAGAAATGAAGTCATGGATAATAATTATTGGAAACATTTAAGCTTTTCAAATCTAATGACATAGCCTATGGATTTATATTTTTATTTGAATTTATGAAAACACTCACATAGCTATTTCGAAATCCATTCATAAATCAGAATTTTAGCATTACAATATTTTCATAGAAATAACTCAGAGTTTTTAGCAAAAAAAAAAGAAAATATTCATGTTTAGAGTAACCAATATAAAATCTACCAAGCAAGTCTACCATTTGTTGAAAGAAAGGAATTTTGGTATTTAAGACTTTGATATAAGCATGAGAGCGCAAGGTAGAAATATATGGTGATGATGCGGAAGACTTATAGAAATACAAGAAACATCTTATTGTAATGATGATCCATAAAAAGATATATGAGTTAAATTTCATAAAGAAGATGTTTTTGTAAATCATTGTTCAATTAAAATCTTCAATAATGTAACCAAGCATGAAATAATGTTATCAAAAAAATTACTACAATGTTATTTTAATTCATAATTTCAAAGCAGACCAAACATTGTAGAAAGCATGCTAGGTTTCATAATTAAAGAGTAGTATAGAATTAGCATTAGGATCCAATACTCATGAGAAGAAGTGTTATGGAAGATAATGATGTGCACATAAGTGTATTTTTGAGTAGAGTAAACAAATGTTTTAATCAAAAATACAAGAAATATGTAAAGTAAAGAGCACAATAAAACACAAATAATTTTACTTCCACACACTTCAATGCACAAACAAAATGTACAACTACCAAGGTGCTTTGCACACACAATGCTCATTAAGACTTATCAGGGTGCAAAGTAGTGCTTGGGGGATCACATAATTTTATTCTTCAAGATTGATTTTTATTGTGATCCGATGTACTTAAGAATAAGTGGTCTTTATTTTGAATTAAAGTTATGGTTTGCACAAGATACTTTACTATTCTTTCCAAGGTACTCAACCTCACAACGCTTATTAAGACTTATCAGGAGGTTCAAGTAGTGCTTGGTGGAGTTATCTTTGTCACTTTATTTTATGATTTTTTTTGTTTTGTACAAAGTTCTCCGAATACACTTGTTTTGCAAACCAATATAATTTATAAACACATAACCACTTTTCTTAACTTTTAAAGTGCAAATAAAGGTTGTGTAGGCAAGATACTTGTGCAATTTTAATTCATTGTACTATTACATAACATACACAAGCATTCTTAGATTAACCACATAAGTAGACAATGCCAAAATAAGTGAGTGAATAGCGATCATTATCAAACATAAAACATTTACTCATACTTAGAGGCATGTTAAGCTTGGTTCTACACAACTTTTACAATATAATTGATGCACATGGTAATAGATATATCAAAGCATGATGAAAGCAATGTTCAAAGTAGTTTGAAAAGATAAATTGCAACATTATAGAAGTTCTAAATAATAGATTAATTCATGCTTGATTTTCAATGAAGTCCATACAATATTTTTGATAATTTTTGAAGAATAATTTTTATTTAAAGTTTGAACTTTAAAAATTGATCTTGGACTTCCCGAGGACTACCTTGTGAGAGGTTCGCCCGGTACTAGGTGATATGATGGGATGATAGCCCAAATCACCCTTTCTCAAGATACTTGTAAATCGAAAGTGTAAGTTCAAAATAATAATTTTTGATACTTGTTTTTGTTTTATATTTTTATATTTGATTTTTGCATATAGGAATAGAAATCAAACAAATAACCAAAGACAAAACAAAATATTTTTTTGTAATTTGGCTTTTGTAATTTTGTATTTTAATTTTTCAAAAAATAAGTACAGGCAGAATTGCAAAAATGAGTAGTACGTATAAAATAATATATTTTTATTTATTTTTCAGAATTTTAAAATTTTAGAAAATTGGAGACTTGAGCTAGCGCCGACCTTAGGTCCTAGCGCTTGCGTTAGCTCACAGAGAGTGCTTATTTTAATCATATGGCCTAGATTTTCTTTGATTTTGCTTCCGATTTTTCTTAATTATGTTTTTGCAATGTAATGCCTTCCTGTCTAATGAAGTGATGAGAAGAGAAGAAATCGCAAAAAGTTGCGAAAGTTAAAATTAGTACATGAGTTTCATCTTCATTAGGGTTTCATATTTATTAAACCTTAATTATTGAGTTTTACACAACATATGCATGAGTGAAATGATCATAAATAAGTGAAATAAGATTCATGCAATTTTTCAATTCTGATTTAAACATGATTATAATTAAACATACTTGGGGTAATTGAAAATGACGCAAATATATTAACTACCTAAGCAAAACTTGCGCATTTTATAAATTTAGCCCAATACCCCAAAAATACACCTTTTAAATCCATTTTGACACTTATTTGATTTAGTCTTAATAATATCATATAACAAATTTAGTTTTTCAAATTTTATAAGACTTTTAGGAAATGGATTTAGAAGGATAGAAATAAAAAGGATAAGTAGATCACTTGAAAAATGACATGACTATTTATTCAATTTTATTCAATTTGATTTATTTATGAATTTTGGTTTAATATGAGAAAGTCATATCACAAGTCATATAAAGTGATTATATCATGATGATTCAACAAAAATAAAAACAAACAACAAAAAAGTAAATTAAGCATATCATGAAGTAGATAATTGATATTTTATTTTTAGTTGATTTCTACTTCATGCAAATAATTGGATACTAATGAATGAGAGATTTAGGTATCCAAAGAGGACCGGGTGTGACGGTTCATTTGGGTACCCAAATACATTGTGTTTGCTTTTGAGGAGATGGAAGTGAATGAGCCCTTTTAAGTGGAGTGTGTGTTTCATCTTTAACTTTGTGTCTCCATTCAAATCTTGGTTTAACATTATTTTTAGTTTTCAAATTTCCATAATCATTTACTTGAACATTTGGATCAAAAAGATTTTTGAATTTATAATTTGAAGGAAATTTGCTTGCATTTAATTTTAGGTTGGGAGAAACATGATTTTGTAAATTATGGTGATTTTGATTTTGATTTAAAAATCCTTTATGTTCCTTACTCCCATTTTTAAACTTAGGTAAGATGTTCAGATTCATATTCAACTTGTTTTTAGATATAGTTTGATATTGTGAATTTGTATTTACAATTTTCATAAGCAAGTTGATTTTTGATTTAATTCATCATTTTGAATCTTTAAATTATGTCTAGCTTTATTATAAGCGATTGTGCTATTTTTAAGAGTTGAAACAATTGAATCTATATGATCTTGATAGTTATTTCTATATTCATCAAATGTTTCATCCATCTTTTAAATTTCAATTTTATAGTCTTTGCACTTAGCACAATCATTTATCAAAGATGAATTTTCTAAACATAATTTTTCATTTTGTTCTTTTACTAAAATAAAATCCTTTTCAAGTTTCTTGTGCTTTTCTTTTAATTCATTATATTTTACACAAGTTGTGGTGTTTTCAACTAAGGAGCCATGTGTAGAACTAGATAAATTTGATTCTTCATTAATTTTTGCCTTTAAATTTTTATTTTCTAAGAGCAAATGTTTATTAGCATTTTTTAATTTCTTAATTTTGCGCTTTGTAGTTTGAAGCAATTGTAATAAAGAGATAGAAGTATAAAAGATAGAATTTGATTTCCTTACATTGCTTTCGGGAGAGGCATGATTTGAACATATCATTTCTTTGACATCTTTTCGGCACTCCTCTTCCGAACACAATACTTCTTCTTCTCTTCCATTAGATGTGTGCTCCATTGATCCGTCATGAGAGGAGCATTCTTGAAGACTTATGCAAGCTTGCATATTCTCCGGTTCTTGCGATTGTTCCATACATGTAGAAGGAGAATCATACATTTCTTCAAGAAATTTCCATACTTTGTATGCACTAGAAAAACAATATATTAATTTGAAAATATCTTGAGATAAAGCACAAAAAATATAATGCATAGCTTTTGCATTTAGGTGACGCTCTTGTTTATTTGATTCATCCGCTGGTCTAACTATTGTTATATCCCATGCATTGATATCTAAGCTTTTAATAAATTTTTCCATTAATAATTTACACCCTTTATAATTTTTCCCTTCGAATAAAGGTGGTTTAGGAGATTTTTCTTCTTCATAAAAATTTACCCCACTAGTAGAAGCGAGATCATGAGATGCCATTATTCCCGGTTGTTAAGCCGATTTGGAATAACCTCGCTCTGATACCACTTGTTGGATCGGTAGGCGCCCTTAGAGGGGGGGTGAATAAGGGTTTTAAAAACTTTTGATATATTTTGAATATTTTAGAAAAAGCTTTGAATATTAAACTAAAGAAGATCAAGACATATCAAGTGAAGTAAAAGTAAAGACATGATTTTATTAACTTGAGAAGCATGATTACAAGACTTGATCTCTTATCGAAGCTAGAAATCAAAGCTAATAGAAAGACTCTTTTTGTTTTCTATACCGACTCGTATCCCACGAACCGGTTGGCTTTAGCCGATCCTTCCCTAGATACGGCCTCAAGCCGCTCTAGCCAACCCTTCCCCGGATATGGCCTCGAAGACCCCCTAGACCTACTCCCGAGACCTAGTCGCCAACACGAGGCGAATTTCAGCCCTAAGTCCTACCCAGACCTAGTCGCCAACACGAGGCGAATTCACTAAACGATTACAGAAAAGATGTGAAATAAAAAGACAATAATATAAAAACTCCCTCTATGAGGATCTCTTAGAGAAGTAGACGAAGACGCAGAGTATGATCGTAGTCGATGCGGTCTTTCGTCACGATGATGACGCGTGTTGAAATCTTCTCCACGGATCTCCTTTAGTCTTTATGGATTTGTGGGAGTATCTCTCTGAAACTTCCTTTCTATGTTGTGGCACGAAGCTCTGGAATTCTGGATCTCAAGAAGCTTGAAGAAGACGGATTCAAGGGGTCCTTTTTATAGCCTTGGAGCTAGCGCCTGCGCTATCGCTACCGCTGGCGCTATCCTAGTTTAGGAAATATTCTCCGCGTGAGAATCCTTCATTTTAAGCAAGCCGCCCGCCTTCCTCTATTGCTTTGCGCTATCGCCGGCGCTATCAGCTACCGCCGGCGCTATCCCAAATTAGGACATGTTTTGCGCGGCAGAATCTTCAATCCGAGGAAACAATTCTCCCTTGCCTTCTGCGTGCGTCGTTACCGCCTGCGCTATCGGCTACCGCTAGGCGTTATCTCCTTCCATATGCGCTCTCAGAATTGCGCTATCATTGCTAGCGCCAGGCGCTCAGTGCTACCGCTGGCGCTAGTGGGAGTACTGTCTTCTGTTTTCATTCGTCTGAATTCGTCGGGAGTTCTCGAGAACATTCGACGAATTGACTTAGCCGCACTATTTCCTTCACAAGTCTGCCTTTTTGACTTCTGTCTGCGTTCGTCGATATTCGTCGGGAGTTCACGAGAACATTCGACGAATAGACTTAGCCGCTAACAGTTCGTCGAATGACAGCTAGCTCTTGCGCTAGTGCTACCCCCAGCGCTAGTGGAAGATTTGGATTTGATGGCTCATCTTTGGGGGCAACCTTCTTATGTAATCCTTGAGTCATGTGGACTTTGTTATCCTGCACACTTAAACACACAAGATCAAATACACATAGGTTTTGTTATTCTCAAACCTAGGAGATGCGGAAGACTATGTTCCAACATTGATATCATATACTTTCCATAATTTTGTGGGGGTCATATTATGAGAAGATCTTATACTTCATGTTCAATTTCATTCATGGCCAATTTTGGAGAAATTATAATAAATGCCAAATAAATAAGGAAAAATATGATCCTCTGGATTTAGTCTTATAACATCATTATAGACTTCCAGTAATAATCTTCAGTCATGTGGATGATTATTTGGAGTACCTCCTCTCATGCAACTCATGAAGTCCATTTGGTCTGCGTATAGTAAAATTGTAAGACTTGAGTAAACTGATGACCATTAGATGGGAATGGAAGGTAGATGGTGTACCTAATCTGGTTGAGAAGATGTGAGGTCACCATCAATGGTCTATAAGTTGAGTGTACCCGATAGGTTAAGGGAAAAGGTTGCGTTCGGGATTGACGAAAGATCGTCTTTCCCTTAGCGGGTCATAAAATGCTTAGGGTTAATCCAAGTGTAATGATAAGAGGGGTATTCTTATGGGTAGTTACCAATAACATTAAATGCCTTGGAAAGGGATCTTTGGGGTGTTATCCCATCATAGCTCCTAGTACCGTTGCGAGCCCCTCACAGGGTAGTCCTCGGGAAGTCCATGGTTAACCCTAAACTGCAGGAATAAACTGTTATATAAGATTGTCTAAATAATACACACCCACACCCCATGGCTATGGGAGGTTCCTTGGTTAATTCATACGAGCGGTAGGCTCGGTGGTTGTAGATACGGACGGGTTAGTCCAGCGAGCCAGTGGCTCGGAAGGTTATTGTAACGGACATGTCAGTCCGGGGAGCATATGGCTCCGGATATAAATAGAAATCATAAATGTATATGCATAAGGTGGTGGGTCTGTAGTATTGACGGTCGTCGCACCGACGTCGATACTTTGGCTCGGTAAGTGTGGATAACACTTTACCAAGAAAAGTCTGGTGGTCTGGCCAGCAAGAGTACGCAGGAGCTCCGCTGTCGTGTTCTTAGCATCGAGGCGTACAATAAGTCCAGGTTATGTAGTGCAGATACCAACCTAGAGGTGGGCGAGACCCAACCCACCGCTTTTGTTTGCCACTACGAGAGTATCCTGGGAGTTTTGCTAGCTCCAAAAAGGTGGAACAAAAGGTCTGTGCGCATAGAGTCGTAGTATGTGAGTTGCACATGTGTGAACATAGCATAAACTGCATAACTTTGCATGTCATAGCATAAGCATTGCATTTCAACCCCTACCCCTATCGTATAAATTGGTTATGGGACTTTTTATACGATATGCTCTGCAAAACGACCCCTTGGTCTATAGGACTGTATGTGCATTCCTATAATTCAAGGTTATTTTTCTTTATGTACATTTACTTATTGTTGTTTTACTTGTTACTGCTTTACCTAGTACTGTTTTACTCCTTGTATTGTATATATACTGTGCAGTGGTAGTCATTCCCTGTAGATTACCTTCACCGTCACCTGCATTTGTTTTACCCCTTGATGTCCTCCGCTTCATCCATCCTGCTCGGTGCCTAGGAGTCACCGGGGGAGGGGTGGGGGATTGGCTGAGTCTAGTTTGACTGACGGTCGGTGGAGCTTATAATTTTAGGGGACCGAGGAGACGCTGCAGCACCAGAGGCCGGTGCAGATGGAGGCGAGACAGTCTAGGACGGGAGCACCAGTCTTAGGATCTGTGAGTGTTACTAGTTGATTTGCTTCCGCGAGTGACATTGTAGTGAGGATTTGATGTATCGGGCAGGAGCCCTTATTATTACTATCTTTTATTCAGTTTCTAGCTGTGGACATCTCTTTATGATGATTTTATTTTCTATGTGATGTGGACTTGAACTTCTATAAGCTTATTTATGCTTACTTCTTTTGTAATCGATATGGCTGGCAGGATTAGCATTTTGTAGTGGCGACCTTCCCGAGTGAGGGTGTCACCGCAAAGCGGCGGTTCTGGGCATAAGACCCAGGTTTTTAAAAGAAAAAAATGGGGTCTTACAAAGATAAAGCTTCCATTTCCTCTCCGTAAGCTAGGATCTTGAAGTGGAGACGTGGACGATATACATAATCGAGAGGGTATGACAACTTCAAGGACCCTAAACGACAGCCGACGATCGGAGCTACAAAGGAGTGTTCCTCCAGAGTCTTCTTCGCATCTACGGAATAGTCTCGAGCATTGTTTGTATCTCTTCTCCTTTTTCTGCACATTTGGTAGTAGGCTGGACTTATCTTTTCTTTTGATGATGGTTGTGAACATGTGTGTTTATTTAGTGTTAATCTTGTTGTTATTGTGGCTTTCATGTTCATAAAGGGAGCTTAGGAGGCCTAACCTCTTGTGTAGTTTTTATCCATGTGGTTGGTTGTTGTGAGTGAGAGCATGGTTGACCTAAGTGATTGCAAGGTGCAACGAGCAAAGCGGAGGAGTGCGATCCGCGAACGAGCGAAGCGGAGGAGTGCGACCCGCGAAGGTGCGAAGCGGTGAAGGCGACCCGCATAGTTGTAGTTTTACTCTTTCCCGCATTAGTGTTAGTCCAAAGCAAAACCACCCGTTAAACCCTTCCGACCTTAGAGACTTCAATCTCAAGTCTCTCTTTGAGCAAAAAATATACCCCGATGTGTTATGCGTGAGATCGATACTCAGGGATCTATTCCCGTTTTATTATTACTTGACAACAATCGGTTCACTATTGTTCCCACCGCAGTCTCGCTCCCACCTATAGCGGTGTGTCGGGACGGTGCATCATTGACCCATCCACGGTCTCTGTCACATAACGCTTCATGATTTCATCAAGCTCCAAGGACTGACGGATCCGATCTGCAAGGTTGCACTGCACCTCGGTCTAGTTCAAGCATGCACTAGCAGTTTTCCTCCTATCGACACACGTAATCGAAAGGGACTCCAAGTCACTAATTAGACGCTCATCATGCATCTAAATCTAGTTTGCTTGCGCAGATGCCCTCTTACTTAACGCATCCACGAGAACATTTCCCTTCCTGGGAGTGTAATGAATATTGAAAGTATAGTCCCCAAGGAACTCCATCCACCTCCCCTGTCACATATTCAGCTCCTTCTGATTTAACAGATATTTAGGCTCTTATGGTATGTAAAGATGTCAATCTTCACGTCATATAAGTAATGTCGCCATAGTTTAAGAGCGAATATCACGACCGCTAACTCCAAGTCGTGGACCAGATAATTCCTCTTATGCACTTTCAATTGGTGAGAGCCATAAGAAATAACCTTTCCAAACTGAAGAAGAACGCAACCTAAGCCACTCCCTGAGGCATCACTGTAGACTTCATAGCCTTCCGTACCACATGGCGAACACAAAATCGGCATTGTGGTCAGACGACCCTTTAAATCCTCAGCTCACGCGCACGGCAGTGACCAAATGAACTTCTGCTCCTTCCTAGTCAACGTCGTGAAAGGGAGTGCTATCATCGAAAAGTTCTCTATGAAGCGCCTATTATTGCCTGCAAGTCCTAAGAAACTTTAGACTTCTGCCACAGTTGTTAACACAGGCCACTCTCATATAACAACTATCTTTGTCGGATCCACTTCAAAACCCTCTCCACTTACCACATGACCTAGGAATGCCAATGCTGGTAGCCAAAACTCACATTTTGAGAACTTGACGTACAACTGACTCCTCCTCAGGGTGCTCAACATTGCTCGCAGATGATCTGCATGCTCTTCCTTCGACTGAGAGTGCACTAGTATATTATCAATGAAGACAATCACAAACTGGTCAAAATACTCTTTGAACGTTCTGTTCATCAAGTCCATGAATACCGATGACGCATTTGTTAGGCCGAGCGACATCACCGTGAACTCGTAATGCCTGTAATGGGCACTAAACGCCATTTTGGGAATATCACATTCCATGATTCTCAACTGGTAGTAACCAGACTTCAGATCCAGCTTCGAATACACAGCTGATCCAATTGGTTGATCAAACAAATCATCGATTCACAGAATCGAATATTTATTCTTCATTGTCAGCTTATTTAGTTCGTGATAGTCTATACATAGATGCAAGCTTCCGTCTTTCTTCACAAAAAGTACTGGTGCACTCAAATGGGATAAACTCGGACGTACATTGCCTTGCTCTAGTAGCTCTAGCAACTGAACTTTCAGTTCCGCCATCTCCTTTGACGCTATTCGGTATGGTGAGCGTGACCTAGGTTTGGAACTAGGTACCAACTCAATAGTGAAGTCGATCTCTAGCTGAGGTGGTGCTCCAAGGAGATCTTTTGGAAACACATCAGCAAACTCTGATACGATTGAAAAATCACTCAAACTGGGTTTGGGCTATGAAGCCTGCAACAACACGAAGAATAACTCTGCGCCTTTCCAAGCCGCCTTGACCACTTAGAGAGCAGACATCAGTTTTTTGCTCGATCCTCGAATACCAGAAATTGTAGTCTCACGTTTAGTGTTTTGCCCCAGTGTGACTTCCTTCAGACTGCAATCGATGCATGCATGCTAATTTGAGGGCTAGTCTATGCCAAAGATCACATCAAACTCAGATATCGTCAGCATTGACGCTTCCAATTCAAAGTCACGATTTCATATCCGCACCTTCACATAACAACTCCTATCTGCACTCATCCTCCACCCATTTGGTAGCACTACATCCAATATATCTTTTGATATGAAATAAGGCACTCCGATACGCAATACGAAGTCCTCAGACAGAAAGGAGTGAGATGCTCTAGTGTCAAAGAGAGCTCTCGCCGGATTGTTTTTATTAGCATGAAGCTTAATACAAACAAGTCAAACAAGCAATCACACACAAGGTATAAAGTACAATAAGATATGAAAGCTAATAACTCATACCTGTCACAACATCGCTCTGACAGATGGATTCTTGTTGATTAAGAGAGAAACTCTCGGTTGAGTACAGGGATACTAGGTTGCAGACGACTGCACTGCTTTCCCTTTCTTAGCATAAGAAGCACCTGCCTTTTTGTCTGCCATTGGAAGACGCGACACTCTCAGGAAAAATGTCCCACCTTTCCGCAAGTGTAGTAAGTGAGCATACCTCACCCAGTAGTCGCTCCCGACACAGCAGAGGGAATTGGTTCCAAAAATCTAGACTTCTTCTTGCACCTTTGGTACCCAAACTTTGCAGAGCTCAGCTCCTTGAATTTTAGATTCTTCGCACTTAGGTCCTTCTTTATTTGGACCCTTTTCATATCCAGTTCCAGAGATATGGTAATATTGACTAAGGTGAGAAAACCAAATGTCATCGGGCCTACTAGGTGCAGGCTTAGGTTGTCTCGCAGACCTTCATAAAACATGTTTATTTTCTTCTCCTCGTCCTCCAGCATCTCTCCAGCATAGCGGCTAAGCCTAGTAAAATCATGGAAGTAATTATCCACCGAACGATCGTCTTGAGTCAAACTCAGCAATTGGTTTAGCAAAGCAATGCGCTAGGCAGAAGGAATATATCGCTGTAGGAAAATCTCCGCGAACTCTTTCCCCGAGATATCAGTACCTTCCTTTCCGGCAAACTTATGCAGTTCCACCTCTTCCCAAAGAAGGAAAGTTGCTAAGGTAACTTTTTTCGCTTCTTTCGTCTCCGTGGATGTCAAGGTTGTCTTCATCCTAGAGAGACAATCTTCAGCTTCAGTTGGGGATTCAGTCCCTGAGAATGATGGAGGATGGAAGCTCAGAAAGTGCTTCAACTGTTGGTCCGCTGCGCATTTCACCACTACCATCTCTTCAAACTCTCATCTCACATCAACCGGCTCTGGGGCCACCCCAAGGGTAGGAGGCTATGCATACCTTCCTGGTTGTATATTGATCATAGCAAACACAGCTTCAACAACCAACCGTATCATTTCAGCAGAAGGAGGGGTTGTAGGCACCTCAGCAGATGCTATTCTCTCTGTATAGTGATGGGGTTGGGACTGCCCCGCACCACTCCTAGTCACCTATAATCGTACCACACACAATTTAGTGACTAACATCATGACAAAACAACAAATAAGGAACGCTCAGGTTCCGCAATCAATAAGCTAAACATGTTGTAGTTTCATTCCTAAGTGGACGTTCGTTGTATGTTATCGTTTTAAGGTGACACACTACACGTGCTCTCCACCCCTTAAAATAATTTAACCATTAATCGGAAGACAACAGACTGACACATAAGCTAGTACCAAATTTGTAACACCCTGAATGTAAAAAACAGTATAACCGTAGGTCCGGCTGGGATGCCACGCAATTAAAACTACGCACCACAGAGATAAAAGCCAGCGGAAGCATTTTATTTATTTAATAAGAATGTCCACACTATCACTAGGAATGAACACATAACCAATGTTTTGGCCTTAAGGCCTTACACGCTTTTGAACAAAAGTGTATATAGTAGTCAACATGGTTTACATACTTCGGCACGCAGACCGACAATACATGAAAACTACAAAATAGACTTGGCCTTTGAGGGCCAGCTCAGCAACGGGTTTCATCCCGCTATTTCCTGCTCGACTCGCTAGTACATGTACCATCCACAAATAAGCGGTAAACAAGGGTCATCTATGAGCTGACCACAAACTGTGTAATGATCCCACCCCTGACCATTCTAGATGACTCTAAGGCGGTGATGCCGCACTCCAGCAAGTAAGTCGTACAAGCAGTATATATATAACAAACGAAAGTGAAACTACTCTAAATAGAGTGAAGTTTCAAGCACATTCAATTCGTCTTGGTTGAGCTTCAAAATAAGTGAACCTAGATGTGCACATGATGTTGGTTGGTCTACCCGAAAGTTCCTTCAACCGCCTAAGCATGAGGCTAACAAACATTAATCACAAACATTGGTATGCACGACCACACGTCATCATGCTCTCAAGGCATGTTTAAGTGAACTCTCGCATAAGCAGTTCCACTAATCCAAGCGCGCCAGCTCCAACTCAGTCTCTCCCATGTTAACAGCTGATACAAGGCATCCCTTAAGCTGAACAACATGGTGTGGGTTCAGATCAACAGCTGCCCATTATTCAAATCACCTTGTTTAGTCCAACATAGTGCGGGTATCGCTTTACCTCAGCCCGTTCATCAAAAACACGCTACACACCTAATCCACTTGACAGGACATAGGCTTCATGATTACAACCATCGTAGGAGGTCCAAGTACACTCCACTATGGATATGTGGAGAAGGTTTGCATTCTACCACCACACAATGGTGTTTTTGCTAAGTGCTTCAAGAGCTCATTTAGTCCAACCTCTCGAATTGCAACAACGCATTTCTTGGAGTCTTCTTCGGCATGCAAATCAGGCATCACCAATCCGGACCTACAGTTGCTGATGGCCTTCACACAGCATGCCTAAATCCACAAACCAATCAGATTTCTATATGCAATGAATGTTAGGGACATATACAATCGACCGGGTGGAGGTCAAGCCTTCCGCTAATCAGCAGAGGAGACACTTTCATATGCAAAAATAGTAACATAAAGTAGGACAAGCACATCCTAAGACCGGAGAAAAGGATTATTACCCTTGATAATCACTTTGGCGCCATGAATCGGGAATCCAATTGACTGGAAAGAACCGCACCGGGCTGCTCTCCTGGATCAAAAATCGGCTAGCAAATCGGAGCTCCGAAGCCCCAACAATGGCAATCTCAAGCTCTCCTTCATTTTTCTTATCTGAATTCCTCTTTGTCGATCTTGGATAGAGAAAGACTAAGGCAATATGATTTCAAACTTTATCAACAGACGTATAAAATCTTAGGGATAAGTCCTATCCAAAAAGACACAAGTTCCAAGAAGATATGATAGCTTCGTGACTGTAAAGACAAAATAGCATTCCGCCTGTTGACTGTTTATGTTGACTAGAACTCTCGATGACAAAGCTGAGGCTTCCAAACAACAGGGCAGAAAACTCTTCTAATTGATATTGGCTATATCGTCTTGAAGTCTCGCCGACATGACTAAGCTGTCTAGATGATAATCTCTAATATCATCTTGAGGTCTCGCCATAAGACTAAGCCATCAAGACGATCTTCTCTATATCATCTTGATGTCTCGACAACAAGACTTTAACCGTCAAGACGATATTCTATATATCATCTTGATCTCTCGACGACAAGACTTAAGCCATCAAGATGATACTCCCTATTTCATCTTGATGTCTCGACGACAAGACTTAGGCCGTCAAGACAATATTCTCTATATCGTCTTGAGGTCTCGTCGACAAGGCTTAAGCTGCAAGATGATATTCTCTATATCGTCATGATATCTCGACGATAAACAACCCATGTCGTCTATACCTATAGTCGACATGTCTGGTCTTCTTCAAGACAATTTTGTTGACTTTCTTACCATCGGGAAATGGGGTATTACATAAGCATCCACACACATCTCAAAATCATATTGTAGCATGACTGGGAATACGTAGGGCTTCATATGCTTTGAATCAAACAACAAGACATGAAGACTAATCAACAATAATGACTTCGATGACGCTCACATCCACTGGATCGTCAGATGAATTGGTGGAAGAGTCCGGTACTTGGGGTGGAGCGAGGGTTGTCCTAATAACACATCTTCCACCTCGGTATGGGTTGAACCTTAGAGGGTGCTCCGGACGGGGATTTGCTGGTTCTTGCTCCGGTTGGTGTTTAATAATAAAATATTTGTCATCAACGACAAAGAAACATCCTCCCACCCCTTGGTACCTCCTAGGGCAAAGGGAAAGTAGGTTAAACATTGTTTTAACACATTATAAACAATTTAGCTTGTTAATTAATGTGAGAAGAAACAAGTATCATCATAACAACATGTAATAATAACTTATTATATGAGAGAGCCCATACTAACTTATATAATAAGGTTCCACGGTGAATTACTGTATAAGAAAGGTAACTTATCTTATTACAGTGCCCATACACCGAATAAGATAAGGATTCAGGTATAAAAGTACGTTAAACATATTAAAATCCTTTATAGGCAAGAGTAAGTACAACACTTAGAAATAAAGGCACATGTGACTGACTGTCATATTAGACACTAGAATGGTCTTATGTCGACATAGCTAACCTTATTAAGTAGGTATCAATCCTATGGGCCTTTGTTGTAGTGGAAAGACAATAACAATGTTACGGTTACCACCGCTTCTAGGAAAGTAACACACAACTCATCCTAGGCCCTTATGTACAGGTCAAACATGAACTATTTTGGAGTAAATGACCAATTCAAATGCACACGCTGTGAAAGACTCCTAATATATGATTGCATAGTCTACCGAGGAAGACTACCCTGGAAGGTAGCTAAGGCTCCCCTTAAGACGCACTGCTTCCAAGAGTCACAACTCACACTACCCATCAGTGTGCTCTGTTCGGGAGAGTCGGAAGGATCCACCACACAACTAAACATCCATCACAATTGTGATAGTGACTCATGCATGAATACCATATAAAATATATTTCAAGACAAATTTCATCTTTACACTACTACTGTTATAACCATGAGTATTTTACAATAGATTAGTGAGAGGGGTATATTAACCATGCACAGTACTACTTGCAACATAAAACATGAAGTAGCAACTTTACTAACAACATCACGAAGTCCTATATAAAAGGTTATCATGTGGTTAACCATGGAATAAATTTTTTAGTTCACGTAAACAGGTAACATGCCATAAAGAGTTATAAGCAAAACAATCCTTAGAAAGTAAGTTATCAAATCCTGATAAGCAATGTGTTATCACCCTAGAGACAAGGTGCTCCAAAATTTCAGGATCATAACCCCAAAGACCATTGAAACATGTCCTTGCACTAGATGAACATGATTCACTTCATACAACACTAACGAGTGTAACACATATTGTGTCACTGACACACTTACGGAACAAGGCAAATGCCTCACCCAATTTCCCTCAAATTCTAACCATATAAAGATAATGGGACTACAATGGCATTCTACAAATTCCATATTAAAATACTTTATGTTTAGAGAAGTTCTCAAATAATACAGTTCACTATAGTTTGGTGTGACATAATTATCAAAACCATGCATGCGTGATACTTAGAGATTTTCAAGTCCAAATGACACCAAACATGGGCCACAGAGACTTCATGTCTTCCCAAAGGGCTCACCAAAATTTGAGACCAAAAAGAATAGTGTAATACTATTTATTTCATTTATTAAATTCTATCACAAGGTCACATTTTAATAAAAACTTTAGGGAACGTTATTCCAAAAATTCTCAAGTTCTTACCAGAGGTTAGTACCCTCATTTATATCCTCCATACCAAATTTCAGCAAAATAATTAAAGATAAAGGAAATATACAGTTTTTTTAAATTGGCCCTAAGTTATAAAGGCCCTTATTAAAATGAGTGCACAGGGGGCTACACCGGTCACCATAAGTGTTGCCACCTTAATTTGGAAAGGTCTCATTGTCCCCCACATTTTTATTGTTGGGCACATTTTATGAAAATGACCAGAAGGCCATCATTTTCTCAATATAAATTTTTGGTATTAGTAGATAAATGTGTCACACTTATAATTTGTTTAATATCATCCTTGATCTGCGAATAGTGCATATCACGCTCTTCTCAGCAGATGGACGACGTTGATGAAGCCATTCTACAAACCTTACACCAGATCATAGGATCACATCGTTATGATCCACCGTGCCAAAGATAATCAATGTCGAGGTTAATGGCAGACTTGGATTTCATCTTCTTCCTCAGATCGAAGATCACCGTGACCTTGACGGAAGATCTCGACCACCACCACTCTCTAGTGATCACCACGATGGAGCACCACTTCCAGTCGACTCGCTGAGGGGTGGCAAACCTCTAGGTGGCAAATCGGTGGTCGGCTGCCATCGACACTCGTCGAAAAACATGGATTATCGTTTAACCAGATCGCGGCTGCACAGATTCATCTTCTCCGGTGATGACATCTGCCTGAAGGGCCTAGGGAAGAATCAAAGAAGTCTTCCCACCATTGTGGTGCCCTCCAGTGAACCCAAAAGGATCTGGAGTGCTTCCATAAACTGAGGTGGTCTGAGGCTAGTGTGGCCGGGATAGGCCATTCTGATGGTCGGAATGCCTCAATATAACCACCTACATGATCTACATATTGTTGGTGTTTCCAAGGTGATCTGGAAGTGGTCAAGCATTTAGTCTCACTGCCAACGCGATATGAGCCTATGAGGTCACACACAAGAGTGTTTGGAAAAGTTGGAGAAAGGATTGTGTTGGCCTTACTCATATTGGATATGAGTGAAGGAACAATCCTATGACTTATTGGAGTTGGGTCGAGTCGACTGAGTGCTCCACAGGTATTGTGAATATTGTATGGAGCATGTTGGCAAGTTTTCGAGACGATACGTCAAGAATGTCTCAACAAAATTTACCTCAGTTCGTCAAAAGGATTCATCGAATGGCCAAGATGAACTATATCAATTCGTCGAAATGTCTCGACGAATTGGATATCTTCGTTGAATGGTCTCGACGAATTAGATTTACTTGATGAAACAGTTCTTCGAATGATCTCGACGAAATATATCAATTCGTCGAATTGTCTCGACGAATTGGATATCTTCGTCAAATCAACTCATTGAATGGTCTCGGCGAATCAGATCTTCTCGATGAATCTCTTCACTGAATTGTCTTGACGAATTCGTCGAATGGTCTCGACGAATCAGGTATACTCGACGAATTCTGTGTTTACTCCAATAGTAGTCTCGGGTCCGCGGATATCTTCTTTTACGCCTTGGTATAAATAGGATACGATTTATGCCCTACCCAATCGATTTCCTTTTTGCAACTTGTAGAAGAGTGACGGAAGGGAAAACCGATGGAAGCATTCCGATCGGCCTCGATTCCGCAACTCGTCGCCGCCACCGCCGCCTTTCCCCTTGATGGATCTAGCAGTCCGTGGGAAATGTAGAGGGCTATTCTTCTCCAACCTAGTTCTTGTTCAACAAGAAGCTAGGGTTCTCCTTTACTCGTGTGGACTTCTATAGAGGCGCAAATCCTTTTTCTGTGCTCGAAACTCGACATTTGTTCTCGGGACTTCGTTTTGGAGCACCTTGATTGAGTATTGACTCAATCCCTTTCAGGTATTTTGCAATGCGTTGCTTTCCTATTTCTAGATTCATGAAATCGCATGTTCCTATAACTCTTTTGGGTTGTTCTTGTTTGTATATTCCGCTATGCCCATTTGATGTGCTGTTTAGAGAAAATCCAACACATACTGAGGTGGTTTGGATAGATACCTAAGACGATGTTGGATGAAGAACGGAGGTGCGGTGGCATGATGAAGTCACGACGACATAAATCTTCTCCTCGCTCTCCAATTGTCGGTGGCAATCTCCAACGCTCACACTCGATTCGTTCGGGGTTGGGATGAAGAGTAACCCCTCCAAGGGAATTCTAGGCATCTTGTATAGAGCCTTGCACTGAATGCCATGAGAGGTATCTCTTCCTTGGATGTTTAAGCATGGTCGGGCCTCACATCAACCTTTGGAGGCATCCCCAAGACCATGGATGAAGGAACACACCTCCTGAGGGCAGGATAAGGTTAGGCTAGCCATGATTGGGCATAAACCTAAGATATTGGGTTTGGTCAACCCATACAAGGTCGATTTTGATCTTTCAGGGTCAATCCTTGACCACCATGATGACATGGCACTGCCATTAAATGTCTTGAGCCCAGTGAGAGTCTAATGAGACCATGGAGTCATCTAAAATGGTTTAGGTCACCTAATAAGGCTAGAGTTGGCCTATGTTGACTTCTATGGTGATGTGTCACACCATGATTGGCCATAGATGGTCTTGGCGTGTTCATAATGACTAAAGCGCAATTAGGTCCACCATGACCCTCTCACACCCACTATGGTAGTCATATGACCCCCTCCCCCCTCCCCACACACTTTCAAACACCATGAAGTGTAGGAGCGTCTTTAGGTAAAGGGATCACCTGGGGCTTAAGCTACTTTGCCAGAGCTCTATATGGGACTTGGGAGACTCTCCCTAGCTCAAGTAGCTAGCTTGAGTGCACTAAGCCAAGTCATCAAGCTCCTAGGCCCCATAAACAAAATTGGGATGTTACATGATCATCCCACACAAAATAGCCCAACCATTGGTGTCTATGACCATATTAAAACCTTGTCTTGCAATCCTAATGGAATAGACACTCCTAACACTATAGTGTTGGCCAATAGTTGGATAATATAGCCTAAATGATCAGATAAGCTTCAATCCTACTGGTGGTGTCTAAACCAGCAACCTAACACCTAAATTAAATCACAATGACTAAGTTTGAAGCTTTGGTGATGGGCTAAATCATTATACAACTCTGTATGCCATTGATATGCCATAATCATGCAAACTAGGGCTTGCAATGTTCTCATAATAATCATCAAGTATAAACAACAAGAAATAATATTTTAAACCACCAAACATACCTGAAAATAAACTATAATGAAGTGACTTAGTCAAAATAAAGCATAATTACATTAATCATATGCATGCCTAGTTAAATAGATAATAAATTGAACCCCCCCCCCCCCCCCCCCCTTTTATTAAAAAAATTACCACATATTATCTTCCAAGCGCCTAATATTTTGGCACAAGGTGAATATATGACAGTAGAAACATTTCCCAAAACATGGCATTTAAATCATTTCAGAAACCCATATTTTACATTTATATCACTAATTATATAAATGGAAAATTTTAATCAAAACTACCAAAATGTCCCAAAAAATCTCCCAAATTTTGTGGATCTAGATATGACCATATTACATATGTGTATGAAGTTTCACATCTATATCATACAAGGTGATTGAAATATTTCATTAATACAGGCTGCCCTTAGTATTTTTCACACATTCATTGAAATGGCTCCACGGGGAGTTATAGTCATCACCAGAAAATGGGCAACCCCAATTTGGAATGTGGAAAGAGTACCACAAAAATGACTAGAATGTCCTAAACCTTTCAATTATTTCTTCTATCACATGAAGGTGCTATGATATATAAAACTATTGCTTTATTATTCATAATAAGACAAGTTAATCCTTCTTCCACATAGATCATGGAATGATCCAATGGCTCTAAGAACTTTTGCACCAAAAAATAATCTTCCCCTATAGTGATTCCACTATAGACCCGCTACGAGGGCCAACCAATCATTAATTTGATATTATTAAGTTAATCAGATGATTGTAGATTTGTTTTCTTTCTCTAATCGAATTGCTTGCATGTCGTAAGAATAAAATTGATGTATGGGTTCATTTTAGCTGCACTCCTCCAGTATCCGATTGCTATCAAGCTGCATCTCCTCCCCTAGTCTACTTGTCAGAGGGCAGTGATCATCTGGGAGGTGGTCGGATGGCCAGCCTTCACTGAGCATTGTGAAAAATACAAAACATCAAAATATTGCCGCCACCACCTTGATCACGATTTTTAGGTAGTGGTTGTTAGAATCTTGTGATCAAGAAGTAGCCAAGGGATTAATCTCATTGCCAACGTACTATGATCCTATAGGTTTGCACATAAGGACATACAAAAATTGGAGTGTTTGATCATGTTGGTTTGTGGAACCAAGTTCTAAATGGGCATATTGGATATGTTGTATGGTATTTGAGGCACATGCTCGTGCCAAGGGCGGGTGTTCTCAAAATGGTGGGATAAAAATGGTTGGCATCAGTTTTGGACCAAAAGGCACAACTTTCAAAGGCACACGCCTGTGACACACACCCGGGTGCTAATGGCTTATGTGCGGTTTTTCGTTCCAGAGTCATGAGGAGTCATCTTTGTATGAACCGACGCAACTTTTTGGACACATGCCCATGGCACACGTCCATGTTCCAAGGGCGTGTACACCCCAAATTTTATGTATGGGTTCATGCCAATAAATATGCAAACTTATCCTGAAGGACGTAGGTCATTCTCAGAGTTCTTCATATCGTAAAAACACCAAGAACACATCTCTACCAAATCAAAACTAGCATTTCGAAGGAGAGAAAAGGTGATAATCTTCTAGCCCCGAGTTCATTGGGTGGACTACATGGTGTTTCCGACATTCATGTAGATACCTCTAGAGATGTGAATACTATTCTTCGTTTGGACTCAAACGCCACTTATTCTTCTCAAATTCTGATTTCGACGCACGCATAAACTTCTTTCTTGATTTTGTGTGTCTCACATAGATCCTGTCAAGGGTTTCCTGAATTTCTACTTAGCATTTTATGCCCTTGAAATGCAACAGTGGAACCACCACAAGGGCCCATATGAAGACTCATGGAGTCCTCCCCATCCCTCCTATGAGGCATTAAGGGCATGGAGTAGACCATGAATATTTGGTGGTCCGAAGAGCTAGAGGCTTGGCTGGGAACCACCCCTCCAATGGCTGAAGGTGGCATCTAAGGACTCCTAAATGATCTATGATTGAAGGGGAGTCTAGGAAACACGTCAAAGAGGGGTTAAGCGGCCAAAACACATACGAGGAGGCATCATCGATGGAGGGGGTGGATGAACCTTATTGTATGGACAAAATCATTTTCAGAGCATATATAGATTGATCTCTTTTTTTTTGGTTCACAAGAGGCCAATGAGTTTAATGGTGCGTTTTGGGATCATTATATCATGAGGAGGTACCTCTTCAAAAATTGACATTAGATCTTCATCTTCCTCATGGACGATTACAACCCTCTTGACCATGGTCTCTTCAGTTCCTTTGGTATGAAGTCTAATTACTCCCCCTAAGTAAGTGCTCCCCTTAAATTTCTAAGAGTATTCTCCCCCTTAATCTTTAGATTCATTCTCCCCCTAAATATTTGGATTTATTCTCCCCCTTTATCTTAAGATTTCTCAATTTATTCACCCCCTTTTGTTATTAGCAAAAGTGGGTGGAGATGAAATAAGCATGAAAGGAATGAATGGTGCGGGGAAGACATATTTTTGAGAAATACATGTTTTGTTTGAAAAAAAATATGCATGATTGAGCAAAAGTAAGACATACAGCAGAAAAATTAGAGTAAGCATTTAGACTATGACCTTTAGGTAAAAATTAGTAATACCACTTGTTGAAAGATACATATGAAGATGTATGAAATTTGAATCCAAGTGATGGAAAATTCAATACTGTTTTATACAAATACAAACATGATATAACATATTAAGTAAAGAAAAGCAACTACAATGTAATAAATTTGCATTTCAAGTAAGCGGAAAATATTGTAGCGGTCATGCTTGCAATCTAGTGCATTTACTTAAGTTTATAAGAAATAGTGTAGATATGCATTAGGATCCAATTCTTAAGAGTATAAGTTTTATATAAGATAATGATGTGTACAAATAGTGTTTTGATAAAAGTATGCACGTGATTTAATCAAAACACATGACATGTATAATTAAATAAACATAACATTATCAAAAATGCATTCTTAGAATTACTTCTACCCACAAGCTATTTTAATTTTCAATGCACAAGTAAATGGAGTATAACTACCAAGGTGCTTCGCACACATAATGCTCATTAAGACTTATCAGGGAGCGAAGTAGTGCTTGGTGGATCACATAGGATTTTATTCTGATTGTATTTTGTGATCCAGTGTACAAAAGAAAAGTGGTGTATAGATGTGTTTGCACAAGACACTTTACAATTCTCTCCAAGGTGCTCAACCTCACAATGCCCATTAAGATTTATCAGGTGGGTGAGTAGTGCTTAGTGGAGTTCTTTGTCATTTACTCATTTGAATTTTAGTTTAGTGACAAAGGTCTCCGAATTCACTTATTTTTGCAAACATATTGTTTTGATTTTTTTAACACACTTCTTAAGAAAAATAGGTGCATGAAAGAAATGTTTAATGTGGTGTAGGTAATCTAGTCATACATCTCAACTATGTTAAGTTATTACACTACATAATGATGCAAGAGTAAGATTAAAAACACATGTAGGTTATCAAAGATGTGAGTGAATAAATCATTAACAAAAATAAACCATTACTCATGCTTAGAGTCATTCTAAGAAATCCTACACATGTTTTCTATAATCAATTTCATTGCACATTACAAGATAATATTCAAAACATGACAAAACAAAACAATGTTTTAAGAAATTTGAAGTTTAAATTTAACATTGTATTGAATCTTTAGAAAATATATCCAGTCATCCTTGACAATACCAATGAAAATTTAGCAGTTTTATGATTTTTGATTTTCATAAAAGATATAAAACAACAATTTCAAGAAAAAGCATATTTTGTGTTTTGAAAAATTGTTTTGTAATTTTATATTTGATTTTGAATTATTTTCAAAATAAATAAATTTATGAAAAACACAGAAGCATATTAAGGGCTCATTAGTATAATGATCTTCTATGTGAGAAAAAATATAAAAAGAAGAAAATGAAATTTTAATGCTACCGTCGGCGCTAGGTAGTACCGCTCGGCGTTAGCATACATAAACTTGTTTTTAGCTTAAAAATGTGATTTTTGATAATTTTTCGTTCTACTTTTTAGATTTATGTTTTCTAAGACAAGGGACACCAACTACCGCAAAGAGTTTTGAAGACTAATGAAAAGGTTGCAGATATAAGATTTTTGGCCTCAGATGTCTAATACTCCCAGTTTTAACCTAAGTAGTGAGATACATGCATCAAGGAGTGGTTTTAAAATTCCAAATATTATATATATTATATGGCTAAGGATCTTACCTTTTGTTCCCTGACATGTGCTTTCGCATGTCAAATTTGTCCTTAGCCGGGCAGTACCTCTAGAAAGAAGTAGGAAGTAGAGATCCAGACACCCAAGAGGTTCCTCCCATAGAGTAGGTGGAAACCTTAGGTACCCAATTTGTGGCATTTTGTCCCTTTTTTCCTACAAGAGTCTGAGGTGTGTCCAAAGATATGACATTTGACACATGCAATAATAGGGGATGAGACCTTTTTTGAGTTTTGTGCGAACTTTTGCTGGAAGATGAAGAACCTGTAGAAACATTTTTTAATTTTTTATTATAAATACTAGATTTTCTGGAATTTCAACTACCATCGGTGGTAAGGGTTACCGCCGGGCGATAGCCTCCAGAAATATAACCAAGTCCTATTTTACCATGTTTATGATATTGGTTGGCTAATAGCATGTCCAGAGATTTTTGACCAAAACTGAACTTTTTAATTGCAACAGTCAAGACATGGATTTGTGCTTTTAGTGCGGTGTTTTCTTTTATAATCAAATCACATCTATTTGCAACCGTTTTCCTTCAATTTTTGGTTTGAGAAAGATGGGTTTTTAATTTTCTTTCTAAGTACCCTTTTTTGGTAGTAAGATCGGAGTAGGTGAAAGATATGAGTTGTTTATAAACTACACCTAGAGGGGGGTGGGTGGGTGGGGGGGGGGGTGATTAGGTGTTTTCAAAATTATTTGCTACTTTAAAAAATGTATCTATAACAGCACACAAGCAAACCAGAAAACACACAAGGATTTATAGTGGTTCCCTTCAAGACCATGTGTCAAGAGGTAGTCCACTGTCCCTCCCACCTATTTAGCAATGAGCTAGACTAGACAACTTCTCCAACTCAGATCTTTTCACTATAAACAGATCTTACAACTCAGGTTCACACAGAACCCTACAAATCTCAGGCTCACAAAGAACCCAACAAATCTCAGGCTCACAAAGAACCCTACAAATCTCAGGCTCACAAAGAACCCTACGATTCTCAGGCTCACAAAGAACCCTACAAATCTCAGGCTCACAAAGAACCCTACAAATCTCAGGCTCACAAAGAGCCCTACAGTAAATTCAGGAAGGTTTGCTGTTGTAGAAGAAAAGACTTCAATATGAAAGCTTTTAAATGATGGGTCTTCTTCTTCTTCTTGTAACAGTAAGCCCAGAGATCTTGTGAATCACTAGACCTTTCTTTTGAATCCTCTTTGATCTTCATAGCACAGCCAATGAAGTCTTCTTCCTGTTTTTCTTTTCTTTCTCTTCTGTAAGTATGTATATGAATGCACTTGAGAAAGAATACTTAGTGACCATGTTCTGTAAAAGAAAAGGCTTGCTTTTATACTCCTCTATAATTATGCAAAAAGGCCCATATTGATTATTGCATAATCAATTCTCCCGTTTGAAAATTCTGGCAGAATTGACATATTAATTCATCATAAATGTCTTGTTATTCTTGGAACTTGCAGAATATAGATATAATATTATTCTTCATTAAATTCTGTGCAACGGTTATATTCTACAGAGAATATATCATTTATTACTCCTTGATTGATGCACAAGATAAGCGGCGTGCACATTCCCTGAATATCAATTTCCAAGAACGTATGCGCATTAAATGCTACTCTGCCACTGTCAAGACGATAATATTTCTTCAAACTGATATTGTCTTGAACGATGTAAACGACAGATATACTTCTCAACGATATCGTCGACATACTTCCTTCTTCAAGACTATACTTGATATCTCAATATTGCTGCATATTCTATACGATGTCGTCGAGATATTTCTTTTATTTAAACTTAGACTTATTCATCAGGCTATCAGTCTTTCTACAAGACGATATCATATTGATCTTCTTAGACGATATTAGGTCTTCAAACTAATGTTTGTCTTCATGACTCTTTCTTCAAGACTTAATAAGTTATGTCTTTAAGCTTCTCAGCTATACCTCTTCTTCAAGACGATATCGTCGACATTTAATCTTAGCTTTATCAACGATAAGATTTCTTTAAGACGATGTCGTCGACATCTGAACTTAGCTTTATCAACGATACACTTTCTTAAACCTTCAAGACTATATATCTTCTTCAAGACGATATCGTCGAAATCCGAACTTAGCTTTATCGGCGATAAGCTTTCTTCAAGAAGATATCATCGGAATTGTTTCGACGATATTTTACTAAATGGATTTTCATTTCTTTATTGTCTTGATATTAGTAATGTAGCTTTGATGCATTTCAACGATATTGATAGTATCTCAATGATATGACCAATCCTTCTTTATGTTTTTGGACATAGAAAATTATTTGGCATATGGTTTATTTTCTGCAGTCATGAATAAAATATACCATCAAATACATAGTGCATTTTATCATTGATTTGAGCACTTCTTCAAATCAGGAACATTGCTGGACACTGTTCCCAACAATCTCCCCATATTTGAAGAAGTCATAACTCACTTCAATGATAAATGCCAAACGATAAATAGAATCAACTTTAAAGACATTCAACAAGTATTATATAATTCATCTATCAACATGATATAAGTATGGATAATGTTTTAAGGCAAAATATTTCAATCATTTGCCCAAGTCACTTTTAGACAAAATATTTCATGTTCTTCAGATCCTGCTGCTGCTTTCCTTTCCTTTTCTCCTCTGCCTTTCATAGAAACTGATTGGTTTTGGAATCTTCTTTGGAGAAGGAGGAGGACCATAAGGGAATGCTAGCTTATGATTTTTCCTCTTCTCTAATTGAATTGAGTGCAGATTCCAATCAGCAGAATAGTAAAGTCTTTATGACCCATCCTGCGGGTATCCAGACTCCATCTAGGCCTCTGTGATTAGGGTCCGGGAATCAGGGCTCCACCTGCATGATTGAGGCTCCTGCTCAATTTCCCTTAGGGTCCGTTCGTTACATCGGAATTGGAGCATTGGAATTGGAATTCAATTGACAATTCCAATTCCAGCGTTCGACGGCCATAAAAATACATCGGAATTAGAATTAATTTTAATTCTCATTGGAATTGGTTATAAAAGAAACATGTCTCCCTCAATTCCGACCTCATGAGGTCTTCATTCGCAATTCCCACGCCTACCAGTGCACCCCCGACTATCTCAAAAAGTCCTCGACGCCAACTCTGTTGTTCGCCTAGGGGCGCATTTTTCGCCGAAGAGCGGATTTTTCGATGGGTCGTGCATTTTTCCGCTCGTGCGCGTATTTTTTCGCCCGTGCATGAATATTTCGCTCGCTCGCGCATATTTCGCCAGAGCACGCATTTTTTCGCCCGAGCGCACATTTTTCCGCCTAGACGCGCATTTTTCGCACGGGCGGGCATTTTCCCTCCAGGGCGCGCTTTTTTCCTCCCAGGCGTGCTTTTTTTTGCTAGGGCGCGTTTTTTTTGCCCGGGCGAGCTTTTTTTGCCCGGGCGCATTTTTTCGTCGGGGCGCGAATTTTTTCGCCGGCGAGCACATTTTTTCGCTGGGGCGTGCATTTTTTGCCCGGGCGCGCATTTTTCGCCCGAGCATGCATTTTTTGCCCGGGCGCGCTTTTAGCGTCGGGCGCGCTTTTTTCGCTCGGCCACGCTTTTTCTGCACGGACGCGCATTTTTTACCCGGGTGCGCATTTTTCGCCCGGGCGCGCATTTTTCCTCCCCCGCTCTCATTTTTCGCCTGAGCGTGCATTTTTTGCTTGGGCGCAAATTTTTCGCCAGGGCGCGCATTTTCCGCTCGGGCGCGCTTTTTTCCACCCGGGCGCGCATTTTTAGCCCATGCATGCTTTTCTCGTCCGGCGCGCGCTTTTTTTTGGTCAGGGCGTGGTATTTTTGCCCAGGTGCGCATTTTTCGCCCGGGAACACTTTTTCCACCCGGGCGCGCATTTCATCGCCCGGACGCGCATTTTTCCTCGCCTTGGCAAAAAAATGCACGTCGGCAAGAAAAATGTGTGATTGGGCAGAAAAATGTGTGATTGGGCAAAAAATGCACGTCGGCAAGAAAAATGCGCGCCCGACAAGAAAGATGCACGCCCGGGCAAAAAAAGCTCGTCCGGACGGAAAAAGTCCGTCCGGGCGGAAAAAGCGCTCCCGGGTGGAAAAATGCTCGCCTGGGCAGAAAATCGCGCGCACGGGCGAAAAAATGCGCGCCCGTGCAAAAAATGCGGCCCGGGCGAAATATGCGCGCCCGAGCGGAAAAATTTGCGCCCGGGCGGAAAATGCGCGGTCGGACGGAAAAATGCGCGCCTGGGCAAAAATATGTGTGCCTGGGCGAAAATATGCACGCCCGGGCGAAAAATGCCTGCCCGGGCGAAAAATGCACGCCCGGGGAGGAAAAATGTGTGCCCGGGCGGAAAAATGCCCGCCCGTGCTGAAAAATGAACTCCCGGGCGAAAAATTCTAATATACAACTGAACAGTGGAATTTCTAATTTCAATTCCTGTGATAGAATTCCTGCATTCAGCCGAACAGTAGAATTAGAATTGACTTCAATTCCAATTCCTGCGGGAATTGGAATTGAAGTTAATTCTAATTCCTGCATCTCAATTCCGACGTAATGAACGGACCCTTAGTCGCTTTTGCCTATACCTTTTGCTCTGAACCCTTTTTCTTTTTTTGGAGCATGCAGAATCTCCAACTTCTATTCCATAAACTTCTGAGGCAGTACTTGCATATGGTTCTTCTAACTCATAGAATGATGAAGGCTTCTGTAAGGCTTGCTTAACTTGATTGACTGTCCACATGGCTTGATGTGAGCCAACATTTATCATTGCCTTCTCCCCCTTTAGGACTTCTTCAGCAATGTGATCATCCAGAGTTACTTGTACCAAATGGATTGTTTCAAGTAGGTGTTGTTCAGCCTCATCCAAATTATATCTTACCTATAACAGATGTTCATCTAAGTTCTGAGAGTTTTCATGTATTCTGTTCAGAATTTGATATCTGTCTTCATTCATAAACCCAACTATCTGTCTAAAAGCTCCCTTAGTATTCCTTGTCATAGTACCTTGATTTTGAATGATCTGATGGGACTGATGTCCAATTTTATTTATCTCCTCACCAACATGTTCCATGGCAGGAGCTGGCAAGTGAAAGAAGTGAGTTTGCCGATTGTTGAGGTGAAGTATATCATCCTTCACATTTTTGAGCTCTGCCTTTATCTCTTCCCTGAGACTATCGTCTGCAGAATAAATTGTTCCATCTTCTCCCTTTGAACTTTCAGCAATGCCGATATCATGTGAAAAGGGAGCCTGATTGAGTAGTAGATGGTCCAACAACATCATCTTGAGCAACTGCTTCTTCAGGGACATCTTTAGGAGCACTGTCAGATGAGTAATCACTTATCTGAACAATAGACTTCCTGGGAGAAACTGCCTTCATGGGCTCACTTTCTACTGTGAGCACTATCTTACCTCAAAGAGCTGGTTCTAGCCCTATGGAGGGATCAAAATTCTCAACTTCTTCTGGTTCTTTTCCCTTGCTGTTATTTCTTGCCTCTGGGATATCCTCCACCTGGGCAAGATGTTCCTGATCTACTAGGGTATAGCATCCCAGATAGGTCTCCCCTCAGCCATCTTAGTATCTTAGGCTGAGCACCCATGTGGTGACTCCCCCTCAACTCTCTCACTATCTTGGACTGAGCTTCCCACCAGGAACTCCCCCTTAACTGGATCACTGCCCAGAATGGGGCTTCTCCTTTCTTCAATAACCTTTGTGTTAGCAGGTTCACTCATATCCTCTGGGATCATTTGATTTGAAGCTACCTCCCCCTCTGTCAAAGCAGGGTTTGGTAGAGATGGGGCACCTTCTTCCTCAGCACTGTTAGAGGACCCTTCTTCCTCTGAGTTATCAACTACTACAGTTTTATTTTTCTTTCCTTTTTAAGTAGCTTGGGTAATCTTAAGAGTTTTTGAGATAACTCTTTCCCATCTATCCAACATCTTTGAGTCTAACCTCTTTGAATAGTGTAGAGGTGCTCCCATATTTCTCTGCACCACATCCCTAAGGATATTCAAGAGGAAGATGGATAGGATTCTTCCAAATGAAGGGGTTTTTAGGGTGTTCTTAATCCTTTGGAATATAACCTTTCTCCAGTCCGTCTTCTTTGAGCCAATGAGCCTGCACATTGTCTCAAACATTTCCTTTGTGATCCTGTCATGAGAACCAGGCTTGCACAGCAGTACCTTCCCTACAATATCTGCTAGGAGTTTTCCCTTCTGATTGAATTCTGCCCTTTTAATAGACCCATAAGTCTTGCCACTGTGCCCACACCAGGCATATCCGGCAGAAAGATTTTCAGCAGTCAGAGCTTCCTCTTCAGCTTCCTTCTCCAGTCTTGGAATCCTCAACGCTTTTCCTAAGCTCTTGGCAGTCATTTTGATCTTCTTTTTGGCCACCGCAGACTTTAGGATGAATCTGGAACTATTGACTCTTGCTCCATCAAAGAATTCCTGGAGCTCCCTGTTCATGAGAGCACAGGGTTTGCAGAGCAGATATTCCAGCCCTACCGATTCCACCAGTCCAATTACTGACTTGATTTCTTCAGAACACGAGTTGAATCCTACTCTTAGAAGCTCACAGTCGGAGATGACTGGAGATTCTTCCTTCTTGGGGGAAATTGAAGCAGAACGTTGAGAATGAATGATTATCGGAGACGGAATGGATGTTTGTCGCTGAAATGGCTTAGGGCAAATGAAAGCGTAATTTTTGACCAAAGCATTCACTCTATTTATATTAGAAGTAGATGAAGAGGCGCGTACCTTTTTGTCCTGATTAAGAATCCATTAGGCGACTCTGATTAAAGATCCAATATAGTATTAAGTATATATATTGAATTTCGACGATGTGAATATTTGTCGTTGATAGTGTCGTCGAGATTACTTTAACTTTGTCGTCGAGATTCCAGTAAAATCGTCGAAACTTAGATTTTGTCGTCGAAACATTTCATTTTGTATTGCTGTGAGCTTATCTATGTCATTGAAATACCTATCTGATATTTGTCTATCTTGAGAAGATTATCAGCACTTCTTGAAGGATTCTTGGAGACAGTTCCACTTAGATGTTCTCCTTCACATCTCTTATATAGAAATACCATTTGATATTTATTTGAGCAAGGGTTTCAGTCCTCAAAATTTGGATTCTTCTTTATTTTCTCCATTCTCTTCATTTTGGCTTCTTGTTCTTCAGAGTCACCATGATGTCTTTTGATTTTTCTGACCTGCCTATTTCTCAAGCATGGTGATGAGAGAGTAGGGGTTATGATGGTTGGTACATGGTGCTCATCTTCTATCCTTGGGAGTGAGGTCTGCACTATGAGTGGAACAGTGAACTCCTTCTCCCTTCTTCTTATTGTCTTTATGTTTATTCCTTTGTTTGAATCCCCATGTATCATTATTGATCTATTTTCTTTAGATTGAGTTTTCCTGAGTACTTATTTACTCCAGTCATGTGCCTGGAGCAACCATTGTCCAAATATCAAAAGGGTTGGCATTTGGAGAAACCTGCAAGAGGATTACTTATCCTTAGGCACCTAATTGGATTTGGGTCCTAGGTTTCTGTTAGGGGAATATAATGAATTATTATACCTCTGAGTGGTCTGCACTCTTTTTGCATTGGGCACTATTGGATTGAACCAGCAGTCCAGGGCAAAATGACCAATTTTTCCACAACACCAGCACTCATTCCTGTTGTATCTTCTCTTATGCCTCACAATCTGAAAATGTTGGTGGGCAGGAGAGAAGATAGCTGTCTTGGCAGGCCTTGGGTGAGCCTCACAAGTGTGAGTATGTAGTTGAGCTGGTCTCACCACTTTGCGGTTCACCATATTGGGAGCATGCTTAGTGGGGACTGCCTTTCCCATACTTTTGAGTGTTGATGTTGTAGATCAATGATCATGAGGACCTGAATTCTTCATTTTAGTCTCTTCAAGGAGTGCCTTGTAAGCACTCAACCCAATACCTGCTCTTCTATGTGTGTTAGAGGGTTTGCCGCCTCTTGTAGAGCAGGCATTGATCAGATGACCATATGCAGATTCCTGGTCAGAGAATTTTGATGCCAGGAGCTTCTCTTTGAAAGAAGGTTTGGCTTTAGATGCCTTGCCCGTAATTATCTCCATACCAAATCCTACCCCACCTCTAAAAGGTGCAAAGAATTTGTCAATTATGGGAAGGACAGTCTTGGGCATTGAGATGCTGGCAACAATTTTCTTCTCAACCAATAGCATTTCCTCAAGGTCCTTGATAATCTGGTTCTTTTGACCCAACTTAGCATTTTTGAGCCTTATGATATCATTGAGTTTGCCCATTTCTTTGCTCATAGCAGTTAACTTTTCAGCTATCTCATGGAGCTCAGATTGAGCATATTTCAGGGATGCTAACTCCTTAGATTGAGCTCTAGGAAGCTTCTTGCTTCTTTTCAAGGCAATCCCTAAGGCTTCATTATGCTGCACTGGCTCAGATTCACCCTCATGTGGAGATCTTGAGGATATGCTATTGCAAGCAGATCCACACTCATTCTCATGCATAGAATCTGCCATTGATTCAGAATCAGAGATAGATAAGGGAGCTCTAATAAGTACCTTCCCAGGAGAGGTGTTGTCATCCTGGATTTCTTCAGTTATGGCCATGAGGATAATGAGAGCTTCCTCCTTAGTTTCTGATAAATCTGAATCAGAACCACTAAGTGTTCTGATTTTCTTAGCAATGATGTCTTTGTCAGATTCCTTTTTGTCCCTTGGACTTCTTATATCATTCCTCTTCTTTGATTCTTTCTTCTTTGATATGGGTTGTCTATAAACTACACCTAGAGGGGGGGGGGGGGGATTAGGTGTTTTCAAAATTATTTGCTACTTTAAAAAATGTATCTATCACAGCACACAAGCAAACCAGAAAACACACAAGGATTTATAGTGGTTCCCTTCAAGACAATGTGTCAAGAGGTAGTCCACTGTCCCTCCCACCTATCTAGCAATGAGCTAGACTAGGCAACTTCTCCAACTCAGATCTTTTCACTATAAACATATCTTATAACTCAGGTTCATACAGAACCCTACAAATCTCAGGCTCACAAAGAACCCTACAAATCTCAGGCTCACAAAGAACCCTACAAATCTCAGGCTCACAAAGAATCCTACAAATCTCAGGCTCACAAAGAACCCTACAAATCTCAGGCTCACAAAGAACCCTACAGTAAATTCAGGAAGGTTTGTTGTTGTAGAAGAAAAGACTTTAATATGAAAGCTTTTAAAAGATGGGTCTTCTTCTTATTCTTGTAACAGTAAGCCCGGAGATCTTATGAATCACTAGACCTTTCTTTTGAATCTTCTTTGATCTTCACAGCACAACCAATGAAGTCTTCTTCCTGTTTTTCTTTTCTTTCTCTTCTGTAAGTATGTATATGAATGCACTTGAGAAAGAATACTTAGTGACCGTGTTCTGTAAAAGGAAACTCTTTCTTTTATACTCCTATGTAATTATGCAAAAATGCCCTTATTGATTATTGCATAATCAATTCTTCCATTTAAAAATTCTGGCAGAATTGGCATATTAATTCAACATAAATGTCTTGTTATTCTTGGAACTTGCAGAATATAGAAATAATATTATTCTTCATTAAATACTGTGCAACTGTTATATTCTGCAGAGAATATATCATTTATTACTCCTTGATTGATGCACAAGATAAGCGGTATGCACATTCCTTGAATATCAATTTCCAAGAACATCTGCCCATTAAATGCTGCTCTGCCACTATCAAGACGATAATATTTCTTCAAACCGACATCGTCTTGATCGATGTAAATGACAGATATACTTCTCAACGATATCGTCGACATACTTCCTTCTTCAAGACTATACTTGATATCTCAACAATGTTGCATCTTCTAGACGATGTCGTTGAGATATTTCTTTTATTTAGACATTGACTTATTCATCAGGCTGTCAGTCTTTCTTCAAGACGATATCGTCTTAATCTTCTTAGATGATATTAGGTCTTCAAACTAATGTTTTTCTTCATGACTCTTTCTTCAAAACTCAATGAGTTATGTCTTTAAGCTTCTCGGCTATACCTCTTCTTCAAGACGATATCGTCGACCTTTGATCTTAGCTTTATCAAAGATTAGATTTCTTTAAGGCGATGTCGTCGACATCTGAACTTAGCTTTATCAACGATACGCTTTCTTAAACCTTCAAGACTATATATCTTCTTCTAGACGATTCAAAATCCGAAGTTAGCTATGTCAGCGATAAGCTTTCTTCAAGACGATATCGTCGAAATTGTTTCGACGATATTTTACTTAATGGATTTTCATTTCTTTTATTGTCTTGATATTAGTAATGTAGCTTTGATGCATTTCAACAATATTGATAGTATCTCAATGATATGACCAGTCCTTCTTTATGTTTTTGGACTTAGAAAATTATTTGGCATATGGTTTATTTTCTGCATTCATGAATAAAATATACCATCAAATACATAGTACATTTTATCATTAATCCGAGCACTTCTTCAAATCAGGAACATTGTTGAGCATTGTTCCCAACAGTAGATCTTAGAAAGAGCTTCTTCAAGTTCTTAACACTTGCCAAGGTGTGAGTGCACTCTTGGCAAGATGTCTTCTCTTTCCATAATACTTTTATTTCATTTGTTAATTTTGTATTTTCTTTTAATAACATTTTATTTTCTGATTTTAAAATTTACAGATCCTTTAAATATTTCTCAAAGTATTTGCACAGTTTCATATATTTAGAAAATAACTCATCATAAGAGGGAGGAAGTACCTCAGTGTCACTTTGGGCACTGCTTTCGTCGTTATTGTGAGATTCGTGCTTCCCCATAAGACACATATTTGCCTCCTCACTATCGCTTGAAGATGTTGCACTTGATTCTTCAGAAGACGTATACTTCTTCTTCTTGTCCTTTCCATTTTGCCGCTTCTCTTTCTCCTACTTCTGAATTTTTGGGCACTCACTTCAGACATGTCCGAGCTTCCGACAGTTGAAGCACTCTGGTAAAGATTGCTGCTCATCATCATCGTTGCTTGCCTTATTTTTCTTTGACCACGACTCCTTCTTTTTGGACCCTTTGGTGAAGTATTTGCGGAAATTGTTTCTTCTTTCCGGATTCCACATAAACCTTTTGAAGTTCTTCACCAAGACACTCTCTTCATCGTCCTCGTCTTCGTTGTTGGTCTCCCTTTTTGATTTCAACGTCAATGCTCTCCTTTTTTACTATGTGTTGTACTCTTCATGTTGGATCTTGAGTTCCACCTCATGGGTTTTAAGATTCTCAATGAGGCTCTCGATTTGGAGCACCCTTAGATCATGCAATTTCAAAATAGCCATCGCCTTTGGGTTGAATTTTGGTGGGAGAGATCTGAGAATCTTCCTGACCAAGTCACCGTTTGAGAATCTCTTTCCTAGTACCTTTGAGGCATTTATGATCTTGGTGAACCTTGTGTACATGGAGTTTATGTCTTCATCAACATCCATCCGGAATTTCTCAAGCTCAGATTCCAATTGGAAGATCTTAGAATCTTTGACCTCTGTAGTACCTTCATGAGTTATTTCTAATTACTTCCAAATATCAAAAGAAGCTTTGCAAGCACAAGTCTGATTAAATTCGGTTCTATCCAAGTCATAAAATAAAACATTAATGGCTTTATCGTTATTCTTACATTTAGTCCTATCACCATCATCCCATATATCCTTATGTTTTTCCATAGTTATTTCTCCAACTACATATGTAGGAGGAGAATAGCGTGTTTCTACCATAGCCCATACTTCTATATCTAAAGTCATTAAGAAATACCACATCCTAGTTCTTCAATAATTATAGTCGGAGCCCGTAAATAAAGGAGGTCTACCAATCCCTTGCCCCTCATAAAAAACAAGATCATGATGCGCCATTATTCCCGGTGGTGAAACTGTTTTGGAATAACCTAGCTCTGATACCACTTGTTGGATCTACTGGCGCCCTTAGAGGGGGGGGGGGGGGGAATAAGGGTTTTTAAGATTTTAATTCTGAATACAAATATTATTGTGAATTAAATTTGTAGAAAAGATTGTATCAAAGGTTACTTTTTAGAAAAGGAGAAATTCAAACTTTCTTTGATACCGCCGGCGGTAAGTGCTACCACCAGGCGCTAGCTCATAAAGATTGAATTCCTTGAGTTATAAAACACTAACGAACCTTGCAATATATTTTTAGTTTAAACTTTGATTAAAAATATTATTTTAAACATTTATCAATTAGAAATAAAATCAAGTTAGTGAACAACAAAGAGAGACATGATTTATTTCATAAAATGATTGATTACAAAAATGAGTGATTTCTATTACGCTAGAAATCAAGGCGACAATGAAAGATCTTTTTTTTCATTTTCTATACTGACCTTTATCCCAAGGACTGATTGGCTCTATCCTATCTCTCCCCAGATGAAGTCTCAAGCTGCTCCCTAAATTTAAACCCTAGACCTAGTCGCCAACACATGCGGCGAATTCCCCCTAAGCCACACAAGGACCTAGTCGCGACCACAGACAAATTCCCCCCTAAGCCTCACACGGACCTAGTCGCCAACACGGGTAAATTCTCGCTAAGCCATACACGACCCTAATCGCCAACATGGGTGAATTTATCTATGGGTGAACAAAAGAAACTACAAGATGTAAATGTGAAATCTGAAATTAAAACTCCATATAGAGATTTCTAAATGAGACAAAGAAGGAATGCAGGAGATCAACATTGTCGATGCGTTCATTTTTCGCGTTGAATAAGCATGATGAGTCCTCCTTTACAAATACTCCTTTTGATCTTGAAGTTGTAGATGTGAGTGCTCTCAACCGTCTAAAATAAAGTCCCTCATAGAGTGCTCAGCGTCGTAGAGTTAGTGTTCCTCAATCATCAATGAGAGCATCAAAAATTGCTTTTTTATAGATTAAGACCTCTACCGCTGACGGTATTGATAATGCCTGGCGATAACACTTAAGGCAACATATTGAGCGCCAGAATTTTCAATCCGAGAAGGAGATTCTACGCTTTAGGAAACATTTCATTTTAGACAATACTAATGCCCGAAGTTAGCGATACCGCTCAGTGGTAGTATCCTTCCATATGTGCATCCATCTTCTCACCAGAGATCTTCCTTTGAAATTCCTTTCGGCACTCTTGAAAATTCTAGGGCTAACGCCTAGCGTTAGGAATAGCGCTCAATAGTTTTGGTTCTAGGTTGACTTGACGATACATCTAGGTTGATAGGACTCCCTAAGGTCAACTTGGGTCTACTTGGGGTTCACTAGGGCTATGATACCTCTATGGGGTGAGAAAAACCCTCTAGGGTTGAGTTTGTGAATGACTAATTCCCAATGAATTGAGGTGGACCCTACCCTACATAAGTTAGCTCATGGTGAGCTCTGTTGGAGAATCTAGATCACTAATGTTGTCTTCGGTAGGCTTGAGGTCGATCCAAGGTCCACCCTTTGTCAAAGGTACCTTGGGGTCTCCTTGAGCTAAGTTTGAGCTAGTATGTCCCCTATGGTTAGCTTGATCAGATAGGTTTGACCTGGTGGTACCTACATGGTCCATGTTAGATTAATTAGATTCATTGTATGTATCTAGGTCACAAGCATCCTCTAAGGTGAGCCCGGGGCTATCTCCAGTACACTATTAGAGCTAGGGTATCTTGGGGTGAACTCAGGGTTCATTGAGTACATTGAGTCCTTCTAAGACTTAGTAGGCCACCAAGGTGTTCCACAATACTCCTAGGTACCTAAAAAGAGTGTAATGTTAAAAAATATATGCATGTTTTGATGTGTTTAATGAATAATCTTTTTACTAGCATTTTTAAATGATTATTTTACTATGATATTGAAAAACAAATCTCTCATGAATCATGTCATCTAGCCAATGGTATTATATTGTGTGATGTTTATAGTATTTGAGCCCATTCCACATTCATATTTATGACAAAATAGCAGGGGTGTATGGTTGTTTCCACTTGATATGATCTCCTATATGTAATGTCTTGTCCATAATCGGGGATGGTTTCAATGGGGTCTTGTGAGGCACAAGGGGGAGAGAGTGTTGGGCACAGGGATCTCTTGTGTATTCATTTGAGATAAACATCCCAACTAACATCATGTGTGCATCTCCTCATGTCAGTCCATTGCCTATTATTGAAGTTGTGAAGTCATATGAAATTGTGGCATTTTCGTTTAAAACATACACACACACACACATACATACATACATATATATCACATATGTTTCTTGTATGTTGTCATGATTTATGCTTCATGATGATTACAATTACTTCATATCATCATAATTTATTTCTTACAAAAATACTTTTAAAAGGTTATTAATTTCATGTATTTAAATTATTGATTAAGATTATCTTATTTGCATGTGTATTTGTTGAAACTTTTTCCATCAATCATGGTTTATCTCACATTATACTTTTTGCTAACTCATGTTCTTACACTCGTTCGTGTTGGAGTTAGTAATTCTTAGTTTCATTCTTTTTATTTTTAATTTGCATGTTTAGTTATCTTTTGTACTTTTGAGTTTATAAAAAAAACAAAAAATATTTATTTTGCCTTTTGAATATTTTTCATGTTTGACTTTGATCTTTGATTGTTGCATTTTGTTTTTAATATTATAAGAAAAATCCAAAAAATACTCTATCTTCTTTCTTATATGGATGTTCTACATGTTTAATATTGAGCTTTTTTGTAGTTTTTTTATGTTTGTTTTTTATTAATGAAAAATTACAAACAAATTTTTGCTTTCTCATTTTATTTCTAAAAATCAAAATATAAATAAATGGTTTTACCATGACTAGTAACTTTTATTTGAGTTCAACTTGATGGTTTAAAATATTTGATTAGTTTGCATGATCATATTTTACATTTTTATGTTATTCATATTCAATGATCATGATACTGATCTATATCTTTATTGAAAAAAGTGGAACTTATTGTTGCCATGTTGTGTTTGATTGATTAATTATATCACTTTTTCATATGGATTTATTTTATGTGAAACAATGTTTATCACATCATATTATTGTATCATTGTTAATCTTGATTACTTCTATGTGCTTGTATATATTGAAATTCTCATGATAAGGCATGGATAAATCACATACGCTCCATTGGGTTACCTTCTTGTGATCCATGGATATTCTTAACACAAATTCAAGATAAGTGAGGGCTTATACTTGTTTGTATATAAGTGAAAGTGTATCTATCTATGCGGGTAGATTTTGATTAATTCGGAACCCTTGTTCTTCTTATCAACTAAAAAATGAGAAAAAATAATTATGTGAGGAAAACCTCCTAAGCACTAATCCTCATGATAAGTCTTAATAAGCATTCTGTGTTTGAGCACCTTGGTATGAATTTTATTGATATTGTGTAAATGATATTAATTAACACTTTACTTCTCTTTGGTACACTAGATTACACCATTACTTAAAAAATCTCATTTCTTATGTTTTGTGATCCACCAAGTACTACTTCGCATCCCTAATAAGTCTTAATAAACATTTTGTGTGTGTGAAAACCATGATAGTTGTACTTATTTGTAAAGTAATGTCGATAGTGATTTTACTTTGCATTACTGTGTTGAATGTGGAAAACATTATTGCAATTTGTCGTATAATTAATCTTGTTTAACCTTAATAGAGCCAAATTGATGTTGATTAAAGTGCTAACACCATATTGTTTCATTTAAATTTTCTTATTGAACTTATTAACATTAAATTTTCCCTTCACCACTCATTATATACAATGTTTCATATATTGACTCGTAATTAAAATCTTAGATCACTTGATATTATACTCTTAATTTATATGTGGTTATGTTTCTTATCAAATAACATTGTGCCCTATGATATGAATTTGTATGAGTCGTTACATGTTATCTTTTCTATCATATTCTAGTTTGAAGAAATGTACTTTAGATACACTCGATTGACTAGAGATAGCGCTAGCGCTAGCGTCGGCGATAGGTCTCTTGAGTTAATCGCTGAGTCGATGGGAACGCAAATCGATCGACGAGATTATGAAGTGATCGACGGGAGCTAGCGCCAGCGGAAGTGCTAGCGCCAGTGGTAGGTTTCCCGTCGATTCCTAAAGCGGTTGTGGATAAAGTCGGTCGTACCGCCACTGGGCAAGCGCCAGTCGCTAGTGGCTAGCGCCGGCGGTAGCGCTTTTATTTAAGTAGCCTCCAAAACATAGATTTTTTCGTAGTTTCTCTCTGGATCTTTCTCCTAAGGCAAGGATAGAAGTTGGAGAGCAGAGGAAGGATCTGTCTGGCTAGTTGAGTTCGAGGTAGAAGTTCTCTTGTGTGCTTTATCAATCTTTGAATCCGTAGAGAGGAACCCTGGTCAGATGGCACCAAAATGAGCATCAAGGGTAATGATTCTCCTCCTTAATCTCTGGACATGCTAGTCCTTTGATTTGCATAGTAGCAGGAAGATTTCCACTAATTAGTGGATAGATCTCTTCCGACGGGTCGATACGGATTATCCCCGTAGAAATTGCATATAGAGTCTGGATCACTAAACAGACATAAGCATGCTGTGTGGAGCCCATCTGGACAGGTTGATCTGGATTGGTGATGTTGTTATGCTATATTGCACTCAGGAGAAAACTCCGAGTATGTATGCTTGATTTCGGGTTCTGGGTGCTGTGATGTGCTGCAGGGAGTCCTGGGGGCTAACTCTAGGAAATACCCGAAAGAGCTAGCAGTTATGTGTTCTGTTGGCTAGCGTCAGGCGCTAGTGGCTAGTGCCGACGCTAGTGTCTGTGATATTGGATATCATGTGGTGTTTGAAAATAGCCTTTGAGGGTGTTCTGAGTACCTAGTGTGGTTGTCTTGTTGTCGGGCAGAGGTGAAAGCTTACCCGCATCGTGCAGTTTCATTGCGATGATTGAGCACGAGCCTAGCTGATCTGAACCCGCCCATAGTAGTGGTGAAGAAATCGCTCCTCGGTGCACCGGGATATGGAAAGAGTGCCGGAACTTCGTGTGTACGGACTAGGTTAAATTGATCTTCCAAGTTGAAAAGGACTTGTGGATGTCGTGCCTTGAGAGCATAATACGTGTGGCCTAGAGTCAACGTATGTGATGATTGTTTCTACGCGGTGCTTAGATGCACCTGTGAAATATATGCTGCTTATGCTTGCTTGCAGGGAAGGAGTACCACTGCCCCGAGCATGGGGTGGTGTCGTTATAATCTTGGTCAGCTAAAGCTGACCGGTTACTTGTTTTCCCACCGCTTGGTGGATTATGACTTACAGGTCCTAGAGAGACGTGTGGGAAATAGCGGGTTGAAACCCCAGCTGCTGCGTCATGTTGGCCCTTGAAGGTCAAAGTGTTTTGAGTGTTTTTCCTTCATGTATTGTCGGCCTGCGTGCCGATGTTTGGAAATCATGTAACAAGAAAAGCAAATTTTGTTGTATGGCCGTAGCGCCAAACCCTTTTACATATATAGTCGGTCGTACCGCCTCTGGGCTAGCGCCGGCGGTAAGCTTTCACCTCTGCCCGACAACGAGACAACCACACTGAGTCCTCAGAACAGCCTCAAAGGCTATTTTCAAACACCACATGATATCCAATATCACTGGCACTAGCGCCGGCGCTAGCCACTAGCGCTTGGCGTTAGCCAACAGAACACATAACTGCTAGCTCTTTCGGGTATTTCCTGGAGTTAGCCCCCAGGACTCCCTGCAGCACATCACAGCACCCAGAACCCGAAATCAAGCATACATACTCAGAGTTTTCTCCTGAGTGCAATATAGCATAACAACATCACCAATCCAGACCAACCTGCCCAGATGGGCTCCACACATCATGCCTATGTATGATCAGTAATTCGGACTCTATATGCAATTTCTAACGGGATAATCCGTATCGACCCGTCGGAAGAGATCAATCCACTAATTATTGGAAATCTTCCTGCTACTATGCAAATCAAAGGACTAGCATGTCCAGAGATTAAGGAGGAGAATCGTTACCCTTGATGATCGTTTTGGTGCCTTCTGACCAGGGTTCCTCTCCACGGATTCAAAGACGGCTCAAGCACACAAGAGAACTTCCACCTCAAACTCAACTAGCCAAATGGATCCTTCCTCAGCTCTCCAACTTCTGCCCTCGCCTTAAGAGAAAGATCCAGAGAGAAACTAAGGAAAAATCTATGTTTTGGAGGCTACTTAAATAAAAGCGCTACCGCCGGCGCTAGCCACTAGCTCCTGGCGCTAGCCCAAAGGCGGTACGACCGACTTTATCCACAGCCGCATAAGGAATCGACGGGAAACCTACCGCTGGTGCTAGTGCTACCACCGGCGCTAGCTCCTGTCGATTGCTTCATAATCCCGCCGATCTATTTGCGTTCCCGTCGACTCGGCGATTAACTCAAGAGACCTATCGCCTGCGCTAACGCTTGCGCTGGAGCTATCTCCCATCGATCGAGTCCTGATCCCGTCGATCGACTCCTGATCTCGTCGACTCATCGACACGCATAAGTCCACCGAGCTACCGCCAACGCTAGCCCTAGCGCCTAGCGCTAGCTCCAAGGCTTTAAACCAACTTGAATCTTTTGCACAAGAAAACCGGGGTCTTACAATTCCCCCCCCCCCCCCCACACCCTTAAAGAAATTTTGTCCCAAAATTTTAACAGTGCAACGAAACAAAAAGATACAAAAGTGAACTTGTACCTCAAAGGAACAATTCAGGGAACTCGTCACGCATGGTTTTCTCATGCTCCCATGAAAGCTCCTCACGACCACAATTGTCCCAACGTACTTTGACCATCTTGATCATTTTTTTCCGCAACTGCTTGACATCAGTGTCTTCAATGCCAATGATCTTGACCTTAGTCTTTAGTCCACCATCCATCGACACTTGAACATCAACCATAAGCACTTGTGTAGGCTCTTGCACAGCTCTCCTCAACACGGAGATGTGAAACACATCATGCAAACCACTCAACTCTGTCGAAAGAGCGAGCCGATAGGCAGCTTCACCAACACGTTCCAGTATCTCAAATGGTCCAAGGTATCTGGGACTCAGCTTTTTCAAGCGTCGAATCCATGACACACCCTTGAAATGTTTGATCTTGAGATAAACCCAGTCGCCCATGGCGAGCTCGATGTTCTTGTGTCTGGCGTTATAATACTTCGCTTGCCTATCTTGTGCAATCAACAACTGCTCCCGGATTATTCGAATAGTCAAAGTAGCATATTCGACTTCCTTTCGCTTAAACAGCTTAGTCTTGCCCATCTCCGCCCAAGACAAGGGAGTACGACACTTTCTACCATAATGGGCCTCAAAGGGCGCCATTTGTAGACTTGACTGATAGCTGTTGTTGTAACCGAACTCGATCATAAAGAGATGATCTTCCCACCTCTTTCCGAAATCCAAGACGCACATTCAGAGCATATCCTCCAAAGTCCTGTTGGTCCGTTCAGTCTGCCCATCGGTTTGAGGGTGGAAGGCAATGCTAAACTTCAGCTTGGTACCCAACAGTTGGTGAATTATCCTCCAATCTTTCGATGTGAAACGCCCATCTCAGTCACTAACAATACTACGGGGCACACTGTGCAATCGTACAATGCTATCCACGTATAACTTTGCCAACTTTTCCACTGAATTGTCTCGCCTGTTCGGAATGAAGTGTGCGACTTTCGTCAATCGGTTCACGATCACCCAAATGGCATCGTTTCTAGGTTGCGATCTCGGCAAACCATGCACGAAATCCATAAATATGTCATCAAACTTCCATTCTGAGATCTGTAACGACTTCAGGAATGGTATTTGATGAGTAGTATTTTTGTGTATTTTAATTATAGTATTTAGGTTAGTTTTAATATAATTTTGTAAATATTATTGATATTTTAGTTTAAAATCACTTCTTTTATAATTTCTGTTCTAAATGTAGTTTTACTTTTATTTTTGCAGAACTTTGGAAAAAATTGGAGAAAATCACAAGTCACGCCCTCAGTCACGCCCGTGACCAAGGGCGTGTAACCTAAAGATCTGCGTTCGACGAAAACCAAGCCGCGTTCGACAAAATTGGAGCTGAGTTCGACGAAAGCTCTCTGCCCCTGCGTTCGACGAAGTTGGAGCTGAGCTCGACGAAAGCTCTCTGCCCCTACGTTCGACGAAATTGGAGATGAGGTCGACAAACACGCTCTCCGCTGAGTTCGACGAAAGCTCTCTGCCCCTGCGTTCGATGAAGTTCGAGCTGAGCTCGACGAAAGCTCTCTGCCCCTGCGTTCGACAAAATTGAAGCTGAGGTCGACGAACGTGCTCTCCACTGAGTTCGACGAAAGCTCTCTGCCCTTGCGTTCGACGAAGCCTGAGCTGAGTTCGACGAATGCGCTCTGCCCCTGAGTTTGACGAAGACTGAGCTGAGTTCGACGAACGCTCCCTGCCGCGCCGAATCAAAAACTTGATATAGAAATTTCTTGTTTTGAAATTAAGCGAAGGTTTGAAGATTTTCTCCAAAACTATATCCGATTAAGGCAAGTGTACCTTATCGTCTATAGTATAGGATATTTAGAAATACCAAGGTCGTATTCCACGAGGCACGTTGATTACTTCTACTTCGAGGAAAATCACCATTATCTTATCGAACGATTTTTGAGGGTTGTTTTACTTAACTAAAAAAAAACAAATTGCAAGCTAAATGAAAAGATTAAACATTGCATGAAAGGAAAGAAAAATTAACATTGCATAAAAAAGAAATTACTAAGGAGAAAGAGAACATGAAAGAGAGCAAACTTGATTTTATTGGAAACCAAAACTATTACAAGCTTAAAAAGGGATTACAAAGCTAGGAAATTAAGGTTACAAGCTTTAATTAACTAGTGCATGAAAGAAATAAAAACTAGTACATTACATGAAAAAGAGAACATGAAAGCTTAAGGAAAAACATGAACATGAACACGAAAATCTCACTAACAGCTCTAGCAGCACCTCCCCATCTCCAAAATTTTGAACCCTGGACTCAAGGAGAGCCTCTGAATTTATAGCAAAAAATTTCAAGTTACACGCCCTCGGTCACGGGCGTGACCTAGGGCGTGTAAACATTACTGACATCAGATCTGACAGTGGCGTGGACTTTGCGTGACGGCGGGAGACATTCGGACATTACACGCCCGTGTAACTTAGGTCACGGGCGTGACTTGGACGGCTTCATTAAATGCAGCATGGGATGGCTTGCGGCTCGGCGGCGTGCAGGGATCACGGGGGAAAGTCACGGGCATGACATTTTGGGTCACGGGCGTGTACCTGGGCGGCTTTAATTAATGCAGCGTGGGCTTGAATTCGTCGCGGCAGGGAGTGTTCGTCGAACTCAGCTCAGTCTTCATCAAACTCAGGGGCAGAGCGCGTTCGTCGAACTCAGCTCAGGCTTCGTCGAACGCAGGGGCAGAGAGCTTTCGTCGAACTCAGCGGAGAGCGCGTTCGTCGAACTCAGCTCAGGCTTCGTCGAACGCAAGGGCAGAGAGATTTCGTCGAACTCAGCGGAGAGCGCGTTCGTCGACCTCAGCTCCAATTTCGTCGAACGCAGGGGCAGAGAGCTTTCGTCGAGCTCAGCTCCAACTTCGTCGAACGCAGGGGCAGAGAGCTTTCTTCGAACTCAGCTCCAATTTCATCGAACGCGGCTTGGTTTTCGTCGAACGCAGATCTTTAGGTTACACGCCCTTGGTCACGGGCGTGATTGAGGGCGTGACTTGTGATTTTCTCCAATTTTTCCCAAAATTCTGCAAAAATAAAAGTAAAACTACATTTAGAACAGAAATTATAAAAGAAGTGATTTTAAACTAAAATATAAATAATATTTTCAAAATTATATTAAAACTAACCTAAATACTATAATTAAAATACACAAAAATACTACTCATCAAATACCCCATACTTGAGGTTTTGCTATTCCAGAGCAAAAGTGTGAGACCTAATTTATAAGACATTCTTAAAATTTTTAATTTTAAACTAAAATTTCATTTAAACCAAAAGTTAAGTTAAGAGTAAATTCAAGGAGGAGTTAAGTCCTAAATTATGATGATGATTTGAAAAAGGGGAAAATGTTTAGGCAAGTACTTCTCAAGAAAATTAATTGGTTTAACAATATTATAGAAATTATAAAACGAGATTAAATTAAAATTATAAGAACTCTATCTTAAAAGAAACTTAAGAAAAAGTAACTTACTAAATATTGCTCTCTCCATAATCTTAAACTAAATCTAGATCAATGATAATTGGCTAAGGGGGATTTCATAAAATTTGGCAAAAGAAGAGAATTTTTTGAATGGAGGTAATGGAATTTATCCTCATCATGAATATTTTTTTTCTCCTTTTTTTTCTCTTCTAATAAAAACCAAAATGTATATGTTTAGGAGTAATGAATTTTATCCTCTTACTCCATGCCATATAATCTTTTAAATGATTTTGGGTGCATATGTTTAGGGAATAATGAATTTTATCCTCTTATTCCCATGATATATGATCTTTTAAACTACATTTTTTATGCCAACAAAGGGGGTTGGGAAGGAAATTAAATCTAGCTAGCTTTAAATTATATTGAGAGCAAATTCTAGTAAAATTAAATTTCCTAAGATCTAAAAAGTTAAAAGAAAATATAATTGAAATCTAAAGAGGTTTAGCAAATTCACTACAAAATGAAGCCATTTAGAAATAAAAAGAGAAGTCATGCTAAAAAAAATTCTCTAATCAAGTTAAAATCATAAGATGATTCTTAAAGCAAAATTACCTCAAATTTAAAATTAACAAACTATGATAAGCAAAATTTTAGCTAATTAAAAACCTAAACATGCTTATAAACATCATCAACTAGATTTCTAAGAACTCACAAAAACAACAAATAAGAGAGGTATAAGATTTTTATATATATATTTTTTTGTATTTTAAGTTTTCATATTTTTGAATTTTGATATTATTTTTTTTTTGGATTTGTTTATATTATCTTTTTTTTATAAGAAATAAATAATAAAAACATATACTAAAAAGCTTAAGTTTTTTTTGTTAATTCTTGGACTTCCCGAGGTATACCCCCGTGAAGGGTTCTCACGGTACTAGGAGGTGAGATGGGGTGAGGTCCCAAACGTCCCTTTCCAAGATTTAAATTTATCATTTTTCTAATTTTTTTTTAGAGTTTTTGGGTTTTACAAGTGCTTAAAAAGAAGAAAACATAAGAAAAAATATATTTTTTTAAATTTTTTTTTTAATTTAAAAAGAACTATTTACACCCCCATACTTAAAGTTAAACATTGTCCCCAATGTTTAAAACTAAGTATGAAGTAAAAGAAAAAAAAGTGCAAGACAAAATAAAAAATAATAGAAACGAAGGAGAGGTTAAGAGGGCTTCCCTGGTTATGAAGATGCGGGGGAAGCGGTGGTTACCTAAAAAACATATTAAAATAAAAAAGAAAAACAATAAAAAGATAACTTTGGGGTGCCTCCCAAAAGCGCTTTGTTTAAGGTCGCGTAGCTTGACCCACTTGCCGATCATATTATAGGATGAAAAGATAATGATTCACTCTTCTCGTTAGCTAGCTCTCCCGGAAGATATAAATTAAGGTGGTGCCCATTTACTTTGAATGTACCTTTTTCTGGGTGGGAAATTAGGATTGTCCTATAGGACCAAACCTCTTTAACAATAAAGGGTCCGATCCATCAGGATTTTAGTTTTCCCGGAAAAAGGCGAAGGCGAGAATTATAAAGGAGGACGAGGTCGCCCGGCGAAAAAGTTTTTGGAAATTTTATGTGTTTATCGTGATAAAAAATTGTTCGCTCCTTATATAATTTATTGCTCTCATACGCATTCGCTCGCCATTCATCTAATTCGTTCATTTGAAATTTTCTTTGATCGCCCGCTAAAGTGGAATCGAGATTTAAAAATTTAAGCGCCCAAAATGCGTGGTGTTCTAGTTCGACCAGAAGGTGGCAAGCCTTGCCATAAACCATTCGATAAGGTGTACAACCGATAGCGGTCTTGTACGCCGTTCGATAGGCCCATAGCGCGTCATCGAGCTTTATTGCCCAATCCTTCCGATTAATAGAAACCGTTTTTTCTAAAACCCGCTTTAATTCTCGATTAACAACTTCGACTTGTCCGCTCGTTTGTGGGTGATAAGCAGTGGATAATTTGTGCGTGACACCATATTTTGCTAAGATTTTTGTAAATTGACTATTGCAAAAATGGGTGCCCCATCACTCACTATAGCGCGCGGTGTGCCAAATCGAGAAAATAATTTTTTAAGAAATTAATGACGACTCGCGCATCGTTGGTGGGGAGAGCTTGCGCTTCCGCCCACCTCAACACATAGTCGGCCGCAACGAGAATATATTTATTTGAATAAGAGGGAGGGAGAGGACCAACAAAATCAATACCCCAAAGATCGAAAATTTCGCATTCTAAGAAAATGTTTTAGGGCATCTCATCCCGGCGGGAGATGTTCCCCGACCGCTGGCAGCTGTCGCAAGTACTCACAAGGGTGTGAGCATCTTTGAAGAGCGTGGGCCAATAAAAGCCCGCCTCTAGCACCTTCCTCGCGGTTCGGTTTGCTTGATAATGACCACCGGTTGGTCCCTCATGACAATGACGTACAATTTTAAGTCCTTCCTCACTTGAGACGCATCTTCTCACCACCTGGTCTGCGCAAACACGGAATAAAAAGGGGTCCTCCCAAATATAATTTTTAAATCAGAAAAGAATTTCTTCTTTTGCTGACTCGAGAATTCTTTTGGCAGGACCCGGGCTACTAAATAGTTAGCCAGATCTGCAAACCAGGGGGTAGAAGATGAATTAATATTTTCGAGAGCAAGGAGGCGCTCTTCGGGAAATTTATCGTTAATGTCTGCTTCTATTAATGCTTCCGAGGAGGGATTTTCTAATCGAGAAAGATGATCAACCGCCAAGTTTTCGGCTCCCCTTTTGTCCCGGATCTCTAAATCAAACTCCTGCAAGAGGAGGATCCATCGCAAAAGACGAGGCTTGGCGTCCGATTTACTTAAGAGATACCTAAGCGCGAAGTGATCTGTGAAGATGATAACTTTGGAAAGCGTGATATACGACCTAAACTTATCAAAAGCGAAAACGATTGCTAGAAGTTTTTTCTCGGTGGTGGTATAGTTTGCTTGTGCCGACGTGAGTGTTTTGCTCGCATAATAAATCGGGTGGAAATACTTACTCACCCATTGGCCTAAAATGGCACCAACTGCAATATCACTCGCGTCGCACATGATTTCAAAAGGGAGCGACCAATCTGGGGCGACTAGAATCGGGGAGTTTATAAGTTTCTCTTTGATAAGTTTAAAAGCCAAATGGCATTCATCGTTAAACATAAAGGAGGATTCTTTTTCGAGAAGATGGGTTAACGACTTTGTGATTTTGGAAAAATTTTGTATAAAGCGCCGATAAAACCCCGCGTGACCTAGGAAACTTCTAATAGCTTTTATGTTTGTTGGAGGGGGAGCTTTTCAATTACTTCGATCTTGGCCCTATCGACCTCGATCCCCTTGCCCGAAATTTTATGGCCAAGGAATAATCCTTCTTTGACCATAAAATGGCATTTCTCCCAATTAAGCGCTAAATTCGTTTCCTGACATCGCTGCAGCCCGCTCGAGATTTTTTAAACAATTTTTAAATGAGTTTCAGAACACGGAGAAGTCGTCCATAAACACTTCCATCACCTCATCTACTAACTCATCAAATATTGCCAGCATACACCTTTGGAATGTAGCTGGCGCGTTACAAAGACCAAATGGCATCCTTCGATAAGCGAAGGTGCCAAAGGGGCAAGTGAAAGTGGTTTTCTCTTGGTCGTCGGGCGAAATAAGGATTTGGAAATATCCCAACAAACCATCGAGAAAACAGTAGTAGGAGTGACCTAAAAGGCGCTCTAAAATTTGATCGATAAAGGGTAGCGGAAAGTGATCCTTACGGGTGGCATCATTTAGTTTTCGATAATCGATGCACATCCGCCAACCCGTAACAGTACGAGTTGGGATCAATTCATTATTTTCGTTCGCAACTACCGTGACACCACCTTTCTTTGGTACGACTTGTACTGGGCTAACCCAAGTACTATCCGATATCGGGTAGATGATTCCCGCGTCTAAACGTTTAATAACTTCGCCCTTAATGACTTCTTTCATGTTCGGGTTTAGTCGTCGTTGAGGCTGGACTGAGTTGCGGGAATTATCTTCGAGAAAGATTTTATGAGTGCAGAAGGAAGGGTTTATACCCTTAATATCTGATATTTGCCACGCAATTGCGTGGCGGTGCTTTCTTAAGACTATAGACAACTCAGAAATTTCTGTGTTGCTAAGATCGGATGAAACGATGATGGGTAGCTTAGACTCTTTTTCTAAAAATAAATATTGGAGGTGAGGGGGGAGTTGTTTTAACTCTAATACGGGTGGCTCTTCATAAGAAGTTTTAACTTTTAATTTTTCTAGAAGTAATGGCTCGGGTGGTGTGGGGTGAGAGACTTCTTCTTCAAGATAAAAGAGCTCGACGAGCTCGGAATCACTACTTGCCGATGAGACTAACTCGGGGGATGAATCAAACTCACAACACTCTTCCAGGTAAAAACACAAATCGTCGTTTTCTAATGTATTCCGCATCGAGGAATTTATGCCGAAACTAACTTCATCGTCTCTAACCCGTAGGAGGAGCTTTCCATTACTTACGTCTATAATAGCGCGGGAGGTGGCAGGGAAGGGGTGGCCGAGTATGAGGGGTACTTCGGCATCCTCTTCGATGTCAAGAATGACAAAATCCACCGGGAAGATGAATTTGTCAACCTTGACGAGCACGTCCTCCACTATTCCTACCGGATATTTTAAAGAACGATCCGCTAATTGAATACTCATCCGAGTAGGGCTAGGATTTCCTAGACCTAGCTTCTTGAATAATGAAAATTACATGAGATTGATGCTTGCTCCAAGATCCACTAAGGCGTGTTTTACTAACGAATTGCCAAATAAACACGGGATGGAAAACTGTCCCGGGTCATTTGCTTTTTGAGGCAATTTGTTGAGTACAACCGCGGAGCATTCTGTGGTTAAAGAAATATGCGAAATATCTTCTAATCTTTTCTTATTGGAGAGCAACTCCTTAAGATATTTTGCATATTTAGGCATTTGAGAGATAGCCTCGCAGAAGCGTACATTGATATGAATTTGCTTTAAAACGTCTAAAAACTTTTTATAATTTTTTTCGGCGCACTCGCTTTTAAACTTAGACGGATACGGAATATTAGAAGTAGAAGCGCGCAGAGCTAACGTAGCGGGCAAATTCGAAGATAAATTAAGAGTAGGAGGAGGAGGAGAGGAAGTTACCTTGGGTTCATCCTGTTTTGAAACCACCTCCTTCCCGCTTCGGAGTGTAATCGCGTGTGCGCTCTCCTTTGGATTTTGCTCTGTATTCCCCGGTAGTGCTCCTTGCTGATGCTCAGAAATTATCTTTGCGAGCTGGCCCACTTGATTCTCTAAATTTTTTATCGACCCGGTGAGGTTCCGGATGTTCGATTCATTTGTAGCAACATATTTTGCAAAGACCTCTTCAAGCGAAGAGGGCTTGTGATGTTGCGGTGGAAAACCGGGAGGATTAAAATTTTGAGAAATCAAATTTAGAGGCGGAGTTAAGTTAAGGAGTTGATTGGGGGGGGGGGGTTGATTTAGATTCATAGGACGCTGAGCATTTCCTAGGTTGCTCCATGAGAAATTTGGATGATTCCTATAACCCGCATTGTATGTGTTGTTATACGGAGCGGAGTTCGGGTTATAGGAAGGCCGAGGCGGATTTACCATGTATTCAACATGTTCTTCAATTAAAACGTTATTAGCCCAAGGAGGAGTGGCGGAGGAAGCAGACATCTCCGCCACTTGCTTTGTTAAGCGCTAAACTTGTAAAGCCAAATTTGCATTTGTGTCTATTTCAAAAATTTTGGCTGGCTTATTAGGCCGCGCTCGGGGCATGTTCCATTGGTACGCATTCGTGGCCATCTCTTCGAAAAGCTCTTGAGCGGCGTCCGGGGTTTTGTTATTTAATGTCCCCCCGGCGGCTGCATCAATCATTTGCCTCGTTTGGGGATTTAAGCCATTATAAAATATTTGAAATTGTTGCCAAGTGGCAAGTGCGTGGTGAGGGCATCGACGCAAAAGTTCCTTGAAGCGCTCCCATGTGTCATAGAGAGTCTCCGAGTCAATTTGCATGAACGACGCAATATCCGTGCGCAATTTAGCGGTCTTTGAAGGCGGGAAATATTTATTTAGAAAATTTTCCGCCATTTCGGCCCATGTAGTGATGGATCCCCTAGGCAGGAAGCCCAGCCACTGCTTGGCCTTAGACCGCAAAGAAAAAGGAAAAAGACGCAATCGAATGACATCATCGGTGACGCCATTGATTTTAAAAGTATCGCAAATTTCAAGAAAGTAAGAAATATGCGAATTTGGATCTTCGTCCGGTTGACCATCGAAGGTCACCGATTGTTGCACCATTTGTATGATGCTAGACTTGATCTCAAAATTATTGTTTGCCACCGTGGGGCGAACAATACTCGATTGTGTGCCTTCCAAATTCGGTCACACATAATAGGACATGGTCCGTTGCACGGCCTCATCAGGATTTGGCGCGTTAGGATTAGGAGGATTAAGATCAGGATCCATATTCGCTGTGTTAGTGTCCCCGATCGACTCTTCGAATTCTAATTGATTATCCTTATCACGAGAACGGCGGCGCCTAAAAAGGGTTCGCTCGATCTTTGGATCAAAAAGGAATATTCGAAGCACTACCTCAGGTCATACACTAGAAAGAAAAGAAAGGAAGAGGAAAACTAATTTTTTTTCTTTTTGAAATTTAGAAAAATCAAAATAAAATAAAAAGAAGCATGATAAAATTAATATCTATCCTCTTTTCAAAATATCTACGCAAAGTCCCCGACAACGGTGCCAAAAACTTGATATAGAAATTTCTTGTTTTGAAATTAAGCGAAGGTTTGAAGATTTTCTCCAAAACTATATCCGATTAAGACAAGTGTACCTTATCGTCTATAGTATAGGATATTTAGAAATACCAAGGTCGTATTCCACGGGGCACATTGATTACTTCTACTTCGAGGAAAATCACCATTATCTTATCGAACGATTTTTTAGGGTTGTTTTACTTAACTAAAAAAAAAACAAATTGCAAGCTAAATGAAAAGATTAAACATTGCATGAAAGGAAAGAAAAATTAACATTGCATAAAAAAGAAATTACTAAGGAGAAAGAGAACATGAAAGAGAGCAAACTTGATTTTATTGGAAACCAAAACTATTACAAGCTTAAAAAGGGATTACAAAGCTAGGAAATTAAGTTTACAAGCTTTAATTGACTAGTGCATGAAAGAAATAAATACTAGTACATTACATGAAAAAGAGAACATGAAAGCTTAAGGAAAAACATGAACATGAACACGAAAATCTCACTAACAGCTCTAGCAGCACCTCCCCATCTCCAAAATTCTGAACCCTGGACTCAAGGAGAGCCTCTGAATTTATAGCAAAAAATTTCAAGTTACACGCCCGCGGTCACGGGCGTGACCTAGGGCGTGTAAACATTACTGACATCAGATCTGACAGTGGCGTGGACTTTGCGTGACGGCGGGAGACATTCAGACATTACACACCCGTGTAACTTGGGTCATGGGCGTGACTTGGACGGCTTCATTAAATGCAGCATGGGCTGGCTTGCGGCTCGGCGGCGTGCAGGGATCACGCGGGAAAGTCACGGGCGTGACATTTCGGGTCACGGGAGTGTACCTAGGCGGCTTTAATTAATGCAGCGTGGGCTTGAATTCGGCGCGGCAGGGAGCGTTCGTCGAAATCAGCTCAGTCTTCGTCGAACTCAGGGGCAGAGCGCATTCATCGAACTCAGCTCAGGCTTCGTCGAACGCAGGGACAGAGAGCTTTCGTCGAACTCAGCTCAAGCTTCGTCGAATGCAGGGGCAGATAGCTTTTGTCGAACTCAGCGGAGAGCGCGTTCGTTGACCTCAGCTCCAATTTCGTCGAACGCAGGGGCAGAGAGCTTTTGTCAAGCTCAGCTCCAACTTCGTCGAACGCAGGGGCAGAGAGCTTTCGTCGAACTCAACTTCAATTTCGTCGAATGCGGCTTGGTTTTCGTCGAACGCAGATCTTTAGGTTACACGCCCTTGGTCATGGGCGTGACTGAGGGCGTGACTTGTGATTTTCTCCAATTTTTCCCAAAATTCTGCAAAAATAAAAGTAAAACTACATTTAGAACAGAAATTATAAAAGAAGTGATTTTAAACTAAAATATAAATAATATTTACAAAATTATATTAAAACTAACCTAAATACTATAATTAAAATACACAAAAATACTACTCATCAATCTGTCATCAAACTTCCATTCCGAGATCGGTAACGACTTCAGGAAACCACCAGGTTTTTGACACTCTGTTTCACAAGTGCGCAAGTCTTACATTTTGCCACATATAGGGCTATGTCCTTCTTTAAACCTGGCCACCAAAACAACTTTTTCATGTCCTGGTACATCTTTGTGCTCCCCGGATGGATTGAGTACTTCGTGAAATGTGCTTCGTACATTAATTCTTCCCGCAACTTGCCAACATTTAGGACGCACAACCGACTGTCTTTCCACAAAACACCATCGTCCAACACAAACTCGGCAGCAGACCCATCCCCAGTCTCCGCCAAGTAGCGCTTCATGCTCGTATCAAGCTCCAAGTCTTGTCGTATTCTATCAGCGAGGTCATATTGCACCTCCGTCCAGTTCAAGCACGCACTCTTGCTGGTACTTCTATCAACACAGGAAATTTCCAAGGCTTCCAAGTCACTGATCAGACGCAGATCATGAATCTGAATCCAGCTGGCTTGTGCAGAAGCCCTCTGGCTCTAAGCATCAGCGACAACATTTCCCTTCTCGGGAGTATAGTGAATCTTGAAAGTGTAGTACCCAAGGAACTCCATCCACCTTCGCTGTCGCATATTCAGCTCTTTCTGATCTAGGGGGTGGGGAAATGACGCCCTTGGCTGCTCAAAAGCTGCAGAACAATGAATTTGATCGAGCTCCTATTGCTCGATGGCGCTCTCCCACTGTAGAGAGATTAAAGCAGGTCGGATTATTACATGTAGTGCGCTTTCCAGCCCTCCGACACGAGAAGGAAAAGGTTAGGGGCAAGGGAGAGAAATCTCCCTTGAGCCCTAAAGCCTTCACCTCGTGTTGCAATACCTTTAAAGTGAATCTTGAAAGTGTAGTCCCCAACGTGCTTGCATATTCAGTGAATCTTGAAAGTGAATCATAAAGCCTTCCCTTGGGGACTATAGTGAATCTTGAAAGTGAATAAAAATGTTTTAGGGCCCAAGGGAAGGCTTTATGTTTACATTTATCTTTGGTTTTCATAGAGTTAATCAAAATGTTTTTAGCCATGCCGGCTATAGTGACTTCAGACTTTGCGGCCTCGCCGCTCTTGTTCTCATTTTCTTCTTCACTCCTCAGCTCCTTCTTCACCATCTTCTGTTCCTCCTCCTTTTCCTCAGCATTCACTTCGTCACCTTGCTTTTCCACATCAAAACTCAACTCATTAGCAAATTTATTAGTAATAACAGGTAATAATATGACGTCATTGGTTGTCATAGATGGGTGAGTGTGTGTGTCACCATGGGTGACAAGGTTACACACCCACTATGGATGTGAATGTTGGAACCACTCTCCTTCAAGAATGGGGCACCCAGAATAAGAATGGAGTTATTTTCCATGAGGCCCAAGACTTGGAAGTTCGTGATAACCGAAGTTCCATCTATGATTACCTCGACGTCTCTAACTTCTCCTTCTGTCTCCACCACCATTCCATTTGCTAGGGTAAGTGATTTCCGATCATCGTTATTGATTTTTAAATTCAGATTTTTAATGTATTGCAATGCAAGCACGTTGCGCGATGATCCGGTGTCGTACAGAGCGGTGGTTTCAATGCTGATAACTTGACATTTCACAATTAACTCTCCCTTATGCCCTTCATCCGTCTCGGTTATGCTCTTTACTTGCTCACGGGGATTCTTCTCCGTTGTGCTAGGAAGAGCACCTTGAGTACGCTCGGAAAGCACTTGAGCCAATTGGCCCACTTGCATTTCCAAGTTTCTCATCGAGGCCGATTGGTTGGCCATATTTGTTTGGGCCATATCTACAAACTTTTTCATCATCTCTTCTAATGTACTCTTCCTTTGCATCGCAACACCTTGGTTATAACCCGGATGAGGCGGCCTCGGCTGGCTTCCGAACGCTTGAGCATCATATTGATGATGGCCCGGTTGCCATCGTTGGCCTGCAGTGTTTTGATTCCAAGAAAAATTGGGGTGATTTCTCACACCCGGATTAAATGTGTTAGAGAAAGGTGCAGTGCGGTTTTGATTTTGGACAAAATTAACACTCTCTTCTAAATTGAGATTAGAGAGTTCAGAAGAGATTTCACCTGAGGGACATTCATAAGCATGATGTCCGGGGTTCCCACACCCGAGACAAGAAATGGCCATCACTGAAGCGGATGAAGAAGCAGGCTTCTTCAGCAATGTGATGCTCTCGCCTGGTGCTCCAGATGTGCATACTTCAAACAGTCCTCTCACGTTCCTTGGGGTGTTTCGTCATGCAGTCCAGAATGAGTTGTGAGACGCGGTGTCTTGTAGAATCCGTAGTGCTTCTTCAGGAGTGTGGTTCAGAAGGGTTCCACCGGCAGTAGCATCAATCATAGCCCTATAGTTGGGCTCGATTGCGAAATAGAAGTTCTCCACCAAATTCCATGGTTGAAGTTCATGATGGGGGCATTTCCGCAGAAGGTCCATGAATCTTTCCCAAGCTTCCGCCAGGGTATCCTGATCATTCTGCCGTAAGGTTGCGATTTCCCTTCTCATGCTCACAATTTTATCAACCGGGTGGAACTTGGAGAGGAATTTTCCTTGCAGCGCATCCCAGGTGGTAGCTGTGCCCAGCAGAATTGTATGGAGCCACGCCTTTGCCTTGTCACAAAAGGAGAAAGGGAATAATCTTAATTTCACCGCGTCGTCCGCAATACCAGCGTACCGGAATGTTCCGCAGATCTCTGAGAATTCTGCCAAGTGAAGATGGGGGTCTTCACTTGCCATCCTAGAGAACTGGGCATTGTTGCAGATGATGTTCAAGATCGCCGGCATGATCTCGAACTGATTGTTCGTGATGGCTGGGCCAAAGCTGGGATACACACTCCCCACATTGGGAGTGGTATAATCTCGCATCGTTCTAGGCCTCGCCCGGGCCACCTCGTTCTCATCAGACGCATGACCCGCAGTGGATGCATTCTCACCCCCGGGGTTAATCTCATTCCTGTTGATGTTGAGATGCATGGCCGTAGTAGCACGGCGACGCGCGTGCAGCGTCCTCTCAATCTCAGGGCCATATTCCATGAACTCTTCAGGGCCTTGCCCCTGCATAAACTAACTTACACACAACAAATAAAAACAGAAAAAACCAAAAACAACAAAGAATCTTTATAGTAGCTTCCTGGAAGAAAAATTCATAAAACGCTGCAGTCCCCGGCAACGGCGCCAAAAACTTGATGTGATGACGGCAAGTGCACCAGTCGTCCAAGTAATAAAATTGGGAGAGACTCCCCGAATATCGTTCTGAGAGGATTGCAAGTTGGGTTGTATGAATTCTTGTTAGGGAATTACTTATATAGATTCTTATGTAATTAATAAAAAAGGGGGGTTTTGATAAGGTGAAAGAAAATGTGGGCCTAGAGCTCTGCTTCGCTTATCGGGATGGAATGCAGGTCGCGATGTCGTGCTTCGGTGAGCGGGTGGATGAGAAGGCTAGCGGATGGATGTTTTGTAACCAGCGGAATGAGGGTCGTAGGCACCTCGTCATGGAACACGCAACTAGCAATTGCTAGTGCGACGCATTTCGTCGAACGTCGTGGTATGCATTTCGTCGAACGCTGATTTCGTCTAGCGCTAACGCCCAGCATTAAGCTTAATGTCTGGCGTTAAGCAACTTTCATTCCTTCAGCTTGTGGTTAGTGCCAGACCATTGTTGCAGCTGCCTGGTGTCAAAACTGTCCATACCTACATGCTAAAAACACAATGGCAACAAGATCAAATACAAGTAGGATTTGTTATTCTCAAATCAAAGGGATGCGGAAACTATGTTCCAACAAGAGCTACCCGTTCATGAACATATATATGAATATTTGGCTGACGTAGGTGTACTCTCAGTGATCATAGATGATAATTTTTCTTCAGTTTTGGTAAGAGAATTTTATATGAGATTGGAGGATCCGGCTCGGACTGATCTTCAAGGAGGAGTACGTTCCTATATTCAAAGTCATGAGGTAGTGATAACTCATGAAGATTTATGTGAGGAGTTTGGACTTGAATGGATTGATAATCTCTTGGATATTGTAGAGCGGTTCCGAACGCTTCGGAACTGGACTCGAATAAATGAAGTGTTGCATGGTCGAGAAGGTGTGGAGGAATTGATTTCATCGGTTACTACACTAACTCCCGACGCATACATTATCCAAGAGATCCTACGGCGTACTATCATGATAAAGGCGGGAGATACAAGGATGATCACATCTCAATTGAGTATGGTCACCTATCATATTTTAGATAAAATTAAGTTTGATATGACAGATCTCCTTTTATCAATGATCCTATATACATATAAGTTGAAAGACCCACGACGACAGTGATTGAATACTCTTCCGTTGGGAGGAATAATTCAACGAATTGTTTGCAAGAAGTGCATGTCTCTCAATATGGAAGTTTATCATCTTGACTGTCGTCCGACCAGATTATCCTCCCTATCTATTCATCCTCCACATCAATAGCGAGCTCCAACTCCACAACCTCTAGTTCGATGAGGTGTGTCAGTGAGAGAGACCCAACGAGAACTTCAGGAGCTAGCGGAGTAGGGAGCGAATATCAATAGGAAGGTAACAAGAATGTCGAAAAAGATTTCTGGAATCGAGAAGATGGTACGAAAGATAATGGTGGCACTTAAATTAACTCCATCACCGCCTAGAGAGGAGAGTACAGAAGAGGAGCAACCATGACCATCAGTTCGTCGGAGACGTCGTGGAGGTGGTGAAGGAGAAAGCAGCAGTATGGGGGCTGGAGAGTATGAGAATGAAGTTTAATTTTATTTTTGTAATTAATGCAGGTTTTCAGAGACACCAAAAACAGACTGCTGTTACTACCGCGTGGTGCTAGTTCTAGCATTGGCATTAGTATCAGCAAACTTTCTGGGTTTATCAATTTCAGTTTGGACTAATTTCTGGCTTTGTTTAAGTGTTCTTTTATGCTTATCTTGCTAAAATATTTTAAGAATCTCCTGCATGGTTATGAATTTTTTTTACTCCATAGTTTGATAATTATTCTTATTTGACTTGAAAAGTTAAATTATCATGTGGCATTATCTTAGCTTTTTCAATTTAGTATTAATGAATTTTGATTAAAAAAATGTCACAAGTTTTATAAAGTGATTTTATCATGACGGCTCAAGGAAATAAAAACAAAAAAATAAAACGGAAATTCAGCATATCATGAAGTAGATAATTGATATTTTAAATTTTTGTTGATTTCTACTTCATGCAAATCATTGGACACTAATGAATGAGAGATTTAGGTATCCAAAGAGGATCGGGTGTGACAGTTCCTTTGGGTACCCAAATACAACGTGTTTGCTTTTGGGGAGATAGTGATGAATGGGCCCTTTTGAGTGGAGCTTATGTTTCTTCTTTAGCTTTGGGTCTCCATTCAAACCTTGGAAAAATGTTATTTTTATTTTTCAAATTTCCATAGTCATTTTCTTGAATGTTTGGATAACAATGACTTTTGAATTTATTTTGTAAAGGAAATTTGTTTGCGTTTAATTTTAGGTTGGGAGAAACATGATATTGTAAATTATGGTGATTTTGATTTTGATTTACAAATCCTTTATGTTCCTTTCTCCCATTTTTAAATTTAGGTAAGATGTTCATATTCATATTCAACTTGTTTTTAGATATAGTTTGATATTGTGAATTTGTATTTACCATTTTCATAAGCAAGTTGATTTTTGATTTTAATTCATGATTCTTAACTATAAGATTATGTCTAGCTTTATTATAAGCGATTGTGCTGTTTTTAAGAATGGAAACAATTAAATCAATATGATTTTGATAGTTATTTCTATATTCATCAAATGTTTCATCCATCTCTTTAATTTTAATTTTATAGTCCTTACACTTAGCACAATCATTTTTCAAGGATGAATTTTCTAAACATAATCTTTCATTTTGTTCTTTTATAAAAAGAAGTTCCTTTTCAAGTTCCTTGTGTTTTTCTTTTAATTCATTATATTCTACACAAGGTGTAGTGTTTTCAACTAAGGAACTAGATAAATTTGAATTTGATTGTTCATTAATTTTTGCCTTTAAATTTTTGTTTTCTAAGCGCAAATGTTTATTAGCATCTATTAATTTCTTAATTTTGCGCTTTGTAGTTTGAAGCAATTGTAATGAAGAGATAGAAGTACAAAAAATGGGATTTGATTTCCTTACGTTACTTTCGGGAGAGGCATGATTTGAACACATAGTTTCTTTGACATCTTTTTGGCACTCCTCTTCCGAAGACCGTACTTCTTCTTCTCTTCCATTTGATGTGTGCTCCATTGATTCGTCATGATAGGAGCATTCTTGAAGACTTGTGCAAGCTTGCATATTCTCCGGTTCTTGCGATTGTTCCATACCTGTAGAAGGAGAATCATATGTTCTTTCAAGAAAATTCCATATCTCATATGTGGTAGGTATAGTGTAAATAAGTTTGAAAATATTTTGGTCTAACGCACAAAAAATACTATTCATAGATTTTGCATTTAAAATAATTTCGTTTCTAGTTAGTACGCTAGATGGGTTTTCAATAGTAATATTCCAAACTTTTTAATCTAAGGCCTTAAGAAAATTTTTCATTAATGTTTTCCACCCTTTATAATTTTTGCCCATAAATAAAGGTGGTGATAATACTCTTTCATTTATATTAAAATTTTCCCCACTAGTAGAAGCGAGATCATGATCAAGAGACGCCATTATTCCCGGTTGTTAAGCCGATTTGGAATAACCTCCCTCTGATACCACTTGTTGGATCTGTAGGCGCCCTTAGAGGGGGGGGGGGTGAATAAGGGTTTTAAAACTAAACTTTAATAGAAAACTTTGATATTTTGATCGAAAGTTAAATCAAAAGTATAGAGACAATGAAATTAGAAATGAAATCAATTTTATTAAACAAGAAAAGACATGATTATTATTTATAAAATTGATTACAAAATCTGATTTCAATGACGCTAGAAATCAAAGCGAATAATATGAAAACCCTTTTTGTTTTCTATACCGACTCGTATCCCCACGAACCGGTTGGCTTTAGCCGATCTCTGCCCAGATATGGCCTCAAGCCGCTCTAGCCCTTCCCTCACCGGAAAGGCCTCGAGCACCCCCTAGATCTAGTCCCTAGACCCAGTCGCCGTGTGGCGAATTCCTCCCTAAGTCCTACCTAGACCTAGTCGTCGCGTGGCGAATTCCCCCTAATCCCCGCAAGGCCCTGGTCGCCGTGTGGCGAGTTCCTCTACCGAACAAAAGATATAAATGTTGCAATTTGAAAGTAAAAACAAAACAAGAACTAAGACTACCTCAAATGAAGAACTTGATGTCGATGTGGATGCGATCGTATTGGTCATCAAGTTCTTTGCATTCACGAACGTTGACGGAGTACTTCGGGCTGCTTGGAGAAGGCTCTTACGAGTTCTCTGAATATATGACTTCAATTCCTTCTATATCAACAAAGCCTAATGGAGGAAGCACCGCTCTTTAAATAGATTAGACAGCTACCGTCTGCGTTAGTACTTTTGGATCTTGTGGCGCCCTTAGAGGGGGGGGGGGGTGAATAAGGGCCTTTTAAAAATTACGATTTTTTACTTAAGAATTTTAAAACAAATTTTACTTTTCTAAAAATTACTTATAAAAATTTCAAACCAATGTAATTTTTGAATTAATTCAAACACAAATTTCTAAGTTAAAGATTAAACAACCATATTTGCAATTAAAGAAAAAGTCATAATTTTATAATCATGAAATTCACATACAAATAATATGATCTTAACAATGCTTAAGATCAAGGCACAAATATGATAATAACCCTTTTACAATTTGTGTTTACCAATCCTTCTCCCAAGGATCGGAAGGCTATCACTTGTCTCTCCCTAGACCAAGCCCAAGCCTATCCTCTAGATCTTCCCAAGATCTAGACGTAGCACACAAGTCCACGATTTCCCACCAAGCCACGCAAGGACTTGGATGCTCCGCACAAGGAAGCGATTTTCCCCTAAGCCACGCAAGGACTTAGACGTCACGCACAAGGAGACGATTTCCCTACCAATACAAAGTGAAATGTATATAAATGAAAATACAAAATGAAAAGAACAACTCCCTAGAAATTCAGATCTCTGAAAGGAAGGTTGAAGCCTCGAGATGATCGTTGATGTAGAAGCGCGCCCGATCTTCTCTTCAATCTCAAACCTTCTAAGAACAAATGGGAGTTGATGAGGTTCTGGAGCTCTCTGGTTCGTATGCACTCAGGAAGGGACTTGGAATCTTCAAAGCTCTGGAAGGCACGAACAAAACGAGCCAATATATAGATTTTCACTATCGCCTGGGCGACATCACTGTCGGAATTTCCGACAGCGCTAAACTGCCGCTCGTAGTGCTGTCGTGCGGGCAGTTACTGTAACTTCCGAGCTGTCGCCTGGGCGACATCGATGTTGGATTTCCGACAGCGCAAAACTGTCGTTCGTCGTGTTTCCGTGCAGGAAGTTGTTGTAACTTCTCTGCTGTCGCCTGGGCGACATCAGCTGTCGGAAAATTCCGACATCGAAACTTTCATACACTCAAATTGAGCTCCAACAGAATTGTGAACATCTCATACCTGTTACCTGCACACCATTAATAAAAATAGAATCAAATACAAACGGGACTTTGTTATTATCAAACCGGAAGAGTGCGAAACGCATGCTCCAACAATCTCCCCATTTTGATAATAACAAATCCGTATAAAAAGAAATCATGTCCATTTAGGTTGTTGATTTTAACATATGGTGTGTGCACAAAAATAACATGATATATTCCTCTTAAAAGTAATCTCCCCCTAGATGAATGCTCCCCCTAAATAAATGCTCCCCTTAAATGTTATAGTAAATTGAAATAATGTATTGTTTAGGTGGAATATTTAGGTGTAATAGTTCTTTGATTTCTTGAATATACTTATAATTCTCCCCCTTTTGGTATTAGCAAAAGGTAATATGAAATGAATTAGTAATTCTTAAGGGAAGAGATAAGACGGAGAAAATAAGAGTAAGCGGAAGCACTTGTTGGGAAAATGATTGAAGGTCTTGAAGTAATAGTGAAAGAAATTCTCATTCGTCGGAATTTGTCGGAAGTTCTCGAGAACATTCGACGAATTGACTTAGCCATTGAAAAATATTGAACAAAGCTTGAAAACTGTCTTCTGTTTTCATTCGTCGGAATTCGTCGGGAGTTCACGTGAACATTCGACGAATAGACTTAGCTGCAGATTTTCCTTCACAAGTCTGTCTTTTTGACTTCTGTCTGCGTTCGTCGATATTCGTCGGGAGTTCACGTGAACATTCGACGAATAGACTTAGCCGCAGAAATTTCTTCTTTAAACTAGAAATTTGGCTTCTGTCTGGATTCGTCGAGATTCATCAGAACTTCACGAGACATCTCGACGAATTGACTTAGCAAAAATTTGTTGTCTCCTGAAAACCTGCTCCACTCAATTCAATTTGATTTAATTTAATTCAATTCAATTCAATTTAATTCACTAGGGGACATCTTCAAATCCAGGTAATTGTGGATACAATACCCAACAAATAGGAATATGCCATAATATTGAATAAACTCATGAAGAGATGGTATAGCCATATAAAGTAGTAGAATAAAACAAAATAACTTAAACATGATTAATATCATTTTAAAGTATCATAGAAAGACACAATTGTGTATAGAAATTTGGAATCTTTTCGGTCCAATTCTCATGAGATGAATGTTTATATAACATAATGATGTGTACAAGTGATGCTTTGATCAAACATATGAAATTATTTAATTTACATGATCATTGGAATAGAAAACATAACATAAGCATATAAAGACAACTTTGACCTTGAAGATATAGCACATGTAAGAATAGAATATCATTTTTCTTTTGCACAAGACACTTTACAATTCTTTCCAAGGTGCTCAACCTCACAATGCTTATTAAGACTTATCAGGAGGGTAAGTAGTGCTTGGTGGAGTATCCTTGTCCTCAATTATATCTTTTTGTTGATCACATATGTTGTGATATCTTAACTTGGAGATAGTTATAATTTTTATTTTTAATTGACCAAGGATCTCCGAATTCACTTGAATCGCAAAAGATGGTGTATATTTGGTTGTGCTAACAAATCAAGGTTGAAAGTAGTATTTAAGAAGTGCTATTGTATTATGTTAAAGAAAATATGATTCGTGTATATATTAAATAGAAAGACATATGTATGGATCAAAAGAAGTGAACGTGATAGTTCATTAGTATATATAAACAATTTCTCATACTTAGAGGCATGCGAAAACAATTTCTAATAGTCTAAACATCTTAGTAGGAGTGTCAATACGATGATAGAGTGGAAATGAATTCATATAATCATGTTAATAGCCATTTAAAAAAAATCACATGGTTTGGCATCAATTCATGAGTTGTAGCATTAATAATGACATATAACTATTGTAAAGCATCATAGAGACCAAAATTGAAGATATTTTTAATATTGTAGGTCATAAGTAGTGATATAATCATTGTGAAATGTCTAGGATTGCCAATTCTAGCCTAAGCATAGAAAAACAGGAATCCGGTAACAGTTTAGTGAATATATCCGCTAGTTGTGAATCCGTTCCTATGAAGTTGATTTTTACATTTCCCTTCTTAATATGATCCCTTATAAAATGATGTCGGACATCTATATGCTTAGATCTAGAGTGTAATACGGGATTATTAGTTAAGTCTATAGCACTTTTATTATCACACTTTAATTCTACACTACTTTGTTGCATGCCAAAGTCTTCTAATGTTTGTGACATCCAAAGAGCTTGGGCACAACAACTACCTAGTGCAATATATTCGGCCTCGGTAGTAGAGAGGGCAACAGAATTCTGTTTCCTACTCGACCATGAAATAAGTGAAGGGCCGATAAAATGACAAGTGCCACTAGTGCTTTTCCTATCTAAAGAACATCCCGCATAATCTGAATCCGAAAGGCCATGTAAAATAAAGGAATCATTATGAGGATACCATAATCCTAATTTAGATGTTCCTAAAAGATATCAAAAGATGCGTTTCACCGCTTTTAAATGTGACTCTTTAGGATTAGCCTGAAATCTAGCACATAAACAAACGGCAAACATAATGTCAGGCCTAGATGCGGTTAAATATAATAAGGATCCTATCATACTTCTATAAAGGGTTTGGTCAATTGAAACTCCACTTTCATCTTTTCCTAATTTTAGTGAAGCACTCATAGGAGTGTTTGCATGCTTAATATTTTCAAATACAAATCTTTTTAACATATCATGAATATATTTGGATTGACATATAAAAATACCATCATGTTTTTGTGTAATTTGAAAACCAAGAAAATATGAAAGTTCTCCTACCATGCTCATTTCAAATTCATTTTTCATAATTTGAACTACTTTGTTACACAATTCTTCATTAGTGGCTCCAAAAATAATATCATCAACATAAATTTGCAAAAATACTAAATCATGATCAATTTGCTTAATGAAGAGTGTATAATCGGCACTTCCAATTTTATAATCGTGCTGTAACAAATATTGAGTTAATCGATCATACCAAGCACGAGGCACTTGTTTTAATCCATAAAGTGCTTTATCTAATTTATAAACATAATTTGGATATTTCTCATTTACAATGCCAGGGGGGTTGTTCTACATAAACCTCTTCTTTTATATACCCGTTTAAAAATGCGGGTTTGACATCCATTTGATATAATTTAAATCATTTAAAACAAGCAAATGCAAGAAATATCCTAACCGCTTCTAATCTTGCTACGGGTGCAAAAGTTTCATCAAAATCTACCCCTTCAATTTGTGCATAACCTTTTGCAACTAATCTGGCTTTATTTTTAACAATTCTAGATTCATTATCCAATTTATTTTTGAAAATCCACTTAACTCCAACTACATGATGATTTTTGGGTCGTTCTACAAGATTCCAAACCTTATTACGTTCAAATTGATTAAGTTCTTCATTCATAGCTAAAAACCAAAATTCATCATTTAAAGCGGTGGAAACATCTTTTGGTTCTATTTCAGAGACAAAGCAAAGGTTTGAAAATAAAACATGTAACGATGAACGAGTACTAACCCCCTTTTTGAGGATCTCCAATGATAAGCTCCTTTGGATGATCCTTTGAAAATCTCAATTCACTTGGAGGCACATATTCTTCTCTTTCTTCTTCTTCTCTATCTTCTTCTTCTCTTTCTTCTTCTCTTTCTTCTTCTTTTTCTTCTTCATTTTCTCCAAGTTCTTCATCATCATTCTCCACCGAAGGAAGGGGTTCATCTTCTTTTCCAGTAATTTTCTTTTCTACACATGAAACAAACTCATCAAACCTAACATGAATAGATTCTTCAACTATTTTTGTTCTTTTATTAAAAATCTTATAAGCTTTACTAGTTGAAGAATAGCCAATAAAAATACCTTCATCACATTTTTCATCAAATTTTCCTAAGGAATTTTTAGAAATCAAAATAAAACATTTACAACCAAAAACTTTGAAATAAGAAACATTTGGTTTTTTATTAAAAATTAATTCATAAGGAGTTAATTTTAAAATAGGGCGAATCATTACTCTATTAATTACATAACATGCCGTACTAACCGCTTCAGCCCAAAAAGATTTTGGTAATTTAAATTCAGATAGCATCGTACGGGCTAACTCTTGAAGAGTTCTATTTTTCCTCTCCACTACACCATTTTGCTGTGGTGTGCGTAGAGCGGAAAATTCATGTTTAATTCCTAACTCCGTACAAAAAAAAATAAACTTTTCATTTTCAAATTCTCCTCCATGATCCGATCGTATGCGTTTAATTTTTAACTCAAATTCATTTTGAATAGGCAAACATAATTTTGAAAATTCTGAAAATGCATCGGATTTGGAGGTTAGAAATAAAGTCCAACAAAAACGAGAATAATCATCAATCAATACAAATGTGTATTTTCTACCTCCTAAGCTAGAAATTCCAATTAGTCCAAATAAATCCATATGTATTAATTGAAGTGGCCTATTGGTAGAAATAATATTTTTACTTTTGAAAGATGATTTTGAAAATTTTCCCTTTTGGCAAGGCACACATAATGAAGAAAATAAATTTCCATTTAACAATGGTAAACCTTTAATTAATTTATCTTTTGAAAGTTTTGTAATTAACTTGGCACTAGTATGTCCAAGTCGCCTATGCCATAATTCTAATTCATCATTTTTTGATAAAAAACATTTTAAAGTAGAATTTGAAAAATCAAGAAATTTAATCATATATACATTATGACATCTAGGTGCGGTAAAAACAATTTCTTTTGTTTTAGAATTAATAATTTTGCACAAATTTGTAGAAGATTCAAATAAAACATCTAACACCTTATCACATAATTGACTAATAGAAATCAAATTATGCTTTAATCCTTCTACAAATAAAACATTTGAAATTGAAAATTTTTTGTTACCCACAACTCCGATGCCGATGATTTTTCCTTTTCCATCATCTCCGAATGTAACAACTCCTCCTTTCTTCATCTCCAGGCTAAGGAACTTCTCTTTATTGCCCGTCATGTGCTTTGAACAGCCCGAGTCTAAGTACCACACGTCTTCTTTGTCCTTAGTCTGCCAACACACCTAGAAAGAAGAGGTGAGTAAAGATCTGGTTACCCAAGTGGTTCCACCCATAGTATAGGAAGAAGCCTTAGGCACCCAGATTTGTTTACTTTTACTTTTTCCTTTCCTCCAGCAAGAGTCCGTAGTGTGACCAAATCTATTGCATTTGGCACATGTAATGTATTGAGAAGAGTATAACTTTTCTGGACTTTTACTGGATGAGGATGCAGTATTAGACAATTTACTAACTTCAGAATTTTTAAAAACAGAATTTCTGGACTTTTCGTTGTCGCCGGCGACAGTGGTTGTTGTCGGGCGATAGATTCCTGACGTGTATCCGAGTCCAAACCTTCCAGATCCAAGGCATTGGTATCCTAAGATCATATCCAGTGATCTTCGGCCCATTCCAAAATTTTTCATGGCTAGCGTTAAGTCTTGAATCTGGTTTCTCATTTCTGTATTCTCGGATACTAGATTTACACATCTACGTTCAAAAAATTTCTTTCCCTCATGGACTTTGGAAATTGAAGATTTCAGATCTTTCTCTAAAATCTCATTCTTTTTGGTAAGAATTTTTATTGTAGAATGAGATTTGGAAAGAGATTCTTCAAGTTCTTTAATTCTTCCCAAAAAGTGATCACAGTCTTGGCAAGAAATTTCTCTTTTTCCAATAGTCTTAATTTCATTTAACAATTTTTTGTTTTCTTTAAGCAAAATTTCATTTTCAGATTTAAGAAGATCATTATCTTTTAAACTCTTTTCAAAAAATTTGCAAGTCTTTAAGAATTCAGAAAATAATTCATCGTAGGTTGGAGGAGTTACCTCAGTGTCACTTTGGACATTGCATTCGTCATCAGATATGACGCTCTTTCCCATTAAGCACATGTTGGCCTCCTCTTCTTTACTTGAGCTTGAACTGATTGCATCCTCAGAAGTAGTATCATCCCATGTTTCCGCCTTCAGCACCTTCTTCGTCCCTTTGTGCTTCTTTTCTTTAAGTTCTTTTAAGTACTTTGGACACTTGCTTCGGATGTGTCCTAACTTCTTGCAGTGATAGCACTCCGGTGGTGGTCTCTCTTCCTCCTCATCGTCTTCCTTTCCTTTTTTCTTTCTAAACGTCTCCTTCTTAAAATACTTCTTAAATGAATTCCTCCTCTCTGGATTTTTCATAAATTTTCTAAACTTTCTAACAAATAAACTTTCCTCATCTTCTTCTTCCTCCTCAGAATCACTACTTTCCTCCTTCTTAGATCTTAGAGCCAATCCCTTCTTCTTTGGCTCCATATACTCTTGTTGTTGAATTTTTAATTCAAATTCATGAGTTTTCAAGTTCCCAATCAGGCTTTCAATATTAAGAGCTTTAAGATCATGAGATTCAGAAATAGCCGTCACTTTGGGATTGAATTTAGGGGGGAGAGATCTAAGAAGTTTTCTTACCAAATCACCATTTGAGAAATTTTTTCCTAAGACTTTTGAGTCATTTACCATCTTAGTGAATCTTGTGTACATGGTATCCACATCCTCATCTACCTCCATCCTGAACTTTTTGAACTCTGACTCCAGTTGAAATAGCTTTGAATCTTTTACCTGCGAAGTACCTTCATGAGTGATTTCTAAAAGATTCCAAATTTCAAATGCAGTATCACAAGCACAAACTCTATTAAATTCAGTGCGATCTAGTGCGCAAAATAAGGCATTCATGACTTTTGCATTGTTCTTACATTTTAATTTATCATTGTCATCCCACTTGTCTTTGGGTTTGACCATAGTTACATCTCCTACAACAAATGTTGGGGAAGTATAACCCGTCTCGACCATATTCCAAACTTCCATGTCGAGAGCTATTAGAAAACACCGCATTCGGGTTTTCCAATAGTTATAGTCCGTGCCCGTAAGAAGTGGTGGCCTACTAATTCCTTGCCCCTCAACGAACGCGTGATCGTTGTGCGCCATTACTCCCGGTGGTAAAACCGTTTTGGAGTAACCTACCTCTGATGCCACGTGTTGGATATTGTGGCGCCCTTAGAGGGGGGGGGGGTGAATAAGGAAGGGCCTTTAAAAAATTACGATTTTTTACTTAAGAATTTTAAAACAAAATTTACTTTTCTAAAAATTACTTATAAAAATTTCAAACCAATGTAATTTTTGAATTAATTCAAACACAAATTTCTAAGTTAAAGATTAAACAACCATATTTGCAATTAAAGAAAAAGTCATAATTTTATAATCATGAAATTCACATACAAATAATATGATCTTAACAATGCTTAAGATCAAGGCACAAATATGATAATAACCCTTTTACAATTTGTGTTTACCAATCCTTCTCCCAAGGATCGAAAGGCTATCACTTGTCTCTCCCTAGACCAAGCCCAAGCCTATCCTCTAGATCTTCCCAAGATCTAGATGTAGCACACAAGGCCACGATTTCCTACCAAGCCACGCAAGGACTTGGACGCTCCGCACAAGGAAGCGATTTTCCCCTAAGCCACGCAAGGACTTAGACGTCACGCACAAGGAGACGATTTCCCTACCAATATAAAGTGAAATGTATATAAATGAAAATACAAAATGAAAAGAACAACTCCCTAGAAATTCATATCTCTGAAAGGAAGGTTGAAGCCTCGAGATGATCGTTGATGTAGAAGCGCGCCCGGTCTCGTCTTCAATCTCAAACCTTCTAAGCACAAATGGGAGTTGATGAGGTTCTGGAGCTCTCTGGTTCGTATGCACTCAGGAAGGGACTTGGAATCTTCAAAGCTCTGGAATGCACGAACAAAACGAGCCAATATATAGATTTTCACCGTCGCCTGGGCGACATCACTGTCGGAATTTTTGACAGCACTAAACTGCCGCTCGTAGTGCTGTCGTGCGGGCAGTTACTGTAACTTCCGAGCTGTCGCCTGGGCGACATCGCTGTCGGATTTCTGACAACGCAAAACTGTCGTTCGTCGTGTTGCCGTGCGGGAAGTTGGTGTAACTTCTCTGCCGTCACCTGGGCGACATCAGCTGTCGGAAAATTCCGACATCAAAATTTTCATACACTCAAATTGAGCTCCAGCAGAATTTTGAACATCTCATACCTGTTACCTGCACACCATTAATAAAAATAGAATCAAATACAAACGGGACTTTGTTATTATCAAACCGGAAGAGTGCGAAATGCATGCTCCAACAAGTACTACCGCCCCGCGATAGTGACACGGCGCGCACACGAATCGTGGCAGTTAAGGAAACTTCTGAGCGCCAACCGTCGAGATCAGCCTAGCGCGCCGCGGTAACCCTAACGCCCCGCGTTAGTGAGATTTCCTTCCTTCAGCCAATATCTCTTTCCAAATTTTCCACTCAATCAACTGCAGATGGGATGTTTCCAAAAGCTACCACCGGGCGTTAGACCTAGCGCGCCGCGATAGTACTTGCCAAACATAGCGACCAGTCGACATTCCTTTTTCTCCACTTTCCTTTCTGTCAATAGTTTCCATATATGCTAATGCCAGTGTCAGTGCTAACACTCCGCGGTAGGTCATTTCGTCGGGCGTATCTTCGTCGAGCTGTCCTCAGCTTTCATCGATCTCAATCTAGTTCGTCGAACGGAAACTTATTTTCGTCGATCTCAATCTGATTCGTCGAACGGAACACCGAGTTCGTCGAACCCAGTTCGTCGAACAGACACTAGCGCCAGCGGTAGTTCTAACGCGCCAGCTCGTTCTCAGCGGTTTCCTTCTCAGCGTTTTCTTCTCAGCGGTTCGTTAGTGCTAGCGCTAGCGGTAAGGTTAGCGTGGCGCGGTAGCAACAACAACACAGCACCATGGAGTTTTGAAGGCACAGAATCCAGCACACTATAAATACAAAAAAGTATGATCAAATACAATAGGATTTGTTATTGTCAAACCAAGAGATGAGGAAAGCATGTTCCAACAGTCCGTAGTCTCGGGGTCCTGCGAAAGGCGGGTGGGTTAAAAAGGATCATGGTGAAAGGTAACAAGCAAGCTCTCGGTAGACTTACCATCCCACCCTTGAGGCTCTCAAGGAGGCCCTCGGAGACTGCCTATTTTTCCTTTTGGTCGGCGAGCTCCTTCTTCACCTCCTGCAGGTCGCGCTTCATCTCCTTGGAGTTCCTCTCCATCATTAGGCAGTGGAGACCAGCCATGTGGGCGAGCTCCAGCCCGCGAAGTTGAGCTAGCGCGCACTCGTAAGCGAGCGCTCGGGAGGTGAGGGTGTGGAATTCCGCAGCATCCTCCCGCCCATAGGGGCCGAAGGAAAGGGCGAAGGCCTCTCCTCCAATGACCTCCCGCTCCATCCAGGAGGGAGTAAGGGTGGAGATCGAGACCCGGTTGGCGTCTGAGTCCCACTCCAACATGGGCTCGTCGGCCGCGTCTGGATGCCTGGTGCCGAGGCAAAAGTTATGGTGGCCCTCTGGTGCGGGTATGGTCGGCACTGGGGGACCACCCCGGAGGTCTCCCCGACTCCCTGGTCGGCGAGAGAGTCCATTGGGGGTTCGTCCCCGGTCGAGCTTTTAACGAGCCCCTTCCCCTTGGCGAGGGTCGAGAGGCGTTTCTTCTTTGGCGGCGGGGGATTGAGGGATGACCCGCCCTTCGTGGGTGCGGGCCGCTTCTTAGAGGCGGAGGAAGTGCTGGGGGCCTCGCGGAAAGCATCGGCGGCGCCAAAAGCGTGCCTCAGGCCCGGGGTGATGGGCGTATCCTTCGCATAGGGGGTGGAGTAGCAGATCTCGCTCCCCTGCGAATGATAAAAGTTGGGTTAGAAAAAACCGATGGGAATATTGCGAGACAGAAGGAGATCGCAATTCAAACTTGCCCCAGGCGGCACGAGGAGTAGCGAGTCCAAATTCCTTCGGAGGTAGCCGACCTCGAAGGTGGTTGACATGTACTTGAAGAGCTCAGCCTCATGGCCGCCGAGCTTGGGGGGACGGTAGGTAGGCTCATCCCGCTAAACAGGCGAGAAAGGGATGTTGCCGAAGGTCCCCTTGATGAACACAAACTTTTGTGCCCAATAATGGCTTTTGTTAACCGTCTCCTGAACTTTGGCGTGCTGGCTCGCGAAGAAGGCCGTTCCATCCTTATTCGTGTGAAAGGAGAACAGCTTGAGGAAGACTGGCAAGCTAAACTCAATGCGCTCTTTGTGCAGGCAGCACGTGAACCCCACCATGACCGCGATGGAGTTTGGGGTCATCTGGCCCGGGATGACACCGTGGTATTTCAGCAGTTGGAAGATTCGCGGGAAGCAATTAGAGAGAAATCCGAAGCCAATGCGAGGGGAAGGGTAGCGAGCAAATACCTGGCTGATCTTCGGCCATAGGGGAAGCCGTAGGCCCACGTCAAAGTGGGCCGCGGAGATGGCGAGCTCATCCGTGTGGAGGTCATTGATGGCCTCGGTCTTCGTCGGATGGCGAGCAGAGAATGCCGGCGAGAAGTAGTTGGCCACCACCGAATGGTACTCGCTCTCGGTGAGCGAGCAAGTGAAGAACGAATGATCGCAGAACGTGAACGCGCACTTAGCCTGACCTTCCGTGTCGCTGTCACCACCCATGGCTGCTAAGACAAAAGCGAGTGCGAGAACGAGAAGGTGAGAGCTTGCGAGAAAGAAAGCAAGAGGTTGAGAAAATTAAAAGTGGTGGTTGACTATTGATGATAGGCCTATTTATAAAGAAATTAAAGTTGGCGGGGAGGAATCGAGGCGTCAGGAATGCGGATAGCCAAATCCCGCCGTGATGCGCCTCGGTACTCGAACCCGCCCACTCACAGAGAATTCGATGTGAAGCAGCGGGGACGGATCGCCGTTAGGTGAAGCGAGTCCCAGGCAAGCCGCGAGAGAAAGACGCTAGGTAAAAGGATTAGTAGGCGCAATATAGACAGCTATAGCAAATAGCGAGTAAAAGAAAATGAGGAAAAATCCCGTGATTATTCGGAAAGCATCAAATTGATATCATAGTTTGCGGGATGTCACAGAAAATAAAAGAAATAATAAACAGTCGTTAGTGTGAGTTTGTAACAACCCGGCCCAACCACCACACCAGAGGCCCGCTCCACCTTACTGGCTGGCCCCGGCCAAGGCCCAGGACGTACCTTGGGCCCACCCCTGGCTGGCTGGCTGGCGCGGTCATACAAGGACTGCAGTCCGGTGCACCCCACCCATGGCTGAGCCTGTTTCTCAGCTACAGTGGGATGTTGAGGCCGGGATTCGATCCCGCGCCCCCTTGATAAGGCACCTTCAACAGTCCTCATCACCAACTGAGCTACATTCCTTGTATGACCGCGGCAGCCAGCCAGCCAGGGGTGGGCCCAAGGTACGTCCTGGGCCTTGGCCGGGGCCAGCCACTAAGGTGGAGCGGGTCTCTGGTGTGGTGGTTGGGCCGGGTTGTTACAAAAAAGTGCATTTTTTGTAACAACCCGCCCCGACCACCACACCAGAGGCCTACGGCCAAGCCCCATCCCTGGTGGGCCGACTAAATGCAGTTGGACAAGGACTGCAGTCCGGTGCACCCCACCCATGGCTGAGCCTGTTTCTCAGCTACAGTGGGATGTTGATGGCGGGTCTCGATCCCCCACCACACTTGATAAGGCACCTTCAACAGTCCTCATCACCAACTGAGTTGCAGCTCAGTTGGTGATGAGGACTGTTGAAGGTGCCTTATCAAGGGGGCGCGGGTTCGAAGCCCCGTCTCAACATCCCACTGTAGCTGAGAAACAGGCTCAACCATGGGTGGGGTGCACCGGACTGCAGTCCTTGTCTGACCGCATTTAGTCGGCCCACCAGGGATGGGGCGGTGTCGTAGGCCTCTGGTGTGGTGGTCGGGGCGGTTCGTTACAAAAAAGTGCACCGCCCCATCCCTGGTGGGCCGACTAAACGCGGTCGGACAAGGACTGCAGTCCGGTGCACCCCACCCATGGCTGAGCCTGTTTCTCAGCTACAGTGGGATGTTGAGGCGGGGCTTCGAACCCGCGCCCCCTTGATAAGGCACCTTCAACAGTCCTCATCACCAACTGAGCTGTTGAAGGTGCCTTATCAAGGGGGCGCGGGTTGGAAGCCCCGCCTCAACATCCCACTGTAGTTGAGAAACAGGCTCAGCCATGGGTGGGGTGCACCGGACTGCAGTCCTTGTCTGACCGCATTTAGTCGGCCCACCAGGGATGGGGCGGTGTCAGAGGCCACTGGTGTGGTGGTCGGGGCGGGTCGTTACAGAGTTCGTCAGGCAAGTACGAGGGAGATCAATAGCGGATCCACCACCATCGACCTCGCCCTCGCACACCCGAGCTCGGCGGTACGCGCGGATAGTGATACGCCAGGACTGCATGGAGCTCGCGCAGCAGCAGCCGGACTTGGTCCTCCACCCGCGAGAGGTGCACTCCAGGAGAGGTGTCCTCGTGGCGTGTGTCAGTCTGTAGCTCGGCGAGAACTTGGGCTAGTTCATCCTGAATCGCGGCGAACCGCTCCTCGCAAGCCGCTCTGTCCCCACGTGCCTGGTCATACAACTCTTGCAGCATGATCCCCTACTTCTGGAGCACGTCAGCAACTCGACGCTTCATCGCCTCAGGGTCCCGGGGATCACCGAGGAAGTCAGCAATTTTGTCCGGCAAGGGAGGGGGCGACATCTCCCCCTCTCCAAACTCCAACTCGGCGGAGGACTCTGGATGCATGAGAGAAGAGAATTAGCGAACAGAGCGAGAAACAATTTGTTAATTACAGCTGACCAACCTGACGAGGTCGCGGACGGATTTACCAGGACGATGGCGAGAGCAGCTTGGTTGTACCTGGAAGGCCTCAGAATACCTCAACGTGACTGATTTCCCCAGGCCCAGGATGTGGTGGAGGTGGCTCGCAGTCCTGACATCGGCGAGAAGCGAGCTCACAGGGGCCGAATGGCCCAGAAGATGGAACCCTGGGACGGAGACTGACACGTCCGGTGGGGGCTGCGAACCCGGCAGGGGTAGCAGATCAGGAGGGGTCTGCGAGCCCGGCGAAGGCAACGAGCCCGAAGGGGCGGAGACTCCAGAGGGGGGCGACGAACCCGGTGGGGTGGCATCCCTCCCGGGAGTCGCGAGGAGGTTCTCTAGCAAGAGCACAAAAGATCAGTTGGGGAATTCGTGAAGGAGATAATATCAGAGTCTTACCATGCCGCGGTGAGGGGCAGAGGTCGATGACATCTGTGTCGGCGGGCGTAGAATCGTTTCCCCCAGGAGAGGGGAGGCGAGTATCATATGGAGTCCCACTCGTAAGGACTGCCGCCAGAGACGCGCTCTAAAGATTAATAGGTTAGCACAGAAATAGGGGAAAAAGTCATACGAATCTGAGTACCTGTCCGGTGAGTGCGGGATCATGCGGCATGTCCCAGAGGGAGAACCCAGTCATCCCGATGCATCGCCTCACCACATGCACCCTCTTCAGAACAGGAGGAGGCAGAGCTTGCCGGGCTCCCTAGGGGACAAGCCGGTTAGTGACAGATTGTCCCCTCGCTCGAGACGCTGCCAAACGAGCCTGAGCTTCTTCCGAGAGGGGCATCTTCAGCAAAGGCAGTCGCGAGTAGTGAAGGAAAAGAAGGGAGGAAATGGTCCCTCGTCGGCCCAGAGACGTTGGTATTTATATCACTGGGGGTGGGACCCACCAAAGATTCGTCCCAGCTCATCCTCGTCTGGCAAACACGGGGGGGGGGGGGGGGGGGGGGGGGGGGGGGGGGGGGGGTTGGATGTTACTTTACGAGCTTAGTATAATCTCGCGAAGAGCAAGGATTGTGTACAACCCAGTGTTCACCGACTCGTGGAGGAGTCAATCACAGGCAATTCAGGGAGTGTTCACAGACTCGCGGCGAGTACCTTGCTAGGGCTGGGCAAGGCGAACCAGTGATCTCGCTCGAGAGTAGCGAGCGGCGACAACATGACTCTGTTCTGAAGACCGCTCTGAGGTGCATTTATCCAGAGCGAGTCAGGTAAGGTCTCGTATAGTCGGTCCGGCGAGGCGAGTTGGGTCATACCCCTACTCGCAATAGGAAGCCTCGCGAGCCCAGCTTGCAAGGAGGCTAGTGAGTGGCGCCTTCAGGGGCCACTCGCCCAGCAGGGGCCGCAGGTTAATTTACATTGATACCCCTGGTGAGCTATCAATAGCCCTCCAGAACAACGGAGTTTGGCTGTTAGCAGACCAATTTGGGGTGCATATAGCAAAACCAAAAGGCGGAATCCCGCTATTAGCAGACCAATTCAGAAAGGCTATAAATAGACCCTTTGGGGCACCTTGAGAGGGCATGCTAGATCTTTGCTTCTCCTCAAGGTCTCTTTGGTTAGCTCCCTCAGCTCTCCAAGGTGCCCGGCTACAGCCTTGGCTTTGGATGGGAAGCGCTCAAAAGATCTTCCGGGAGTGTGGTGGGACCTCCACGATGTTGCCAAGGGTCGTGTTTTTTGTTCTGAGTCCTCGGTCAGGTTCCTCCATGGGATCAGTAAGTGCTAGCTGCCCCCCTTTGCAGGGGTCTGATCTCCTCGTTGGGCTAAATACTGGTTCCAACATTTTAGGCCTTGGTGAAGTATGGTGGAGCTGAACCAAAAGGTCGGGTAGGCACAAAATAGGCTAGCAATGGTTAGCGTATAGGAATGGTAGAACAAAGATCAGGCTTGCCAAATAGATGGCCTACGTCACGCTCAACTTGCAAATTGTTCGCACCCATGCTTCGAGAGTCGCTTGGGGCAGGTTCTTAGCCCCCGAGAAAGGTAATCCTTCCTCCCGACTCGAGCAACACGAACCTTGTGCTCGCCTACACACAATACCATGCTACCACTAGATTCAACCACATTCACCATTTTGAGTAAAATAAATTAAAATCGATGCAAATCAACTAATTTTAAATTAGAAGCATAAATAAAATCTAATTCTACTCAAATTCCTAAACAAGACACGAGTACTCAACTAAAGCACTACAGGAGTCAACATGCCACTCCATCTTGCAATTTTTAGGCTAATACAGCAATTCCTACATCACAACCAAGAATTAAATATACGGGAGCATACAAACAAGTGAGTGCGCGCTCGTGCGGGTGAAACGGTGTGTGATGCAAATATGAAAAGTACTAATGGTAAGCTAGAACATGTGCACGTGTAGTGAGCAGCAGGTATGGCTCTTCCACCATACTTAAAGTCAATCAAATCAAAATAGAACATTTGCATAATAAAAAGAGCTAAGGGGTAGAGGGTACCTAGGCTCATAAATGGGCCTACCAGAAGATCTGTAATTTTGTCCATTTGCGGCGGTTCCCCGACAACGGCGCCAAAAACTTGACGCGTTGATTCTGCACCGCTAAAAGTGAGAGCAAGATGCAGTCCGAAAGGCAGTGTACCGGTCATTGTCAAGTAATAATTTTGGGAATATGATCCTCAAATATCGATCTCTCAAGGAATGCAGAGTAGGTGAAGTGATCGTGTCATGAAAAGATTGCTACAGTGAGCGAAAGTAAATAACGGGCTTGGTTTTGGTTTTCTATTCTAATAACAAGAAAAGTAAAATGTGGGTCGAGAGCACCGCTTCGCTTAGCGAGATGACTAGTGCAGGTCGCGATGCCGTGTTTCGGTAAGCAGATGGACGGTAGGCAGATGGATGGAGTGATCTCAAGTGCGAATTATGAGGGTCGCATGCACCTCTTTGGAGTTTCACCTCTAGCTTTTGCTAGAGTGGATAAACGAGTGTGTGTGTGGGATGGATGTGGAGTGGAGGCGAGGCGAATCACAACCTAACAACAAAGTGAAGACAATAACTAAACATGCTTTCATTCATAGACAAATAATAAGCATTTGAGTTCATTACAAGAGTTAAAAGTACATTTCACAAATGGAAAAAGTGTAGAGTTAACCACAAGAAGAGAAGTCTCGCCGTAGATCGTGGCCGGAATGGTGGGACGTCATGCCGCCTTCGTGCTCAGTCCGTGGTTGCTTCCAGGATCCAAAGGATGTCACTACCTCTGATCTTTCTCCGTCTTCTTCTCCAGTTTAGGTTTCTTCTTCTGCACCAAAAGGAAACGTCCAAACCTCAATTTGCTTGTCGTAGATGGCTGGGAAGGCTTCCGGATCCTTGGACGTGGCTTAGAATCACCAGAGGATGCTTCCCAAATGAACAAGATGGATGGAGGGCGTGTGGAGAGCAAAAACGGCGCAGGGGCGCGAGGGAGAACTGGTGGCAATGGTCCCGCTTTCCCTAAAATCGCAGTTCGCACGATCAGTGGCGCACGACTAGTGGTCGTACGAGAAGAAATGTCACTTATCGTGCGAGAACAACCTGTAGCAAAATCCAGAATGGCAAAATAGCGCACGAACAGTGGCGCATGACCAGTGGTCGTGTGAGAAGAAGGCCAGTGATCGTGCGAACTGCTCAGCTTGGAAAAGGGGGAATGTGCATGACCAGTGGTCATGCACCTGATAGTGCACAAACAAAAACGCACGACCAGTGGCCCGTTAGGCAAAAAATGGCCCAACCCAACTCCGAGCGTCCACAAAACCCTTGTACCTACCGGAAGACCACTTATATAGGCATTCCACATAATCCACAGTAAAGGTATATCATCACAGAATAGATCGAATGTAAGGCATACAAGAAATCACACCAAAATGGGCGAAGGAATGCACTTAACGCTGAAATACACAATGTGATCAAATAGAAGCATTTATGAGCAATAAGTGAAGTGCATTGGCAAGATAAACGACCCAGATGAGTCCGAAAATAGCTATATAAACCAGACTCGTCAGCGACAACTGCGGAAGAAGTGATGAAGGTTACCTTAGCCACCTTCCGATTGAACGGAGAGGCAGTGATCTGGTGGGAAGAAGTGGAAGTCCACAAGTTTGGTGAAAAACAAATTATTGACATCTCAATGGGAGACTTTTCACAGTTGTTCCTTCAGAGATGTATTCCCTCTGCCCAACGTATCATGTTGTAGAATCAGTTTTTGCATCTGACTTAGGGTGATCGCTCAATATATGATTACCTGCACGAGTTCATCAGACTGGGTCGTTGTACGTAGTTGCTTTTGGAGGATGAGGGGACAAAAACAAACAAGTTCTATAAAGGACTTTTTGATGACCTAAGGATGCTACTGGCAGACCCCATGATGTTCGACTTTCATATCTTGCTACAGACTGCCAGATCCTTGGAGATGGATATGTAGAGAGTTCAGTGCAGTAAGGGATTCAATGCTAAGAAGTCAGAGTTCAGTGCGCCGACCGCTCATACAAAATCTGAGTTTAAAAAGAGGAAGAGGAAGTCTAGGTTCACGAAACCAGATCCCTCTAATGTGTCGGGAGCTACGACTGCATGGGGTCCGTATACTTGCTTCACTTGTGGAAAGTTGGGGCACAAAGCCTAAACATGTCGAAGTGGTCCCCCGAAGGAGGAGAACTGGGCAGTGTACTACGCTCGTAAGGCGGGTGTTTCTTATGCGAAGAAAGGGAAAGAAATATAGTCTTCCACCTCCCAACATCCTCTGACCCAGCCGAGAGTCTAATCTCTTGGCCAGCAAGAAGCCATTCGACAGAATGATGTCATCATAGGTATAAATTATAAGTTAGCTTTTATAACTTAATACAATTTATACTTCATGTTCAACTATATGTTTTGTTCGTATGTACGATTAGGCTTCATCCTAATATTCATCTATCCGGCGAGAGCTCTCTTTGATATGGGAGAATCACACTCCTTTCTTTCTGAGGATATCGTGGTGTTTATTGGAGTGCCTTCTACCCTAGGAAAAGATTGATTGGAGGTAGTGCTGCCCAATGTGTCTCAAATGAGCACGGATAGGAGAAGATGTGTAAAGGTGTGGATAGGGAATCAATATTTTGACTTGGAAGGGTCGGTGCTACCGTTATCTGAATTTGATGTGATCTTTGGCATGGACTAGATCTCAAAGCAGCGAGCATGCATAGATTGTAATCTAAAGAAAATCACACTGGGAAAGAACAGTGAAGATGAGACCACATTTGTTGGTATGCGAGGAGCGAGCAAGATGCTGATGTTTGCTCTCCAAGTGGTCAAGGCGGTGTGGAAAGATGTGGAGTTGTTCTTCACTTTGTTACGGGCTTCGAAGCCCAAGCCCAGTCTGAGTGATGTTCCAATAGAAGTGGAGTATACAGATGTGTTTCCAAACGAACTCCATGGGGCTCTGCCTCAGTGAGATATTGATTTCTGTATCGAGCTAGTGTTGGGTGCCAAGCCCGTGTCACGCTCACCAAACCATATAACGCCAATGTAAATGGCGAAGCTATAGGTTCAGTTGCAGGAATTGCTAGAGTATGGCTACATACGCCCAAGTTCATCCCATTGGAGTGCACTGATCCTCTTTGTGAAAAATAAAGACCGAAGCTTGCGGCAATGCATTAACTATCGCAAATTTAATAAGCTGACTGAGATGACCAAAAATTCGATCCCGAGGATCAACGACTTGTTTGATCAGCTAGTTGGGTCAACTGTGTACTCAAAACTGGATTTGAAATCCGATTACTACCAGTTGAGAATTAGGGAATGTGATATTCCCAAAATGGCATTCAGTACCCATTATGGGCACTATGAGTCCATGGTTATGCCATTCGGTCTCACGAATGTGTCGTTGGTATTCATGGACTTGATGAACAGGACATTCCGGGAGTATTTGGACCGATTTGTGATTGTCTTCATAGACGACATATTGGTGTGCTCCCAGTCCGAAGAGGAGCATGTAGATCATCTACGCGCAATTTTGAGCACCTTAAGGAGGAGTCAGTTGTATGTCAAGTTCTCCAAATGCAAGTTTTGGCTACCGTCCGTGGCATTCCTTGGTCATGTGGTTAGTGGAGAGGACAACCAGTAGATCCATCGAAGATAGTGGCAATCTAGGAGTGGCCTGTTTTGAAAAGCATGGCGGAAGTCCGAAGTTTCTTGGGACTTGCTGGCTATTAAAGGCGCTTCGTAGAGAACTTCTCGAGGATCGCACTTCCCCTCACTACGTTGACTAGGAATGAGCATAAGCTCGTTTGGTGGCCGGAGTGCGCACGAGCTATTGAGGATCTAAAGATCCGTCTCACCACATCGCCCATTTTATGTTCTCCAAGTGATTCGGAAGGCTATGAGATTTACAGTGAATCTTTAGGGAGCGGCTTGGGTTGCGTTCTTGTCCAATTTGTAAAAGTGATTGCATATGGCTCGCACCAATTGAAAGCGCACGAGATGAACTACTCGGTCCATGACTTGGAGTTGGCGCCCGTGGTGTTCGATCTTAAGCTATGGCGGCATTACTTGTATGTCATGAAGATCGACATCTTCACGGATCACAAGAGTTTGAAATACTTGCTGAATCAAATGGAGTTGAATATTTGGCAAAGGAGGTGGATGGAGTTCCTCGGGGACTACACCTTCGATATTCATTACACTCCTAGGAAGGGCAATGTTGTTGCGGATGCATTGAGCCGATGGACTCCCGCACAAGCAAATTGGATTCGGATGCACGACGAGCATATAAACCATGATTTGGAATCTCTGTAGATCTCTTGTATCGATAGGAGGTCAACTGCTACGACATGCTTGAACTGGACGGAGGTTCAATATGACATTGCAGACCGAGTTTAATGAGCTTTTGAGCTTGATGGAAGCATGAAGCGTTATATGGTGTAGACTGTGGATGGATCTAACACCGAATTCTCCTTCGAATATGGTGTTCTATTGAAGGACGCTAGATTGTGTGTCCCCAACATTGGTAAATTATGGGAGGAATTGATGTACGAGGCTCACTTTACCAAGTACTCAATTCACGTAGGGAAAACAAAAATGTACATAGATACGAAGTGTAACATCCCCCAAACAACTAGACCCCTAGAGTGGTTTTGTCATGACTAGGTCATGACAAAACCTTAGGAAGCTTGAAGAGACCACTTGGCCTTAGCCAGGAAGAAGGAAACCACAGTGGTCTGCAAATAGCAATTTCCAATTAACAAGCATAGGGTTGGACTTAAGGGCCTCACCTTGACCCTTTGACCCCACCATAGCATACCTAACCCTTTAGGGGTCCCCTTAGAGCACCAAGGACCCATTGGGGTCAACCAAAGAGGCCAAATTGACCAAAGTCAACCATAAACCCAAATTGGTCAAAGTAGCATAATTAGGGTGAATTGGTCTCCACCATGCCAAATTGACCCTACCTAGACCTTCCTAACCTTAGAGGAGTCCAATGAGTCACTAACCACCCATTGGGGCCAACCCAAATGGTCAAATTGACCAAAGTCAACTCCCCCTAAATTTAGGTCAAAATGACATATTTTGCTCAAATCAAGCCCAATCCACTTGGGCTAGGCCCAATTGGAGTAGCCCATTAGCTTAGGAGGCAGATAATTACCAGGAGTTACCACTCAATTTCTATAAATGGTCACTAGGAGAGAGTGGAAGCTCGTGTTAGAGTGGAAGAAATCTCATTTCCCCCAAAAATGGAGGAGAGAGAAAGAGAGGGATTAATGGCATTCATGGCCAAGGGAGGCCAATTGATCTCACCATTGATGGGGATTCATCTCTTCTGGCTGTTACAAGAAGTTTAAGGGGTTTTTCAGCCCACATGGTGGCAGAATTGGGAGGTTTCCACCATGGGCGAAAATGGCCACTAATGGCCTTCATGGCAATTGATGCCATCGCCCTCCCTCTCCCCAAATTGTCTAACTTAAAACCATCAGAGGACTGGGAGGATTGTTTTCCCCCGTTCACTTGAAGGAATCGAGCATGTTGGTGTGGAGGATGCAATGGCTCCAAGAGCTTCAAGGTCGGCCATTGCCAACAAGTGATCGGCAAGGAATCACCCCTCCATACAGGTCTGTTCTTCTCCTCTCTCTCTGTGGATAGATCCCATCAGGTTGCCTGCAAGGATTGGGGCCAATTGGTCCCTAATCGGGTAGGCCAAGAGCTCCATTTTTTGGAGCTTTAATCCCACCTCCAAACCCATGTTCCGGCCACCTCCGGCCGGCCAACCACCGCAAATCGCTGGCCACCACCTCAACGAAGGTGGTGGTGGCATTGGCCGGCCAGGGCGGTGCTTAGGTGGCCGGGAAAACAAGGATGAAGGAGCTCCAGGTGCGGTTATTCCTGGCCATCGGCCAGAGGAAGAAGACAAGCGAATGTCGTCCATTCTGCTTCAAGATCTGTGCAAGATCTTTATATTAAATGTTATGTTATATTTATTTCTGTCACATATTTTGCTGTGCATAGTTTAGTTTATTAAAAATACTGAGCCGTCGGATCTGTCGATCTGAGTAGAAGAAATTCATCGAGCTATAGGCTGAGTTCGTCGAATTAATAGTTTACTTCATCGAACGGAACTCGGAGTTCGTCGAAAAGAATTCATTCGTCGGACACACTCTGGTGTTCGTAGAACTAATAGTTGAGTTCGTCGAACTGAACCCGGAGTTCGTCGAACGGAATTAATTCACCAAACTGATAGTTGAGTTCGTCGAGCTGACCCTGGAGTTCGTCGAACGGAATTAATTCGTCGAACGAATTAATTTGTCGAACTGAATCTGGAGTTCGTCGAACAGAGAGGTAATCTGTTGGAACAACCCTATTACTTATTTGGGCTAGGATTACTATGTGTTGACTAGGATTATGTTGACCCCCAATGTATAGTCTAAGGGTCATAGTTTTAGGCTGATAACATAGCTAGAACTTAGAATTTCTCTAAGTTTTTGTGTTCGACGAACTCAATACTGCGTTCGATGAATTGCTCTATGCGTTCGATGAACGACTTACACTCTGCGTTCGACGAACGGCTTGCTTCAGTCTCAGCGGTCGACGATCTTCTATACTCAGCGGCTCAGCGGTCGACGATCTTCTATACTCAGCGGCTCAGCGGTCGACGAATCCTTCAGTTCGACGAACTCTAACTTGAGATCGACGAACTCCAGCCTGTGTTCGGCGGATCCTTATCAGATGTTCAGTTCGACGAACTCATCCTTCAGGTCGACGAATTCTTATCTCAGTTCGACGATTTCTCTCTCAGTCTATTCAGATCAGTTATTCTAATTCTCTGAACTCAGTTCAACTATCAGATTCAGTTCTATTCTTCATTTGGAGTTATTTTTCCAGATAAGACAAGTTTTATCCTTCCATTGTTTATTCCCCTTTCCATTCTCTTCCCGAGAAAATAGTCGTTGGCTTATATTGGAAAAGGATATCATTTATTAAAAAGGAAAGGAATTAAGATTTGCCGAATCAGTTGAAGTTCCAAGGAAATAATTAATGCAGATTATTCTATTCCTATTCAGAGATTTGAATTTCAAATCAGTTATCATTCTCTCAAAGGAAATAGGATACCAGAAAGAAAGACTGTAACAGAAAGAAAATATCAGAGCATTAGTCGAGAGAGAAATATTCAGAAAGAAAAAGAAAGATTATCTTCCTCAAGCAGCACCTCTCATTCTCTGAGAACAGCATCTTCAAGATCAATCTCTCAGTTTTCTGCTGCAAGTTCAAATCTTCAATAGAGCAACAATAATTTGAGGAACTTATGTCTCTCAAATTCATCAGCTCATCAAGGAAGATATTTTCATTCAAGAGAAAGCTCCATCCTCAAGCTGTCAAGAATTTCAATCAGACAGGGGGAGCATTACACCATCAATCCACTAGAGTCTTCTCTCAGATTGTTGACAAAGAAGAACTTCTTAACCCCCTTTATTCCATCTTGCACAGGGTTCTAACTCCCTTCAAAAGTTAACCTCTTGGTGGCAGGGCACCTGAACAAAAACCTGTGGTTTGGTTAGAGCACCTGATCAAAAGCTCACTTGGTGTGTGGACACTTGATCAAAAACCCCTTGGTGATAGGGCACCTGATCAAAAACCTAGTGGATCCTACCAAGTGTGGTAGAAGAGTAGACGTACCCAAATTTATTGGCGAACTACTATAAAATCCTTGTGTCTCTGTGCTTGTGATTTTCTGTGTTGCTGTGCTGTGCTGATTTGTTTTCTTTATTTAGTTTTTATAAATCACTATGTTATACACATATATATATCACTATTTTAATTCCGCAATAAAATTAAGGGAAAAGTTTTTAATACTCTATTCACCCCCCTCTAGAGTAAATCTAAGATCTAACCTCCACTTTCATAATCTACTGAACTGGCTGGAGAACTGATTTCGTCGAACTAAGAGATGATTAGCTGAACTGGCTGGAGAACTGATTTTGTCGAACACACTGAAGCACGACATTCGTCGAACGCAGAACAGATTTCGTCGAACGAAGATCGGATTTCATCGAGCACACGGAAGTACGACATTCGTCGAACGCAGAACAGATTTCGTCGAACGCAGGTCGGATTTCGTCGAACGCATAGACTTGTTCCAATACATTTTGTCACACTTCCTGCAGTATTGCATTTTAATTATTAAGAATACTAGAACCCCTCAAATGAAAAAGTGTTCAACACCAAAGTTATAGCCCTTGGAGTCTACTTAATTGTAAAATTAATTTCACCCCAAAAGGAGTTCTGTAGCTCCTTGTAGGTCCATTTTGGTGGGACTGGTCCCTAGTGTAGGACAGCCACCATTTCTTGAATAACTTTTGATTGGTTATGGGATTGACTTGAAAATTGAAACCTAGCCTATTTACACCTACCCACACATCATACCCAAAGATGGGAATTTTAGGAGAACCTTTTTCTAAGGTTTTTGTAATAATTTTATAAAACAAATATTAATAAATTAGTGGGTCAAATGACCTCCAATGCCCTCCAAATTTTGGTGGGTACTTCTTAGGGTTATCACATGACCCTGGTAAAAATCTCAGCCCAATTGGGACTGATTTGGTTGGGTAATTTGTCATCCCAAGTTAGGTCAAATTGTGTCAAAGTTAGGGCATAGTGTTTATCTTGGGGTATGGTGGTCAGAACTCATCACCATGAGTTGAAACCTTGGCCACTGGTTTAGAATCACCTAAAACACCTTCATGAGTAATATGGGGTGGTGTAGAGGTGGATATGCCCTAGGACCCAAGTTTTGCCCCTTGCGGTGCAGATAGAGCTTTGTGAAGGACATGTGGTCAAAAGCTATAGAATGGACAGGGAACCTAGGAGATATGTTCATGGGATGTAATTATGCCCTAGAAAATTTTGAGAGAATTTTAGGAGAAATTATTCCCCCTAAATTAGGTCATAACCCCTTTAGGTAAACTTCTTATAAAAGATATTTACATGTTCAAATGTCCTGGATGAAGATGAAATCTTGGTAGTGCCTTTATAATCCTATTTTTGACCTCTGGTATTTTCTGTGAAATTTATTAGATGATTTAACCAGTACTTCATTTACAAGGCACTTATTTTACCTTAATCTTAAGAAATATAATTAAGGGTTCAAAACTCTCTAGAAAACTGTGTGATAGGACATTTCAGAGCACTAGGAAGCTCTGTGAATTTTTATATAATTTTTGGAGATTGTTATCAATAGGCTACTTCACAACATGCTCATATTAGGATTTCTTTGGAATATTTATTTGAGTGGTTAATATGCCTTTATAAATTCTACAATTTGGCCTGAGAACTTTTCTGATCAATATAGAGGTCTGGTAATTTTTCCTTAATTTTGTCATAAGTATTCTTGGTAGTTCCTTCATAAATCTTCAAATTTGGATAGATGATAAATATTAAAAATAGAGGACATTTTCTTACTGTAAAATTGTGATATTCATTACTTAGTGATATTTTGGCATGATAGATTTATCTTAATTTTATGGGAGTCATATCATAAGAATACCTTACACTTCATGCTCATATTCATACTTGGCAAATATTGGAGAAATGATAATAAATGCAAATAGTTAAGGAAAAATATGATTCTCTGGATTAAGTTTTGAAACATCATGATAGACCTCCAGGAAATATCTTGAGTCAGTTGGATGAATATTTGGAGTACCTCTACTTATAAGCTTCATATAGTTAGTTTAGTCTGCGTATAGTAAAATGTGAAATTTGGATATTTAGGGGTCTATCAAGTGGAAGTGGCATGTAGTTGGTGTACACGGTCAGGTTGAAGAGATTGAAGTCACCAAAAGGAGTTTAGGTGATGAGGGTGTGCTTGGTGAGTTAAGGGTAAAGTTGTGCTCGGGATTGACGAAGGATCGTCTTTCCCCTAGCGGGTCATAAAATAGTTAGGGTAATCCAAGTGTAATAACAAGGAGGGTGTCCTTATGGGTAGATACCAATAACATTAAGAGCCTTGGAAAGGGAGCTTTGGTTTATCATCCCATTATAGTTTCTAGTACCGTAGCGAGCCCCTTATAGGGTAATCTTCGGGAAGTCCAAGATAAACCATAAATTGTAGGGATAAGTTGATGTACAAGATTAACTTAATAACGCACACACACACCCCTTTGTTACGGGTATATTAGTTGGTTTGGTTTTACGAACGGTAGGCTCGGTGGTTGAAGCCGCAGACTAGTTAGTCCGGTGAGCTTGTGACTCAGTAGTGTTTGTTGGTACGGACGGGTTGGTCCAGCGAGTCGTTGGCCCGAAAGGTTATGATGACAGGTAGGTTAGCCCGGGGAGTTTATGGCTTGGTATATCGTAGAACATGTTTGCATGTGCATGAAGGTGGTGGGTCTTCGGTATTGGACGGCCGTTCACACCGACGTCAATACGTTGACTTGGCAAGTGTGGAATTTGCACTTAGCCATGAAATTTTGGTCGTCCAACCAGTAAAAGTACGCAGATGCTCTGCGGTTTTGCGTTGAGGCGTACGATAGGTGTAGGTTAGGTAGTGTGAATACCAACCTAGAGGTGGGCGAGGCCCAACCCACCGCTTCCATTTGCCACTACGGGAGTATCCTAGGAGTCTTGCTAGCTCCAAAAAGGGGGAACTAAAGGTCTGTGTGCATAGAGTCGAAGTGTGTGAGTTGCACTTATATGAATATAGCATAAACTGCATAACTCTGCATGTCATGGCATACACATTGCATTTCAACCCCTACCCCTATCGTATAAATTGGTTATGGGACTCTTTATACGATAGGCCTTGCTAAACCTCCCCTTGGTCTATAGGTTTGTATGGGCATTCCTATAAATCAATGGTTACTTTTATATTATATACTTGTCTTTACTTACTGTTCCTTACTTGCTCTTTACCATGCTTTCTATTAGTGCTTCATTTATCTATATACACATGTGTAGTTGCAGACATTTCCTGTAGACAAAATCCGTCGTCATCTGCTTTATTTTATACCCCTTGCTGTCCTCCGCTTCATCCTCCCACACGGTGCCTAGGAGCCATTGGGGGTGGGGTGGGGAACATAAGGCTTAGTCTTTTTGACTAACGGTCGGTGGACCATATCATTTTAGGGGATCGAGGAGACGCAACAACACCAGAGGCCGGTGCAGATGGAGGCGGGCTAGTCTAGTACAGGAGCACAGGATTCAGGATCAGTGAGTGATTAGTAGTTAGCTTCCGCGAGTGATCTTGTTGTGAGGACATGATGTACAGGGCATGAGCCCTTTATTATTGTAACTTTGTTATTTCAGTTATACCATGTGGACATTTATTATATATAGCATGTGATTGTGGACTTGAACTTCTTTTTGTTCGTTTATACTTTTCTTCTTCTGTGATCGATATGGCCGGCAGGATCGGCGTTTTGTAGTGGCGACCTTCCCGAGTGAAGGTGTCCCCGCAAAGCGGTTGTTCTGGGCATAAGACCCGAGTTTTCAAAAGAAAAAAAAAAGGGGTCTTACATGAAGAAACTCTTTTGGTGGCCAGGTTTGAAGAAAGATATTGCTCTCTATATGTCCAAGTGTCATACTTGCGCATTGGTGAAGGCTGAATGTCAAAGACCCAAAGGGTTTCTAAAGTCTTTGTCGATTACAGAATGAAAGTTTGACGATATATCAATAGATTTCGTGCACGAATTGTCGAGATCGCAACAAGGAAATGGCGTCATTTGGGTGATCTTTGATCGTTTGACAAAGGTATCGCACATCATTCTGATCCAGAAGGATGATTCCGTGGAGAAATTAATAAAACTATATGTTGATAGACTCGTACGATTTCACGGCGTTGCTCGTAGCATCGAGAGCGATCATGATAGGCATTTCACATCAAACGACTGGAGGCTAATCCACCAGTTATTGGGTACCAAGGTAACGTTTAGCACGGCTTCCACTCGCAAACGAATGGGAAGATTGAAAGTACCAATAAGACTATGGAGAATCTGCTCCAAATGTGAGCCTTAGATTTCGGAAAGTGATGGGAGGACCACCTCTACATGATCAAATTCATGTACAACAACAGCTACCAAGAGAGTATTAAAATGGCGCCCTTCGAGGCCCTATAAGGAAGGAAGTGTCGTACATCTTTGGCTTGGGCGGAAACAGGCTACACGAAGTTGTTAAAGCGAAAAGACATAGATGAGGTGAATACGTCAATTCCGGCACGTTAGAGATTGGTATTACTATGAAATAATGATAACTCACCTTACAGAGAAAGTGTCATACAGTGGAGGTTAGCACTTTAGCTAACACTACTGTATGGCAACTCTCTGGGCATAATGATCCCCTCGGCTGTGACCAATTATCGGGAGGGGTCGTTACATGGCTCAACTTATATAAGATATGAGTGGAGAGTTAGGCTTAGATTGTAACATCCCATTTCCTACTAGACCCCCTAACTCCAATTTTGAGTGAGACAAGTGGGGAGTGTGGTGAGTTTGAGTTAGATTGTAGCCTTAGGGCACATAGGGTTAGGTGAACTCACATGTGGTCTACTATAAGGCTCAAGTCAACCTAGGTCAAACTAGCTCAACATGAACTCACACTTACAAATTGACTCCTCCAATAGATGTTAAGCACTCCAAGGAATGCCATAGACCCAAAAGCCCCATCATGGGGTCACCAATTGACCCAATTTGGCCAAAGTCAAACTTGGGTCAACATAGGTCAAATCCTCCCCAATAAGTTCAATTGAACCCCAAAGCATGAAATTGACTTCACCCCTAGTCTTAGGACATCATGAGGGACCTAATTGACTCAAAAGCCCCATCATGGAGTCTTCAATTTGGCCAAATTGACCAAAGTCACCTTTTCCCCCAATTTTGGTCAAAATCACACTTATTGGTCAAATTAGCCAACCTAGGTCCTCACCATGACTCAACCAACCTGGGATGGTGTCAATAGACTCAAGACCATCACATTGGACCAGTCAACACACCCAATTGACCAATTCAACCCAAAAGTCAACATAAGGCCAATTTTGCCTAAATTGGGCCTATTTGGAATTAATCCAAATTTAAATGGACTAAGGCCCTCATTTAGGGCCCATTCTGAGGCCCAAGAGTCAATTACCAGGCTTGCCCCTCAGTTTTTGGAAGAAGGAGACATGCAAGGGTGATTTTAGGTTTTTTCCCCAATTTTGGAGAGAGAGACAAACCATGAACCCATGGAAGGATGACCACTTGGCCACCACCCCCTGATTTCTGGGTTGCTCTCAGCACCCCCAAGGAGTTGCCAGCATTTTTGAGCTGAGCTGGTTGCTGTTAAGAGGGGAGGAAGAGGAGCTCCACCATGTGGCCGGCCACCATTAATGGTGACCAAGGAATTAAGAGGAATTGAGCCTGGGTTTCACCCTTAATCAGCTCCTCACAGCTTGAGCACCAATTTTCTGCTGAGTTGGAGCTATGGCAGTGGCTATGAAGGGTGGTGGCAACATAGGAGAAATCGCCAAATAATGGCTGGCAGCTATCAAGACTCCCCCGACCCCATATGAATATCCTATCAGCTTCAGAGGGTCGAGAGGAGTGGAGCTAGCCTTTTACAGTGGTGCAAACCATGGAGATTCGAGATTTCTGGGAGGATCGTCGGAGCTCGCCGTCGCCGCACCGCACCACCTCAATACGCGCCACCAAGCTCGTTTAGTGTACGATTTCTCCCCCCCCCCCTCCCTCTGTGCTAGTTATCTAATGTCCTAGAAAGGGCAGACGAGCTCAATTGAGCCGTCAGCCATGGGATTTTTCCCTCCCAAGCTCCGATTGGGCTTCCTCCAGAGATTGCCGGGAACCACCACCTCCGACCACCATTCCACCGCCAATCGACGGCCAACCCCTCAACGGAGGTGGTGGCGGCGGCAGATGGCAGGGGAGGGTGGTGGTTGGTCGGGATCAAGGTTGTTTCCTCTGGGCCGTCGGCTAGAGGAAGGAGACGAAATCACAGCCGTTGATTTCGTCTCCTTGATCTCTATTGGCAGACCACCTTAATGTTGCCTAAGTTTTTAAGTGGTTTGCATGCTAATTTTGAAGGCCTTAGAGGCCGATTTTGCAAAAAGTGGCAGAGATAGCTTTTGTAGCCCTATGGGTCTACTTTCATTTACCACCTTAATCATCTGATTTGGTGCACTGTGGACACCAGCGCACCCATTTTTCTAGGACTGCTCTTTATGTCTATTGGCAAACCATAATAATTCTGCCTAAGTTTTTAAGTGGTTTGCATGCTAATTTTGAAGGCCTTGGAGGCCGATTTTGTAAAAGGTGGCAGAGATAGCTTTTGTAGCCCTATGGGTCTACTTTCATTTGCCATCTTAATCATTTGATTTTGGTGCACTATGGACATCAGGGCACTCTTTTTCCTAGGATTGCTCCTTGTGTAGGGCAGAAATTAAAAAGGCTATAACTTTTAATTGGCTTAACCAAACCCATTGAAATTTCTACCATGCATGCGTGGTATGGTGACACACCTAGGTTTTTTATTTGAGAATTTTTGGATGTGTATCCATTGAGTTATTTCATTTATTAGTAAAAGTAAATTTTTGGTATTTTAGGAGTTGTATAACTCCAAACACCCCCTAATTTGGGGGGTGATCTCTTCATACATATTTAAGTCACTGGTTAAAATCTCACCTCATGTGCATGAGTAGTTTTCTCTGAACTTCAAAATGAAGTTAGGGTTTAAGAGGAAAACTGGAGTGCTAATAGTCAATTTGGGCTTTTGAGCTTTTTGATGGAATTGAAGGTGGGAATCACCTTGCATGCCTCTGAAACCTTGGGGTCAGTGTATGTCATGAGGATATACATCATTGACATAAGTTTCATGGTTTTTGGAAATTATTTTCCTAAAGTTTTTAATTAAATGATAATTGTCATACTTTTAAATTAATGGAATAATTTGAATCAAAAACTTAGGGTTAAATCCAAAACTCTGGGAAATGGATCTTTGACTGGAAAGGCACATTTAGGAATTTTGTTGAAATTATTGGACCTCATTTATTTCTCTGAATTTGATTTATTTGATTAGGTCAATTTATTCAAATATGACATTTAGGTCTCATATGCATTTGGAGAATTATGAAATTATTCTAGTAGGTTTCCTGGGTGATTCTATAGCTCTGTAAAATTTTATCATAATCGTTAGATGAATTTTTGTGGTAATTATCAATTTATTGAGGAAAAACCCCCCCTTTTGTAATTAATTAATTTAATGGGGTAAAATAGTTTGAAAAATTCTAAAAATCTGGATTTAGTGTTTTTAGATGATTATTATACTAGGATAATTTTCTCAGAATTTATAGAGACATATTAATGGTAGTTGTAGTGTAAATCACTATTTGCACCCAATTTATGTTAAATAGAAATTATGGTCAAAAAATTTCTGTTAAAAATGTGAAACTTAGGATTTGGTGTTCTTAGACCATTATTATGCAATGATAATTTTCCCAGAATTTATTGAAGTCTTAACATAGCACTTGTAGTGTAAACCCTTATACGCACGCCAAATGTAACAAATGACAATTAAGGGTAAATACTCCTTGGATTAATATGAAACTTAGGCATTGCTGATTTTAGGTCAATAAAATACTTCTGTGATTTATTCAGATTTTATTGAGATCTGTAGGTGGTGGTTGTAGTGTAAACTCTTATTGGCACACCACTTGTATTAAATGAATATTGTGGATAAATATTACCTGGAATATTATGAAACCTTGGATTTGGTGTTTTTATATGATTAGTATGCTAGGTTAATTTTCTCAGAATTTTTGGGATTCATATTTTAGTACTTGGTGTGTAAAGTCACATCTTCATCTTTTTCATGATAAATAGAAATTGTGGGTTTAAAATATTTGAAAAAATATGATCTCCTGGAAATAGTGATTTTATGTTCATATGAAGCTACTGTAATATTTCCAGAATTTTAGGAAGTCAAAATCTTGTACTTGATGTGTAAAATTATTTTTCCATTCATTCATTGAAAATTAGGGATTATGGTTATTTAATTGCTGGAAAAATATGAAATATTGGAAATCTTTTTATTATGTCACATTTCATCTCTGGAAGGATATTTAACAAGGTTGAATTCACTAGCATGATACCTCCTTCACATTTTAGATTCATATTAGTAATTAATGAACTTTTATAGAGGTCAAAATTAGATGAAACATGTTTGGATTTTGATCATTCCTCATTCCATCCACTATGAACCTATGATAATAATTAGAAGTCATTTGGAAGTAATTTGACCAAGATTCCATCTTAGGAGTCTAAGTTAGTTATATGTCGTGGTCTGCGGATAGTAAAAACTCATCATGATGAATGGGTCAATATAATCATAAGGAAATCGGGGAGAATTGAATTACATCAAGAGATGATTTTAGACCACTTAGAGGACTAGAAGTTTTAGAGTTGAGTCCAAAAGATTGATTGCATAGGAGCGGGGTGAAACATAAGGCGTAAGTTATAAAGGGTAATGAGAGGGAGGAAGGTTAGGTCAAGGTAGCCGCCAAGAATATTAATTGTCCTGGAAAGGGGTTGGGCATCATCCCATCACATACCCTAGTACCTTGCGAACCCTTCACCGGGTAGCCCTCGGGAAGTCCAGGATCCACCCTAAACTTCCAAGTAGAATAATAACTAAACAAGAGTAGTTTAAATAGGAGTTAGAAGATGAGAGTGCTTGGTGAGCTGTGGGCAAGGTTATGCTCGGGATTGATAAAAGATCGTCCTTCCCTTTAGAGAGTCATAAAGCGCTGAGGTTAATTCAAGTGAAATGATAAGAGGGTAATCTTATGGGTAGATATCAATAATACTAAGTGTCTTGGGAAAGGGAATTTTGGGGTGTCATCCCATTGTAGTTTCCTAATACCGTAGCGAGCCCTTTACAGGGTAACCCTCGGGAATCCAAGATTAAACGTAAACCGTAGGGATGAGATGTTACAAGAATAATCTAATAACACACTCACCCACACCCCGTGGTTGCGGGAGTCTAGTCTGTTTGGTGCTGCAAGCAGTAAGCTCCGTGTTTGAAAGAGCGGATTGAAAGTCAGGTGAGCTTGCACTCAGTAGAGTTGTTGTTGACGGGCAGGTTAGCCCGGGGAGCTTATGGCTCGGAGATAGATCAAAAGAACATGTTGCATGTGCATTGAAGGTGGTGGGTCTTCTGTATTGGACGGACGTTCACACCGACGTCAATACGTTGACTCGGCAAGTGTGGTATATACACTTAGCCTAGAAAGTCTGGCGGTCCAGTCAGCAAGAGTACGCAGACGCTCCACGGTTTTGTGTTGAGGCGTACGATAGGTCTAGGTTAGGTAGTGTGAATACCAACCTAGAGGTGGGCGAGGCCCAACCCACCGCTTCTGTTTGCCACTACGGGAGTATCCGGGGAGTCTTGCTAGCTCCAAAAAGGGGGAACTAAAGGTCTATGCGCATAAAGTCGTAGTGTGTGAGTTGCACTTGTATGAACATAGCATAACAACATACCTTGCATAACATAGCATGAACATTGCATTTCAACCCCTACCCCTATCGTATAAATTGGTATGGGACTTTTTATACGATAGGCCCTGCTAAACGACCCCTTGGTCTATAGGTTTGTATGGGCATTCCTATAAATCAATGGTTACTTTTAAATTACCTTACTTGCGTCGCACTGCTTCTTTATGCTTACTTCTTTCTCTGCTGCGATATTACTTTACTGCTTTTAGTACTGTTTACTGGTTCATATTGCTAGCATAGAACTTATATGTTATACTCTTGATAGCGTAGAATATCTGTCACCTGCTTTTGATTACTCCACTTTGTTGTCCTCCGCTTCTTCCTCCCGCACGGTGCCTAGGAGTCACGGGGGGAGGCGGGGACAAAATCGTCTTAGTCTTTATGACTAACGGTCGGTGGTGACCGTAGGTAACCGAGGAGCTGGAGCCCAGCTGGCAGGAGAGACAAGACTTGAGGAGCAAATGCCGTGCATTACCACCGCTATTGGTCAGGTGTTGACGAGAGATGTTTTGTTGTAGCTTCCGCATAGATATATATATAGAGAGAGAGAACTGTACTTCTTTTATTCTTTTGGGCATGTACCGGGCATAAGCCCTCCTTCTCTTTCTTTTGTTGCACTCATTGATGGACCTTTATATTTTGTTGTATAAATGCGTGTGATTGTGGACTTATATGCTAGATTTTCTTCTTATCTCTGGTTGGCCTGGTTGTTCGTGCTTGCCGGCAGGATCGGCGTCTTGCGGAGATGGCTAACTTGTGTGCTAGCATCACTGTAAGGCGGCGGTTCTGGGCATAAGATCCGGGAACTCTCCTGGTGCGGGAGAGGGGTCTTACATAGATTGAGTTGGAGAATTATTGTGGTTCGACTAGAAGAATTTAATTAGACGGTCTAGTCGATCGACTAGAAAAATTTGACTGGACGTCTAGTCGATCGACTAGATGGTCTAGTCGATCGACTAGAAGATCCGACTAGATGTCTGGTCGAATAGTCTGTTTGCCAACTGGTACTTCTTCGACTAGACGGTCTAGTCGATTGACTGGAAATCGTTCGGCTAGACATCCTGCTGATGTAATGTATATCAGCTAGACTTCAATTTGACGCAGTGCTAGTTCGACTTGACGGTCTAGCCGATCGACTAGATGGTCTAGCCGATCGACTAGAAGTCTTCGACTAGGCTGTCTCTGTGTTAATTCTTATTGAAGCTGAACCTGGTTCACTGAGAATTATATATAGATATAATTTCAATTTTAGGGTTAAGGTTTTACTCTTCACCTGGCCCCCTTCTGAAGTGTTCAGAGCAGCGAACCCGGCGGCGGTCCTTTTGTTAATTGGAGCCCTAGCGGCAGTGATCCTCTCCTGGAATCGAACCTAGCCGTTCGTGGAGACGAAGAAGCCGATCATTCTTCCAGCCACTATCGTGTGACGACAACAAGGCGTTTCTCGACATTAGTGTGGATATCCCGTAAAGGCATAGATCTAGTTCTGTGCTTTTGCGGACTCAAAAGAGGAACACATTCAGGGGCCGATTTTGAATCAAGCGCAACCAGAGGAAGACGACTTGGATTTCGAATCCAACTCAGGCAAGCAATTTCTGGAGCAGATCTTTAGAAGACAGATTCGGTCGTGAATCTTCATTTCGACACAGGTACTTGATGCATTTATTTCTTGATTCATGGTTATCGCAAGACCTGTATGCTTCTCTTTTGGGTTTTTCTTGAATCATTTCAGTTGTGCACAAATGATGTGTAACCCCATAGAAAACCCAACAATTCCGACACCTTGACAAGTAGTCTTTGGTCTCTCTTGGTCCGAACTTTTGTGAATCGGGACTTTCCTGGTTCCAACATATATTTCTCTATTGGTCTTAGGGTTCTTATTCAACTCTTCAATGACGTTATAAAGCCAGATGATATGCATTTTAGAGACGTTCCATCACATATATTTAATGATATATATATATATATCATATTTTAAGGATTATATTGGGGCTATTGATAGAACACGGGATGCACGCATCGCTGTTGAAAATCAAGTTGCATATATTCGACGACATGGTACAGCAACACAAAATATTATGGTCATTTGTGATTTCAATGTGTTTCACATTTGTTGTAGTCGGGTGAGAGTGTTCAGCTCACGATAGTCGTATCTTTCATTGCTCCGTTAGATCGCAATAGCAACTTTTCACACCCGCCATGAGGTATGTTCTATTTTAATTTTTTACAGAGCTATATTTCTAATCTTTATATTTATAAAAAAATGTACTATTTTATCATCTTATAAGCAAGTATTATTTGGTAGATGCTAGAAATCCAATGCAAAGAGGGTATTTGAAGACTTATCCAGATACTAGGTATCATTTTCCTGATTTCACACGCGGTTCGCGCCCGATTCAAGGTCATCATGAGATTTTCAACAAAGCACACACGTCACTTCGTAGTGTGATTGAGAGGACATTTTGTGTATGGAAAAAGAAATGGTTGATTTTGCGAGACCTGCCACGGTATTATTTAGAAATCAACATTTGATTGTAGTGGCTACTATGACGCTGCAAAATAATATTTGTAGGCATCCATCACATTCAGATCCTGAATTTGTTGCATGGGATGACGACGAGAATTATGTACATCCAAAAGCATATCTGCAAAGAAGGGGTGTGACCAAGAACAATAACAACACAATTTTTTAGATCCTAATATGGTTGAAGGTTTGGTGCTGATGAAATGACAGAGTTAAGAAATCATATTGCAAATCAATTGAAGAATGCTCAAAGGTATTCTGTATATGATAAATTGTACATGTTTTGAGGTTATAAATTACATCTAATAAATTTTGTATTAAAATATCAGGTGACGTAATGTGAAGTTTTATCAGACTTTCAAATTGAGATTTGAAATGCAATTTTCTTTACTGAATTGATTCCAGTTCATGTTTGTTAATGATGATGCTTTTGATCTATTTTTTCCAGTCTGTTCTTCCGGTTTATGTTTTTAGCTATTGTTTCCTTTGTATTAACTGCTGCACCCATGAAGATATGGTTCTTTCCAAATCATATGACAACGCATGCTCATCTGTGAGGAACTTCTAGGCGGCAATGGATGCTTGCTATGCTATTTACTGCTGCTGTTGCTCATCTGTGAGGAGTTATGAGCGACAATTTTAGAGTCTTGTCCATCTGTCCAGTTACACAACAACACTTATTTTTTCCAGTTCCTCTTTTTACTGGTTGTAGTTTCAATTTTTAGAGCGTTGAGTCGCGCCTGTTTGTATATATATAAGAGGAAGGCCACGAGTTTTAACGCGAGCAGGATTCACTTACAGGATTAATGGTTAGTTACAATGAACACATTTTATTTTCTTCTTTTAAAACTTTGATGATTCAAGCATGCAGGTTTAGGTGCAGATTTCTTAACTCCAAAAAGTTTATTTATTGCACGGTCAATTCGATTTGTGCAACAAAAGGCACAGAAGCTCAATTAAGAAGAATCTTGTGTTAATTTGTTCTCCGAAACACTATTTTTTATTTAAAAAAAAAATTAACAATTTTAATATCATGTTTTTTATTTTCTTGGATGGAAAGAACTGGGAGAATTTAATAAAATTGAATGGCAGCGGATATATTGTGAAAGGGATAAAATTACAAGGGGATTTGTCAAGTCCTACAGAAATTTTCACTTATTCTTTTATTTTAATTTTTTTCCATTCAAAAAAGAATCAAAACCAGCTGATAGGTTTATTAATTATATATGTCCGCGCGTGTTAGAACCGACTCGGAACGACCCGACGGATTACGTGTCTCTAGGGTTTGGCTCTACGCTGAAAATACTATATAAGGTATTCCATACTGATGAACTTTAGTAGAATATCTTGAGCGGAGCCACATTTACATTCTCAAGAAAGAATTAGGTTTCAGAGTTCGCTCCCGTCTGCTCTCCCGCTTGCGATTTCCAGTCGCCGCTCGCGATTTCGTTCGAGGTTTTGCCCTAAGATCGCGAAGCTTTGCTCGAACAGAGAACGTTTTGGGAAGAGGGGATCTCGATCCATTTCGGGAAATCTGTAGCAAGGTCTTCCGTCGCCGTTTTGCGATTTCCTGAAGTTCCTGTCGCAGATCGAGTTTTTTGCTGTTCGTGGAACGAAGAAGAAAGTCGGGATCGTTTGAAGGTTTCGCGATTTCTCTCCAGATCCACCCTTCCAAAGTTTCTGATCCTTGTCGTTCTTCCGAGTCGTTCGTCCCTGTCGCAGATCTGGGAAGAAGCCTTCAGATCTGTATTTTTTTTCTGTAGCCTTCCGGGTCGTTCTTCCCTGTCGCAGCTCTGCCGTCGTTTTTCTGCCGATCGTGAAGGAGCTCTGCCGCTGTTTGGTGCTGCAGATCTTCCGACAATCCTGTGTCGTTTGGTGTTGCAGATCTTCCGACAATCCTGTGTCGTTTGGTGTTGCAGATCTTGAGCCAATCCTGTGTCGTTTGGTGCTGCAGATCGTGCCGGATTTCTGCAGATCTTGCCTTTGTTTGCTGGCGCTGATTGCAAGGAAGAAGAAGAGATCTGTTGAAACCAGTAAATGGTCTCTTGTGTAGTTTGGGGCCCCCAAAGGTTGGGGGGCAGGTAGCACTTACTAACCCCTTGGAGTTGACAGACAGAAGCCTCAAAGCCAGACACAGACCCCTAGATTCAGCAAGGAGGACTCACCACACACCCGGAAGATCTATAGAGAGCTTCCCCTCCCAAGCCAAAGCTGAAGCCCGTGCACCTTGGAGAGCTCTGAAAATGCTAACCAAGAATGACCTGAGGAGAGAGAAGCTAAGAAAGAGTCTCTTCTCCAAAGGTGTCTGTGGGTCTTATTTATAGTTTTTCTGAATTGGTCTGCTGATAGCGGAATTCCGCCCTTTGATTTTACTATACGCACCCCAATTTGGCCTGCTAACAGCCAAACCCCACTGTTCCGAGTGGCTATTAGCAGACCACCAGGGACTGAGGAGTAATTTCGCCTTGTCAGCCTATGGGCAATTGGCCTGTGAGAAGACTGCTCGCCCGCTCTCGCAAATCTCCTCGCGAATCTGGCTCGCGAGATCCTTCTCGGGCGAGCGCGCTGCGGCCCTGTGGAAATCCTTCGAAGGTTAAGTTCGTCGAACAAAGAACATTTCGTCGAACGCAGGGCATTTCGTTGAGCGCAGAACATTTCGTTGAACGCAGGACATTTCGTCAAACGCAGGGCATTTCGTCGAGCGCAGAACATTTCGTCGAACACAGGACATTTCGTCGAAAGCCAGCTGGGCGAGTGGTCCGTGAGGGCGCCACTCGCCAGGCTCCTCTCCTGACATTCGCCACTGGATTTCGGCGGGCGAGTGATCCTTTGAAGCTTCACTCGCCAGCCCTGGGCGAGTGGTCCGTGGAGGCTCCACCCCCACTTCCAGATACAGGCCTTCTCGCGGGCGAATGCTGCCTTTACTTTTTCAAGCGAGAGCCCCTCTGGGTCTGGGCAAAAGCTAGCTTAACCCACTCGTCTCCCTTTTTCTGGCCTCCCTGGGTCCGGGGGACCTACTCAGCGATTACGGGGTTGTACACAATCTCCGCTCTTTGCGAGCGGGTTGTCCGCTCGGAAAGAACAGTCCAACACGACATTCGATGAGTGCTTGCTGACCTGGACAGAATCTTTTCATGGGTCCCACCTCTGCCCTATATATATATCTATGATCCGAGCACTTCCTTCAAAAGTTCCCTTCCTGTGGCAAAGTTTTCTCCCTTGCTCCGAGCTTTTGCCATTCCTGAAGAGCTCCTGTGAGACCATCTCCGAAGTCGGTCTCGCGAGCCATGGTCGACTCACTCGCTGCGTCCCAGGAGAAAAATCCCCCTAAGGTTGCCAGGTTCACCCCTTGGCTTTCCTCGAGGAAGGACCCTAACGCTCCCTTTCGCTCTAGGAGGGCCCTGGCGCTTCGGCGGGATCGGGTGGAGTGTGGTTTCGCTTCGGAATCTCCTCGTCCAGCAGACAACCCTCCCCCGGATATCCAGATGCAGGTACTCACATTTCTCCTTATCTTTTCGCTAGCTCCTAAGAATGATATCTCCCTGAGGTTCCTGATTACTCGCAGGAGGCACCGGCTCCCGAGGAAAGTCGCGGGACCGCCCTGGCGAAAACCGCAATGCCCCCGCCTACTGATGCGAGACCTCCACCGGCCCTGAACCTCGCCCCCTCGATCCCCCTAGGCGAGACCCTGCCTAAAATAGGTAATGTTGCGAATAATGTTGATACTCTCGATACTGCATGCTTCTGATCATTTTTCATCGCAGCCCTTGAACCCAGGACTACGGGGCAGCCTTCCACTCCTCACCGCTCTCCCCTTCGTCAGGGAACGCCCACTTCTGCTAAAGATCATGAGGGCTCGCCTGGCCCAGGCCTCGGCCGCATTCATCCCGCCGCCGATCAGATCGTCCCCCCTGTTGTCCACCCGAAACCCTTTCGGCCTGGAAAAGGGAAATCTCTGCATCCTACCACCAGCCTGTTCGAGGGGCAGCCTTCAACCTCCCGCCCTCCTAAGCATAGCGAGCCCGTGCCGGGTTATTGGCCTCACCAGCTTTGTCCTGACCTGCCTGACTTGTTGCGACCAATAATTTTTGCTTTCGCAGGTCACCGGGAGGCCTCCCCTATGGGGTCTTATTACGAAGGTGGGGAAGGGATGGTCTCGCCGCCTCCTTCCCCCAGAGAACTTTCGGACTTCCTTGGTGACCCCTCCGATGCTCACACCATGAAGAAGCGCATGACGGAGGTTCTGGGGAAGCTCATTCTCATGCAGCGAGATCTCGCGGGTCAGCTAGACGGACAGCGAATGGAGACCGTTCGCGAGCTCAAAGTTCTCCAGAGGGATTACATGCACCTTCTCGCCAAGGTGGAGCTCTTGGGTGCCGAGGGCGGGGAGCTTTCTCCCGGAAGGCACGCTGCGCGGGCTAGGGACCAGCTCCATTTGGCCAACCAGGAGATTACCGCTATGAACGCCTACTACTACCCGTGAAGACCCCCGGTGGCGGGATCGCGAGGTCGGGGTCGATGGAACTGGATCAAGCATTAGCCTACCAACACTCGCGCACTTATTGCCACCGCAGGCGCTTTGCCAGACTTTGCGAGACTTTTCTAGTTATGTAATAATCTGCTAACTGTGTTCTGCGAATGATTTCTCTCTGCGTTGTTTCGACTTAATTTCTTATGCTCCTTTCGCTATGTGAATGGTTGGTCTTTGCTATGTTGTATTCCACCGGAAAACCACTCGCCCGTCTTTCGCCGTCGATGAGCGAAAAAGGGTCGGCTTGGATTCCGAGGCGTCGGAGAGGCGCAGTCACTACCCGCACACCCGCCGTCTGGGGAATTTCTTGATTTTTTTTACTTTTCTATAAATAGGCGGTCCTACAGACTTCATTTATTACTCTTCAACCCCGCCTCCCTTCTCTCCTTTCGCCAATCGCACTCGCACCTCTCTCTTCTGCGTGACCTCTTCTTTCCTTAATTCTCACGAGATGGGCGGCGATCTGGACGAAGGGGCAAGTGCGCCAGCGCATTCGCCGATCATGATTTTGATTCTTGTGACCTTACCGAGGAGGCGTATATGACCGTCGTCGCGGATCACGTCCCACCTGGGTTCTCCGCGAGCCGTCCTGGGCCTGGAGATCGGATTAATGCCTTTTCTCCCGGAACCCTCGCCATCCCGCTGGAACATTTTGAGGTCGGATTCCGCCTCCCCATCTGGCCGGAACTTCGACAAACACTCCGCTACTTCGGAGTCGTTCCCGCCCAGCTTAACCCGAACTCCATCGCCATGCTGGTGGGGTTCGCCTGCTACTTGTGGGAAGACGGGATAGAATTCAGTCTGCCCATCTTCCGCAAGCTTTTTACCTTCCGCGCGAAGGACAGGACAGCCTTCTTCTCAGGTCAGAATCCGTTGAAGGTGGCTGGCCTCGCGAACAAGAACCACGACTGGATTCGTCGCTTTGTGTTTGTTAGCGGGAACTTCGACAATGTCCTTTTCGCGCCGGTGCAAGAGGAGGAGTCGACCTTCAGACCCCCGACGCTGGGAGGCCACGAGGCCAAGCTCCATTATATTTATTCTGTGATCGACGAAATCTCATTAAGACAGGAGACAGGAGAAAACTATACAAGTTCTCTGGGTTCGACGAACGCCATTGAAAGTGCACAGTTAACCTCACTAGAATTTTCTAGAGGGGGGTGAATAGAGATTTAAAAATACTTTGTGCAATTATATATATATGTGTAATAATCACAGATTTAAGCTTCCCACACACCAACAAGAATTAAGCAAGTAAAGAAGAAAAATGGCTACAAGAAAATCACAGCACAACACAAGGAAATATAGTGGTTCCCCAAACTTTGGGTAGTCCACTCTTCTACCCCCTTGGTAGGAATTCACTAACTTGCACTGAGTCTTTTGATAAGGAGACTCTTAGAACCAGACTGAGTCTTTTGATAAGGAGACTCTTAGAACCAGACTGAGTCTTTTGATAAGGAGACTCTTAGAACCACTACAACTGAATTTTTTGAAGAGAGATTCTAAAAACTCTTTTACACAATTTGAAAATGAAATAAGTATGAGAAGAAGAAGTAGAACAAGTAGAAGAACATAAGACAATATATGTAAGAAAGAATCTTCTTCCTAGCAAGAAGATTAGAAGCACAAGTATAGTGAATATGATCTCTCTTCTATTGTGAGAAGGAGATTGTAAGCTTTTCTCTCTTTTGTGAGAGCTTTTAGAATTTGCACAGTATGGCTTCAGAAGAAGGAGAAGATGAAGGCTTTTTCTTTTCTGCAACACACTATCTCTTTTCTCAGCTTTCTCACTCTTCACTTGGGAGCTCTTCCTCTTTTTCAAATGTATATGGTGGATCACTTGTTGTCATTCTCTGCCGACCTCCTCCTTATTTATAGCTTTGTTTAAAATATATTGCTAAAGGAGAATAATCAATTTAGCAGACAGAGAATTAGAAAGAGATAAGAGTTTCCATAATCAATATTTCTGTAGAAGGAAAAGAAATCATTCTGATTTCAAATAATATCCATAATAATCTTAATCAAATTAGCCAAGAATCAAATAGAAGGAAAGGCTGATTCAGAACGGCTATAAAAGAATAATATCATTCCATAAAAATCAGATCTACAGAAAGAAGGAAAGAGATCTGGCGTGTTTTTGAATTACTTATAGATATCGACGTGCGTCGATTACTATTCGACGTAAACGTCGATTTCATCCTGGATGGACGTCGAGAGGAGAATAAGGAAGGTGCGTCGACAAAGGTGCGTCGACTTTATCAAATGCGTCGACTAGAAGTCAGAGGTACGTCGACAAAGATTACGTAGAATTCTTCTTAGAGTTACTTCGACTCATTCTGAGAGAAACGTCGACTATATTTCGACGTTGCGTCGAATACTATTCGACGTTGCGTCGAATACTATTCGACGCATATTTACTTAGACTAATTTTTCATCCTTAGAAATTATATTCTTCTCAATTCTAGGGGTTAAGATAAATCATTTCCCCAACAGCCATCCTGGGTTTGACGAACGCCTTCCTGCGATCGACGAAATATATTCAATCTGCGTTCGACGAACAACTCAATATCTCAGCGGTCGATGAACCGTCTCAGCGGTCGACGAACCGTCTCAGCGGTCGACGATCCAGCCCGTCTCAGCGGTCGACGAAAAGCTGTGCTCGACGAATCTTCAACAGAAGCTCAGGTCGACGAAAAGCTGCGTTCGACGAATCTTCAACAGAAGCTCAGGTCGACGAATTAAATGTTCAGAACGACGAACTTCAAGCTCAGATCGACGAATTATTATCTGCTATTATAATATCTCATTTCTAAGATCGACTAAAATTTATATATCTGAAAAAGCAGTATTTTGATTAAATTCTATTTATATATTGTTGCTCTTTCTTCATTTGTATAAATTAATAATATAGTCATTGCAGCGCAATAAATATTATAGTTGTTGCTGAGCAATAAATATTAAAGTCGTTGCAGAATAGCTAAAGACGGCAATTTATCTTCTCGAGGAATCTAGGAAATTAAAGAGACGTTATCTCTTTCCTTTTGTCGGGCAAGAATTCAAATAGCTTTGAAAGCCATCTCCAGAATATATATAAAGAGAGAAGTACGGAGAAGAAAATAAGACGGCAGAACCAGAACAGGAAGAAGGGAAATATACAGAAATACAGAGAAGCAAAAAGGAGCACATATACAGAGTTCTTGATAAGAACAACATATTTTATTTATCTTCTTTTTGCTAACTCTTCTCTGCAGATCATCTTTACCCTGAGACACCTATCTAGATCATTTGCTCAGGGATTTAAATTACAGAAGAAGAAAAGAGTTACAACATCCAAAAGAAGAAGCTTCCTCACCTGAACATCAACACTAATCAAATCAGAGGGAGCTCTTCAACATCATCAAGATCCACTCTCAACAACACCATCTGGATCTCTAGAGTCTTCTTAGAAAGAGAAGAACAATATATTTTCTGTTTTTTTACATGTATAAAGGGTTATAACTCCCTTCAAAAGTTACAGTCATTGGTGGCAGGGCACCTGATCAAAAACCTGTAGTTGGGTTAGAGCACCTGATCAAAAGCTCACTTGGTGTGTGGACACCTGGTCAAAACTCCCTTAGTGGCAGGGCACCTAATCAACAACCTGTAGTGGATTCCTACCAAGTGTGGTAGAAGAGTAGATGTACCCAGGTTGATTGGGGAACTACTATATTTCTTTGTGTCTTCTGGTTGCTTGGCTTATGTTTTATTTCTTGTTGCTGTGCTGTGATATCTGTGATTAGTATTTTAGTTCTATAACTCACTTAACTACACATATTTATATATCACTATTTTAAATAAGCCAAAACCTTTTAACTCTCTATTCCCCCTAGATTTAATTTAAGAACTAACCTCACTTTCAATTGGTATCAAAGCGTGGTTGATTGTATCAATCACTTTCAACTGATATTCAATTGACTTTCAATTGGTATCAGAGGGTAGTTGATTTTCTTTACAGGCTAACACCTGAATCATAAAGATCAATTAGTTTTTTTTAACTCATGGCACAAGAAGAATATTCAATCACAAGACCACCAATCTGTAATTTGGATAGATTTTCTTTATGGTAAGCTAGAATCAGATTATATATGAATGCAATAGATGAAGAAATTTATAATTCCATTTTGACAGGACCTCCAACTTCATCAACATCAACAGATGCTCAAAAGAAGCTGAAGAGTGTTGATGCCGAGGCTATGAAAATACTAGCTCAATCAATGTCAAATGACATTCTTCAAAGAGTTGCTGATTGCACTTCAGCAAGAGGCATCTGGAACTCCCTCACAAGGATGGTAGCTGAACCTTCTTCCACTTTCTGTATTTATGATACAGAATCATCATCTAGTCAAAGTGAAGAAGAAGAAGAAGAACAACAAAAGGCTAGAGATTTCTGCATGATGGCCATAAATGGCTCATTCCACAACTCAGATGCAGAATCTGAATCTGATAAAGATAAGGTAATTTCAAGGTTTGATTCTATTTCTGATCAAGTCAAATCAGATTTTAAAATGCCATATACAGATCTAGTAAAACCTGAGAAAGAAATAAAATCTCTCAGAACAGAGTTAATACAAATAAATAATTTAACTTCTGAAAATACTAAACCTAAAGAAGATTTGAAAACATTAGAAGAGAAAATTACTTCCTTGAAAAATAAATTAATTAAGGCTGAAAAATTTAAACAATCATTTAAGGAAAAAGAAGTAAAAGACTCTGTAGAATTTACTGAATTTCTTTATGTTAAAATAAAATCTAGAAATCAGTTTAGTTTATCAAATTTATATTTTAATGAGATAAAAAGGCTAATATATCTAACTATAAAGCAATGCTTAACATTTTTTAACTCAAATTATAATTAAACAAGCAGTTATAAGATTCATTTGAATTTTTCTATCTCAAAAACAAAATCAGATAACTTCAATGCTCTTACAGACTTTCTCCAAAAATCATGTTGAGCATTCTACTCAGATTGCATAGATCAGAAATGATCAGGGCACTGAGTGTGAATCTCTTATGATAAGGGGATTCTTTAGAGGGAATGTATCAGGCAATGTTTTTCTGATCTTAAAATTCTGTAGAATGCACTAACAGTTGTAGCAATTCTTCATATTATTAAAATCCTATTAAAAACAAAATCTAGGATTGTTTAAATGTTTTTAAAAGAAGAAGGTTTTTAGAATTTAAAAGAAGAAGAAAACAATAATATAATTTATGATTAAACATTTTCAAAAGTACAATAAATTTTTTCTAACTGTTTTTATTCTGCACATCTCCTCTATGCTTTATATGTCTAACTGTTATGCTTGCAGTTATTCTATTTTTTTTATGTCTAGTATCCTAAACCAAATAGGGGGAGATTGTTAGAACCTATTCTTAATTTGGATTAGGATCCCAACTCAAATAGGAGGTGATTGTTGGAACCTTAGTTATTGATTTGAGTCGTGAACCATCTTTATATTTATTCTGTGATCGACGAAATCTCATTAAGACAGGAGACAGGAGAAAACTATACAAGTTCTCTGGGTTCGACGAACGCCTTCCTGGGTTCGACGAACGCCTTCCTGGGTTCGACGAACGCCTTCCTGCGATCGACGAAATATATTCAATCTGTGTTCGACAAACCGTCTCAGCGGTCGACGATCCAGCCCGTCTCAGCGGTCGACGAAAAGCTACGTTCGACGAATCTTCAACAGAAGCTCAGGTCGACGAAAAGCTGTGTTCGACTAATCTTCAACAGAAGCTCAGGTCGACGAATTAAATGTTCAGAACGACGAACTTCAAGCTCAGATCGACGAATTATTATCTGCTATTATAATATCTCATTTCTTAGATCGACTAATATTTCTATATCTAATAAAGCAATATTTTGATTAAATTTTATTTATATATTGCTGCTCTTTCTTCATTTGTATAAATTAATAATATAGTCGTTGCAGCGTAATAAATATTATAGCTGTTGCAGAGCAATAAATATTATAGTCGTTGCAGAAAAGCTAAAGACAACAATTTATCTTCTCGAGGAATCTAGGAAATTAAAGAGACGTTATCTCTTTCCTTTTGTCGGGCAAGAATTCAAATAGCTTTGAAAGCCATCTCCAGAATATATATATACAGAGAGAAGTACGTAGAAGAAAATAAGACGGCAGAACCAGAACAGGAAGAAGGGAAATATACAGAAATACAGAGAAGCAAAAAGAAGGAGCACATATACAGAGTTCTTGATAAGAACAACATATTTTATTTATCTTCTTTTTGCTAACTCTTCTCTGCAGATCATCTTTACCCTGAGACACCTATCTAGATCATTTGATCAGGGATCTTAACTGCAGAAGAAGAAAAGAGTTATAACATCCAAAAGAAGAAGCTTCCTCACCTGAACATCAACACTAATCAAATCAGGGGGAGCTCTTCAACATCAACACTAATCAAATCAGGGGGAGCACTCCACCTCGCTGAGAGCACCCAGGTACTCGCCCACGAGACCGCGCGGGCTCTCCTTCGAGCGCTCGAACTCGCGCACATGTCTTCTAGCCGTAGAATTAATCTCGCGCGGAGCCTCAGCGAGGTGGAGGTGACTCGAGCGAGTGCCTCTACAGAGGTCCTAGAGCTGAAGGGTAAGTTGGAGGCCGCCGAGGCTCTCTTCACCAGTCTCCCGGCTCGGGAGGTACGGGATCTTCCGTGGGGGCTTAGGTTATTGCTTCCCCTTTCCTTTATCTAACTATTCTCCTTTCCGAAGGACACGACCCGTGCCGAGATGCTTCGCGCGCGGGTGGTTGATCTCGAAGACGAAAACCGGGAGCTAAAGGATGAGGTTCGGCGCTTGCCGGAAAGCTCAGCTCCGGTCCCTGGGGAAGGGAGCAAGAGGCACTCTTACTCCAACTTTGAGTTCGAGGAGCTGATGCAAGAGAGCGCTCAGGACGCCGCGGTGCATAAGCTTCAGGCGCTTTGTGACGGCGGATACCTGAAAGAAGGGGCCGAGACGCTTTTAGCGCACCAGCTCGTGCCCGACATCTTCCTCCCGATCCCTCTTCCGGACGACGAGGACCTTTCGCCGAAAGATGAGGTGATCTTTCTGGGTTCAGATGGAAGCGGTGGTTCTTCCGGCGGTAGCCCTAAAGATTCTTGAGAACTCTGGTCGGACATATTCGGTGTTATTTTCCCCTTTTTTGTTTTATGATGGTTTTTGTTAATTATTGCATCTTCGTTTTGTTTCCGCATTTCGCTAGGCTCTTTAGGACGCTATGACGTTGTGTGATCGCCTCGGCCGCTTCGCCGAATGTTGAAGGGAACCTAGGCTGTCTCGCCTATGCTGACCCTTTATTGATCGCACCACTCGCCCCCCCCCCCCCCCCCCCCCCACCCATGACCATTCGCCAGGGTTGGTGGTTTCGCGGGAGTCAGTGATGGGTCCCAGCGCTCTTGTCGTGCATTCATCGGCCGGGTGCCATTCTCGACTGGTATCATTCGCCGACGAGTGACCCCCGCGTTGGGCATTACTCGCCCTCCTAGGATCTAGTTTTCTCCCTATGTCAACTTCCTGTCTTTAAGACCCTTCTTTCCTACTTCGCCTTCTTTATGGCTCACCACTGAGCGGGGCCGCGGCCCTGCCTGCTAGGAGAGTGCCTGGTCAACGGGTTTGCTAGGGGCCAATTTCTGAAACCCTTCATCTCGATCTCGCGAGGGGCGATACCTTTTCCTACCCCTCACGGCCTTTTGCGAGCACTACCTTTTGCAGGACCCCTCGCCCTGTTCCCTTGCCCTTGGGTATTGGCCCGCCTCTCCGGGTTAGTGATCGCGCTCTACCTGGTACTTCATGCCGAGAGCGTGTGGGGCGAGTTTTCACCCTACCTCCTCTTGTCATGCGAGATCACCCCTTCTTGCCGAGCGAGAAGGCCCTAGTCAGCATCAAAGACTTGCCACCCTGCCAGCCTCTCCGCGAGGTCCACCTGACCCACCGGCTAGTGAGAGCCCGACAGGGGGATCATCCAGGGTGATCCAGCATGAGAAATCTGTCACCTTGCCAGCCTCTCCGCGAGATCAACCTGACCCACCGGCTAGTGAGAGCCCGGCAGCGGGATCATCCGGGGCAATCCAGCATGAGAAATCTGTCACCTTGCCAGCCTCTCCGCGAGATCAACCTGACCTACCGGCTAATGAGAGCCCGGCAGCGGAATCGTCCGGGGCAATCCAGCATGAGAAATCTGTCACCTTGCCAGCCTCTCCGCGAGATCAACCTGACCCACCGGCTAGTGAGAGCTCGGCAGCGGGATTGTCCGGGGCAATCCAGCATGAGAAATCTGTCACCTTGCCAACCTCTCTGCGAGATCAACCTGACCCACCAGCTAGTGAGAGCCCGGCAGCGGGATCGTCCGGGGCAATCCAGCATGAGAAATTTGTCACCTTGCCAGCCTCTCCGCGAGATCAACCTGACCCACCAGCTAGTGAGAGCCCGGCAGCGGGATCGTCCGGGGCAATCCAGCATGAGAAATTTGTCACCTTGACAGCCTCTCCGCGAGATCAACCTGGCCCACCAGCTAGTGAGAGCCCGACAGAGGGATCGTCCGTGGCAATCCAGCATGAGAAATCTGTCACCTTGCCAGCCTCTCCGCGAGATCAACCTGACCCACCGGCTAGTGAGAGCCCGACAGCGGGATCGTCCGGGGCAATCCAGCATGAGAAATTTGTCACCTTGCCAGCCTCTCCGCGAGATCAACTTGACCCACCGGCTAGTGAGAGCCCGACAGCGGGAACGTCCGGGGCAATCCAGCATGAGAAATCTGTCACCTTGCCAGCCTCTCCACGAAATAAACCTGACCCACCGACTTGTGAGAGCCCAGAAGCGGGATCGTCCGGGGCAATCCAGCATGAGAAATCTGTCAACTTGCCAAATAGCTATGATTAACGTACGAAAAAAAAGACATTCAATAGGTGAAATGATAAAACTTTTTAAGGATAAAATCGCTTCAAGTCATCCCCACTCCTGGCTCGGCCAAGGGGTACCCCTTCCACATCCCGGAGGTGGTACCCTCCCGACTTGAGTACTTCACTTATAATGTATGACCCCTCCCAATTGGGGTTAAGCTTACCTACCGCGGCCCCTCTCCCGGCCGCATCGACCTTCTTCAAGACCAAATCCCCCTTCTGGAAATGCTTTACTCGGATGTGTTTGTCGAAATACCGAGCCATCCACCGTTTGATTTCTTCCTGCCGAACGGTAGCCAAGTCCCGGAGCTCCTCCACCAGGTCCAAGGATAACCTTTGCCCTTCTTCATTGTCCGCTCGCCATTCTTCATCTCCTTTCTCCCGCGGCGATCACCCTAGGTGACTTTACCTCGAATTCAACTGGGAGGACAGCCTCGGACCCGTGAGAGAGCCTGAAGGGAGTCTCCCCTGTGGCCGTGTTTGGGGTGGTCCTTAGGGCCCAGAGGACCGAAGGTAACTGCTCTACCCAGTTCCCTCGAAGATTCTCGACCTTCTTCTTCAATAGGTTCACAATGATCTTGTTTGTTGCTTCCACCTGCCCATTACTCCTAGGGTGGTGGACTGACGCGAACCGAAGATCTATGCCGAGTTGGGTGCAGAAGCCGACGAACTCATCGCTGGCAAACTGTGGCCCGTTGTCCGTGACTATGGCTAGAGGGAGCCCATGCCTGCAAATTATTTCACCCCAAACAAAATTCCTCACTACCTGGGACGTTACCTTTGCCAGCGCCTTTACCTCGATCTATTTGGAGAAGTAGTCTATCATCACCAATAGGAACTTCCTTTGGTCGCTTGCCTGGGGGAAAGGTCCCACCAAATCCAAACCCCATATCGAAAATGGCCAGGGGGCTGTGATTGTCCAGAGCCTCTGAGCTGGAAGGAGCTGGAGAGGGGCATAGAGCTGACACTTGGAGCACCTCTTAGAGAACTCGGTCGCGGCTTTGCTGAGGGTGGTCCAGAAGTAACCCTGCCTCAACACTCTTCCCTCCAAGGTCCTGCCTCACGAGTGACTGCCACACTCCCCCGAGTGAATCTCCTCTAGGACCCTTGTGGCTTCCTCCTCCGAAACACAATGAGCTAGGAGGCCCGAGAGAGTTTTGCGATACAGCACCCCTGCATGCAAGGAGTAGTATGCTGACTTATACCCGAGCCGTCGCTTGTCCACCCCCTCCTCGGGGAACTTTCCTGACGTCAAGAAAGTGATGAAGGGATCCATCCAAGACACCCGCCGATCCACCTCCATCAGCTCTCCCTCCTCGATATAAGGCTGTAAGATTTCCGACAATGCCCCCCTGCCCGGGGACCAAACTTGGCCAGGAGATCCGCCTGGGTGCTCTCCTCTCTGGGGACGTGCTTGATGGAGAAAGTGCGAAATTGCCCGACGACCCCCTTGACCTTTTCCAGGTACCGCTGGAGGGTTGGCTCCTTGACTTCGAACTCCCCCTTGATCTGGCAAGCCACTATGAAAATTTCTCGGACCTTGTGAGAGCAAGCAGGAATAACAACTAGAGATACTAGCCAAAGCAACCAGAAACAAACTTCAGGCAAATATGTGATCTTTATTGATAGCATAAAACTTCATTACAGGGCAAGACATGCTTGGCGAGACATGATTTCGCCAGCACAAATATCAAACAAGGAAAAACAAGGAAATGCAGATAACTGAGACCGCTCCAGACCGCGCGACCTCCCTGCGATCTCAGATAGTTGCTAGACCGCAACTCTCTGCCAACCACAGAACACCACCAGACCGCTGCACAGACCGCTCCCTTCTTCCGACCTCCTGATTCTCCCGAACTCCAGCACCACAACTCCAAGCCGCAGACCGCCCGAACACTTTCAGAGGAAGAGGTGATCGCTGCTGCCCACACTATCCGCAGAAGCTGCACAAAAGGAATTCAATCAGCAGACCGCACGGTCAGAATAAGACAGACCGCAGGAACAAGCCGGACTCAACTTACACTTGGTGTCTCTCTATTATGCTGCTACAGTGGCTCCTATTTATAGGCGCGGGACCGGATCCAGTCACCACCCTATGAGATAGGATCACCACCCTCCAGACCGCGCGACCAGACCGATCAACCCGCGCGATCAGCAACAGTACTTCTGCTTCATTTTGGTGAACTCGCCAGCTTCAACATCGACCATGAGAGACCGCCACTCTCACAGCAGACCGCGACTCTACAAAGAGCTCGCCAGACCGCCCGAAGCTGTTCACCACCTGTGTTCGCACGAGACGGCGAACACAGCCAGTTCGCCATCAGATCGCGAACTCCTGTCCGCATGCCGATCTCCTCCTGAGACCGCAAACAGCAACCAGCTCGCATTCCAGCCTCCTCCTGAGACCGCGCACTGAGATCGCGCGACTAAATTCCTTAGTCCGCGAATACAACCAGAGAACCTGGACTACCCTGTGCGGTCACACCAGACCGCCACAGCCTAGAGGAGGACAACCCGCCACGCGGTCAGAGGCAGACCGCGCGGCTCCACCTTGCCGCCTTGGACCAGATACCAGCAGTCATTCCAGGAGACCGCAGCTAGGCTGATACCAGCCTGACCGCCCGGACAATCTCCCAGACCGCCCAGGTCCAAGAACCCTCTAACTTCCACTTCAACAATTTCAACACTCCCCCTTGAAGTGGGAAGTTGAAACCAGTCCAAGTAACTCCCTTAGCCGTGTGAACGGCCCCTTCGCCAGCGCCTTTGTGAAGATGTCTGCGACATTGTCCGCACTCCGCACATGCCCGGCCGAAAGAGATCCCTCCAGCACCTTCTCCCGTATAAAGTGGTGCTCGATCTCGATATGCTTGGTCCTCGCGTGACAAACTGGATTGGTTACCAGTTTGAGAGCACTCTCGTTGTCACCGCGTAGCAGAGTCGGCTCCCGAACCTCCTTGTGGACGTCTCCTACCAACCTCCTAAGCCAGATGGCTTCCTGAGCTGCCAAGGCCGAAGCCTTGTATTCCGCTTCTGTGGTGGAGACCGATACGGAATCCTGCTTCTTGCTGCACCATTATATAGCCGTAGGGCCCGCCATGAAGACGAATCCAGATGTCGACTTCCGATCATCTGAATCTCCCCCGTAATCAGCATCCATGTATCCATGCACCTCGAAGCCCGCATCCCTCCTGTACAGGAGACCCATATCCGAGGTCGCCTTGACATACTTCAAGATGTTCTTGGCCGCTAGCAGATGAGGTACCCGTGGCTCCGCCATATACCGACTCACTCTGCCTACTGCATATGCAATATCCGGCCTTGTGATCGTCAGATAGATCAAGCTCCCAACCAGAGCTCAGAACACCAACGGATCTTGCATAATCCTCCCCTCATCCTTCCGAAGCTTCATAGCCTTCTCCAGAGGTGTGGAGGTGCACTTCCCTTCCTTCATGCCGAATCGATCCACGATCCGCTCCGCATACCCGGCCTGGGTCACCAGCACTCCACCTTCCTTCCTCTGCACCTCAAGTCCAAGGAAATGGTGAAGCTCCCCCAGATCCTTCATCTCGAACCTGATAGATAGCTCAGCCTGAAGCCTAGCTACCTCCACCTTTGAGTTTCCCGTCACGATCATATCGTCGACGTACAGCAGCACGATGACCTGAAGCTCCCCGCTCTTCTTGACGAACAAGCTTGAGTCCGAGTCTGAAGCGACAAATCCACAGAATAAGAGATACTCTGCGATCTCCCCGTACCACGCCCTCGGCGCTTGCTTCAACCCATACAGGGCCTTCTTCAGCTTGCAGACATGCTCTGGAAAATCTTCAGACACAAAGCCTGGTGGATGGACCATGAAGATGTCCTTGTCAATCTCGTCGTACAAGAAGGCGTTCTTGACGTCGAGCTGCCAAATCTCCCATCCACTGAACGCCGCCAAGGCAATGATGAATCGAACTGAAGTCATTTTTGCCACCGGACTGAATGTCTCATCGTAGTCTTCACCGTATTGCTGCGAAAACCCCCGAGCTACAAGACGAGCCTTGTATCGCTCGATACTGCCGTCAGCTTTCTTCTTCAGCTTGTAGACCCACTTGCATGTCACAGGAGTGGTGCCATTGGGCTTGGGCACAAGAGACCAGGTCTCATTCTTCTCGAGAGCTGCCATCTCTTCTTGCATCGCAACGTCCCACTCCTTCACGCCTTTGGCCTTCTCAAAGCTCGACGACTCCCTCTCATCCAAGGGACCAGCGAAGAAACATGAGACGAAGCTCACTGCGTTTCCTCCTGTATAGCGATCAGGGGCAACGATCGATCGCTTCGACCTCCTCAGCTCCTTCCCCTGAACCGCATTGTCTTCAGCTGCTTCTTCCCTAGCTCCCCTTCCAGACGTGCTAGGAGCATTGCTCCCCCTACTCCCTGAACCAGAAGCCCCCGTCTCGGAACTAGAAGGAGATGGACCACCTGGTGATACAGGTAGCTCCACCTGAAGATCTTCCACTGCTTGCTCCGACTCCTCCACCCTGCTCTCTGGTAGTTCCACTCCAGAAGACCCCTTGTAAGATGTCACCTCATCAAATACAACGTCGCGAGATACAACAAATCTCCGCGTCTCCGGGTCCATGCACTTCCATCCTTTCTTCCGCTCATCGTATCCCACGAAGACTAGCTTCCTTGCTTTCACATCTAGCTTCGTCCGAAGAGCATCTGGAACATGCACGTAGCAGGTGGAACCAAACACCCTAAGGTGTGCCACGCTTGGCTTCTCCTTGAACATCATCTCATGCGGAGTTAACATGTTGATGGGACTAAGAGGCATCCGGTTGATGACCTAGGCAGCACAAGACATTCCCTCCGCCCAGAAGGACTTTAGGAAACTCTTGGCATGCAGCCTACACTTGCAGGTCTCCGTCAGATGACGGATCTTCCGCTCTGCAACTCCGTTCTGTTGTGGAGTATGCGCACAAGTAAGCTCCCTCCGGATGCCCGCCTTCCTGCAGAAACTAGAGAACTCACTAGAGGTGAACTCCCCTCCGTTGTCAGTCCTCAGCTTCTTCACCCGCAGTCTCAGCCGACCTTCCACGAGCTCCTTGAACTCCACAAACTTGGCAAACGCCTCCGCCTTCTCCTTCAAAAAATAAACCCAGACATATCTGGTGTAATCATCGATTAACACCAGCATATACCTGCTGCCTCCGAGGCTTGGGGTAGTAGTTGGTCCCATCAAGTCACCGTGGATGCATTCCAACGGAACACTACTCCTCGTCTGCGACTTATCAAACGGCAGTCGATGAGACTTGCCGAACTGACATCCCTCGCAAACATGACCTTCACCGTAGGAAGATAGATTTGGCAGGCCCTTGACCAGACCTCTCACCGCCATAGCTTTCAGCTTATCCATCCCTACGTGCCCCAACCTCTCATGCCATATCACGGCACCATCATTCGTTTTCATCTTGTCGACGTAGGAACTTGTCGATAAAACGAAGAAGTCCTTTGCCCGTCTCCCGACATGAACGACCTCGGCCTTCACGACCTCTACATTACGTAGAAATTTCACTTCTGTTGGGCCGAACAGAACGTGATACCCAGCGTCTACATCGTTGGTCACGGAGAAGAGGTTTTTCCTCATACCAGGCACGTGATAGACACTCTTCAAAGTAAGTGGCCCTCTATCACTGCCCAAAGAAACAACCCCCACCTTCTCTACTGGATGCACAGTATTATCAGCAGTAATGATTGCATTGTTATCTGTATAGGGCTGTGCAGAAGAAAGCTTGGTCCCGTCTCCGGTGAGGTGATGACCACACCCCGAGTCCACGATCCAGTCCTCCAGATAGTTGATAGGAGCAGAAGCTTCAACAGAAGCCGAGAAGGCTCCTCCCCATCCTCCATCTATATGTCTGACCTCAGCTTCCTCCTTCTCCGCAGCATGCCCTGCTTGAGTTACCACTCTGCAATCTTTCCTGATGTGGCCAAACTTGCCACACTTGTAGCACTTCGGACCTTCTCCCTTCTTCTTCCCGTCAGCCTTGGGAGCATATCCCCTTTCCTGCTGCCCAGAAGTTGAAGGCCCAAAACCTCCGGTGGTCTTCTTCTTCTTATCCCACTTCTTCTTCTTCCCTGAGAAGAGAACTTCGTCATCTCCCCCAGTCACTGACAACCCCGCCATCTGTCTTGCAAAGCTTTCTTGCGAAGCAAGCAAGTTCTACAGCTCCAACAGAGACGGCTGATTTGCCCAACCCTGCACCGACGTCACAAAGGCCACATATTCCTTCCGCAGGCCGCGGATGATGTGCCTCTTCAGCTTCGCCTCAGAAATTGGCTCATCAGGATCCAGTGCTGAGATTTCAGCACACAAGTTCTTCATCTTCAGAAAGAAGTTTGAAATAGATAGATCACCCTGAGACGACCTTGCCACCTCATTCTCCAAGAACTGTAGTCTTGCTACATTCTTCTTGTTAAACAGCCCATCCAGGGCTCTCCAGATCTCTGCAGCCGATCCACACCCCAAGATGTGATCAAAGAGATCAGGTGAGATAGCACGCTTCAAGGTGAACTCGGCCTTAGCATTGGTCTTTCTCCACGCCCTCACGGCCGGACCATTGTCACCAGCTTCCGTTGCCTTCACCTCTTCTGTCTCATTTCCTCCAACAACTTCCCATAGGTCCTCACCCAAAAGATAGCTCTGCATACATGACTTCCACTTCTTGAAGTTAGTCGATGTAAGCATCTCAATACCAAGACCTCTTGCAAATCCACCTTCCATTGTTTTTCCTCTGGTTCCTCCTTCACAAAGGCGATGGCTACTCTAAGTTATTCACTGCTCTATCCACTCCAACCTCCCTCTGATACCATGTGAAAATTTCTCGGACCTTGTGAGAGCAAGCAGGAATAACAACTAGAGATACTAGCCAAAGCAACCAGAAACAAACTTCAGGCAAATATGTGATCTTTATTGATAGCATAAAACTTCATTACAGGGCAAGACATGCTTGGCGAGACATGATTTCGCCAGCACAAATATCAAACAAGGAAAAATAAGGAAATGCAGATAACTGAGACCGCTCCAGACCGCGCGACCTCCCTGCGATCTCAGATAGTTGCTAGACCGCAACTCTCTGCCAACCACAGAACACCACCAGACCGCTGCACAGACCGCTCCCTTCTTCCGACCTCCTGATTCTCCCGAACTCCAGCACCACAACTCCAAGCCGCAGACCGCCCGAACACTTTCAGAGGAAGAGGTGATCGCTGCTGCCCACACTATCCGCAGAAGCTGCACAAAAGGAATTCAATCAGCAGACCGCACGGTCAGAATAAGACAGACCGCAGGAACAAGTCGGACTCAGCTTACACTTGGTGTCTCTCTATTATGCTGCTACAGTGGCTCCTATTTATAGGCGCGGGACCGGATCCAGTCACCACCCTATGAGATAGGATCACCACCCTCCAGACCGCGCGACCAGACCGATCAACCCGCGCGATCAGCAACAGTACTTCTGCTTCATTTTGGTGAACTCGCCAGCTTCAACATCGACCATGAGAGACCGCCACTCTCACAGCAGACCGCGACTCTACAAAGAGCTCGCCAGACCGCCCGAAGCTGTTCACCACCTGTGTTCGCACGAGACGACGAACACAGCCAGTTCGCCATCAGATCGCGAACTCCTGTCCGCATGCCGATCTCCTCCTGAGACCGCGAACAGCAACCAGCTCGCATTCCAGCCTCCTCCTGAGACCGCGCACTGAGACCGCGCGACTAAATTCCTTAGTCCGCGAATACAACCAGAGAACCTGGACTACCCTGTGCGGTCACACCAGACCGCCACAGCCTAGAGGAGGACAACCCGCCACGCGGTCAGAGGCAGACCGCGCGGCTCCACCTTGCCGCCTTGGACCAGATACCAGCAGTCATTCCAGGAGACCGCAGCTAGGCTGATACCAGCCTGACCGCCCGGACAATCTCCCAGACCGCCCAGGTCCAAGAACCCTCTAACTTCCACTTCAACAATTTCAACAGCCACTACCATGGAGTCCGTTGAGACCTCCACATCTTGTACTCCCAACTCCCAATCTAGGCGGATGCCTGCTATCACGACCTCATACTCAGCCTGATTATTGGTGAGGGGAAATGAACGTTGATTGCTTGCTCAATTCTGGTGCCTTGGGGGCTCACCAACACCACTCCTCCCCCGAAAGAGTGCTTGCCTGATGCGCCATCCACCAGCATCTTCCAGGCCACTGGGTGGGGTAGTTCGGACTCTTCCAACTCGGTCACGTAATCATCCATGAAATCCGCCACCACTTGCGCCTTTATGGACACCCTGGGAATGTAGGAGATATTAAACTCACTTAGCTCCACTGACCACTTGGACAATCTTCCGGAGTGCTCCACCCCTTCCATGATGCTGCGAAGGGGGTGGTCGGTCACTACTTTGATGTAGTGTGCTTGGAAGTAGGGCCTGAGCTTTCTAGCCGACACCACCAAGGCAAAAGCTAACTTCTCCAAGATAGGGTACCTAAGCTCGGATTTCCTCAACACCTTGCGTACGTAATAGATGGGGAGTTATTTCTTCCCTTCTTCTCGAACCAACACTGAACTGACTGCTTCCGACCCTACCCCCAAGTATAGGTATAGGTCCTCCCCTTTCCTTGGCCCTTGCAGCAGCGGGACCTGGGTCAGCTGCTCCTTCAATGCTTGAAAAGCTTTCTCGCACTCAGGGGTCCACTCGAACTTCCGGTTCCCCCGCAACACCCTGAAGAAAGAAGAACATTTTTCTCCTGCCTTGGAAACGAACCTACTCAGCCCGGCTAGCTTCCTTGTTAAACGTTGAACCTCCTTCGCATTCCTTGGAGACCCTAACTCGAGGATTGCCCTTACCTTGTCCGGGTTAGGCTCTACCCCGAGGGGGTAAGTAAATGACCCAAGAACTTCCCTTGACTGGCCCCGAAGACACACTCTAGGGGGTTAAGCTTCATTTTAAATTTCCTCAAAGTCCCAAAGGTCTCCTCGAGGTCCCTGAGGTGGGACTCGAGGTCCCGACTTTTGATCATCAGGTCATCCACGTAGAACTCCAAGTTCCCGCCCTTCTGCTCGCGAAATACTCTATCCATCATTCGCTAGTATGTCGCCCCCGCGTTCTTTAAGCCAAACGGCATCATTTTGTAGCAATAGCAACCATCACCAGTGATGAAGAATACATCCTTGATGTCGGGGGGGGGGGGGCATGCGGATTTGATAATAACCTGAAAAAGCATCTAAAAAGACATCACAGAGAAACCGACGGCTGAGTCAACCAACGCGTCGATTCTAGGCAAGGGGTAACAATCCTTGGGGCATGATTTATTAAGCAAAGAAAAATCAACGCACATTCTCCACTTACCATCCCCTTTCTTTACCATCACTACATTAGAGACCCAGCCTGGGTACTGGATCTCCGATACAAAGCCGGCCCTGATGAGCTTGCTCACCTCCTCCCGGATAGGTACCTCCAACTTGTCCGCGATGGACCTCTTCTTTTGGCGGATGGGGCGAGTGCCGGGGTCGAGGTTGAGGCGATGGCATGCCACATCCGCATCGATCCCGGGCATTTCTGCGACACTCCATGTGAAGACATCCACATTATCCTGGACACAAGCCGAGATCCTCCTCTGATCCTCGGGGCTGAGCTCCCCACTGATCTTTATCTTCTCGATTGTCCCGGCTTTGGTGGTGACCTCCACCTCCACTACTTCTTCCACGACCTCCAGCATGAATTTCTCCCCCCCCCCCAAGCGCTCTCCTCCTCCTCGCTACAAGCGAGCGCTTTGGCTCCTTCCTCCATCTCCTCCTCCCCCACCATCATCAACTCCTCCGCCCCTCCTTGCTGGGCCTCCTTTCCCTTCTCTCCCTCTTCTCCCCCCTCCGCCCTGGGTCCTTCAACGACCCCTTCCTGGGCATGAACTCCTCCTTCATCCGCCTTTCCTTCTAATTCTCTCTCCTCTTCCGCCTCAGCCGCCTCCTCCATCACCTTGTCCCACTCCTGTGCTTCCCCCATCTAGGAGATGGTGTTGACGACAGTCACATAGCACTGTCTTGCCACCTTGGGATCTCCCCGGTCCCGGATCTGGATTCCACCTATGCTGAACTTGAGGCATTGGTGGAAGGTGGAGGAGACGCATCAAAACGCGCTGATAAGAGGCCGCCCGAAGATGGCGCTGTAGCTGCTAGGGCATCCACTATCACGAAGCAACAGTTCCGGGACTGCCCTCCCAGGGTCACGTGGAGCCCCACTCCGCCTTCCACTTCCTTCCTCTCCCCCGAGAACCCAAACAGAGGGCCATCCGAGGCCAACACCCTTCTGGACTCCACCTTCATCTCATCAAATGCCCTCTTGAATATTACGTTGACCGAGCTCCCGTTGTCCACCAGGATCCGAGAGACGGTGAAGTTCTCGATGGTTATCTGGATGACCAGCGCATCGCAAAACAGGTCTTCGTGACCTGGCATGTCCTTTTGGGAGAAGGTAACCTTCTCCGCTGGGGGTGGGGCTTGGGATGTCGAAGCCACACTTCGACGGTACATGGCATGGAGCGCCTTTCGGGTTGCCTCGATCCCTACCCCCCCCCCCCCCCCCCATGGATCACTCTGATCCCTCCTCGAGTTCCTACATCCACCCGGTCCTCGCACCTCTCATCTTCATCCTCCTGGGGTGGAACCTCCTCTATCCTTACCGGTCGCTGCTGCGGCTGCGGCGCTGGGACCCTTTCCCTTCTTACTTCTAAGAACTCTGGGCAGGTGGTTGTTGTGTGACCTTCCTCCTGGTGGAAGTCACAGTATGGCAATGTCACCCCCCTCTCCTTGCCTCCTACTCCCCTGTTCCTTCTTCTGGGACCGGCTCCTCGGGCTCCCACCCCTCTTCCTCTTCCTCTTCTCCCTCCTCCTATCTCCATTGCCTGCTGAGGCGGGGGAGGAGGTGGCATCGGGCCTTGTCTCCACCCCAGCTGATGAGGCCTTCCCTGCCCTCCTTGGAAGTTGCCTCCTCCGTGGGGGAAACCCCTTCCTGGGCCCTGCATCCCCCCACCTTGCTGCCTCCATCCCAACTCCGGAGCTCTCGCTTCTTCTCTCCTTCTTGGCTCTGGTTGCTTGCCTTCCGGCTCGCTCAGCCGCGCTAGCCTCTTTGTGAACTCGGGGTTTGCTGCCTCCCCGTCCACTTCCTCTGTTGCTCTCTCCATCAACTCCTCATAGGACAGAGGAACCCTCCTCTTGAGATCCATCTTGAAGAAACCCTCCTGCAGCCCCAACGTGGAGGCAAGTTGGAGGGTGTACCCTGGCACTTCTTGGACGAGGAGAACCTCCTCCCTGAACCGCTCCAGATAGTGAGCTAACGACTCCCCGACCTCTGCTTGATATTAAAAAGCGACTCAGGGTCCTTCTTCCTTTTCTTTGAGGTGGAGAAGCGCAAGAGAAAACCCCGACGCAAGTCCTCGAAGGCATAGATTGACCCTGAGGGAAGCTGGTGGAACCAGTCCCTCGCCTTCTCCTTCGGGGTAGTAGCGAAGAGTCGGCACTTGAAGGCATCATCCTTGCCGGTATATAGCACTACAAGTGCTGAACGGGGTCATCCTTGTCGGTATATAGCATCATGGCCGGCTCCCTGAACCCCTCGGGGAGTGGTGCCGAGAGCACCAACTCGCAAAAAGGACTTCCCCCGCTCACCCTCTGGACCTGCTCTACCCTTCCTGCGAGCTCCCCTGGCGACCCTGCTCCTACCGACCTCGGACTCGCTGAAGGACCACTCGTTGGGGCCCCACTGGTCGGGGCCCCTTCTGCTAGGACAACCCTCGTCGGGTTCTCGCTCGCCACTGTCGGGCTGGGGAAGAGTTCCCGCCCAGCAACGTATCGCCCTGCCCCCTGGGTTGCCGCCTCCTTTCTGGCTCACGGAGTTGGGGTGTTCTCGCCAACTCCAGGGGGAGGGGCCACCTGGGGCGCTGGGGTCGCGAGTCCCCCGAGAGCCGTGACAAGAGAACTCTAGAAGGCTCTGAGAAGATCCCGCCTAAGGTCTGCCAGCATCTCCATTGTTGTTGGCGCTCCTAGGGGTGGCGAGCCGCCGAAGTCCGCATCCCGCTCGTCCTCTCCAGCCATGTTTCCTCCTTGGGATTTTCTTGAACCAGCTGCACTCTGATGCACAAATCTTAGCACACCGCTAAAGGCGGTAGTAAGACTGCGGCACGAAACGGCAGTGTACCGATCGTTCAAGTAATATAAAATGGGAATGAATCCTCAAGTATCGATCTCAAAGGAACACAGTAAGGTGGAGTTAACTTTCAAGGAAGGACTTGAGATCGAAGTCCTAAAGGTCGGATGGAATGCGGGAGAGTTGGTTTGGCTTTTGGAAAATAAAAGAAAGCAACTACAACTACTCCTATGCAATGCCGCTATGCAATGCTTCGCTTGGCGGGATGGAGACTAGGCAGGCCTTGAGCGCGCTGCGTCGCAAGGGCGGATGGATGAGTAGGCAAGCGGAGTCGAACTGTGCAGGCCTTGAGCGCACTGCTTCGTTGGGCGAATGGATTACACGGGCCGCTATGCCACGCTTCGCTAGGCGGATGGAAGAGTAGGCAAGCGGATGGAATGGTTCGCACCGGCGGAGTCGGAATGGATTACACGGGCCTCTATGCCACGCTTCGCTAGGCGGATGGAAGAGTAGGCATACGGATGAGGGTCGCAAGCACCTCGTCGACAAGCACGCCACTAGCAATTGCTAGTGCGGCACACGAACGTGACGGCGGGATGGAGGATGGAATGGGGCGCTCCTCACTTGCATAAACCACTCATATCAATTTTACATTAACATGAAATACAAAAATAACATGATAAGGTTTAAGCAAACATTATTCATACACCCAAACTATAAAGGAAAACGATACTACAGTATAAAGGGGGTTTAGATTACAACCAAAGCACGGAGACTCATCGGAGGTTCACGGCCGGAATCTAGGGTTGTCAATCCTTGTCCGGGCTCGGGCTCCAACTGCCGTCCGGGGTCCGGAAGAACTGTCACCTTCTTCTATTATACCCGTCTTCTCCGTCAATCTTCTCTGGCCACGATCTCACCGGAGAACTTCATATATGCAGCAGGAAATCCCTTGAAATGGAGCTTTGGAGATGCACGATCAATGGAGGAGGCCTAGAGGATGCTCCGGCTTGAGATTTGCAAGAGAATGGCGGCCAGAGCTCCTCCCGAAGGTGGGCGGTGATGGAGAGGCGAGATGGGCGCTCTGGAGCAGGAAACGACGCTGAAATAGACCTAAAATACGGATTGGGGCGAAAGGATTCGTGAAACCGCGTATTTATAGAAAGTATAATTTTGAGCGCGCACGGTCAGTGGCGCACGACCAGTGACCGTGCGTGAAGGAATGCCTGTGATAGTGCGCGAAGAAACCGTAGGATAGTCCCGGACTGCAAAATGGCGCACGATAAGTGGCGCACGACCAGTGGTCGTGCGCACTATATCCAGTGGTCGTGCGAAGTGCCAGACAGGCCCATTTTAAGTGAGAATTAATGCACGGTCAGTGGCGCACGACCAGTGCTCGTGCGCACTAGTCAAGTGCTCGTGCGCAGTGTTCCTATGCAGTTTTTGCGCACCGGAACACTCGCACAACCCCCGTATCAACATGAAAGATCGTCGGGCCACGCAAATGGGCATTCCACACATTCTCAAATATAGAAATTAAATTGCAACATAAAGCATGAGCAAGATAAACATAAAAATACACCGAAACGGGCCTAAAAGTGCACATAACATGGAATATCAAATATGAATGAAAACATGCTTAAAATGTAGTGCAAAGACTAGATAATCGGCCCAGATGAGTCCATAAATATGTATATAAATGGGACTCATCACACCCCCAGACTTACCTGTTTGCGCGTCCCGAGCAAAATATCTCCCATGTGGACTAGAAAAATCATAAGCTGACGTAGTAATTAAATATGCGTAGTACCATGCGAAGTCGCTTACTCGCACTTGTAGAAATTTTAGTAGAAAAATCTTTTAAACATGCAAAGTAGATTAACATTTTCTAAATTGCGTATCTACTTATTATTATTACTCGTAATTTGAATCGCGGTGAATCCATTGGTCACGCATAGGTGGAAAGTAGCTTGATCACTAAGTGGAATATTACTAAAGATCGAAGATCAGGACAACCTCCAAAGAAATCCATCAATGACGATGGCCATAAGCTTGCCCGTTCACACTCTCTCCACGACACTGGTTACGTTCAAAGTGCAAATCAATAGGACTTTAGGTTATGATTTAGGCTTAGGCTACGGTGTGGTAAACAATGATAAATGTGGGGCTTAGCACACATAACCCAAATGAGCTCGCAATAAAAACACTATCCCAGCAATAATAAAAATGTATACACCACACCCCCAGACTTAAACATGAACTTATGGGGGGTGTACACCACCTATTTACATCTCTTTGCACATTTTTTTTACTTTCATTTCTTTTCACATTTTTTTCTTTTCAACTTTATAACTTTGCACAATTAATAACAAAGACAGCTATATCTCCAATAACGCATTTCCACCACAATCACAAATATACACCGCATCAACACCCAACCTTTTTTTAAATGCAAAAATTGCTTGAGCTCATAATTTGGTGTGCGATTAGGATAGTCATTTTGGCTTTGGCGAATTGAAGGTGGAGCTGAATCAAGAGGTGGCGGTTAGGAACAAAATGGCTAAGCAAGGATAGAGCGTGTAGGAATGGTGCAAAGGCTCAACCGAGCCAACGAATGGCCTATATCACACTTGCACAAATGAACTAACCTATACCCATGCTTCAAGAGTCGCTAGGGGCAAGTTCTTAGCCACCGAGAAAGAATATCCTTCCTCCCGACTCGAGCAATACATCACTAGTGATCGCATACACACTCACCTACACTACCATCGGATTCTACTGGATTCACAAATTACGAGTAGAATAAACAGTAGTCACGCAATTAGAAAATTATAAAACTAAATGCACGAGAAAAAACTAATTCTACACGAATTCTACACGTAACACGAGCACTCGACTAGGAGCACTACAAGAGTCGACATGTTACTTCACAACTCAATCCTATGCCAGCACAAAAAAAAACTTTCCAATCGAACATGAAAAATTGGGTTTGACCCAAGACGCTCAAAACAAGTGAGTACGCGCTCAAGTGGGTGTAGTGATGTGCATGGAAAAAGCTGAAAATTATTGAATTTTGAAAAGTTAAAACGAAATTTGCTTTTGGTATGCAGATGAAGTGGTGCACGGGCATGTGGGTAATAAAGTTCGTTACACTCTCCCCCAGACTTATGACATACTATGCGTGGAAATAATATAACATTACAATCTAAAGCAAGAAGAGGGGAAGAGGTTACCCAATGCTCAGTAAATGAGCATACCAGAAGATTGGCGTTAAACTCTGAAAATTTAGCTCCAAGAGTCTACCACCAAGGAAAATGCCGCGCACCTGCAGGAAAAAGACTCCACGCAAAAATATATAAAACTAAACTATGAGCATATTAGGGAAAAATAAAAGCAACAAAAACTTGGGTTGTCTCCCAGCAGCGCTTTTGTTTACCGTCCTTAAGCTGGACTAATACCTGTATTATGCAGTTTAAAAGATTGTCTAATCATAAAAGCAAAAGTTAATAAAGTCTACTACTTATTATTACACAATTAGCAGAGAAATCAACTATATGTTGACTTAAAGTGATAACTAGAAATGAAAGAAATGGATCCGAAGACCCAGCAGTAGGAGCAGAAGGACGGATTTATCCTCCATCCCCAAATCTCTTTCTTTTTCTCCTTCTTCTTCTCTTCCGACATTAGTTCAGGATATGAATATCTTTTGCCTCCCTGCAGCCAATCCTTCAAGGGAAACACCATCACAGCACTGTATTTCCTCTGCAAGTATTGGTTTTCATCATTACCCAAAAATGGGTCAACATACTCAAAATCCTGCATGGATGGAAAAGAATAAGCATTAAAAATATCAGGAAGAGGAGATAGAGGTGGATCAGCAGTGGAGGGCATTTCAGGTTCAGCTTCCCAAAGATTTACCACTGCTGAATCCCCCTGCACGTGTTCAAGTAAAGAAGGATGGTCAGGAAACAAAATAGAAGAAAGACAGAAATAATCTGTAATTATAGGAGTGATCCCAGTTTCACTCCCAGCAGGATCCAAGGATAGATCACTATCATCATCGTAAATATCATAGCAAGGGGAACTTGAGAACTCAGGGGCCTTAGTGGTGGTTTGGACCTCCTCGTCCCATGAAGAAGTGCAAATCTCCTCATCAGAGAGAGTATCCTCCTCATCCCACCGAGGTGCACCATCGTGTTCAAAGTATTCATTCTCCCCTTCAGGGAAAATGACATCCTCATCCCACTTTGGAGCACCCTCCAAGTCAGAAGCATCACCCCACTCCTTTACTTCGATAGGATCATAAAAAATGTGTGTAGAAAAATCATGCAAAGAAACTGGAGGAATATCAGAATCAGAAAGTAAAATATCAGGTTCCTCCGCAAAAAGATCTGCTAATGCCTCCCCGATGGAAAGAATACTTTCCTCATCCCACTCAGGTGCATCTAGGAGCTCCCATTCCTCTCCTTGTTGGCCAACGGATGAGTGATCATCATCACTAGGAGTGAAGTCATACACAGGGAGTGAGGAGTCCATGCACGAAATAAGATCGGGGGTAGAGGGCACGATTGCCTCCATGGGTAAAGAATGAGTGATATGGACAATGTTGTCATGAGTGGAGGAGCGGCGGTCAGGATTGAAAAGACTAGGACAGTCCTTCAATTCATGACCCTCGCATCGACACAACAAGCAAACAACGTTCCTACACTGCTAGCATTTAACTCATTCATTTGGTCTATATAATAGACCATCATGCTGTAAGTGCCAGGAGAAATATCCCATGAAGACATTTTCAACAATAAAAGCAGATAAAACGAAACTGAAATTCTTTGCAAGGAAATCTACACAAACTAATAAAACTCCTTCGATTAAACTTGCTTAAAACTTTAAAATAGGAGAGAAGAAATAATAACAAACAATATAAATTTAAAAAGCAAACAAAAATAATAAGGCGGCTATAAACACTGGAAGAACTACTATCTCTCGGCTCTCCCTCTCAAGAAAACTCACACGTCTGTGTTCCCCGGCAACGTCGACAAAAACTTGATGCACAAATCTTAGCACACCGCTAAAGGTGGTAGTAAAACTGCGGCACGAAACAGCAGTGTACCGATCGTTCAAGTAATATAAAATGGGAATGAATCCCCAAGTATCGATCTCAAAGGAACACAGTAAGGTGGAGTTAACTTTCAAGGAAGGACTTGAGATCGAAGTCCTAAAGGTCGGATGGAATGCGGGAGAGTTGGTTTGGCTTTTGGAAAATAAAAGAAAACAACTACAACTACTCCTATGCAATGTCGCTATGCAATGTTTCGCTTGGCGGGATGGAGACTAGGCAGGCCTTGAGCGCGCTGCGTCGCAAGGGCGGATGGACGAGTAGGCAAGCGGAGTCGAACTGTGCAGGCCTTGAGCGCACTGCTTCGTTGGGCGAATGGATTACACGGGCCGCTATGCCACGCTTCGCTAGGAGGATGGAAGAGTAGGCAAGCGGGTGGAATGGTTCGCACCGGCGGAGTCGGAATGGATTACACGGGTCGCTATGCCACGCTTCGCTAGGCGGATGGAAGAGTAGGCATACGGATGAGGGTCGCAAGCACCTCGTCGACAAGCACGCCACTAGCAATTGATAGTGCGACACACGAACGTGACGGCGGGATGGAGGATGGAATGTGGCGCTCCTCACTTGCATAAACCACTCATATTAATTTTACATTAACATGAAATACAAAAATAACATGATAAGGTTTAAGCAAACATTGTTCATACACCCAAACTATAAAGGAAAACGATACTACAGTATAAAGGGGGTTTAGATTACAACCAAAGCACGGAGACTCATCGGAGGTTCACGGCCGGAATCTAGGGTTGTCAATCCTTGTCCGGGCTCGGGCTCCAACTGCCGTCCGGGGTCCGGAAGAGCTGTCACCTTCTTCTATTATACCCGTCTTCTCCGTCAATCTTCTCTGGCCACGATCTCACCGGAGAACTTCATATATGCAGCAGGAAATCCCTTGAAATGGAGCTTTGGAGATGCACGATCAATGGAGGAGGCCTAGAGGATGCTCCGGCTTGAGATTTGCAAGAGAATGGCGGCCGGAGCTCCTCCCGAAGGTGGGCGGTGATGGAGAGGCGAGATGGGCGCTCTGGAGCAGGAAACGGCGCTGAAATAGACCTAAAATACGGATTGGGGCGAAAGGATTCGTGAAAACGCGTATTTATAGAAAGCAGAATTTTGAGCGCGCACGGTCAGTGGCGCACGACCAGTGACCGTGCGTGAAGGAATGCCTGTGATAGTGCGCGAAGAAACTGTAGGATAGTCCTGGACTGCAAAATGGCGCACGATAAGTGGCGCACGACCAGTGGTCGTGCGCACTATATCCAGTGGTCGTGCGAAGTGCCGGACGGGCCCATTTTAAGTGAGAATTAATGCACGGTCAGTGGCGCACGACCAGTGGTCGTGCGCACTATGTCCAGTGCTCGTGCGTAGTGTTCCTATGCAATTTTTGCGCACCGAAACACTCGCACAACCCCTGTATCAACATGAAAGATCGTCGGGCCACGCAAATAGGCATTCCACACATTCTCAAATATAGAAATCAAATTGCAACATAAAGCATGAGCAAGATAAACATAAAAATACACCGAAACGGGCCTAAAAGTGCACATAACATGGAATATCAAATATGAATGAAAACATGTCTAAAATGTAGTGCAAAAACTAGATAATCGGCCCAGATGAGTCCATAAATATGTATATAAATGGGACTCATCACACTCCAAGCTCACCGCACCAAGAATGTTGAAACCAGTAAATGGTTTCTTGTGGAGTTCGGGGCCCCCAAATGTTGGGGGCAGCTAGCACTTACTAACCCCTTGGAGTTGACAGACAGAAGCCTCGAAGCCAGACACAGACCCCTAAATTCAGCAAGGAGGACCCACCACACACCCGGAAGATCTATAGAGAGCTTCGCCTCCCAAGCCAAAGCTGAAGCCCGGGCACCTTGGAGACCTCTGAAAATGCTAACCAAGAATGACCTGAGGAGAGAGAAGCTAAGAAAGAGTCTCCTCTCCAAAGGTGCCCCTTGGGTCTTATTTATAGTTTTTTCTGAATTGGTCTGCTGATAGCGGGATTCCGCCCTTTGATTTTACTATACGCACCCCAATTTGGCCTGCTAACAGCCAAACTCCGCTGTTCCGAGTGGCTATTAGCAGACCACCAGGGACTGAAGAGTAATTTCACCTTGTCACCCTATGGGCAATTGGCCTGTGAGAAGACTGCTCGCCCGCTCTCGCAAATCTCCTTGCGAATTTGGCTCGCGAGATCCTTCTCGGTCGAGCGCGATGCGGCCCTGTGGAAATCCTTGGAAGGTTAAGTTCGTCGAATGCAGAACATTTCGTCGAACGCAGGACATTTCGTCGAGCGCAGGACATTTCGTCGAGCGCAGAACATTTCGTCGAACGCAGGACATTTCGTCGAACACAGGGCATTTCGTCGAGCGCAGAACATTTCGTCGAACGCAGGACATTTCGTCGAGAGCAGAACATTTCGTCGAACGCAGGACATTTCGTCGAAAGCCAACTGGGCGAGTGGTCTGTGAGGGCGCCACTCGCCAGGCTCCTCTCCTGACATTCGCCTCTGGATTTCGGCGGGCGAGTGATCCTTTGAAGCTTCACTCGCCAGCCCTGGGCGAGTGGTCCGTGGAGGCTCCCCCCCCCCCCTCCAGATACAGGCCTTCTCGCGGGCGAATGCTTCCTTTACTTTTTCGAGCGAGAGCCCCTCTGGGTTTGGGCAAAAGCTAGCTTAACCCACTCGTCTCCCTCTTTCCGGCCTCCCTAGGTCCGGGGGACCCACTCAGCGAATACGGAGTTGTACAAGATCGTCATCTTCTTTCCAGATCCGGGTTGATTGAGGAAGGAGTCTGATTGAGGAAGAAGATCCAGGAAATTCTCAGATCTTCCCGGAAGGAGATCTGATCGTCAAGACTTCGGCTATTATATTTCAGCAAAAGGAGGAGCACATTATTACTGGATTGGATCCGAAGTTTCCCGGTCGTCTTCGCGCGAATCAGGTGATTTGTTTCAGTTTTTCTGTTCTAGAATTTTGCTGCGATGTCGAAGAAAAGTGCGCTCGACGTCGCCAAGCTGCAGTCGTTTGACGCCTCCGATTTCCTCAGTTGGAAAATACAAGTCCAACTAAGAATGGAGAAATGCGACATCTTCTACACTGTTCAAAGCGACTTTGCTTCTTCTGACGAGGGCGTAGACGAATATTAGTGGAACAAGGATGAGGACTTCTGCAGGTATTACCTGTTGAATTCCCTTAATCCTCGTCTTGCACTGACCTACCATGCCTACAAGACTGCAAAGGAAATCTGGTATCGCCTCAACGCGCATTTCCAGAAGGAGGAGGTATTGTCAAAATCGCTCATTGGGGAGAAGTTCTTCAACTTCCGCCTCAAAGCGAACTTGCCGATCACTTCCCAGATCATAGAGCTGGAGAACTTGCGTCACAAGCTGGAGGATGATCAGTCGAAGATGGACGATAATCTGTTCGTTTATCTGGTTCTGAGCAAGCTACCTACGGAGTGGCTGACCTTCAAGACTGAGATGCACAGGCGGAAGGAGAAGATCACTATGGATGAACTCAAAAGGTTCATCCACATTGAGGACCTAACAGGCTGTTCAGCCCTCACAGGCTGTCAACTTCGTTTCTCGACCTAACAGGCCTTCTCAGAAGCCCCGGGCATCTAAGGGTGACACCCCTGCCCAGTTTGCGGTCAAAAAACCTTCTCTCAAAAGGAAGAAGGGCAAATGTCACAACTGCGATAAGTGGGGTCACTAGGCCGCTGAATGCAAGGGTCCGAAGAAGCAGAAGGATGAAGCTCCACAACAAGTGGCAAACATGGTGGTCGATAACTCTAATCCCAAGTCCTTTGTGGCTATGATCGGGAGTAGTCACCGCAGTGCGTCTTCTGAGTGGTGGCTGGACAGCGACGCTACCTGTCACGTTACGAATGACAGAGGTCTTCTCACAGACGTCAGAGCAGTCCGAGACAGAGTTGAGAACTACAATGGAGGAGAGACAGATGTTAATCATGCTGGGACGGCAGAGTTAGTCCTCTCTTCAGGTAAAAATTTAATTTTGCAAAATGTTAAATTAGTTTCAAATTTAACTAAAAATTTAATTTCTATGAGTTTGCTAGATAAGTCTGGAATTTCTTTCACAACCATAAACAGTAGAATAACACTAACTGTTAATTCACACTACTTTTACTGCGCTTACTTAAACAATGAAATGTATAGACTTAGCCAAGAAAATGAGTGCATAAATCAAGTGAGTTCGTCCATGTTAGATCCAAAGCTACTTCACAATAGACTTGGACACGTTCATTATAAGAAGATGCGCGATTTAGCTAAGAGACACAACATTCCATTAGATTTTTCTATTCGATTTGATAGGTACGAGGTTTGTGCCTAGACCAAAATAACTAGAAACACTTACAAGACCGTTTCTAGGAACACACAACTTCTTGAATTGATTCATTCTGACCTTTGTGACTTTCGTAGTCATGCCACTAGAGGGGGAAGGAAGTATCTAATTATCTTCATCGACGATTTCTCCAGATTTTGTCATGTCTACCTATTGAAATCGAAAGACGAGACATTCGAGACCTTTAAGATCTTCAAATCTCGGGTAGAAAACCAGTTAAATTTAAAGATTAAGAGACTTAGAAGTGATCGAGGAGGAGAATACACTTCAACTGGGTTTATGGAATTCTGTGCCACTGAGGGCATAATCCTTGAAACTACAACTCCTTACTCACCTCAATCGAATGGCGTTGTTGAGCGTAAGAATAAAACTTTGACAGAGATGTTGAATTATATGCTCCTGACTGCTGGCATGCCCAATTCCTTCTGGGGGAAGCAGTCCTTACTGTGAATCACATTCTGAATAGAGTGCCTCACTCAAATCTCAGTTATACTCTGTATGAGTTGTGGCACGACCATCCTTGTAGATATGCCATCCTTGTAGATATGCCTATGTGCACATACAAGACCTTAAAATACCTAAGGTGGGACTTAGGACGATAACCTGTGTCTATCTAGGAAGTGTAGAAGACAGCGCAGCAGACCGGTTTCTGGATCTATCCACTAATTCAGTGATAGAGTCTAAAGATGCAATCTTCTTTGAACATAAATTTATCAAAGATCATGGCCTAACCGTCCCTGTATCTACTGACATGATCTCAGAATCTACTGTAGAACCTCAAGCTGGTCCCTCTGGCACTGCTCCCCAACCTCTAGAGGTGGAACCTATTCCTCTTAAAGTATCTACAAAAGATAGAATCCTTAAGGATTTTGGTGAGAATTTCGTCACCTACCACTTAGAGGATGATCTATTCTTCTATCAGGAAGCGATGAGATCGAGAGATGCGTTAATGTGGGCAGAAGCCATCGATGATGAGATGAACTCGCTACTACAAAATAATACCCGGCATCTAGTGGACCTACCGAAAGGAGCTAAAGAACTGGGATGCAAGTGGGTATTAAAGAAGAAGTTGCGTAGTGATGGGTCTATAGCCAGATACAAAGCACGGCTAGTCGCTAAGGGTTATAAGCAACAGGGGGGAATTGACTACTTTGATGTCTATTCACCTGTCTGTCACCTATCCACTATTAGGATTCTTCTTGCCTTAGCCTCTATCGAGAACTTCATAGTTCATCAGATGGACGTGAAAACAGCCTTCTTGAATGGAGAGCTAAATGAAGAGATCTACATGGCACAACCTGAAGGCTATGTTCATACAGATCTAAAGGATAAAGTGTGCAAGTTGGATAAATCCATCTATGAGCTTAAACAAACGCCTAAGATGTGGCACATGAAGTTTGATCAAGTGGTAAAGAGCGTTGGATTTCAGTCCAGTCTCTCAGAAAAGTGTCTCTATTACCGCTCGATGTCAAACCAAACAGTCATCATATGCCTATATGTGGATGACATGTTGATTCTGGGGTCAGACCTTGCTGTCGTGAGGAATACTAAATCCGCTCTCGCAAAAGCATTTTATATGAAGGACCTTGGTCTTGTGGATACCCCACTATGTATGAAAGTAAGAGTAGACAAGGGACGTGTCACTCTAAGTCATGCTCATTACATAGAGCAGATTCTCAATACCTGGGGTTATAAAGATTGTAGGCATGTTGAAACACCAATTGATCTGAACGTCAAGCTGAGTCCGAATGAAGGGACAAGCGTTGATCAAGTCAAGTACTCAAAGATCATTGGAAGTCTCATGTACGCCACAAGTTGCACTAGACCAGATATTGCCTTCTCCGTAGGCATGCTGAGCCGCTTTACCAGTAGGCCAGGCAAAGAGCATTGGGATGCCTTAGAACGGCTGATGAGGTACCTCAAAGGTACTAAAGATCACACTCTGTGCTACACTAGTCACCCTCCTACTTTGGAAGTGTACTCTGATGCCTCCTGGTGTTCAGAAGTTGCAAACAGCAAGTCCACAAGTGGATTTATATTCATCTTGGGTGGCGCTGCAGTTACTTGGAAGTCCAAAAGACAGACGTGTATAGCCCTGTCGTCTATGGAAGCCGAGTTGTTTGCCTTAGCTTCAGTTGGTGAAGAGGCGGACTGGATCAGGAATTTGATTTTAGACATTCCCTTGTCCAGACTTCAAGTCAATTCTTTAAGCATGTACTGTGATAATCAGACAGCAGTCCAAGTTGTTAAGAATGTCCTCTTTAACACTAAGAGACGACATGTACGACTGAGACACAGTACTCTTTTGAATTATCTTAAAGAACAAGGCATTATTACTTTGGTCGATGTGCGATTGAAGGATAATATAGCTGATCAACTGACAAAAGGAATGCCCCGAGACCGTTCAATCAAAACAATGGGGGAAATGAGACTCAAGGCGGTTTGAGATCAGCTTTAGTCCGAATGTTTTGATTCCTTCCTTTGTCAAATCTAGCATGTTGTGCTTCGTTGATGTTTTGGCTGCTGAGTACGAATCTGGTGAGTTTTTTCATTCCATATTTGATGCTAACAACCTCATCCGGATTCGTCTTCCTTAACTTGGAGGAGAGTGTTATTTCACATTTGATAACACGATCTGACTTGTTTTGAACCTTCTCCTGTTGATTGGTTTCATTCCATATTTGATGAGTTCCAATTAACCCTAGAAGAACAGTAACCATGACATCACATATAGGAACACAGATTTAGCTGCGTTGTCCATAAGTCTGAAATCATTTCATTTGGAAACAGTTAATAGATTCTGCGGTTGAACCTAAAATACTCTACATGAATGTCCTCTTAAGCTTAATTAAAGTACTACGTTCTTATATGTACAACTAGATACATGTACATTTTCCATGGTTGAATTCATTCTAAATGAAGTTCTCTGTTGGAAATTACAGGAGCTGCTGCTGCAGGATGAGTACGTGCAGATTGGGATCCTGACAAGGATGATCTGCTGGATGATGATTTCTAGAATATTTGTTTGGTTTTTCTTTCTTTGGCTTAGAGCACTGTTTTAACTCTCTTCCTTTACCTGTTTGTTTGGACTATTTCCTGCTCTTTTGTTGGTCATGAGATATCAGGTGTTCTGACACCTATTTCTTTGATTGTACTTTTGACTTTGATGTGATGCTGCTTAGTTTATTTTTTATTCTTATGCGTGCATACATACTTCTGTTTTCTTTCAGTCCAATATGTTATAACAGGTGCTTGCGGACACGGTTGTGTAATGAGTCGAATTGGTTGAACACTACACATACCAACCCCTTTCCCAACGTCGGGTTTACCGCGAACATAGGAGGAGATTATTAGGTTTATTAATTATATATGTTCGCACGTGTCAGGACCGACTCGGAACGACCCGACGGGTTACCTGTCTCTAGAGTTTGACTTTACGCTGGAGATACTATATAAGGTCATTCCATACTGATGAACCTTAGTAAAATATCTTGAGCGGAGCCACATTTACATCAGCAGCCTTGGCCGCCGTGAGAAGAGAAAAACAGAGGTGACATTGATGTGCCAACGATTCTTCTTTCTTTTTTTCTAAACTTTGATGATTCAAGCTTGCAGGTTTCGGTGCAAATTCGAGAGCGACATTGCCATGCCGGGGATTCCCGACCGTCCTCTCTTTTAGCGAACAAGGAAGTTCAGAAATCTATGAGCAGCAGCAGCTCAGGCCAGCTCTCTCCTTCTGGATATAATCCTTATTTGCTGGCAATGGATGAGACTCCCAGCCAAGGTTCTGAGATTTTGTGACCCTTGCTTTGTAGATTTCATGTAGCTCTTTGAAATTGGATGATCTCATCAAGGAAATCATGTTCCTGGGATCCAGCTCTACAATGGCTTCATGAAGCTTTTTCCTCTTTTCAGTTTCCAACTCTTAATTTATTTCCTCAATACAAATTCTTCATCCACCAGCCATTATTAGTATGTGATGGAAATATTATGTTGTGCAACCTTGTTTAATAAATTTTTATTTTATTTTATTTCATTTTTGTATTCTATCTTTTGCTTCATGATGTTGCTTAGAGCTTTGTTTTGGTGCCAAGATCATGTACAGTCAGATAAAAATGAATTTTTTATTCTATTTTGGGAGTGTTCATGACCGCCACCACACATGTATTACCAAACGTTCCAAGCAGAACTTTGTTCACAAACCACAATTTAGGATCACTCCATTCACTAACCACAGTTCATGAGCACAATGGTCATGACCGCCGTCGCTGCACCAAACAGGGCCTAAGGCTCGGTTTTGCGCAGCATTTTTTTCTCCAATAAGTTTGGACAAAAAAGCCACCGTTATAAAATGTATGTTTGGCATGACAACGGTTATGACCACCACCAAGAAAAGAAAACCAGTTTTAAACATAAAAGTGAATGAAGTTCTGTGTGAGGTTAGGCGTTTACGAACGACGGTTCATAACCACTGCATTCACGACGGTTCATAACCACTGCATTCACGACTGCTACCGCCGTACCAAACGGAGTCCGTTTGGCGCAATGTTTTTCCCCGGTGAGTTTGAACAAAAACACCACCGTCGTAGAATAATGTATGTTTGGCAAGACGGCGGCTATGACCACCATCAAGAAAATAAAACTACTTTTGAACATAAAAGTAGATGAAGTTCCTTAGGTGAGGTCGGATGTTCACGAACGACGGTTGATAACTACCACATTCACGACCGCCACCGCCGTGCCAAACGGAGACTAAGACGCGCATACAAACAGATGTAGTTATTTGAGCAAAAATAAATAAATGAATGCGGAATCAAATCAATTGGGCTAAATCATAATCACTAATAGCCATTAGATTATATTTTAAACATACAAACAATACCAATGCAGATTATCATTTTGGCATATAAAAATGGAAAATGAACAGAAAATATGAGATGATATTAATGGCAATTTTATGCCGCAAATCAATAAAGAATAAGCTGCATTGATACCTGCGAGGTCATATGTATTGATGCGAATTTTTAAGTATTATTATTTGCATTAGGCCTTCAAGACTTTAATACAAGTGAGAGAATCATATTTACTAAGATGCCATAGACCTAAATCGGACCAAACCTCCGGACTTATTTAATCATGCCTATTAGATGATATTGATGACATAATTTATCTAGCCAGTAAACCTAAAAAGGATGAGTTTGAAAGATACCTGTAAGTTTGTATGTATTGTGGCTGAATCTCGAGTATTATTGTTGGCCTCCAAATTCTTTTCTACAAGGGAGGAAACTATAGTTATTGAACCTCCAGGGACCTAAACTGGACCCAAACAGGGCTTACTTAACACTCCCCCAAGTTGAGCATGGGAGTTAATCATACTTGTTAGATGGTGTTGATGACCATTTATCTAACATGCATAAAAAGTAAATGTTTGAAAATGGAATGGCAGGTTCAGGGTGGTTGCTGCGGGCACTGAGTTGTACACTGATATTTTATCGATCTTTCAACCAATTAACCGGTAGGCAGATATTGGTAAGAAGTTCAGAGCCTTAAATTGTCAACTGGGCTTTCCATGTCAAAACTTAGTGCATGCTTATTGTTGTATGGTCGGTTGCAATTTCTTATTATTAGTCAAATAAGTAGTGGGTGTTGATTGCCACTTTTTAGCTTTACGTTATTTTAATTAGTCAAGTTTATGAGTTAGTGGGAGTAGTGATAGGAGCTGTTACTAGAGGAAGTTGCATACGGTGAGCTTAGCATAGGTTTGTGAAAGATGCCCAGAAATGGATAGACACACAAAAGATAGATGAGCATGGCCAAATGTGAAATGAGGTGCATCCTCACACAATACTAGAGGGCATTGCTTCAACTGTGACGAAACATACATCCCACGCCATTGTTTTAAGAAACACATTTGGCTCAAAGAAGCCGATGAAAGTGAGGAAAAAAAGAGAAATAGAACAAGAAGTTCCTGAGATCTCTCTCAATGCCATTACAGGGATCTACAACCTCAAATCATGCAAATAAGGAGGGCACCATTGGCCAACCAACCTTGATATTATTTGTCGCGGGAGGCACAAATAACTTCATTGGCGAAGCTACTGCCCAGCAATATCTACTTCCAATCAAACCATGTGTGGGAATGCTAGTAGCAGTAGACGAAAGGAATCATAATCAATGGCTTGCAAAGGAGTTCAACTACATATGGACAAGGAATTATGTAGTGGCAATTTTTATGTCAAACCACTGGAAGGTTTCGATGTTGTGTTAGGAGTGAAATGGTTCTTGGGACCGATTGTTTGGGATTTCACATCCTCATCATATTATTTCTTCCTGCATCATGGTGGCAAAGCTCTTACTCCAATATGCGGATATTTGAAGGAACAAACCAACCTTCCTCCACTGAAGCCATAAGAACATCACATTTACCTCTTATGGGGCACAACTCCAGTACTAGTGAGACAGCATTGCAAACCATTCCTTCAAAATGATGAAATTGAGCATCAATGTACTGCCATACTCTAACAAGGAATTATGAGACCTCCTCACTTGTACTACTAGTCAAAAAGAAAGCGGGGCTGTGTCATTTCTGCTTGGATTATTGGGAGTTAAATGTTGAGATCATCAACGAGAAATTCTCCTCGCATTAGTTGAAGAGTTTCTGGATGACCTATATGGAGCAAAGATCCTCACCAAATTAGATTATGCTCTAGTAATTACCAGGATGAACCCACAAGACATTGAGAAGACTTCCTTTCAAGGCATGGGCAGGGCTCTGTACACCTTCTAGTCTCTCATGAATAAGGTATTTCCTACCCATCTCAGAATTTGTCCTAAATTTCTTCGGCGATATTCTTATATACAATAAGACATGGGCAAGGCGTGTTCGGCATATTCGCACATCTTTGAAATTGATCAAAGCTCATCATCTACTCCTGAAGCAGCATAGTGCTTATTTTGGGATGGAGTAGTTTATTACCCAGTACACAGTGCATTGAGAAGAGTTATCTGTAAACTACTAGGCTTAAGTAAAATAAACGTTGTAGCAAAATGGTCTCATCGTGCCTTATTTAGAAAAAAGAGTCTGGAACAAGAGAAGATTTGAATTCTCTGACTCTAGTATGTTATTTGTACAACGACCGTCCGATTTTCGCCTACAACACCTTTTCGGAAAGAGCTCAGAGCCCTTCATCCATCGGCGAACCGGGCTCGACCGTTCGAGTTCGTTTCACGCGCTCTGATCGCCCAAAATCAACTTTGCTTAAAAGTTATCGCGTTTTTCTCTTTCGACAATTTTCGTCTGAATGGAAATGTTGTCAAAGTCTTCAGAAAACTCTTCTGCTGATCCAGAAGTACCTGTCAGAAGGAGCGACTTCAATCTTCTATTAGCTGCGATTGTTGACCTCTCAAAGCAAGTTGATTCTATGACCAGAGACATGACAAACACTGACGCCTTGGTAAGTTGACTGCAAGAAAGGATTCTCGGGTTGGAGAGGAATTTCCATCATCAATGTCCATCTTCATCACGAAATATCTCACACGTGAAGCGTTTAAAATCTCCTCCTTCGGGGCCGAAGGCTGAAAGTCGCGATAAAGAGCTTTTTTGTGAATATCACTGAGAAAAAGATCACAATACAGAGAACTGTCGTGCTCTTCAGAAAGTGGTCGAAAGATCATTAAAGACAAGCAAAGCATAGGAAAACATTGCCCAAGGGTCTAATCCTTCCTCTGGAAGAAGCAAGGAGATAATTGAAGAATATTACTGATGCGGAGCAGTGAAAGACGAGTTTTGGGCCCACTCGGGCTGATTTGGCGACTTACCATATATGGCGTGCCCGGATCGACGATCCGACTCCGTGGATGCGTCCGGACGCATGTTGCGAATCATTTTCATATATAGCATTATGTATTTTGAGTTTCATTTCATGTAGTTATGGCATCGGAACCGCCGGCCAATCATAGCCGTCGATTTCGGTTGCCCTAATATTGTTTTATTATAAATAGGTCTTTAGGGCTGCAGGAATTCTGATTGCAGAATTTGGAGAGAACTATTCCCGGATTCCAGCGATCACCCCGCGGTGCCGACGCCGTGGAACCCTAGGTGACGACTCCTAGGCTTGTATCTTCCTCCCCAAGGTATCCCCTAACCCTAGGCTCCTTCCTCCCCCTCCAAAACCCCTTGCCGCCACCCTCAAACCCCCCCAAAACCCAGCCACCAGTGGCTGGCCTGCTGTCCAGAATTCCAGCCTTCTCTATAGCACTATTTGATGAAATTTACTATTCATTCCTATGGTTTATTCTCCCAATTGAAAACAGCAGGCTTACTGCCTTCCCAGCAAACCACCCCGCCTACCTACTTCCCCCATCCAGCCGCACCCCTACCTCCAGCCACCTTTCTCCTTGCTGCCAGACATCAGCCGCCCCCTCCCTTACCTCCAGCGGCCCTTCCTCCTTGCCGCCGGCCCCCCCACACCCCTTCCAACAGCCACCCCACTCCTCCCCTGCCTTATCCGAACACCCCCTTCCTCCTCCCACGTGGATCCACCTCTCTTACACCCTAAAAACGCTAGATCAGTCCAGATCTAGAGTTTCGCCTCTCGATCCGTTATTTCCACCATCATACGCCCTCCCGCACCCCGGATCCGCTATCACACATCGGATTCATCCATTCCCCACCCGGATCTATCTCCTAGTGGTCGGATCTATCCATTTCCGGCCCGATCTCCTTATTTTCCGCCAAGGACAGCCACCGCCATTATCGTCACGCCTCCGGTTCCACCTTCGATCGCCGATCTACATACCCGGACCCGGATTCTTCATTGCCTTGGTCAGCCCACTACTTTGTGAGTCTAATTTGTATTGGATTATTATTTTCAACATATTTATATTGGATTGGATCTTGTACCTGTTTTGAATATCTTGCATAGTAGTTGTTTGTTAGATTATTATTGTGATTTGCAGGGTTTATTCGCCGCGCGCTCTTGCTTTGGCCCTCCACGCGGAGGAAAGCCTAAGCTTGTTTGCCCTAATAAAATTATTTGTGCTTTGCCATGAATTAATTGCGCGTGGGATGTTTAAATTTATTATCTAATTTGGATTCACGCCGTCGGATTTGCATAGCATGTAGGGTTATATCGCGGATTTTCCGCCGCCTATAGATTCGTCCTGCGTCAATTGGTATCAGAGCTAGGTTGTGCGCACTTTTCGATACGCAGTCGTAGAGTCTATAGGATATTTTTTTTATTATGTCTAGGTGTCAAAATTATGCCTCCCCTCACCTTAGAGGTCTCGAGTCCACTAGCACCCGCTCTCACAAAGCCCCATCAGGGAGATCTTCACGTTACAACGATGATTATTCTCGATCGCAGCACACCACTTTTAGAGATCGTGTTGACCCACCGACACGAGACCACTACACTAGAAACGATCAGTATGATGGTTGTCGTCGTTCTTATCCGTACACGCGAGCGGATCGTGTCGATCCTTCGACACGACTTGGTTACCTTAGGAATGATTATTATGAGGATCGTCGTTCCGAGAGAGATCTTGAGAGTCAGTTTCGCACTGCTGCCCCTTCCTTTGACGGCTCATCGAGTCCCGAGTCTTTCAGTTATTGGCTCGTGGATATGGAGTATTATCTTGACCATTTTGAGATATTCGGTGAGCGTCGCGTCAAGTTTGCGAAACTTAGACTTTTAGATCTGGCGAGAGCATATTGGGCTAGCATTGAGAGGACACGCGAGCGAGACTGTCTACATCGCGTCACTAGTTGGGTGGACATGAAGCGTACATTGTGTCAGAGGTATCTGCCTTCGTCGTATCGGAGTCGCTTGCTCGACCAATTATTTTCCCTTCAGCAAGGATTCATGTCCGTCGCTGAGTACAGGGATCGCTTTGATGAGTTAGTTGTGAGGAGCGATATCCGAGAGGACCCAGCCATGACCTCTTGCAGATTTCGGTCTGGCCTTCGATCAGACATTCGTGCTGAGGTAGTTTATCATAGCTCGAAGTCCCTCGAGCAGACATATCAGCTTGCTCTTCGTTACGAACAGTCTTTGAGATCCGCAAGAGCTGGTCGGTTGGATCCTCACTTTGACTTCCGCAGTACGAGCTCCTCCCACACCGAGGACACCACTCTGCCTACCATTGTTCCGTCAGACATGACAGAAGTGATACCTGATACGGATTGCTCTCACCCCAGTGAGGTGCTTAGTCCAGCGATTGACCTATCTCTTGTGTTTGACCCGTCTCTTGTGTCCCCACCTGAGAGTGAGCCTGAGCGACCTATTGAGTCTGTAGTGCTGTGTCCCTCACCCACACCTCTTCTTCTGCCATCCACCGGGCTAGTTAGCACCCCAACCACAGACTCACTTCCTGACACCGCACCTACGGATCCATTCTTGAGTCTAAGTCTATGTCGCTCTCCCATTATCATGTCCCTGAGTCACATCGCGACCGAGAGCCCAGAGCCCAGTGTTGATCTCGTAGTGGCCATGTCATCCATTCACGGGGACACTACCCTTTTTGTAGGTACTCATCTAGAGGACCTTGAACCTAGTGACGAGTCCCATGACGAGCCCCCAGTTGAGCCTCCTGATGATCCACCACATCCGAGTGAACATGAGATTCACGTGCGTCGCTTGTTTACGAGTTTCGAGTTATTGACGTCTCCTCCCCTATCATCTTTGGCCTTGCCCCAGAGGATGGGTCGTGAGTGGAATAAGACGTATGTAGGGCCTACCTTGAGCACACTAGAGTCTACTCATATTTTGAGGACCCACTTTATGACACATCACACTCGTGATGAATTTTGGGACACACCACCCGCGGACCCACCCGATGAGTTCTTTGTTGTCGGGGACACTCACCACACTATAGCGCCATGTTTTCTAGTCGGTGCACATGATTTTCACTCAGGCGGTCGTCGCATCCGCGATGACTTTTCTTACACACCTCCTGGTGAGCCCCCTGATGCGTTACGCTCCCTGAGAGTCATGTTGCTCTTCATGAGCTCGCCCTTGAGTGTAGATGTTTCGCACGGTCACCTGAGCACTCGGCGCGCACAAGATGAATTTTTCTACACTCCACCGAGGGAACCACCTGATCGGCCACCACATTTTAGAGACACCCCGGTCATTATTAGATTCTCTCATAGAGAGCATGTTGTGTCGGTCATGTTTCATTTGCATGAGTATGTCGAGTCGTTTCATCATCATTTGCATGAGTCTGTTGTGTTGTCTGTTTCTCGTTTGCATGTGTGTCATAAGTCGGTCCGACAAATAATCCATATTGGTAATAAATATTGTAAATCACATGCGGATGTTCATTGGCAAGTGCAGGTACTTCATGAAGGCGAGCATGTGATGGTGAGAATCTGCGTCGTGAGGCTCCGTGCGAGGTTTGCTAAAAGCTTGAGCGTTAGGCGAATGGGTCCCTACTCAGTCCTGAGACGCATCGGGACAAATGCTTATGAGTTGGACATCCCCGCGAGCATGGGTACGACTCCTAGGCTTGTATCTTCCTCCCCAAGGTATCCCCTAACCCTAGGCTCCTTCCTCCCCCTCCAAAACCCCATGCCGCCACCCTCAAACCCCCCCAAAACCCAGCCACCAGTGGCTGGCCTGCTGTCCAGAATTCCAGCCTTCTCTATAGCACTATTTGATGAAATTTACTATTCATTCCTATGGTTTATTCTCCCAATTGAAAACAGCAGGCTTACTGCCTTCCCAGCAAACCACCCCGCCTACCTACTTCCCCCATCCAGCCGCACCCCTACCTCCAGCCACCTTTCTCCTTGCTGCCAGACATCAGCCGCCCCCTCCCTTACCTCCAGCGGCCCTTCCTCCTTGCCGCCGGCCCCCCCACACCCCTTCCAACAGCCACCCCACTCCTCCCCTTCCTTATCCGAACACCCCCTTCCTCCTCCCACGTGGATCCACCTCTCTTACACCCTAAAAACGCTAGATCAGTCCAGATCTAGAGTTTCGCCTCTCGATCCGTTATTTCCACCATCATACGCCCTCCCGCACCCCGGATCCGCTATCACACATCGGATTCATCCATTCCCCACCCAGATCTATCTCCTAGTGGCCGGATCTATCCATTTCCGGCCCGATCTCCTTATTTTCCGCCAAGGACAGCCACCGCCATTATCGTCACGCCTCCGGTTCCACCTTCGATCGCCGATCTACATACCCGGACCGGATTCTTCATTGCCTTGGTCAGCCCACTACTTTGTGAGTCTAATTTGTATTGGATTATTATTTTCAACATATTTATATTGGATTGGATCTTGTACCTGTTTTGAATATCTTGCATAGTAGTTGTTTGTTAGATTATTATTGTGATTTGCAGGGTTTATTCGCCGCGCGCTCTTGCTTTGGCCCTCCACGCGGAGGAAAGCCTAAGCTTGTTTGCCCTAATAAAATTATTTGTGCTTTGTCATGAATTAATTGCGCGTGGGATGTTTAAATTTATTATCTAATTTGGATTCACGCCGTCGGATTTGCATAGCATGTAGGGTTATATCGCGGATTTTCCGCCGCCTATAGATTCGTCCTGCGTCAATTACCCTCAGTAATAGAGTTCGGCTGTCGCGATGGTCAAGCTCTAGCCTATTTTAATATTCTTTCCAAAAAAGAGGGAGCATCCAAGCTAATGTTCAGAAGTGATCCACAACCCCAGCCTATTTCATTCAGCATCGATTGATACCAAGGATACGATCTTGAATAGAGATGGATGGGCTTTCGCTAGTAAGCTAAGGCATTCGCAACATGCCTCGAATCCACCAGTATCTTTATTTTGTTTGTCTTTTCATGTTATGTTTCCAATCCCTACTTATTGAACAATGAATATGTTTTTATGGTTGCCTACGAAGTACTGACACTTTATCATGCTGCGAGGTTTCCCAAATAGCAGCCAAGTGACAAACAACAACTCGGATTCTAAAATTATGGTTTGTCTATTTCCCCCTTGACCCGTGACGTTCGTCCCGTCAAGCGGAAGACTCTTAGCCTCGCCCTTTTTTTACTCCCCTTGGGCAATCCCGGAACTTGTTTGAACCCCCTCAATTCGTGATATCCAGATCCAATGGATTGTGGAGGTCTTCAAGTCTCCGACCCTCTCTATCGGCAAGTGTTGCGTCCTCTTATCACTCCCGTAATTCCATTACAAATGCCCTCGTTGGAGCCTTTCACGACGGGCATACGTTGTAGGACTTGTAGATCTGAGCGAACATGACAGTTGGTCGCGCATCAACAGAGGCGTTGCTATCGTCCTCAAGGTGTCTTTCTGTGGAAAAGATTCGTATAACGGATGCCTCGTCACCCTCGAACGTGTCCGGCCGTTTCTTGCGAGGAAGAGCTCCACGGATGTCACATGCCCAACTGGTCATCCCCACCTCTGGCGGTAGACTCCCTTGGTCGAATAGTGGACGTCGTGATTCCCTCGAAGCATCCTTGGACAACTTTAGCAGAGGAAAGCTCCACGGGTGCCTTATCTTTTTTATAGCAGGTTGGTCGAAGCAAGCCCCAGACTCCTGAATACTTAAGTCGGGATTGACAAGATTATCAGCAGTCTCTCATACAGTGAAATATTCCAAGTCCATTTCTCTGGACTAAACAATCGGCGGTTACATCATTGGTAACCGCACCAAGCTGGCATTTTTCTCTGTAATTCTCGAACTAAGTGAAATTACATATCATGCGGACACCCGGGTAGAGGTCCCACATTGTTCAGGCAAACACTCATTATCTAACATATAATCTGGAGTATCGAAAGCCGCTCATATAATGATCGCTCTGGCTATCGGCTATTCCTAGCTCATCTCCCCACAGTTATCTACATTTCCATAAAGTATAATATGTGGTTACCCCTGTAGTGGGCGCACAGACTATCGGTCATATTGAATGTCGGAATTCTCACTAATCGTTACTCTTGATTAATTGTGATGGGCGGACAGGAGTTTTGTGTCCGCGCTAGGTTATCAGTACATCCTGGTTCTCCGGTCAAATACTAGGCCTCGACATTATATATGGGATTGGGCGGTCATATATGAAGGTGACCGCACGAAGATCATTCTGTTTCAGAAGTTCAACCTTATCACCCCGATTGGGCATCTTCATGTCAGTAAGTTGCGGACACTATCTAATAGCCACGTGTATATATTATCTAGACAAGCAATATATCGACAATTGATACAACGTTCACAACTTTGGTATCCGCACAATCCATTCGGCAAAGATACGCAGTAAATTAATATGTATAACTACATGTATGATCTATGTCTATTCGCAGGAACACGAAAGGAAACTACAATGAAAGACAAGAATTTCCATTACTTTTCAAAAAGGTACAGTATAAAGAGGTCATGGTTACAAAAGATACCCGCGCGGTTACTCAAAAAATAAATGAAAATACAATTATTCGGACTCCGACTCCGTCGCAACCTCCTTCCCTTTCGTGAATTTTGACTTCTTTTTGCGAGACCTCGAAGAGCGACTGCATCCACTCAACAGAGTCTCTGACCGCGCAGATCACCCCCCGGTCTCCTCCTCGACATCCGCAACCTCTTCCACAGCATCTGCAGCCTGTCCAGCGTCCTCGTCATCAAAATCAGGGGTGTTCACATTGCCAAACTCTTGAAGAGAGTGGCGTAGTCAATATCCGCAAACTCGCCCTTCAGCGCACCTTGCTCCTTCATGAGATCAAGGGCGACCTCCGCTGACCGCTTCGAGACCCGGAGCACGGCTCTTTGAAATTTTGGGTTTTCCTCAGTCACGCTCACCTGAAGGAAAGATAGCAAATAGATTAGTATGCGCTAACAAGTACACGAAGTCACCCTTACTCAATGAAATGGCTTACACTTAGCTTTTCCCGCGGGCGGTTGTTCACGGCCAGCGAGTCGTCAAGGGCGGATAGAGCGGCGTAGTTGGGAGAAACCACTATCAGGGTCGCCGTAGCTGACATCTTCTAGATGTCCTCCACGTGCACTTTCTTTATCTCCTCTAGATCTGCCTACTGAGCACCACAGAGGTGACCGCAAGGGCATGCGGTAAGATCTGCACGGACTCCTTCTAGGAGGGAACGTGGGCGCTCAAAGTGACCACCTCAGAGTCCTACAGCATCAGTGGGTTACCCTAGAGATCAAGCAGATCCTCCTCTCGGCCGGCAAAGATGGGAACCTTGCCGCCTTCTGCAGTAATTCGCTCAGAACTACGCCTCTTCTTCGAGGAATTCGCCCCACCTTGGGAGGGTTCAAATTCCCTCCTCAGTTCCTGAGTGCACGGCTTCTCGCTGTCGGTCAGGATGTTCCCTGGAGGTTGATATGACTTCAACGCCGGCACCATCAAGACAATTACAAAAAGAAAGAAAACGTCATAACCCGAAGGTACGCGCGATTACATAAAATTCTAACCGCATATGCTTACATTCGTTTGTGAGCAGATCCTTGACCTCCCGCACGCGGCGAACATAGTGGGACACGTCCAGCGAGGTTTTGTCAAGAAATTTCACTATTCGCTCCCCCGTCGCAGAAAGCTCGGGCGACCGGAAAGTGTTCTCCTCCGCGGATCTGGCGTTGTTCGGAGACCACCAAAGTCTCCCTTGAACACAGCGAACCGCGACTGCCATCCGTGTATCTTGTTCGCCAGATTGAGCACTCAGAACTTTTTCGAGCCAAAGTTCATTTGCTCGTGTTCCCGCACCCGCATGCGGAACATGCAACGAAAAACCTCCATGCTGAAGCGGATGCTCTCCGTTGGCATGTAGACGATGTATGATACAATCGAAGCAATTGCATTCGGTGGGAGCTGTGCGGGCACCAGCCGTAAAAGTTCAGGATCTCCACCATCTCTGAGAAGATGGGGAATGTCCAGCCCGCATCGAAATGATCGAAAGGGACAATCAGCTCATTCGCAAAGATGGTTGTGAACCGCTCTTCGCCCTGTGGTAACCGCACCGTGTATCCCTTGTCTATCGGATGTCGCGACAGGAAAAGGGCCAAATCGAAGTATGAAATGGATGGGCGGTCAGGTTCATGCTCATGAAAGTCACCACACAATTAGTTCGCATAAAGACTGTTGCTTGTGCCTGCACCGTCTTGCTTCAATTCTCTCGCACAGGTAAAGTAATAAATAAAGGTAAGACCATCCCTATTTATAGAAAGGTGCGGCACTTGCCGAAACACCGCAAGTCAGGGCGGTTACCCCCTTGTAACCACCGCTGCCCGAAGGTCCCGTCACGTGCAAGAACAGACAGACAAGCATCCGCATCAAGCAAATATAGTTCGCCACAACACAGCACAATCATTCCATACTCAGGCAATAACGACATTCAAAGCAAAACATGTGGTTAATAAAAGCAGTTAAGTGCATAACCGAGGGAAGTACAAACAGAAAACTATTAATTGTTACAAAGTCAAATGAATGTTTACTCTCTCAGCACTCGCGCACCCTAATTTCCCCGGGAAGGTGCCCGCTCCACATCCAGGTGCGCTAAGCCGTCGGTGAATATGGCGAACGATGTATGCGCAACCGCAAAAGCCTTGTTCAGCTTGGCGCCGGAAACATGCAGAGCCCGCACATCCTCCCGGACCCTTGCTACATATCAGGTGAATGCATCCTTCGGAGGTGGTTGCGGCTGCGACCATGAAGACGCGTCGAACTGCAGATCGCTTGGTTGGGGGCCACCGGGGTAAGCGCCGCAACCTGTTTCTTCAAGGCCTCCACCTCCTTTTCCAGGTTGCTGGACCGCGCCCGTGAGGCCTCCATCTCCTTCTCTAAGCCGCTAGACGCGCCCGCGAGGCCGACAGGTCGCTCCATTAGGAATCCAACTCCATGTATATCTTCTTAGGGGCGGTCTCTGCAAAAGAAACTGCGGCATCAGAAATAAGTCTTATGATTTTCGTATTTTTATAAGGCTAATCAAAAGGCAGGTAAGGGCGGATATACCAGTTGTATCCGCCACATTTGTCTCCTCAAGAACCAGGTCAGGTCCACTGAAGGCGTCTGCGAGAATGGCGGATAGGTTCGACGAATCCGCCACAGCCACTTCCTCCTGGGCAGGATCGAACTCGCCGAAATCAATCACGCACACAGTGGATGCCGTCCCGGGAGTTCGCATAGAGCGTCTAATCCTCTCGGGGTCATTCTGCTGGAGGTATACCCATTGCAACAGTTCGTCCAGCTTTTGCCGCACAAGCAATTCTATCCATGAGTCAGCGGACGCTCGCGCCTGGGCGGAACCGGGAACCGACCGAAAGGATACCGCGAGCACCCACATGTGCCCGCAATTCCCCCGCGTTTGCCCAGAAGCTCGGCAACGTAGCTGCTTATCTGTGTCAGCGCCTCCATGGTCCCCGGACTGACAAAAGTCTTACCCTTGGAAGTTGATGGCGCGGCTACTACGATGGCCTTCCCGCCAGTGTCAACTCGAGCCGCCTTTTGCGGCTTCTCTTTCTCAGGTGCGTGCATTCGTTTTTTTTTTTCTCTTTTCTTTCGCAGGCTTCATGGCAGCCAACTCCAGCTCTTTCGACTTGAGTTGCGCTTCGGCCACTTTCGTCGCCTCGTCAGCCGGCAGCTGCCCTTCCTCAGAGGCTTCCACTTGGACCTTCTCGCCAGTCCGCTCCTCCTGCTCCAACGGATCAGTCCGCGCGATGTCATCCGCCAAGTACTCATCCACCTCGTCTCTAAGATTCCTCGCGAGGGTCTCCTTCACAAGCAAGATCGTCGGGGTGACCGTGTCGCCCCCGGGAGCCTTCTCAATACCCGATTCCTGAGGGATTTCGGTGTTGTCCGCGCCTTCTCTGGGTGTGCTCGCAACCAACGGATCGACAGGCACCTCGGATAAGTCCTTGATTGTCGGAGCCCGCGTGGGCTCCTCCATCTCCAAGTCGACAATGTCGGCGGGAAAAGTCGCCCCTTCTACAGCAGCCCGCCTCACATCTTGGCGGTCTTCTTCTTCGGTGGTTTATCCTGCCACTTCTTTGTAGAGGAATTTGCGGTGTCTTCTTGCAGTGTCAAGCCCTTGTCAGGCATGCCACTCCTCACCTCTGGCTCCAAGGGGGCGGCATCTATTGTAGGGTCGGTCCGCAGAAGCGCGCTTATTTCGGACATGGTGGTCTCCAGGTCCAAGCTCGCCCTCTTCTGCGCGGGAACTTGTGTACCGGCCTCAAGCGCCTGCACCTTCTTCTCAGAAATCCCAGCAATATGGGTCTTCCAGTGGAGACCGCTCTTCCCTTCATTCGCGGGAGGCGTAGGGGTCTTGGACGTGCCCGCCGACATTTTGGGCCCCGACGCTGCAGGCTTCTTCGCGAGCAGCTTATCCAAGAGAGCCTTATTCCAACCAGCCATCGGTCAGTTTTTGTGTTCGCAACAACGGAGGAACTTCAAGGCAAGGTGATCCAGATGAGCCCAGTTTCGGATTATTTATAGCTTTCAACAGCGCCAGGTTTGGGTCATTGTATCCGCGGCTACCAGTTTACTTTATCGAAGTCCGCGCAGACTTAAAAAAAGTGTGAGGATTATGTTAACTCGGAATCGTGCGACCCTAGCCGCAGCCAGAGCCAGTCAAGTCCAGTCAAAGCGAGCCTCAGTGTACCCGTAAGGGCGGTTACATTGCTTGTAACCGCATACCCATTCCAGCCTCAGCAGGGCGGGCGGTTACATCCTAAATAACCGCTCCTCCATTTCTCAAGTCTTAGCAGTCGTAGTCCTGAGACATTCGGGTGAACACCTTGGGTGTCCTCCGCCGATCTCCTCAACTAGTAGCAGCTGGTGCGTATACAGCCTGTTGTAACCGCACAAGCTCCCTCTCTCTCCAGCCTAGATTCTCCTGTTCCCCAGGCAGCTGACATTTATTGCAGCATTAATTGTCTCAACCGTCTGGACAGCCCACCCTTTGGTATAAATGGGGGGTCATGTGCTTATAAGGTACACGGAACTTGAGCCAGAATCTGCCCTGTAGTAGGTGCGGTTACAAGTTCTAAGTCTCCATCGGTTTGCCTTGAGTCCTCTCATGTTCGCCTGTAATAGCTCCTTTTATAAAATAATATTGTCCGCAGCAAGTGGTATTAGTCGTTGCGGGCATATCTGGTCTTCACCACTGCTAGCGGCAAGCTCCCTTTTTTGTGCTCTGCTCGCCCAACCCTCAAGAGTTAGTAACTGATTCATTGCGGTTCCTGATATCCCTGTTACTCTTTCGACTCGTCGCTAAGTGTGGAAGTTGGTGACAATTTTGGCACCAACATTCCGGATCTTTCTGAGGAGCAACTCTATTTGTATCCTCTGTTATCCATTGTTCACTATAATATCTAGTAAAATAACCAAAAATTATTATGTTAAAAAATTAATAATATAAAGGCATCAAAAAATAAATTTGTAATTAAAAAATAATTACCTTGAATCTAATGAATGTGCAAAGCAATGAAATGAAGTATTATTCTTGTTCCAACGATCGATCCACAAGAATAGCGTTAACTGATTAAAAACTAAAATTGAAGATACAAGCTCGACCCAACATCCAAGCATTGCACATAAACTAAAATTGATTAATAATAATAAAAGTATCATAAAGCATAACCCAGCATACAAGCATATATAAACTAATTGCGTATGGCAATGAAAAGTTGAAAACTAAAGGCATTGCATAGAACTAAAATAGTGAAATGAGAGCCTTTAGTTTTTTCAAGAAAAAACTAAAAACCTACTATAATTTAGGGTGATTTCAGCATAATATGATTGTATTTTTTCTTTCTGCAATATATATAGATTTAAAAAACTACTATAACTTGATCACTTGTAAACTATAGTAGAAAAAACAACTATAATTTGATCAATTGAAATTTCTCAATCAGTAAACTAGGAAGAATGAAAAAGACTTGCAGAAAAAACAACTATAGCAGAAGAAAAAAACTGTAGATGTTCTAGATGATGGAAAGAATCAAAATTAAAGGCATTGCATATACCTAAATAGTGAAATGAGAGCAAACAATAAAAATGTTTCATAGGAATGATAAAGAAATCGTGAGGAACCATCGGCGTCGAAGAGCGGGTGGAGTTCGGAGCAGAAGGCGTGAGGAAATGTTACGCGCACGCGCCATCTCTTTTATTATTACTGTTTTTCGTTAATTGTCTTAGGGTTGATGTGAGCCCCCTCCTCCCTATATAAGGAGGAGGTATGGGAGTGTTAGTTTTATCTTTGGATCATTAGGGATTTAGGCTCTCATTTGAGAGAGGGATCATTGGATCTTGGCCGGACTTCGATCTGGATTGTATCCGTGTTCTTCTTCGATTAATGCAACTTGTTTCTTGTTCATATTATTTGGTCCGACCTGCCGCTCCGCCCGCTGACCTAGCCGCCGGAGTCTTCCTCTCAGCCGAGCTTTTTCCCGTGCCAACCAGATCGTCGCATTCCGCCAGCAATCCCGCGTGCGCTTACCGCCAGTGTCCCGCGTGCGCTTTCCGCCAGCGATCCGTGAAAAAGAGCCGCCAACCGCATTTCGCCAGCGATTCCGCGTGCGACTTCCGCCAGCGCCCCGTTGCCGCTTGCGCTTTCCGCCAGCGCCCCGTTGCCGCTTGCGCTTTCCGCCTGCGTCCCGCGTGCACCTGCCGCATTCCGCAAGCGATCCCGCGTGCGCTCTCCGCCAGCGTCTCGTGGCCGTCCCGCTCTCCCAGATCGGCCGACCCGCTCTCCCCGCCGCCGACCCGGCCCCGTGCGGGCCAGATCTGCCCCGTGCCGCACCAATCCGCCCCGTGAAAACCTCCAACTCGGAGCAATCGTCCTCATATGCCAAAGAGCCGGATGGAAGCCCGCGTGGAAGCCCTCGAACACTCCCTCGCCACCATCAACTCTCGTCTCGAGGCACAGAACGAGCAGTTCACCTCGATTCTGACCATGCTCCAGAAATTGCAGCCCACCCAGCACTCCGGGCCCTCTACCACCTCTGTTGTGGGATCCCCCAGCACCGTGCTTCCCGATGCTTCCGCAGCGGTGGAAGTGCCTACCCCACCGTACCGTGGACTTGACATGCCTACCTTCAACGGGGTTGATCCCCTCGGGTGGATTGCCCGCGCCGAGCAGTTCTTCGACATTCACCAGACCGCGCCGACACAACGGGTCTCCACCGCAATCATCGGCATGGAAGGGTCGGCCCTCCATTGGGTCCGTTGGCTCCGCCAGACCTCTCCCGACCTCACCTAGCCAGCTCTCTCTGAGGCCCTCATTCAGCGGTATGACGCCCGCTACTCCGGCCCCATGATCGAGCGACTTTGCGGGGTCCGTCACACCGGCTCCATTGACTCGTACATTGATGCCTTCGTGGAATTAGTCACCCACGTCCCCGGTCTTCCCCCAAACCATTACTTGGGATTCTTCATGAACGGCTTGCAACCCCACTTCCGATGCCGTCTCCGCACTCTCCAACCGTTAACGGTTCACCACGCCATTGACCTCGCCCCCCTGGTGGAGGCAGAATTTCTCGCAACGTCCGACGACATTCCTTCCCCGTCACCTCCCTCTCGGCATCCTTCCTACACACATTTCTCGGCCAATCCGAAACCTACACCTCCGCCACCTCCTCTGCCCCGGCCATCATTGATGGGTCCTCGCAACAACCGACCTGTCCCTACCCACCGCCTCTCCAACCAGGAGTACAACGACTTACGAAGCAAGGGCTTGTGCTTCCGCTGCAAGCACCCCTACTCCCCTGGTCATGAGTGCTCCGTGAAGGAGTGTCGTGTCCTCATCGGCGACGACGTGGGTGCGCTCTCCGCCGCAGACTTCGACGCCCTGCTGCTCTCGGACGGACTACCGCACGACGCCCCGGGCACCTCGACGGCATCCCACTACTGACCGGCGGACGGCGCTCCGACCTTGGGGACAAGGTCGCTTTTCTGTCAGGATGTATTGTTACGCGCGCGCGCCATCTCTTTTATTATTACCGTTTTTCGTTAATTGTCTTAGGGTTGATGTGAGCCCCATCCTCCCAATATAAGGAGGAGGTATGGGAGTGTTAGTTTTATCTTTGGATCATTAGGGATTTAGGCTCTCATTTGAGAGAGGGATCATTGGAGGAACCATCCTTCTTGATCTTGGCCGGACTTCGATCCGGATTGTATCCGTGTTCTTCTTCGATTAATGCAACTTGTTTCTTGTTCGTATTAGGAAATGTCTATGTCGAAGAAGAGCAGGAAGCCTGAGGAGCAGGGAGTAGAGAGCAAGAGGCGTGAGAACCCGTCGACGTCGAAGAGGACAACGAGGCGTGAGGAAATGATGACATCGGGATTTGTTTTGAATATGAGGCGTGAGGAGCTGGAAATATCAAGATTAGGTTATGAGAAGTCGTCGAGATATAAAATATCCCTTCCGCTTTTCGTTGTTACTTGACGCGAAACACGTATCGGGATACGTGTTTCATCCTTTTTTATTATTTTTTATTAAATTATAATGTAGGGACGTTTCGGAAAACACGTTTCTGTGCGTTTCCGAACGTTTCCCATCCCTGATACGTGTTCGAGCCGATACGCGAGACATTTTTAAGTCTACGTGCTTCATAGACAGTCCTTACCTTGGAGCGGCGGAAAGTCTTCTCTGCATTACTTCGAGGACATGTAGTCTTCATTCACCGGAGATGAATGCTTCTGAGCCGGAAAGATTGATGGAGATTGTTCGTGCGTCGTGTGAGAAATTATTGAGTCGACACATTTTGTATCGTCTGATGGACGATCAGAGCCAGTGATCTCGACCGGCTCGAATTTTCCTATTTTTATGTATTTTCTTTTATTTTGTTGTTGTTTTATTTTGAGAGTTAGGTCAAATTATTGTCGAGCAATCGTGGCCATGTTTGGGTCACAATATCCGCGGCTACCAGTCTACTTTTTCGAAGTCCGCATGGACTTAAAAAAGTGCGGGGATTATGTTAACCTGGAATCTTGCGACCCCAGCCGCAGCCAGAGCCAGTTCAGTCAAAGCGAGCCTCAATGTTCGGCAGTTAGGCTTGTAACCACAGACCCTTTCCAGCCTCAGCAGGGCGGTTACATTGCTTGTAACCACAGACCCTTTCCAGCCTCAGCAGGACGGGCGGTTACATCCTAGATAACCGCTCCTCCATTTCTCCAGTCTTAGCAGCCATAGTCCTGAGAGATTCGGGTGAACACCTTGGGTTTGCGCCGCCGATCTCCTCAGGTAGTAGCAGCTGGTGCGGATACAGCCGGTTGTAACCGCACAAGCTCCTTGCCCTCCACAACCCATCCCCCACTGAAATCCAACACGAAACACCCCATACCAACCCTGGCCAGTCGTTATCGCGTCCCTAAACCCTTTCGGACCCTCTAAAACAGCCTCCAATCTCCTTTAACAGTCCTAAATCAGCCCCAAACTGCAGCGTCTACACTTCCGGACAGCCACCACCACCACCGGGTCTTCCCACCACCACCGACATCAATTACGAGGTGAGCTTTTATATTTCAGTTTTCATTCCCCTATGTTGTTCGAATAATTATTCATTGCTAACAACATTTAGCTTAGATTGATTTGATTGTTGTATCTCTTTATAGACGTGCAATATTTATTCGCTTCGCATTTCAATTTTAGTGCACTCTCAATTTATTTTGCAATAGTCGTCTAATTACTAAACTTGATTGTTTGTGCTTAATTGAGATTAAAAGCACGAGAATTTTAAAATTAATATTGTTTAATTAATTGCACGTCGGAACTCATTGTATGATTGATTCATTCACATTCGCATTAGGTTTAAGATTTATGTCGTAGGATTGTGTGTGTTTGCATTTCTCTCGCAATTGAGGATTGTTGTTGGGTCTTTTGCATTTAGTTGAAATTATTTGCATGACATCTAGGGTTAGGGAATCGCTCAATCGCGTTCACCTATAGATTCGTCCTGTGTCACTTATTATCAATCAAGATCACTTGATTTTAAATTTGCATTACTTGTTATATTCCGTAGCGTATCTAAATAAAAAATATTGTACAGTATTAAATATATTTCAGACTTTTTTTATACTTGTTAGTAGTAGTCTGATATGTGTTTCGTCATGTAGTGTACATATCTTGTACTGGGGCCTCCATCTATATAAGAAGCTCCTTACGTGGTGAGATCATTATCTTTTAAGTGTTAGTCATTTGATCTCTCTTTGGAGAGGAGAGTACTTTGGACGATCCAGTTTCATGGTGATTGGTGGGAGTGTCTCCTGAGTTGTATTTTTTATTTCATGCAATGCAATTTCTTATTTGTGTTCTTGGTCACGATACGACGTAGCTAGCCCATAAAAATTGGTCTGACCTGTCACTCATTTAGAGTTTCATCCGAAATACTAATTGGATCCCTATTCCAACCACGATGTCGATTCAACCCGGTTCCGCGCGATTCCGGCAGAGCCTGCGTCTTCGCAACCGGTCGCGACCTTCCCGCACATCCCGCTTCTGCTTCTAGTGCGGACGCCGATCCCAGAGTCGTCGATCTCCGTCTGCTCCAGTAATTCCAGTGTTGTCTTCAAGTTATTAAAGGCGCAATGCGCACCAAGGAGCAAAGGGGTCTTGGAGCCTAAGCGCAAGGCTCAAGGCGCAGACGCGCACCTGACGAAGGCAAGGCGCAACCACATTCATTTTAAAAAATAAGCATCAAACATCAATTCATCTTCTTGATCAGATTTTTCATCTATTCTACTCTTTAATCATTTATTACTATCATTTATATCTCTTAAAAAATAGAATTAATATGGTCACTAGCAGGTTCGCAAACACTAAATCATGAGAAAAATATTGAGTTCTTATATTTTTTCTTTCTTTCTTTTAGAAAAAAAAAGGTTTGCAACAGAAATCGCATCCAGACGCGCATTTTTATGCTCCAAAGGGGCAAAAAAAGCGCACGAAGGCGCAAGCCTCTAGGTCTGTTGAGTCTGGAGCCTTAGGCGCGCCTTTAATAACATAGCCACTAGCAGGTTCGCGGATCCCAGAGTCGTGGACCTCCGTCTGCTCCAACAATTCCAGTACCGCCCTCTACTTCCAGCAGCGCCTCCACCGATTCCAGAACCCGTCGACCTCCGTCCAACGCCACCTTCTGCTTCTAGCAACGCTTTCGCCGATTCCAGAGATCATCGACCTACGTCCAGCGCCATATTCTGCTTCCAGCACCTCCTGCCGCGCTCGCTCAGCGCGGACTGTTTATACGGCCTTGGCGCCACTTTCTGCGCTTAGTTGTCGCCCCCCCCCCCCCCCCAATTCAGCCCCATAGCAGTTGTCTACCTTCGACCCAGTTGCTCAATGCCCCGTACACGTTCAATGGACCTCCACGCCGACGAGGACGCCTCCGCGATCACTCATTGCATGGATCAACTTGAAGCACGGCTTGAGGATTTCACTCTCCTCGTTCGAGAGCTCGCAGCCACGACGGTAAACCTCCCACCGGCCCCTCCGCCACCACGACTGCAACCCTTTCGGCCCGTCCCGGACTACATGAGGTTTCTCCACCCTGCTACGGACATCCACCCGGCCCATCTCCGTCGGATTGAGATTCCTGTGTTCGGTTGCACCGACACCCTCGGTTGGATCCCGTGCTCCGAACAGTTCTTTGACCTTTAGTCCACCCCCACCAACCAGAAGGTTCCACTGACCACTATCTATATGGAGGGTTCGGTGGTCCATTGAGTATGTTGGACGCGCCAACAGGTTACTGACCTCTCCTGACCCACGCTGAAGGAGGAACTCCTCCTCCACTAAGACACCCGCCAGGTGGGCAATGCCTACGAGCGCCTTAGCTCTGTGCGCCAGTCCGACACTGTGGCCACCTACATTGACGAGTTCATCGAGGTCGCCATGCACGCACCCGGCTTATCCCCCGACCACTACCTTGGGTATTTCTTTGGGGGTCTACAACCCCACCTTCGGGCGCGCCTCCAGGTCCACAATGTGACTCCTCTTTCCCACGTCATGGAGAGAGCTCGCTGCCTGGACGAGGAACTCTACAAGGCCCAGTCATGCTCCTCTTCCCGCCCACCCCACCAAGCACTGTCATTGCCTCTGTTGACGCCAAAATCTTCGGCGCCTCTTCCCCGCTTGGATCACCTGCCCTCACTTGGTCCCCCGCTGCTAGGCCCTCCTCCGCCAGTTTCGCCGCCCCCGCCTTTACTGGCGCCCCGACGACCACACTGCTTACCTCACAAGCAGTACCTCGAGCTTCGCTGCAAGGGTCTTTGCTTTCGCTTCCAGTAGCCGTAGTGGCTCACCCACATCTGCGCTTTCAAAGACTTGTGCGTGCTAATGGGATTTGAAGACGACGATCCTGAATTCAGGGACGTGAATCCCCTGAGGCTCGTGGATGACCCCTATGGACCCCGACCTTGAAGACAAGGCCATTTTCGAGAAGAGGGGGTGTTGATATGTACTTTGTCATGTAGTGTCTTTATCTTGCAGTGGGGCCTCCATCTATATAAGGAACCCTTTAGGTGGTGAGAACTTAATCTTTTGAGTGTTAGTCATTTGATCTCTCTTTGGAGAGGGGAGTACTTTGGAGGACCCAGCCTCCAGGTGTCTTGGAGGGAGCGTGTCTCTCAAATTGTTTCTTTTATTTCATACAGTGCAATTTCTTATTCTGGAATATGCATGACTCATTGTTTGTAAACTTGTTATACTTATTATTTACTTTAGAATATATAAATATACTTATATATTTTAATTTGTGAGATACTGAAATCTAATATTTTAAAATATCTATGACATCCAACATGTAGTCGACATTTGGTACTTACAATATTGGGTGCGATAATGAAATTGTACTACAACAACACTCAAGCCTTTATCCCACCATAGTGGGGTCAGCTATATGGATCCTCTGTCGCCAATGCGCCCTATCTTTAATCATAGTCTCACTAATGCCTAGTACATCATGTCTTTCCTTATAGTTTCACTCCAAGTCTTTTTTGGTCTACCCCTCCCCCGTTTAACATGTCTAGTGACTAAACTCTCACAACGCCTAACGGGTGCCGCTAATGGTCTCCTATGTACATGTCCGAACTATCTTAAACGAGCTTCTCGCATCTTCTCAACAATTGGCGCCACTCCTGTCTTATCCCTGATACATTCATTCCTAATTTTATCCAGTCTCGTGTGACCACACATCCACCTAAGCATTCTCATCTCCGCAACTCCCATTTTTGCTTGTGAACACCATTCACTGCCCAACACTCATAACCGTAAAGCATTGCTGGTCTAATTGCAGTACGATAAAACTTGCCTTTAAGTTTTAATGGTACTTTACGATCACATAAGATCCCAGACGCGCCTCTCCACTTCAACCAACCTGCTTGGATTCTATGTATCACATCTTTATCTACACCTCCAGCTTTTTGAACTATTGATCCCAGATATTTAAAGCACTCACTGCAGGAAATATCTTGGTCACCCAATTTAATGACGGAGTCTTCTGACCTTCTTACACCACTAAATTTAAGCTATATATACTCCGTCTTTGTCCTGCTCAACCTAAAGCCCTTCTTTTCTAAAGTGTCTCACCAAGATTCAAGTTTCGCGTTTACACCCTCATGTGTCTCATCGACCAAAACAATATCATCTGCAAATAATAAACACAAGATGATATTGTTTTGATAATGAAATTGTACTAAAGCTTCAAAAAAATTGGTGTTCCATTCTCGAAGTAAATTAAAGTTCAATACCACATTGTTAGAAAGGTGGTTGGATGCAAAATGATTTTAGAAAACATATGAAGCGGAGATCAAGTGAGAGATGTCTTCATTAATGCCGTTTGTAGGAGAAAAGTTTTGGATGTTTAGAAATACATTGGATGATGGACAGTAAGCATGTACTAATAGGAAGCAGTGCATGCTTACAGATACATGGACGCTATTTTTTTTTTGTTAGTCGAATAAAGAAGTGGGTGTACATAGCCACTTTCTAGCAGTTGTGTTGCTTTTTTAATTAATAAAAATTATCAGTTTTTGTCTAGTAGTCATAGGAATTTGTTATTAGAAGTTAAATATTTTCTCTATAAATATATAAGTTGTAATCTTTATATGTATGTTAAATTAAAAGCAAAAAATTCTTATTCTTCCACTTGTTTTTCGGTTGTTCGATTGATCATGTCCTTCATCTTCCACAAAATTCCCTTTTTCGTAGCATTGCGTTGCTTCTAATAAGAGTGTGCTTTAGTGCATAAGACAACGCTGCTACGCATATATAATAATTTAAAAGAACAATAAACTGTTCATAGACTTGCAATCACTTTCGATAGAGTAACAAATCCATACAAAGATTTTAAATCTGGAAAGAATACCAGTGTCCAAAAGCTCTCCAAATGTTGCAGCACACGCATCTCTTGTCCCAACAAAAGATTTACAGATTCAGCTAAACAAAAGGCATGCCAAATATGCAGTACTTAACAATAATTCTCACATACTTCTCAAACCCTTTATATCTTCCAAAACTAATATCTCAATGAACGGATAACAGAAGAACTGCTAATTCTAATCAACTCTGCACATTACAAACATTATTTTGAAATAAATACAGGAATACATTGCATTGTATTTGTTCTATAATAATGCCTAACTATCAATATGTGTATGTCGATTTTGGACCAACAAAAATTAATGCAAAGATAAGAGATTCAACAATCAAAACAGGCTAAACAGACAGATCTAAAAGGGAAACCTATCTTTTGTTCAAGCAAATCCCGAAAGAAGAGTCCCAGATTAGTCTCCTCCTTTATATCCTCTGCTGAGATTCAATCAACAAAGCATTAAACATAATATGTAGGGCTGCCTCATACACAATAGATTTATAGTGCATTCCATCAATTGTGCACTGTTCCCCACAGTTCCAGCTCAATGATCCAATGTCCAGTAACAGAAAGTGCCCACCAGATTGCATAAACAAGCCACTGTCATGAACCTCCTGCTCATATGCTTCCCAGACCTTCCTACTCATCTTCTTATTCTTTTCTTCAGTATTAAGCATCGAATTCACCAATGTTGGCATACCAAGCCAGAACATGTGTGGTGGCTGTGAACGTAATCCTGATGAGGAAGGAGAAAACATTGATGCGGCTGACCTGCGCACAGAAGCTAAAGCCTCGCCATAGTCCGATGCGTTGTTCGTATGAAGCATGTGCCAGAGACCGGAACCAGAAATAAGAACCTCCGGCAACCTGATGCTGTCATGGAACTGCTGGATCACAGAAGTGATGTTGGACTCATATGGAGACCACACAAAATCTAGCTTCACGGCGTATTCAGAGATCATAATATGATAGTCACTGTGTCGGCGGAATAGATCCCCTTCCACATCTTCCATGACCGAGCGGTCCAGTAATAGCCGCAGAAGGGCAAGTACGAAGAGGCGCGCTTGTGAGTCTCCGGAAACGACAATCCACGATCCGTTTAGAAGCTCGCCGGCGTACGATCGAGAGAGTTTCTGGAAATCACAGTCGTCGGATCGCGATCGGTTAGGCAACCAATCAAAAGAAGAAGGGGAGACCGGCGGGAGGAAGGAGACATCGTGCAGAAAGGAGACGCAGGACGACGGTCGAAAGGGCGGAGAGGAAGAGGAAGAAGGCGTGAGGGAGGAGATGAGGAAGTGAGAGGCGGCGGGGAAGTAGGGAGCAATGTGGATGCAGATGGCGAGGGTGATGAAGAGCGCCCCGCTGAAAAAGAGCATCTTATTGCGGCTGAGATGCCATCCGGCCATGCCCATAGGGACGAAGAGGACAACGCAGGCGGCGAGCACGCCAATCTGCGCCGCCGCCACCATGGATCTACGCCGGCCGTTACAGCTTCGGTGAGATCATAGAAGCCGTTGAGTGCGCGATAGCAGGGGAAGTGGGATCCGGTTGAAGTGGGGGCGTAAGGAGGTAAAGAGATATGGAAACCATCAATACGAACAAGGAACAAGCGGCCATATGAAGCAAACTATTAGCTTGAGAAGACCTATCCATCATCCTAGGAGGTCTGTTTGGGAGAGCTCTGGCGGCTGGAGAAGCTCTTTCCCGGCCGCCAGAGCTGTTATTAAAGTCGTTTGGGACAGTTCCCTAAAGAAATCGTGTTTCAAAGAGCCGCTCCCAGCGCTCTTATCCGAAAGCCCCCTCCCCCTGCGTTCCGCTCTCAGGAAGCGCGCTGGAAGCCCGCGATTCTTTTCCGACCTACCATTCCGACGCTCCTCCCTGTTGATTTATCCCGATCCCGCGACCCGATCTCTTATCAGTGCCCATCGCCGCTCCCTCCTCCGCCGCTTCCCCCTCCATTTCCGACGCCGACGACGGGCCTTCTCCCGATCCAGTCGTGCCCTAGCATTCCGACGCCGACGACGGACCTTCGCCGATCTTCTTCCTCCCAGATCCATCCATTCGCATAGTGTTCTTCCTCCCCGAGCCCGACTCCAGAGCCCTAGCTTCATCGGCGTTGATTTGGCACAGGTGAGCTTTGTTTCGATTTTGGGTTTGATTTCTGATTTTGCCTCATATTTCGATTTGTATATGTATGTGATGTGCGTATTCTTGTGTGTGTGTTGTTCTTGTGTGTGTTTCTCCAAACAGCTAAATTAGAAAATCGCTCTTCAAAGCGCACTTCTGCACAGAACACACAAACACTCTGCAGCTTTTCAAAACTGCTCCCCAGAGAGCTCTTTTAAAACAGCTCTATCCGGACAACAGCTTTTCAATCCGCTGGAGCTGTCCCAAACAGACCCTCATCTAAAATTAAGAATCGATTCATCTTCGTTCGGTTCTGATTTTTGAGAATCGGGATTGATTCACGTACCTCAGATATATAATCGGATCGGAATCGAAAAAATCGGTTCGATTCATTTCCCGGCCTGTGCTTTATAATTCATTTCCTCGTTCTACCCGTACATCATAATTTATTTCCACACTTTTTATATCAATAAGTATTTTAAGTATTAAACAATTAATTTCTAGATTCATATATTTTATCTTATTGAAAGAGTTATCTTAATGTGATTAATATTTGAGAATAAAAATCATTCATTCAATACATGTCCAATAAATAAAACTTGCTCAAAATATACACATGAAGTAATATACAATGAACAAGAGAATAAATTAGTAGCAATAACCGATTCAGACAATTCTAAAATTTCAAAGACCTAATTTCAATAATCGTTTCTAGGTCAGTTCTAGAATGCCCAAACAGAGAACTGACTCGAACTACTCAGTTCTAATTTTTTTGGATCCCGAACCAAACCAAGATCTATAAGAATTGATCTGAACCGCTCAGTTCGGTTTGGTTCTTGATTCTTTAGTTATTTTTGCACACCTCTAATCCAGCCTAATCACTGAAACAAGTATGTTTTTTGGCAAAATTTTGGCTTTCGTTTTTTTAAATCTAAGTCCGAATTAATCATGTAATGATATGTGGCGCAATCTCAAATGTGAAATAATAAATTGGTTTTCGAAAAATGACAAACGTCGTGTCCATTCTTGCTGCTTATGAAAATTTTTATTCGACGGTTCTCCGACGACTTCGACTTGACTCTATTTAAGCGAAGGAAGCTCTCACACTATCTTCAACAATCTTTATAACTCGCAGCGGCGGTGGGTAGTCTTCGAATAGCTGTGATGACCTCGCCATCGGCATAAGAAATTAGTGAGTTCAATTGTAATTAATTCGTAGGTTTAGGATTTTTTTATCCCTCAATCCAATGTCAGTGATTAGTACTCACGGTTCATAGTGTATGATAATGATAGATTTGCATACTTTTTATTTCTAGATAATGCAAGTACACATATCGTTTAAGTGTATGATATGTTTATACCAATATCGTATTTCACAAAGCCCTTATCCCCCATTCTATTATCTTGTCGGAATAAAAAAAAAGATAGTTTTGATACATTGATCTTTTGTTTATAAAAGTAGAAAACTACGAGATAACATATAGTAATTTTGTTTTAAAGAAGATAATCATTTTCAATGGTGAATAAAATGGAATTTTCTGTAATCAATTTAAAGATCTATCTTCTATTGAACTCGATTTCTCTAGACCACGAGGATTTCACACACCTCTGGTTTTCTTGCGCAGGACAGCCAGAGGACTGATTTTAGGTTGAACCAACTGAGATTTGGACTTGCTAGAAACCCCTAAAGATCATCTTATCGTTCTGTAAACCTTAATGCTTGACATTGACATCAAGACAGGAGATTTATGGCGTGTGATCGAATTCATAAGCGTACACAAAATCATATGGAGCCTACGAATAATGGATATGATAACAATAGTCTGGTTCTATTGACTCAATATATTTTAGACACAGATAAATCATTGAAAAGCGATGAAAACAAATAAGAATATAGATTTGAAAGATTAAAGTTAAGTTTACATCATTCAAAAGACAGATATACACGATAATATAAACAAAATACATACAAAATACAAAAAGTTCATATGAGGGAGAAAGCATAATGAAAATATATATGAATTATACTACATAAGCCTCCTTTCTCCATGGGGTTTTCTTCTGTTTTTCCCTTTATGGTGTTCACATCTCTTCAAAGTTTTCGAGAAGAATGATGCTCGATCAAGCATACATCCTTCAAGGAGAAGTGATATTTATAGTTTGTAGACCATCGACCGAAAATAGGTCTACACGACCCGACAACACGGTCGTGTCGTGTGGCTGTTGATATATTATAGGGTAGTAGTCTAATTCACTTAGAGGGGGGGGGGGGGGGGGGGGGGGTGAATAGGTCTCTTTGATTTTCCTTTGTTGTAGCTAGCAGTTGTTAGATATAATTTAAAACAAAAGCACAACATAGAAAGCACATAGCTATCTATAGTGGTTCCCCAAGGCAGTGTGTCTATGGATAGTCCACTTTCTCTCTACACCTTTCTAATAGTGTGTAAGACCCCAGTGTTCAGGTGTAAAGAGTTCAAGAATATCCAAGCTAAAGAGCTAGCGCCAGCGCTAGGGCTAGCACCGGCGGTAGCTCGTATCGTCGAAGGGACTTGTGTGAATCGTCTAAAGCATCAAGATGAATCGTCGAGTGCTAGCGCCAGCGGTAGTGCTAGCGCCGGTGGTAGCTCTCTCGACAAATTTGTGTCCCGACGAATGTATTCCAATGAATCGTGTTGAGTGTGCGTGAATTCGACTCGTCGAGAGATAGTGCGAGCGCTAGCGGTAACGTTCTCGATGAATTCCTTAAGTGGATAAGTCGTACCGCCTCTGGGCTAGCGCCTGTGTTAGGAGGTAGCGTTTATGTATATAAATCCTTCAAGCCGTGGATTTTCCTTAATCTTTCTCACTTGGACTCTCTCCAAAGACAAGGGCAGAGGTCAGAAAGTGGAAGAAGGTACGCTTGACTAGTCAAGTCCGAGTAAAAAGATCTCTGGCGTGCTTGTGCCATCTTTGAGTCCGTGGAGAGGAATCTTGGTCCAATGGCACCAAAGTGAGCATCAAGGGTAACGATTCTCCTCCTTAATCTATGGACATGCTAGTCCTTTGATTTGTGCATAGTAGCAGGAAGATTTCCACTAATTAGTGGATAGGTTTCTTCTGACGGATCGATATGGTTTATCCCCGTAGAAATTGCATATAGATTATGGATCACTGTACGGACATATGCATACTGTGTGAAGCCCATATGGACAGGTTGGTCTGGATTTGTGATGTTGATATTGCTATATTGCACTCTGGAGAAGACTCCGAGTATGTATGCTTATTTTTGGGTTCTAGGTGGTGTGATGTGCTGCAAGGAGTCCGGGAGGTTACCTTCAGGAAATACCCGAAAGAGCTGGCAGAATTGCGTTCTGTTAGCTAGCGCCGGTGCTAGTGCTAGCGCCGGTGCTAGTGCTAGCCCCGGTGCTAGTGCTAGCGATACTGGGTATCACGTGGTGTGTTTGGAAATAGCCCTTGAGGTTGTTCTGATGACCCTGTGTGGTTGTCTTGTTGTCGGGCCGAGGGGAAGTTGCACCCGTGTTGGGTAGTTAACTTGCTCGGCAATATGAGCACGGGCACAAAGCTGAACCGAACCTGTCCCTTAGCTAGTCAGTGATGATGTCGCCCCTCTGTTTCACTGAAGGAGTTTTGGGAAAGGAACCGTAAGGTAGGCCAACCTTCACGGTAAAAACTCACAGTGACCATCCAAGTTGAAAAAGGACTTGTGGATGGAGCGTGCCTTGAGAGCATGATACGTGTGGTCTAGAGTCAACGTAAGTGGTGATTGTTTATATGCGGTGCTTAGACGCACCTGTGAAATATATGATGTTATACTGTGTGGCCCGAGCATTGGGTGGGGTCGTTATAATCTTGGTCAGCTAAAGCTGACCAGTTACCTATTTTCCCACTGCTTGGTGGATTGTGCTTTACAGGTCCTGGCAAGACGAGCAGGAAATAGCGGGTTAGAACCCCAGCTGATGCGCTTAGCTGGCTCTTGAAGGCCCAAGTGTTTTGAGTGCTTTTCATGTATTGTCGGCCAGCGTGCTGATGTTTGGAAAACATATAATATGAGAAACACACTTTGATGTATGGTTGTAGTGCCAAACTCTTGTATATATATTAGTCATTCCTATTTTGTATTGTGTACATGTGTATTCTGTTTCAAGATTTAATTAATTTATGCTTCCGCTTCTGCGTAATCTCTGAGACGTTGTTGGTTGGGTAACTGAATACGTAACCCTCTTGCTTGTTCACCATATATGTCGTGGGGTCCCGGACGGACCCACTGTTATATACTGTGCAACGGGTGTGGTGTTATAATTTGGTATCAGCTACGGGTCTCGTTCCCTTCCGTACGAATTCGTGGTTGAATTCCTGTAAGGGGTGGTGGGCATGTCCGTGTGTCACTGTTTAACTCATTTAAATAACCAGAATGTCCACTTAGGAATGCATTATATATATGTTTTAGCATGATTGTGGAACCTGCGCGTTCCTTGCTTGCTATTTTATTGCGCTAATAGTCACTAAATTGTGTCTGACATGATTATAGGTGACTAGAAGTGGTGCGTGGCAGTCCCAACCCCGACACACTACTGAGAGTAGTGCATATGCTGAGGTGCCTACGCCTCCCCCTTCTGCTGAAATGATATGGATGATAGCTGAAACTGTGTTTGTCATGATCAATGCGCAACCAAGAAGGCCTGTACAGCCTCCTGCCCTTAGGGTGGCCCCGGTGGCGGTTGCCGCAGTTGAGCCTATTGTGGAAAGACCAGTACCCACAGTATCGATCGAGGCGATGTGAGCGATAAACCCTCACTTGAAACAGTTTCTGAGTTTCCACCCTCCTACTTTTAAAGGGGTAGGAACGCCAATGCAAGCAGAGGATTGGCTGTCTCTGGTGAAGATAACCCTAACGGCTACAAAGACAAAGGAAAGGCAGAAGGTAACCTTAGCTACCTATTTGTTCGATGAAGAGGCTAGGTTATGGTGGGAAGGTTTGGAAAGGCATCAGTATGCCGACAGGCAACTGACAGGCATCTCGATGGAAGAGTTCTCGAGAGTGTTTTTGGCAAGGTATCTCCCTTCTGCTTAATGCATCGAAATGGAGAACCAGTTTCAAAGGCTGAATCAAGGGGATCAGATGGTGGAGGAGTACCTCCATGAGTTTACACGACATGGAAGGTATGCAGGCTCTTCCTTTGATGATGAAGAGCAAAAGACCAACCGATTCTATGAAGGTTTGCGCGATGATTTGCAGATGCTTCTGTCAGGGCTAATGACGCAGGGCTTTCTGAAGTTGGTAAATACTACAAGATCCCTTGAGAAGGATATGAATATGGTCCAAGCTAACAAGGATCGAGCGATGACAATGATGGAGCTTAAAGTACCAAGCTCTGTAAAATCTGGGTCCCGACGATTCAGAAAGAGGTCCAGGTTTTCAGAACCGGCTTCCTCTTCTGCTTTAGGAGCAATGACTGGATGAGGTCCAGTCACATGTTTTAATTGTGGCAAGGTGGACCACTTTGCTTGGGACTGTCGCGGTGGCAAAAAGGCAGCTGCGGCTTTTACGGTGGAGAAAGGGAAAGCAGCGGAGTCATCTGCATCCCACTACACTCCAGCTCAACTGCGGGTATATAATATTGGCCAGCAAGAGGCCATTAAGCAAAGTGATGTCGTGACAGGTATGATTTATTTTATAGCATTTAGTGCTTTATGTATTTATACCTTGTGTGTGATTGCCTGTATACCCTATTTGTATTAGGCTTTGTACTAATTCAGAATTGTCCGGCGAGAGCTTTATTTGACACTAGAGCATCCCACTCCTTTCTGTCTGAGGACTTCATACTGCATATTGGAGTGCCTTCATTCATGGAAAAGGACAGACTGGATGTCGTGTTTCCAAACGGATGTCAATACATGCGGACAGAGTTTGTTGTGTTCAGGTGCGGATAGGAATTTAGGAGTTTGACTTGGAAGAGTTGATGCAACCGATATCTGAGTTCGATGTGATCTTTGGCATGGACTGGCTTTCGAAGCAGTGTGCATGCATTGATTGCAACTTGAAGGAGGTCACACTGGGGCAGAATACTGAACGTGAGACTACATTTACCGGTTTGCGAGGATCGAACAAGATGTTGATATCTGCTCTCCAAGTAGTCAAGGCGGTTCGGAAAGGAACGGAGTTGTTATTCACGCTGTTGGAGACTTCTGAGCCAAAGCCCAGTTTGTGTGACGTTCCCATCATATCGGAGTATGCAGATGATTTCCCAAAAGATCTTCCTGGGGCTCCACCTCAGCGAGAGATTGACTTCGTTATTGAGTTGTTGCCAGGTTCCAAACATGTGGCACGCTCACTGTACCGAATTGCACTAAAGGAGATGGAGGAATTGAAAGTTCAGTTACAGGAGTTGCTAAAGCAAGGCTATATACGTCCAAGCTCACCCCCTTGGAGTGCACCAGCCCTTTTTGTGAAGAAAAAGGACGGAAGCTTGCGTCTATGTATAGACTACCGCGAACTGAACAAGCTGACGGAAAAGAATAAGTATCTGATTCCGTGAATCGATGATTTGTTCAATCAGCTGGTTGGATCGCCTGTGTACTCGAAGCTGGATTTGAAATCTGGCTACTACCAGTTACGGATTAGGGAATGTGACATTCCGAAGACGACGTTTAGTACCCGTTATGGGCACTTTGAGTTCACAGTGATGTCGTTTGGCTTGATGAATGCGCCATCGGTATTCATGGATCTGATGAACCGAATGTTTTGAGAGTGCCTAGACTGTTTTATTATTGTTTTCATAGATGATATTCTGGTATACTTTCAGTCGGAAGAAGAACATGCGATTCACTTGCGCATTGTATTGGATACCCTGAGGTGAAGTCAGTTGTATGTCAAGTTCTCAAAGTGTGAGTTTTGGCTGTCCTCTGTGGCATTCCTCGGTCATGTGGTAAGTGGAGAGGGCATTGCAGTGGATCCTACGAAGATAGTTGCGATACGGGTGTGGCCTGTGTTGTCTACCGTGGCGGAAGTCCGAAGTTTCTTAGGACTTGTCGACTATTATAGGAGCTTCGTAGAGAAGTTCTCGAGGATAGCTCTGCCTCTCACGAAATTGACTAGGAAAGATCAGAAGTTCGTTTGGTCGCCAGAATGCGTGCGAGCTTTTGAAGAGTTGAAGAGTCGTTTGACCACAGCGCCAATTTTATGTTCGCCATGTGGTACATAAGCCTTTGAAATCTATAGTGATGCGTCAGGGAGCGACTTAGGCTGCGTTCTTCTTCAGCATCGTCAGGTTATTGCTTATGGCTCTCGCCAACTGAAAGTGCATGAGAGTAATTATCAGGTCCATGTCTTGGAGCTAGCGGCCATGATATTCGCTCTTAAGCTTTGGCGGCATTACTTATATGGTGTGAAGATCGACATCTTTATGGACCATAAGAGCCTGAAATACCTAATAGATCAGAAGGAGCTGAATATGCGACATCGAAGGTGGATGGAGTTCCTGGGGGACTACACTTTCAAGATTCATTACACTCCCGGGAAGGGGAATGTTGTCGCTGATGCTTTGAGTCGGAGGGCTTCTGCACAAGCGAACTGGACTCAGATGCACGATGAGCGTCTGATCAGGGACTTGGAGTCCTTAGACATTGTTTGCGTTGACAAGAGAACCAGTGCCACAACATGTTTGAATTGGACGGAGGTACAGTGTGACCTTGTGGATAGAGTCCGATTGGCATTGGACCTTGATGAAAGTATGAAACGGTATGTGGTAGAGACCATGGATGAGTCGAATACCGAGTTCTCCGTTGAAGATGGTCTTTTATGGAAAGACAGTCGATTGTGCGTCCCCAATGTTTGTAAATTATGGGAGGAGTTGATGTACGAGATACACTTTACTAAGTACTCAATCCACCCGAGGAGCACAAAGATGTGCCAGGACATGAAGAAGTTATTCTGGTGGCCGGGTTTTAAGAAAGACATTGCCTTATATGTAGCCAAGTGTCACACTTGCGCGCTTGTGAAGGCCGAATGCCAAAAACCTGGAGGTTTCCTGAAGTCGTTACCGATTCCAGAATGGAAGTTTGATGACATATCTATGGATTTCGTGCATGGTTTGTCGAGATCGCAGTCCGGGAACGATGCCATTTGGGTGATTCTGGACCGATTGACAAAAGTCACACACTTCATTCCGAACCGGCGGGACAATTCAGTGGAAAAGTTAGCAAAGTTATATGTTGATAATATAGTACGATTGCATGGTGTGCCCCGTAGCATCGGAAGTGACCGAGATGAGCGCTTCACTTCAAATTATTGGAGGTTAATCCACCAACTGTTGGGTACCAAGCTAAAGTTTAGCACTGCCTTCCAACCTCAAACAGATGAGCAGACTGAACGGACCAACAGAACACTGGATGATATGCTCTGAATGTGCGCTTTGGATTTCGACAAGAAGGGGGGGAGATCATCTCTTTATGATCGAGTTCGCTTATAACAACAACTATCAAACAAGCTTGCAAATGGCGCCCTTTGAGGCCCTTTATGGTACAAAGTGTCGTACACCTTTGGCTTGGGCGGAGACGGGCAAGACTAATCTGTTTAAGCGAAAGGAAGTCGAAGATGCTACTTCGACTATTCGGACAATCCGGGAGAGGTTGTTGATTGCACAAGATAGGAAAGTGAAGTACTATAATACCAGACACAGGAACGCCGAGTTCGCCGTGGGCGACTGGGTTTATCTTAAAATTAAACCTTTCAAGGGTGTGTCAAGGATTCGACGCTTGAAAAAGCTGAGTCTGAGATACCTTGAACCGTTTGAGATACTGTAACGTGTTGGTGAGGCTGCCTATCGACTCGCTCTTTCGACAGAGCTGAGTAGTTTGCATGATGTATTTCACATCTCCGTGCTGAGGAAGGCTATGCAAGAGCCTACTCAAATGCTTGTGGATAATGTTCAAAGACCGATCGAAAGTGGGCTAGCAAGAAGGGTGAAGCCCATTCGGATTGAAGACACTAAAATCAAGCAATTACAGAACAAATCGATCAGAATTGTCAAAGTCTGTTGGGACAATTGCCGGCGTGAGGAGTTTTGTGGGAGCGAGAGTAGGCCATGCTTGAGGAGTTCCCTGAGTTGTTCCATTAAGGTACAATGTTAACTTTTGTATCTTTGTAGTTATTTGCACCATTAGAATTTCAGGACGAAATTCTTTTTAAGGGGGTGGGGGGGGGGGGGGGATTATAGGACCCAGTATTCAGGGACAAAGAGTTCAAGAAGATCTAAGCTAAAGAGCTAGCGACATTGCTAGGGCTAGCGCCGGTGGTAGCTCGTATCGTCGAAATGTTGTTTATCGTCGAAGGGACTTGTGCGAATCGTCGAAAGCAACAAGACGAATCATCGAGTGCTAGCGCCAGCTGTAGTGCTAGCGCCGGCGGTATCTCTCTCGACAAATTTGTGTCCTGACAAATGTATTCCGATGAATCGTGTTGGGTGCGCGTGAATTCGACTCATCAAGAGATAGCGCGGGCGCTAGCGGTAGCATTCTCAACGAATTCCTTAGGCGGCTAAGCTGTACCGCCTCTAGGCCAGCGCCTGCGTTAGGAGGTAGTGCCGGCGGCAGCGTTTATGTATATAAAGCCTTCAAGCCGTGGATTTTCCTTAGTCTTTCTCACTTGGACTCTCTCCAAAGGCATGGGCAGAGGTCAGGAAGTGGAAGGAGGTCTGCTTGGCTAGTCAAGTCCGAAGAAGAAGATATCTTGCGTGCTTGTGCCGTCTTCGAGTCCGTGGAGAGGAATCGAGGTCCGATAGCACCGAAGAAGCATCAAGGGTAACGTTTCTCCTCCTTATTCTCTGGACATGATAGTCCTTTGATTTATGCATAGTAGTAGGAAGATTTCCACTAATTTGTGGATATGTTTCTTCCGACGGGTCGATATGGTTTATCCTAGTAGAAATTGCATATAGAGTCTGGATCGCTGTACGGACATAGGCATACTGTATGAAGCCCATCTAGACAAGTTGGCCTGGATTGATGATGTTGATATTGCTATATTGCACTCTGGAGAAGACTCTGAGTATGTATGCTTGTTTTCGGGTTCCGGGTGGTGTGATGTGCTGCATGGAGTCCGGGAGGTTACCTTCAGGAGATACCCGAAAGAGCTGGCATAATTTTTGTGTTCTGTTAGCTAGCGCCAGCACTAGTGCTGGCGCCGACGCTAGTGCCAGTGATTCTGGGTATCACGTGGTGTGTTTGGAAATAGCCCTTGCGGTTGTTCTGATGATCCTGTGTGGTTGTCTTGTTGTCGGCCCGAGGGGAAGCTGCACCTGTGTCAGGTAGTTAACTTGCTCGACAATATGAGCACGAGCATAAAGCTGAACCGAACCCGTCCCTTAGCCAGTCAGTGATGAGGTCGCCCCTTCGTTTCACTGAAGGAATTTTGGGAAAGGAACCGTAAGATAGGTCGACCTCCACGGTAAAAGCTCATAGTGACCATCCATGTTTAAAAAGGACTTATGGATGGAGCGTGCCTTGAGAGCATAATACGTGTGGCCTAGAGTCGATGTAAGTGGTGATTGTTTCTTTGCGGTGCTTAGACGCACTTGTGAAATATATGCTACTATTACTTGCTTGCAGGGAAGGAGTACCACCACCCCGGGCATGGGGTGGGGTCGTTATAATCTTGGTCAGCTAAAGCTGATCGGTTACCTGTTTTCCCACTGCTTGGTGAATTGTGCTTTACAAGTCCTGGCGAGACGAGTGAGAAATAGTGGGTTAGAACCCCAGCTGCTGCGCTTAGCTAGCCCTCGAAGACCCAAGTGTTTTGAGTGCTTTTCATGTATTGCCAGCCTGTGTGCCGATATTTCGAAAACATGTAATATGAGAAACACACTTTAATGTATGACAGTAGTGCCAAACTCTTGTATATATATCAGTCATTCCTATTTTGTATTGTGGACATGTGTACTCTGGTTCAAGATTTAATTAATTTATGCTTCCACTTCTGTATAATCTCTAAGACGTTGTTGGTTGGGTAACTGAATATGTAACCCTCTTGCTTGTTCACCTTATATGGCGTGGGGTCCCGACCGAACCTACTATAATATACTATGCAACGGGTGGGGTGTTACACAGTGTGTTAGACAAGGCAACCTCCTCCAAACTCAGCTCTAAGAGCTTACAACACAGATCCCTCAGGATGTATGAGGTTTACTCCAAACTCTACCTCAGGCTAAACAACCCTACCAACTCAGAGTGCTCCCACTCCTACATCTCAGTAATCCCCCTAATTTCCTACATCAGGCCTATCAAGAAGCGTTACCTCAGATCTGCATAGAGATCCTATGCTCAAGCTTTCAGATCTACTTCTCAGGCTCAACAACCCTACAATCACTCAGGCTCCACAACCTTACTACTCAGGCTTACCAGCCCTACACCTCAGGCAAAATGCCCTACAGACTCAGAACACAAGTGTTCTTACAATGGTAATAAGTTATGCTTACAACAGATGACAGTTAGATGTATCATTCAGCTTTTGTCTTCTCTTGTGGATGTTCTTCTGATGCTGACTTAAAGCAGGGCTGAAATGTAATAACTTCAGACCTTGCTCCTATCCGACCCTTCTCTTCAGAAGATGAAGAAAGATCAACTTTCTCTCCTTCAATGAATCAGGAAAAGCTATCTTCTCTCCTTTTATTTGCTTGCAGGTTCAGGAAGCAGGAAGGAGATCACTTGTGGAAGCCGTCAATGGAACAGTGAAAATCTTTCTCCACTTTTCAGCACACCTTCTATAATGCCCTAACTTGTTCTTTTATACTCTTATCCAGCCGCAACGGCTCTAAGAAGGCCCCCGTCACAACATGGAGGGTAATAGAATACTTTATCTTGCTTTACAACTGTTTGCGATAAAATCAGATCCCGCCAGTGTATTATTCAAATATGAATCTGTCTCAGCGGTTGGGCTGAGACCGTCTTCAGTCTCAGCGGATGATTCTGTCTTCGTCTCAACGGATCCGTTGAGACAGATAGCCTTCTCAGCGGATTCTATCTAACTGCAGCTCAGCTGAGCCAGCCCCCTTCTCAGCGGCTCCTGGCCCCATCTTAGCAGTTCAGCTGAGACAGTGAAGTCTTCTCAGTGGTTTTATCAGTAAAACCACAGAACTTACTCCAAAGTTTGGAACAATCTAACCCTTCATATACATGATGTATACTATGGTTTATCAAATACAATATGTACTTAATATTGAGTGTGATGCCTCTTCAAATCAAGGGAACATTGAAGGCAATATTCCCAAAAATCTTCCCCTATTTGAAGAAGGCAGAACATACACCAATGCTAAGATACATAACCACAAAAAGAACTATCATGACACTATATGAAATAACATTCATGATAACATAACAAGTATTTGTTAACAGAAAATGAGCATTAGGGAAAATATCATGACAAGTTATAAGATGGTCATGCCAACATAACAATATAGCAATAATATTGTTCAACACATATATGCACCAGAGAATATGTAAAACATTAATATAGAACTTTATTAAGCATAACTAATGATGGCCTATAATATAGGATAATATATCAACCATTCAGAAACAATTTCATTTATGGCAAAGTGTTGATACATTGTTCAGTTTACATTTTGATTTAATGAAAAACTAAATTCATAAATTTAAGTTTTTCTCCTTTGCTGAAGTTGAGCATTCAACATCATCATCAACAACCCCCTTTCCTTTAGCAGCAGCCTCCTTTACTTCAAGAGGCAAGAAAACAAAAGGAAGCTAGCTGAAATCCCACTCCAAACTCTACCTCAGGCTAAACAACCCTACCAACTCAGAGTGCTCCCACTCCTACATCTCAGTAATCCCCCTAATTTCCTACATCAGGCCTATCAAGAAGCGTTACCTCAGATCTGCACAGAGATCCTATGCTCAAGCTTTCAGATCTACTTCTCAGGCTCAACAACCCTACAATCACTCAGGCTCCACAACCTTACTACTCAGGCTTACCAGCCCTACACCTCAGGCAAAATGCCCTACAGACTCAGAACACAAGTGTTCTTACAATGGTAATAAGTTATGCTTACAACAGATGACAGTTAGATGTATCATTCAGCTTTTGTCTTCTCTTGTGGATGTTCTTCTGATGCTGACTTAAAGCAGGGCTGAAATGCAATAACTTCAGACCTTGCTCCTATCCGACCCTTCTCTTCAGAAGATGAAGAAAGATCAACTTTCTCTCCTTCAATGAATCAGTAAAAGCTATCTTCTCTCCTCTTATTTGCTTGCATGTTCAGGAAGCAGGAAGGAGATCACTTGTGGAAGCCGTCAATGAAAAAGTGAAAATCTTTCTCCACTTTTCAGCACACCTTCTATAATGCCCTAACTTGTTCTTTTATACTCTTATCCAGCCGCAACGGCTCTAAGAAGGCCCCTGTCACAACATGGAGGGTAATAGAATACTTTATCTTGCTTTACAGCTGTTTGCGATAAAATCAGATCCCGCCAGTGTATTATTCAAATATGAATTTGTCTCAGCGGTTGGGCTGAGACCGTCTTCAGTCTCAGCGGTTGATTCTGTCTTCGTCTCAACGGATCCGTTGAGACAGATAGCCTTCTCAGCGGATTCTATCTAAATGCAGCTCAGCTGAGCCAGCCCCCTTCTCAGCGGCTCCTGGCCCCATCTTAGCGGTTCAGCTGAGACAATGAAGTCTTCTCAGTGGTTTTATCAGTAAAACCACAGAACTTACTCCAAAGTTTGGAACAACCTAACCCTTCATATACATGATGTATACTATGGTTTATCAAATACAATATGTACTTAATATTGAGTGTGATGCCTCTTCAAATCAAGGGAACATTGAGGGCAATATTCCCAAAAATCTTCCCCTATTTGAAGAAGGCAGAACATACACCAATGCTAAGATACATAACCACAAAAAGAACTATCATGACACTATATGAAATAACATTCATGATAACATAACAAGTATTTGTTAACAGAAAATGGGCATTAGGGAAAATATCATGACAAGTTATAAGATGGTCATGCCAACATAACAATATAGCAATAATATTGTTCAACACATATAGGCACCAGAGAATATGTAAAACATTAATATAGAACTTTATTAAGCATAACTAATGATGGCCTATAATATAGGATAATATATCAACCATTCAGAAACACTTTCATTTATGGCAAAGTGTTGATACATTGTTCAGTTTACATTTTGATTTAATGAAAAACTAAATTCATAAATTTAAGTTTTTCTCCTTTGCTGAAGTTGAGCATTCAGCATCATCATCAGCAGCCCCCTTTCCTTTAGCAGCAGCCTCCTTTACTTCAAGAGGCAAGAAAACAAAAGGAAGCTAGCTGAAATCCCACTCCAAACTCTACCTCAGGCTAAACAACCCTACCAACTCAGATTGCTCCCACTCCTACATCTCAGTAATCCCCCTAATTTCCTACATCAGGCCTATCAAGAAGCGTTACCTCAGATCTGCACAGAGATCCTATGCTCAAGCTTTCAGATCTACTTCTCAGGCTCAACAACCCTACAATCACTCAGGCTCCACAACCTTACTACTCAGGCTTACCATCCCTACACCTCAGGCAAAATGCCCTACAGACTCAGAACACAAGTGTTCTTACAATGGTAATAAGTTATGCTTACAACAGATGACAGTTAGATGTATCATTCAGCTTTTGTCTTCTCTTGTGGATGTTCTTCTGATGCTGACTTAAAGCAGGGATGAAATGCAATAACTTCAGACCTTGCTCCTATCCGACCCTTCTCTTCAGAAGATGAAGAAAGATCAACTTTCTCTCCTTCAATGAATCAGGAAAAGCTATCTTCTCTCCTTTTATTTGCTTGCAGGTTCAGGAAGCAGGAAGGAGATCACTTGTGGAAGCCGTCAATGGAACAGTGAAAATCTTTCTCCACTTTTCAGCACACCTTCTATAATGCCCTAACTTGTTCTTTTATACTCTTATCCAGCCGCAACGGCTCTAAGAAGGCCCCTGTCATAACATGGAGGGTGATATAATACTTTATCTTGCTTTACAGCTGTTTGCGATAAAATCAGATCCCGCCAGTGTATTATTCAAATATGAATCTGTCTCAGCGGTTGGGCGAGACCGTCTTTAGTCTCAGCGGCTGATTCTGTCTTCGTCTCAACGGATCCGTTGAGACAGATAGCCTTCTAAGCGGATTCTATCTAAATGCAGCTCAGCTGAGCCAGCCCCCTTCTCAGCGGCTCCTGGCCCCATCTTAGCGGTTCAGCTGAGACAGTGAAGTCTTCTCAGTGGTTTTATCAGTAAAACCACAGAACGTACTCCAAAGTTTGGAACAACCTAACACTTCATATACATGATGTATACTATGGTTTATCAAATACAATATGTACTTAATATTGAGTGTGATGCCTCTTCAAATCAAGGGAACATTGACGGCAATATTCCCAAAAATCTTCCCCTATTTGAAGAAGGCAGAACATACACCAATGCTAAGATACATAACCACAAAAAGAACTATCATGACACTATATGAAATAACATTCATGATAACATAACAAGTATTTGTTAACAGAAAATGGGCATTAGGGAAAATATCATGACAAGTTATAAGATGGTCATGCCAACATAACAATATAGCAATAATACTGTTAAACACATATAGGCAACAGAGAATATGTAAAACATTAATATAGAACTTTATTAAGCATAACTAATGATGGCCTATAATATAGGATAATATATCAACCATTCAGAAACACTTTCATTTATGGCAAAGTGTAGATACGTTGTTCAGTTTACATTTTGATTTAATGAAAAACTAAATTCATAAATTTAAGTTTTTCTCCTTTGCTAAAGTTGAGCATTCAGCATCATCATCAGCATCCCCCTTTCCTTTAGCAGCAGCCTCCTTTACTTCAAGAGGCAAGAAAATAAAAGGAAGCTAGCTGAAATCCCACTCCAAACTCTACCTCAGGCTAAACAACCCTACCAACTCAGAGTGCTCCCACTCCTACATCTCAGTAATCCCCCTAATTTCCTACATCAGGCCTATCAAGAAGCGTTACCTCAGATCTGCACAGAGATCCTATGCTCAAGCTTTCAGATCTACTTCTCAGGCTCAACAACCCTACAATCACTCAGGCTCCACAACCTTACTACTTAGGCTTACCAGCCCTACACCTCAGGCAAAATGCCCTACAGACTCAGAACACAAGTGTTCTTACAATGGTAATAAGTTATGCTTACAACAGATGACAGTTAGATGTATCATTCAGCTTTTGTCTTCTCTTGTGGATGTTCTTCTAATGCTGACTTAAAGCAGGGCTGAAAAGCAATAACTTCAGACCTTGCTCCTATCCGACCCTTCTCTTCAGAAGATGAAGAAAGATCAACTTTCTCTCCTTCAATGAATCAGGAAAAGCTATCTTCTCTCCTTTTATTTTCTTGCAGGTTCAGGAAGCAGGAAGGAGATCACTTGTGGAAGCCGTCAATGGAACAGTGAAAATCTTTCTCCACTTTTCAGCACACCTTCTATAATGCCCTAACTTGTTCTTTTATACTCTTATCCAGCCGCAACGGCTCTAAGAAGGCCCCTGTCACAACATGGAGGGTAATAGAATACTTTATCTTGCTTTACAGCTGTTTGCGATAAAATCAGATCCTGCCAGTGTATTATTCAAATATGAATCTGTCTCAGCGGTTGGGCTGAGACCGTCTTCAGTCTCAGCGACTGATTCTGTCTTCGTCTCAACGGATCCGTTGAGACAGATAGCCTTCTCAACGGATTCTATCTAAATGCAGCTCAGCTGAGCCAACCCCCTTCTCAGCGGCTCCTGACCCCATCTTAGCGGTTCAGCTGAGACAGTGAAGTCTTCTCAGTGGTTTTATCAGTAAAACCACAGAACTTACTCCAAAGTTTGGAACAACCTAACCCTTCATATACATGATGTATACTATGGTTTATCAAATACAATATGTACTTAATATTGAGTGTGATGCCTCTTCAAATCAAGGGAACATTGAAGGCAATATTCCCAAAAATATTCCCCTATTTGAAGAAGGCAGAACATATACCAATGCTAAGATACATAACCACAAAAAGAACTATCATGATACTATATGAAATAACATTCATGATAACATAACAAGTATTTGTTAACAGAAAATGGGCATTAGGGAAAATATCATGACAAGTTATAAGATGGTCATGCCAACATAACAATATAGCAATAATATTGTTCAACACATATAGGCACCAGAGAATATGTAAAACATTAATATAGAACTTTATTAAGCATAACTAATGATGGCCTATAATATAGGATAATATATCAACCATTCAGAAACACTTTCATTTATGGCAAAGTGTTGATACATTGTTCAGCTTACATTTTGATTTAATGAAAAACTAAATTCATAAATTTAAGTTTTTCTCCTTTGCTGAAGTTGAGCATTCAACATCATCATTAGCAGCCCCCTTTCCTTTAGCAGCAACCTCCTTTACTTCAGCAGCTACCCCCTTTTCTTCAGCAACAGCTTTGATTTCAGCTAGCTTCCTTTTGTTTTCTTGCCTCTTGAAGTAAAGATAGGGATTGAGAATATATCTTGAAGGCATTCTCTTTGGATTGTGCTTCCTTACAAGATTTTCTTTGAAGGCCCTTTCCCTCTTGGAATTTCTTTCTAGACGCCTTATCCATTCTTCATCATGGTATATCCTGTCAATGTCCTTGCAGATTTGGCCATGGTTCAGCCAAGAATTCAGAATATTGCTTTTGGAGTCCTCACTCCAATACTCATAATCAGTGTTGAAACCAGAACTTGGTCTCTTGTGGAGATTGGGCCATCAACAAGTTGAAGGGCAGCTAACACTTAATGGTTCCTCGGAAGGAACAGACCGGAGCCTCAGAACTAGACACAGACCTTTAGTCGCAGCGAGGAGGTCCCACCGCACACCCGAAAGATCTTTGAGCGCTCCCCCTCCCAAACCAAAGCTGAGACTGGGCACCTTGGAGAGCCTAAGAGATAAACCGAGATAACCTAGGGAGGAGGAAGCTCAGAATACTGAGATTGGAATCCTCTCCAAAGGTGCCCTTCAAGGTCTATATATTGTTTTTCTAGCCTGTTCTGCTAATAGCGGGATTCCGCTTTACACTTTTACTATGTACAACCCAAGATGGTCTGCCAACAGCCAAACTCCGCTGTTCGGAGAGGTTAACTGCAGACCACCGGGGGTTTTGAGGTAAAAATACCCCTGGACCCTTGCTGGGCGAGCCACCCACAAGGGCCTCTCTCGCGGATTGAGAGGCCTGGCTCGCCCGCCTTCCCGTGAGCGGTTGCCGAGGACCCGACCCGCTCACCTTCCTACGAGCAGTCGGCGAGAGCCCAGCTCGCTTGGCTACCTGCGAGCAGTCGGCGAGAGCCCGGTTCGCTCTCCTCCTATTCTCCTTCCTATTGACCCCTTAGTCTCTGCTCACCTCCTGGCGAATACCGGGGTTGTACAATCAGGGCCACTGCCCTGCTATTTTCTTTGCTTAGCCATGAATTCTTCAGCTAGCAGCACACCTTCTCCGTTCCCCCTTTTTGCAAGCTAAGCATTTTGTGCAATCTTAGCTTGACCTTCAAAATCAAAATCTTCCTTTCTGAAGTTGTCCAGCAGAGGAAGATTTAGAGCTATTCTTGTTCCTATAGAATTTTGAGCGCTAGCTCAGAGTTGGTTTCACCATTGGCCACCTCCCCCTTTCTGGCTTCTTCAACCACTTTAACTTCTAAGCTATGGGAGGCAGCAACAATAGATCCTGAGAGGGTTTAAAAGGCATTTTCTAAGTCTGATTTGAGCTCATCCTTCATATTTTCTGCCTCTCCAATCATTGATGTAGCTGTGTTCCATACATAGTGTAACAACCCGGCCCAACCACCACACCAGAGGCCCGCTCCACTTTACTGGCTGGCCCCGGCCAAGGCCCAAGACGTACCTTGGGCCCACCCCTGGCTGGCTAGCTGTCGCGGTTGGACAAGGACTGCAGTCCGGTGCACCCCACCCATGGCTGAGTCTATTTCTCAGCTACAGTGGGATGTCGAGGCTGGGATTCGATCCCGCGCCCCCTTGATAAGGCACCTTCAACAGTCCTCATCACCAACTGAGCTGCACTTTTTTGTAACAACCCGACCCAACCACCACACCAGAGGCCCGCTCCACCTTACTGGCTGGCCCCAGCCAAGGCCCAGGACGTACCTTGGGCCCACCCCTGGCTGGCTGGCTGCCGCGGTTGGACAAGGACTGCAGTCTGGTGCACCCCACCCATGGCTGAGCCTGTTTCTCAGCTACAGTGGGATGTTGAGGCCGGGATTCGATCCCGCGCCCCCTTGATAAGGCACCTTCAACAGTCCTCATCACCAACTGAGCAACATGTAAACATTAGCCAACATCTCACTGTAGCTGAGAAACAGGCTCAACCATGGGTGGGGTGCACCGAACTGCAGTCCTTTAACAGTGCCTGATGGGTCCCATTAAAGCCGGTGTGGTCGGGCCAGGGCTGTTACACATAGTCTTCAATGTGATTGGAGGCCTTCTCTACGACCTCATCAGTCTTGCTAACATAATTCTTGACATATGACATGTCTTGCTCAGATAGCTGCAGATGCTTGTCCATTGATCTTAAAATTGTATCCTGAGATACAACATATTTTTCTGTTAGGTCAAACCAAATTATCATCTGCATATTAAGGAAGGAAGTTTCTTCCTTAATTTCTTGAATTTCAGCCATGACTTCTTTCTTTACTGTCAAGACAGAACTATCAAGACAGAACTATTAATATAATCCTTAATTGAAGTCATATGACCTTCAATAATTGAACTGATTGAACGTAGGAGTTGTTCATGTGATACTAATGATGTGGAGGGATGGACTTCAGGTACCACTGTTAATGACTCCATTGCATGCTTGTCATGCTCCCCCTCAGCGTGAGCAGGGAAATGCTCCCCCTCAGCTGCATTATCCTTCTTGGCAGCATCATCTTCTACAGCCTCCTTGCTTCCTTTGTTCGCTGAGCCTACTTGCTCCCCCTCATTAGGAGCATCCCTATCTTCCTTATCAGAAACTTTCTTCTGCTGCTCCCCCTCAGATGGGGGCATTATCATCTTCAATATCATCCACAAGTAATCTGCTGGTTCATGAGGGATTAGTTAAAATCTTTTCTCTAGATTTGATATGATTAAATCAATCTTACCCTGTAGGTCAGCAGTAGTGTCCCCTTGTTCATACCCATGATCTTGTGATGATGATGGCACATTCTGTACACTTTTATCAGCTATATGGGGATTAGGAGCATCACATAGAGTGTGATCTCCTTCATTTCCTTCTGATTTTTCCTCAGCAACAACAACATCCTTGATCTTCTCATGCTCTTGAACAACAACATTATCCTCATGACCTACAGTGTCATGGTCCTCATCATCATCTCTTACTGGATTGTTGGCTAGTCCTTGATTATCCTCAGTAGGGACATGTTCAAGATCATCTGGCTCAGAATCAGAGCAAATCATTCTGGTCTTCTTTAGTCCTTTGACTAAAACTTTCTTCTTTTCTTTTGGCTCAGAGGGCTGGCTTATTGGTAGCACCCTTGAGAACCTGTCCAAGGTCTTAATGTCCATCCTTTTCAGATAATGAAGGTTTGATCCTTTTGACTTATCAAAGTCTTCGGGATATGTGTTTAGAAGATATAATGAAAGAATTCTACCTAAGTTGGGGCCTGCAGACATTCTTTGATCCTTTGAAATAGAACAACAACCCAGGAGGTCTTTTTCTTCAAGACCACTCTTATCATTAGTTCAAACATGTGCTTGGAAATAGTATCACGTGATCCTGGTTTGCATAGCACTGCCTTGCCTATTATATCAGATAGTAGTTTTGCCTTTTGATTGAAAAACTTTCTCTCCAGTGAGCCAGTTTTGGCATCACTATATTCACACCATTTAAGGGCCTTTTCCTTGTCTTTCTCAGACACTTCATCTTCTTCCTCATGACTACAAGATGGTAGTTGAAGGGCTTTATCCATCTTCCATGGAGATATCTTTATTTTCAAACTTCCTATCCCGGATTTTAAAGAGAAGTGGGAAGATGAGAGTCTTGCATTGTTGAATAATTCCAGAACTTCAGTTCTGAGAATTACAGTTGGCTCTGATAGGAGATATTTTAGACCTTGATCATTCAGAAGTAGAATCACTTCTTGAATCTCAATTGGGGCATGTTGGAATCCACTTCTAATGATCTCATAACCTTCCTAGAGATCCTTTGCCATCTTTGGCGCCATTTCTTCAAAAGGACAAGTCGTTGAGATGGAAGGGAAGATGGTTCATCTCGCCGGCTAGGGTGTAAGAGTTTGTAAATTAATTAATCAACTTTACTCTATTTATATAGATTTGGTTTAGGATTAGGTTTGCCCTAATGATAGATGTTGATTTGACTTATCAATTTAATTGATTTTATATTACTGACATGTCAATTTGGGTAAAATTTAATTGAACCATCCCATCTCAGCAGAACCGCTGAGACGGAGTGACAACCCGCTATGACAAGTTATTGTCAACTGTTGAGATTGTTTTAGTCGTCTCAGTGGATCAGCTGAGACTTTCTCAGCTGTCTCAATGGTTCAGCTGAAACTTTCTCAGCTGTTTCAGCTGACCTCACTGCCTATCAGTGAACCATATAAGGAGGATTATTTCTAGTCCTAATCGTGCTACTAAGTATTCGAGATAGCAATCTATCCTAGCAAAGCTTGTGATATATGTTTACATGTTTTAGCAAAGCTAAGGAATTAATTAATAGACATGATAGATAATTTGACATTATGAAATATATTCTAGATTTAACATACTAAGTTCAATTTTGAAAGCATTAAATTTAGCCTCATCCAATGGCTTTGTAAAGATATGAGCTACTTGTTTGTCAGTGGGGATAAATTCAAGGCATATATCTTTACTTTCTACATGTTCTCTAATAAAATGATACCTTATCTCTATATGCTTAGTCCTTCTATGTGAGACAGGATTCTTAGCTATAGAGATAGCACTGGATGAGTCACAATATAATGGAGAGTGACTTACCTTAAGGTTATAATCCTCTAGCTGGTGTTGTATCCATAATAGTTGAGCACAACAGCTCCCTGCAACTATATATTCAGACTCAACAGTGGATAAAGCCACACTGGTCAGCTTCTTGCTGCTCCAAGAGATCAGCCTCCTTCCTAGGAATTGACAAGTTCCACTTGTGTTTTTCCTATCTTCTTTGCATCTTGCAAAATCTGCATCTGAAAAGCCAGTCAGTTCAAAATCATTGTTCTTAGGGTACCAAAGGCCAAAATGTTGACTGCCTTTAAGGTATCTCAAAATACCCTTTGTTGCTGAGTAATGAGACTCCTTAGGGCATGCTTGGTACCTAACACAAACACATGTAGCATACATAATGTCTGGTCTACTAGAAGTTATATACAACAGGGATCCAATAATGCACCTGTACATGGATTCATCAAAGGGCTTACCCTTCTCATCCTTGTCCAGGGAAATGTTGGACCCCATGGGATTTTTCATGGTGGAAGCTGATTCCATCCCAAACTTTTTTGATAAGCTTCCTTGTGTACTTGGTCTGAGAGATGAATATCTCCTCATCAGTCTGTTTCACTTGGAAGTTCCTATAGGAAGGAAAATACTCCTTACTATAGTATAAGAAAGGGAATGAGGATGAGTGCTTTGAAAGCTCCACATGAAGAAATTCAAATGGCCCATTCTGGACCATTTGTCATTGGTACTTCAGCCCCTTCATTCAAGAATATGGAAGCAGGCTCTTCCAAATCCCTCTCAGCAAAACACTTGGTTGCTTTCAAGCCTATAATCAAGTCTAACATCTCAGTATCTGAGGCTATCAAGTCTTACTTAGCTGCCAAGCCAAGGCAAGCTGATGACATTCAGATTAAGACTGCTAAGACTGACCATAGACAGTCATTCAGCCAGATTATTGTTAAGATAAATAGGAAGAATGATGTTGTCTTCTCTACTGAACATAAGCATATTAATGCTCCTTTCACCTCCCAGAATGTTCAGAAGAGAAGGTACAACATTCATGAATGTTGGTGCTGTGGTAAAGTGGGACACTTTGCCATTGATTGTTGGCACAATCCTAATGTGCCTAATGCAAAGAAGAGCCTTCCTGCAAGGGCTGCAACAGGTGTGAGTAAGTCTAGTTATGCTAACAAAGGCCTAGGACCCAAAATTAATTAGGCTCCTAAGGGAAAGTGAATTGCATTTTGTAGGATAGTTCAAGTACCAGCCTAGGGCAAATATGGTACTTGGACAGTGGGTGCTCAAGGCACATTACACGTACCAAAAGTCTTCTGCAGGAGTACATAGCTGTGAAGAATGGACCTAAAGTCATCTTTGGAGGGTATGAAAAAGGCATCACCATAGGATATGGTATGATCTCCAATGACATAGTCTCTATCACTAAGGTGGCTTATGTTGAAGGGTTGTAACACAACCTTGTAAGCATAAGTCAACTATGTGACTTGGGCTACATCATTGAATTCCACAATGATAAGTGCTTGATCAAAAAGTCAAATGACTTAGAGATCATTCTCTCAGGCACTAGGAGTGAGAATGTTTATTATTTAGATTTTATATGCAATGCTTCTTTATCTCATGTGTGCCTTGTGGCTAATGAAAGTGAGTCTCTTTGTGTTCAATGGCATATGAGACTTGCCCACATTAACTACAAGAAAATGTATAGACCATTTTTAAAAACCTTGTTAGCAATAGTCCAAATTTAAAATGTATTAAAAGTGGTCCCTGTCATGCATGCCAAATGGGCAAGCAAACTAGGGCCACCTTTAAAAGCATTGGCTCCAAAGACACTGAAAGATGTCTTTATCTGTTGCATATGGACTTGTTTGGTCCTTTGCCAATTCAGACCCTAGGTGAAAAGTTGTATACTTTAGTTACTGTTGATGATCACTTAAAATATACATGGGTATTCTTCTTGAAGAAGAAATCTGATACCTTGGAGTTCTTCATAAGCCATGTTAAGGCAATCCAGAATGAACTGCAATGTACTGTGGTCAGAATTAGAACTGACAATGGTACATAATTTCAATCTGGGGCCATGACAAAGTTTTGTCAAGAACTTGGTATCAGCCAGGAGTTCTCCTCCCCAAGGACTCCATAGCAAAATGGTGTGGCTGAGAGGAGGAATAGGACCTTGATAGAAGCTGAGAGAATATTGCTTGGTGACTCCTCACTCCCAGAATATTTCTGGGCTGAGGTAGTCAATACTGCTTGTTATGTTCTCAATAGAGCTTCTATCAATAAGGCCCTTGGTATAACCCCCTATGAAATTCTGAAAGGTAAACAACCAACCATTTCATATTTTGGAATCTTTGGTTGCAAATGCTATATTTTGAATAATGGAAAATCCCAACTAACAAAGTTTGCTGAAAAATGCAATGTTGGGGTTCTTGTTGGATATAGCTCACATAGTAGGGCCTATAGAGTATTCAACAAGAAAACTCATGTTGTAGAAGAGTCTAGGCATGTTGTATTTGAAGAGACCAACATGCTTTATAAGGGCTGGTCCAGTTATCCTATTTTGACAGATAATGAACAGAAGATGCAAGATATGTCTGTAAGACCCCATTTTTTTCCTTTCAAAACTGGGTCTTATGCCCAGAATCGCCGCTTTGCGGTGGCACCAACACACGAGAAGGTCGCCACTACAAAGCGCCGATCCTGTCGGCCATATCAATCACAGAAGAAGAAAAGTATAAACGAACAATAGAAGTTCAAGTCCACAAATCACATGCTATATTTATAAATGTCCACATCATTTAACTGAAATAAAAAGGGTTATAATAATAAAGGGCTCATGCCCTGTACATCATATCCTCACTACAAGGTCACTCGCGGAAGCAACCTGCTAATCACTCATTGATCCTACAATTGATGCTCCTGTGATGGACTGGCCCACCTCCGTCTACACCGGCCTCTAATGCTGCTGCGTCTCCTCGATCCCCTAAAATGATATGGTCCACCGACTGTTAGTCAAAAAGACTAAGCCTTATATTCCCCACCCCTCCCCCAATGGCTCTTAGACACCGAGCAGGAGGATGAAGCGGAGGACATTAAGGGGTATAAAACAAAGCAGATGACAGCAGATCTAGTCTACATGAAATATATACCATTACTCAAGTATATATATACGTTTGAAACAATAAATAAAGCACGGTAAGGAGAAATTAAAGAGCAGTAAGTAAAGACCAGTATATAATAAAAAAGTAACCATTGATTTATAGGAATGCCCATACAAACCTATAGACCAAGGGGTCGTTTAGCAGGGCCTATCGTATAAAGAGTCCCATAACCAATTTATACGATAAGGGTAGGGGTTGAAATGCAATGCTTATGCCATGACATGCAGAGTTATGCAGCTTATGCTATGTTCATACAAGTGCAACTCACACACTTCGACTCCATGCGCACAGACCTTTAGTTCCCCCTTTTTGGAGCTAGCAAGACTCCCAGGATACTCCTGTAGTGGCAAACGGAATCGGTGGGTTGGGCTTCGCCCATCTCTAGGTTGGTAATCACACTACCTAACCTAGACCTATCGTACGCCTCAACGCAAAACCGCAGAGCATTTGCGTACTCTTACTGGCTGGACCACCAGAATTTCATGGCTAAGTGCAAATTCCACACTTGCCGAGTCAACGTATTGACGTCGGTGTGAACGACCGTCCAATACTGAAGCCCACCACTTTTATGCACATGCAAACATGTTTACCATTTATCTCCGAGCCATAAGCTCCCCGGGCTAACCCGCCCGTCACCATAACCTTCTGAGCCACCGGCTCGCCGGACCAACCCGTCCGCACCAACGAGCATTACTGAGTCACAAGCTCACCAGACTAATTAGTCAGCCACTACAACCACCGAGCCTACCGCTCGTAAAACCAAACCAACTAACCTACCGTAACCACGGGGTGTGGGTGTGTGCGTTATTAAGTTAATCTTATACATCAACTTATCCCTATAATTTATGGTTAATCTTGGACTTCCCGAGGATTACCCTGTAAGGGGATCACTACGGTACTAGGAACTATAATGGAATGACACCCCAGAGCTCCCTTTCTCAAGACACTTAGTGTTGTTGGTATCTACCCATAAGATTACCCCTCATAACACTTCACTTGAATTACTCTACGTATTTTATGACCTTCTAAGGGGAAAGACGATCTTTCGTCGGTCCCGGACTCCACCTTTCCCTTAGCTTATCGGGTACACTCTCATCTCATAACTCCTTTTGGTAGCCTCAATTAATCTCAACCAGACTAGGTACACCAACTACTTTTCATTCCCACCTACTGGTCTTCAATTTAATCAATTTTATAATTTTACTATACACATACCAAATGAGATATATAAGTTGCATAAGAGGAGGTACTCCAAATATTCATCCAACTGACTCAAGATCATTATTGAGAGTTTATAATGATATCCTAAGACTATATTTTTCCTTAATTATTTAACATTTATTTTAATTCCTCTAATATTTGCCAAGTATGAAAATAAACATGAAGTGTAAGGTATTCTTATGATATGACTCCCATAAAATTAAGATAAATCAATCATGCCAAAATTACAGTAAGTGCAGAATATCACAATTTTACAATCAGGAATTGTCCTCTATTTATAATATTTAGCATCAATCCAAAGCTGGAGGTTAATGAAGGAACCATCAAAAATACTTATCCAAAAATAATGAAAAAAATACTAGATTTCTATAGTATTCAATAAGGCTTACTAACTGAGTTTCACAATTTATGGAAATCATTTTCTCACCTAAATAAATATTCCAAATAAATCCTAATACGAACATGTTGTGAAGTAGCCTACTGACAACAATCTCCAAAAATTATATAAATTTTTTTAGAGATTCTTAGTGCCCTGAAATGTCTTATCACCAAGTTGCAAATTTTTCCAAAGAGTATTGGACCCACAATTTTTTTTCTTAACGCTAAGACAAAATAAGTGCCTTGTGAATGAAGTATTGGTTAAATCATTTAATTAATTACACAAAAATTACCAGAGTTCTATCATATGATTATAAAGGCACCACCAAGGTTTCATCATCATCCAATACCATTTGAGCATGTAAATTTCTTTTATAATGAAATGCCCTAAAGGGGTTATAACCTAATTTAGGGGTAAAAAGGGTTCTTAAAATCCTCCTAAAATTTCCTAGAGTATTATTACACCCTTTGAACTTGTACACCAAATTTCATGACCATTCAATAACATTTGACCCCATGTCCTTCACAAAGCTACAAGTGCAACCCTAGGGGTAAAGCTAGGGCTATAGGGCATATCCAACCCACATCACCCCAAATCACTCATGGAGGTGTTTTAGGTGGTCCTAAACTAGTGGCCAAGGTTCCACATCATGTTGATGAGTTTTGACCACAATACCCCAAAGTGAGCACCATACCCTATTTTGACATAGTTTGACCAAACTTGGGTTAGCAATTTACCCAACCAAATCAGTCCCAATTATGATGAAATTTTTATCAGGGTTATATAAAAACCCTAAATTAGAGGTGGGCATTAGGACCGGGCCTATTAGGCTGGCCTGGGCCCGGCCGGGCCCGGTAAAAGACCGAAAGGCCCGGGCCTGAAAAAAGCCAGATCCAGGCCCAAGCCAGGCTTTGGGGGCCTAATAAGGCCCTCATTCTAGTTAGTTGCCCGGCCTAGTGCCCAGCCCGGGCCCTAGGCCCGGCCTGAGACCAGGCCTGACAAAGCTCGGGCCAGGCCTGGAAAAGCCTGGCCCGACATTATTCCGTTGATCATCTGCTCTCAAAAGAGCCGTTGATCAACGCAACGACTCTCTTTTGAGAGCAGTTGTCAAGATTCCTGGCAGTTGCTGTAAGATCTCTTTTTCCAAAACCCGTTCGGGTACTTGAAAACTTGAACCTCTCCCGCATCGCACGGTTGAGGTGGATCTTCGCCCAGAATCGCTGCCTCGCGGTGTAGCCAACACTCGGGTTGACCAACACCGCTTAGCACCAACCCTGCCGGCTATACGATCATAAGTAAAATATGCCAAAGAAGTGAGAACAGAAGAAAAGGCATGTCCATAGTGTCACAGCATCATATATATATATATAATGAAAACAGCAGTCCAAAAGAGAAGTACAAGCAAAAAGGGGCTTATGCCCGATACATAACCAAAATAATGTACTATCTCTCTCTCACTACAACATGCGGAAGACTACATCAAAACTCTCAAAAGTGCGGAAGACTAGCTATCTAATCATCAACCTGTGGCGTCGTGGTAGTGCGTTGCATCTGCTGCTCAGGTCCTGCCATCTCGTCCTGCTGCGCGCGGAACAATTCCGTCTCCTCGGACTCCTGCGGTCACACCGACAGTTAGTCATAAAGACTAAGCCGTTTTGTCCTCGCCTCCCCCACGACTCCTAGGCACCGAGCGGGAGGAAGAAGCGGAGGACAAACAAGGGGTAAACAAGAAGGTGGTGACATGGCATTACTCTAGCAGGTATAAGTAAAGCAGTAAAATCTAGCTAGCAGTATAGTGCAGGTATAAGGCAGTAATGTAGAGCAATGAAGTAAGCAGTAAATGGAAAGAAAAGCAGTGCAGTAAGTAAATCTAAACTACCATCACAGATTCGTGCATTAACTTATATGAATTCCCATACGACATATAAGTTAAGATGTCCAGGAAACCCATCATATAATAGAGCCCATACTAATTTATATGATGAGGGTATGCTATGTGTATGTTATGTTATGTTATGGTTATAATGTTTTAATGAAATTATGCAATGTGACTCACCCACACGACTCTATGCGCACAGACCTTTATAGTTCCCAATTTGTTTGAAAGGAAGCCAACCTTTCGGGTACCGACCGTCGTGGCTCACGGTGGCAGTGGATCGGGCACTCCACATCCTAGGCGGGTATGGTCACTACCAAGCCTAGACCTCATGTACGCCTCAACGCTAATAACACAACAGCGGAGCTCCTGCGTACTCTTGTTGGAATCCACCAGACTTTAAGGTCGGGGTGGGTTATTAGGGATTGTCCTCCAGACCGCGGTACTCAAACTTACCGGCCCTCTAAACCTCACCCTCACCTGAGTCAACGTACTACCGTCGGTGACACGACTAGCCTAGTACCGAAGACTCGCCATTATTTGAATAAGTAATAGGTGTTAACCTATCCACCCGAGCTTCCAGCTCAGGGACTAACACACCAGCTGATCCAACCCACCTCCTTCACTGAGGAGATCCATACCAGTCTGCATATCCACTTAGGCTACTCTTGCCTACAATTTAGTTCGTGTTATATTTAGAGTGAATCTTGGACTTCCCGCGGTGTACTCTGTAAGGGGCCCCTAATGCTACTACAGATCAATGTGCTCAACCCCACAATCCACTTTAAGACAATTACTTTAGTTGGTGATCAATGTTTGGTTCACCCTTCATCATTACATATAGTTAAAGTGACTTAGCTCATCCCCCGTCCCACCCAATCGGGTTGGACGTACCTTCATTCCTTCTACGTTAACTCCAGCACCACCCCACAAGTATCCCTAGGATTGACCCTCCTTGAATCATGGTGTGCTACATCTCATTTACTGATTGGATATACCTCCTAAACCTCATTTAGGGGTCTGAATTGTCTAGAACTCAAAATTCTATTTTTACTAAACGCAGACCACAAATTTGAACTATCCATCAACCCCATAAGGGAACCCTTCTAAAAACATCATCACCAGGGTCTCTAATAATTATCCAAGGTTCCCACTGACCTTAATAGGGTATGCTCCAATTTCCATAAATTTCCATATTAAATTGTTATTTAAATAATTTAAAGTAGTTAAGGCCTTAAGCCAAATTACACATGAACTACCCTCAAAATGACTATACATGCTACATGAAAATTATCAGTAAAATAATATCCCATATCAAGGTGGTTAACTGAGTATTATGACCCTAGGATGTCGTTTGGCCTACTATATCATCATAATTGTATAATTACCAAAATGCCACTTTAATTAGGAAAAATAGTATTTCATTTCTGAAAATTCTCCAAAAATTACCAAGTGTCCAAATGGGGTCCTAGAGTCCTCTGCCAAATTATTTTGTCATTACCATGTGATTTGATATCTTACAATGATTAAACATTCAAAGGTAGCAATTACCAATTTCTACATGAGGTACTTGAATTACACATCTACAAGCTTCCAAACTGTTGTCATGGGCACATATTAACATAAAATGACAGATTCCCAAGTATCATAACATTAACCTATGATTTGATATTTTAAAAGGATTAAATACACAAGTAATGTAAATCTCAATTTCTACATGAAGTATATGAAATACAATTCCAATAGCTTCCAAACAATTATCATGGGTATAGACTAACCTAAAATCACAGATCACCAAATATCATGACAAATCCCTATGATTTGATATTTTAAAAAGATTAAAAACTTAAGTGATGTAAATCTCAATTTCTACATGAAGTATATGAAATACAATTTCAATAGCTTCCAAACAATTATCATGGGTATATAATAGCATTGAATGACAGTTAACCAAATATCACATTTTTGCCCCATGATTTGATATTTTTCAAAATTAAATTCCCTTAAGCTAGCAAGTACTTAAAAATTCCTACACAAGGAATGATACTTCAATAAATTATAACACAATTACTATAGCACAATTTCATCCCTAATACATCCACTGATAGTATAACAAAGTCATACAAGGTCATATGACCTTGCATATTATTTTATTAAGGAAAGGGGGCACTTTCATTTATTAGGAAGAAATACAACTAAATACACCTAAAAATTCTCATTTAATTTACTAAGTCAATTTATGCTCCTATAAACATATTTACACAGTCCCAAGCTATGGCAAGAACATTTGATCCTATGTTCTTCACAAATCCCCACTTTGCACCCTTAAGGATTCACCCTTGGGGTTTTAGGTCACACCACCCTAATGGCTCCAAATGGACCATTAGGGTGTGACACCAGCATTTGTATATACATACCCACATAGCCAACATGATAGGAGGAGGCTAACACACTAAACTCCTCAAAATGACCTAAGCCTAATTTGACCCTTAAAGGCCCTCATTAGGGTTTCCAATCTTCCATATCAAATCAACTCCAAATGGAGTGATATTTAAGGTAGGCACTACTCATGTACAAAAGAGTATGCCACCAAAGTTTGGTGTCATTTGGACATCATATGCTCCAAAAATCAACATAATTTAAATAATCTAATTACTACAAAAACCCTATGTAAAAGAGTCCACCAAGGGCTGCCCCTTTGGCAGGGAGTGCCCCTAGGGTATACCAATCCATGGATAAAATCACAGCTCCAAAGATGGAGGGGTTTGACCTAGGCAATTTTTCTAATGGACTGACCTAGTGTAGGACCAGTCCTAGTAAAACAGCTCCCTAGGGAGCTGTAGATCACCAAATGACCTAAACTTAAGACCAAATGAAAGATAAGACCAAGGCTTACAACTTTCATGTTGGGCACTTTTTCTAGTTCAGCCCTTAAGAGGCCCTAATTTCTGTTTGAAGATGACTGAATATTTGAGGCAGAATATCAAATAGAGGGAATTAATTAAATGCAAGAAAAGGAGATCAGCACGGATCTTAAAGCACATCCAACCCCCTTCCTTCATCTTCTTCCTTCAGCCGACGGCTGGGATTGAACCGACCTGGGTCATCTTCCTTCCTCCTTTCCCGGCCACCTGGTGGGCACCACGGCCGGCCACCACCTCCACCACCTTCGTGGTGGTCGGGGCTAGGACTCCCGGCGACATGGCGGCCGGAGGAGGCGTTTCCCAGCGGTTCTGGGTGTCGTGAATCGAGCCGAAATCCATGGATTTCGGAAATGGATCCGGGCTCAATTGAGCCCGATCCTTCAGCATTAAGAGATGGGAAGCTAGCATGAGGGGAGGGGAGGAGAAACAGACCATTGTTGGTGCGTGGCGGCGGCTCCGGCGGCGGTTTGCCATGGAAGTGTGCAGCTCCGGTGATCCTGCTCCCAATCCCGATTCTCCACCAAAAGCTTAGCTCCAGGTATTGTTTCTGTCTGCTCTCAGAGCTCTGAAGCTAATGGAATGGGTAGATTGTCGTGAGGAGGGCTCCTTGGTTGGTTTTGAGCTTGGGCCTCCTCGGTTCTCCCATGGCTGCCACCCTCCTGCAGCTGCCAGCCTCCCTGCTTCCACCTGGGTCAAGGGCAGACCCCCAACAATCAGGGAAGGGCCCTAGGTTGATTGGAGATTGAGTGTGGAGGAGGGGATGATAACTTTTTTCTTTTTTGCTTTTGCTTTTGCTTTTAGATCAAGCTTTTGGTCCCCCCCCCTCCATTGATCAATTCTACCATAGTCTAAGGTTCAGTCTAAGGGCTGAATGCAAGGCCTAAGGTCCATGATTAATGGTTTGATGATGGTGCTAAGGTTCATTTCAATTTAGGCTTGAAATTCACCTTTAAAGGCCTAAGTTGACCATGGTTGACTTTGGTCAACCATGGTGAGTGGGTTGACCCCACTTGGGGTTCATGGGTCCCTTAACCTCACACAACATAGGTTGGTCCATGGTGGGGCTCCAATTGGGTTAATTTTGCCTTAAGGCGTGATTTTGACCTAAATTGAGCTAAAGTTGACTTTGGTCAAATTGGTCAAAAGGGTGACCAAGGGATGGGGCTTTTTCCAAAACCCGTTCGGGTTCCCTCTGATACCATTTGTAAGATCTCTTTTTTCCAAAACCCGTTCGGGTACTTGAAAACCCGAACCTCTCCCGCATCGCACGGTTGAGGTGGATCTTTGCCTAGAATCGCTGCCTCGCGGTGTCGCCAACACTCGGGTTGACCGACACCGCTTAGCACCAACCCTGTCGGCTATACGATCATAAGTAAAATATGCCAAAGAAGTGAGAACAGAAGAAAAGGCATGTCCACAGTGTCACAGCATCATATATATATATATAATGAAAACAGCAGTCCAAAAGAGAAGTACAAGCAAAAAGGGGCTTATGCCCGATACATAACCAAAATTATGTACTATCTCTCTCTCACTACAACATGCGGAAGACTACATCAAAACTCTCAAAAGTGCGGAAGACTAGCTATCTAATCATCAACCTGTAGCGTCGTGGTAGTGCGTTGCATCTGCTGCTCAGGTCCTGCCATCTCGTCCTGCTGCGCGCGGAACAATTCTGACTCCTCGGACTCCTGCGGTCACACCGACCGTTAGTCATAAATACTAAGCCGTTTTGTCCTCGCCTCCCCCCACGACTCCTAGGCACCGAGCGGGAGGAAGAAGCGGAGGACAAACAAGGGGTAAACAAGAAGGTGGTGACATGACATTACTCTAGCAGGTATAAGTAAAGCAGTAAAATCTAGCTAGCAGTATAGTGCAGGTATAAGGCAGTAATGTAGAGCAATGAAGTAAGCAGTAAATGGAAAGAAAAGCAGTGCAATAAGTAAATCTAAACTACCATCACAGATTCGTACCTTAACTTATATGAACGCCCATACGACATATAAGTTAAGATGTCCAGGAAACCCATCATATAAAAGAGCCCATACTAATTTATATGATGGGGGTATGCTATGTGTATGTTATGTTATGCTATGGTTTTGATGTTTTAATGAAATTATGCAATGCGACTCACCCACACGACTCTATGCGCACAGACCTTTATAGTTCCCAATTTGTTTGAAAGGAAGCCAACCTTTCGGGTACCGACCGTCGTGGCTCACGGTGGCAGTGGATCGGGCACTCCACATCCTAGGCGGGTATGGTCACTACCAAGCCTAGACCTCATGTACGCCTCAACGCTAATAACACAACAGCGGAGCTCCTGCGTACTCTTGCTGGAATCCACCAGACTTTAAGGTCGGGGTGGGTTATTAGGGATTATCCTCCAGACCGCGGTACTCATACTTACCGGCTCTCTAAACCTCAACCTCACCTGAGTCAACGTACTACCGTCGGTGACACGACTAGCCTAGTACCGAAGACTCGCCACTATTTGAATAAGTAGTAGGTGTTAACCTGTCCACCCGAGCTTCCAGCTCAGGGACTAACACACCAGCTGATCCAACCCACCTCCTTCACTGAGGAGATCCATACCAGTCTGCATATCCACTTAGGTTACTCTTGCCTACAATTTAGTTCGTGTTATATTTAGAGTGAATCTTGGACTTCCCGCGGTGTACTCCGTAAGGGGCCCCTAACGGTACTACAGATCAATGGGCTCAACCCCACAATCCACTTCAAGACAATTACTTTAGTTGGTGATCAATGTTTGGTTCACCCTTCATCATTACATATAGTTAAAGTGACTTAGCTCATCCCCCGTCCCACCCAATCGGGTTGGACGTACCTTCATTCCTTCTACGTTAACTCCAGCACCACCCCACAAGTATCCCTAGGATTGACCCTCCCTTAGTCATGGTGTGCTACATCTCATTTACTGATTGGATATACCTCATAAACCTCACTTAGGGGTCTGAATTGTCTAGAACTCAAAATTCTGTTTTTACTAAACGCAGACCACAAATTTGAACTATCCATCAACCCCATAAGGGAACCCTTCTAAAAAAATCATCACCAGGGTCTCTAATAATTATCCAAGGTTCCCACTGACCTTAATAGGGTATGCTCCAATTTCCATAATTTTCCATATTAAATTGGTTTTTAAATAATTTAAAGTAGTTAAGGCCTTAAGCCAAATTACACATGAACTACCCTCAAAATGACTATACATGCTACATGAAAATTATCAGTAAAATAATATCCCATATCAAGGTGGTTCAATGAGTATCATGACCCTAGGATGTCATTTGGCCTACTATATCATCATAATTGTATAATTACCAAAATGCCACTTTAATTAGGAAAAATAGTATTTCATTTCTGAAAATTCTCCAAAAATTACCAAGTGTCCAAATGGGGTCCTAGAGTCCTCTGCCGAATTAGTTTGTCATTACCATGTGATTTGATATTTTACAATGATTAAACATTCAAAGGTAGCAATTACCAATTTCTACATGAGGTACTTGAATTACACATCTACAAGCTTCCAAACTGTTGTCATGGGCACATATTAACATAAAATGACAGATTCCCAAGTATCATAACATTGCCCTATGATTTGGTATTTTAAAAGGATTAAATACTCAAGTAATGTAAATCTCAATTTCTACATGAAGTATATCAAATACAATTCCCATAGCTTCCAAACAATTATCATGGGTATAGATTAACCTAAAATCACAGATCACCAAATATCATGACAAATCCCTATGATTTGATATTTAAAAAGATTAAAAACTTAAGTGATGCAAATCTCAATTTCTACATGAAGTATATGAAATACAATTTCAATAGATTCCAAACAATTATCATGTGTATATAATAGCATTGAATGACAGTTAACCAAATATCACATTTTTGCCCCATGATTTGATATTTTTCAAAATTAAATTCCCATAAGCTAGCAAGTACTTAAAAATTCCTACACAAGGAATGAAACTTCAATAAATTATAACACAATTACTATAGCACAATTTCATCCCTAATACATCCACTGATAGTATAACAAAGTCATACAAGGTCATATGACCTTGCATATTATTTTATTAAGGAAATGGGGCACTTCCATTTATTAGGAAGAAATACACCTAAATACCCCTAAAAATTCTCATTTAATTTACTAAGTCAATTTATGCTCCTATAAACATATTTACACAGTCCCAAGCCATGGCATGAACATTTGATCCTATGTTCTTCACAAATCCCCACTTTGCACCCTTAAGGATTCACCCTTGGGGTTTTAGGTCACACCACCCTAATGGATCCAAATGGACCATTAGGGTGTGACACCAGCATTTGTATATACATACCCACATAGCCAACATGATAGGAGGAGGCTAACACACTCAACTCCTCAAAATGACCTAAGCCTAATTTGGCCCTTAAAGGCCCTCATTAGGGTTTCCAATTTTCCATATCAAATCAACTCCAAATGGAGTGATATTTTAGGTAGGCACTACTCATGTACAAAAGAGTATGCCACCAAAGTTTGGTGTCATTTGGAGATCATATGCTCCAACAATCAACATAATTTAAATAATCTAATTACCACAAAAGTCCTATGCAAAACTGTCCACCAAGGGCTGCCCCTTTGGCAGGGGGTGCCCCTAAGGTATACCAACCCATGGTTAAAAGCACAGCTCCAAAGATGGAGGGGTTTGACCTAGGCAATTTTTCTAATGGACTGACCTAGTGTAGGACCAGTCCTAGTAAAACAGATCCCTAGGGAGCTGTAGGTCACCAAATGACCTAAACTCAAGGCCAAATGAAAGATAAGACCAAGGCCTACAACTTTCTTGTTGGGCACTTTATCTAGTTCAGCCCTTAAGAGGCCCTAATTTCTGTATGAAGATGACTGAATATTTGAGGCAGAATATCAAATAGAGGGAATTAATTAAATGCAAGAAAAGGAGATCAACACGGATCTTAAAGCACATCCAACCCCCTTCCTTCATCTTCTTCCTTCAGCCGACGGCTGGGATCGAACCGACCTGGGCCATCTTCCTTCCTCCTTTCCCGGCCACCTGGTGGGCACCACGGCCGGCCACCACCTCCACCACCTTCGTGGTGGTCGGGGCTAGGACTCCCGGCGACATGGCGGCCGGAGGAGGCGTTTCCCGGCGGTTCTGGGTGTCGCAAATCAATCCAAAATCCATGGATTTTGGAAATGGATCCGGGCTCAATTGAGCCCGATCCTTCAGCATTAAGATATGGGAAGCTAGCATGAGGGGAGGGGAGGAGAAACGGACCGTTGTTGGTGCGTGGCGGCGGCTCCGGCGGCGGTTTGCCATGGAAGTGTGCAGCTCGGCGATCCTGCTCCCGATCCCGATTCTCCACCAAAAGCTTAGCTCCAGGTATCATTTCCGTCTGCTCTCAGAGCTCTGAAACTTATGGAATGGGTAGATTGTCATGAGGAGGGCTCCTTGGTTGGTTTTGAGCTTGGGCCTCCTCGGTTCTCCCATGGCTGCCACCCTCCTACAGCTGCCAGCCTCCCTACTTCCACCTGGGTCAAGGGCAGACCCCCAGCAATCAGGGAAGGGCCCTAGGTTGATTGGAGATTGAGTGTGGAGGAGGGGATGATAGCTTTTTTCCTTTTTCCTTTTGCTTTTGCTTTTGCTTTTGCTTTTAGATCAAGCTTTTGGTCCCCCCCCCCCCCCCCTCCATTGATCAATCCTACCATAGTCTAGGGTTCAGTATAAGGGCTGAATGCCAGGCCTAAGGTCCATGATTAATGGTTTGATGATGGTGCTTAGGTTCATTTCAATTTAGGCTTGAAATTGGTCAAATTGGTCAAATTGGTCAAATTGGTCAAATTGGTCAAATTGAGCTAGGGATGGTCAAATTGAGCTAGGGAGGACAAAATGGTATCACTGAACGAACGATCATAAGAGAACAATCCACAACATACTGGGTCACCCCGCTCGAGTGTAGTTTGAGGACAAACTATGCAGCGGAAGTTGTGGTGTGCCCATGTATGAAATCACATAAAACAGTCCATTAAGCAGCAAGTTAGGTCAAATTTTGACTTACTTAGACAATTTAGTGACGCACCCTAGCTCTGATACCATTTGTAAGATCTCTTTTTCCAAAACTCGTTCAGGTACATGAAAACTCGAACCTCTCCCGCATCGCACGGTTGAGGTGGATCTTCGCCAAGAATCGCTGCCTCGCGGTGTCGCCAACACTCGGGTTGACCGACACCGCTTAGCACCAACCCTACCGGCTATACGATCATAAGTAAAATATGCCAAAGAAGTGAGAACAGAAGAAAAGGCATGTCCACAGTGTCACAGCATCATATATATATAATGAAAACAGCAGTCCAAAAGAGAAGTACAAGCAAAAAGGGGCTTATGCCCGATACATAACCAAAATAATGTACTATCTCTCTCTCACTACAACATGCGGAAGACTACATCAAAACTCTCAAAAGTGCGGAAGACTAGCTATCTAATCATCAACCTGTGGCATCGTGGTAGTGCGTTGCATCTGCTGCTCAGGTCCTGCCATCTCGTCCTGCTGCGCGCGGAACAATTCCGTTTCCTCGGACTCCTGCGGTCACACCGACCGTTAGTCATAAAGACTAAGCCGTTTTGTCCTCGCCTCCCCCCACGACTCCTAGGCACCGAGCGGGAGGAAGAAGCGGAGGACAAACAAGGGGTAAACAAGAAGGTGGTGACATGGCATTACTCTAGCATGTATAAGTAAAGCAGTAAAATCTAGCTAGCAGTATAGTGCAGGTATAAGGCAGTAATGTAGAGCAATGAAGTAAGCAGTAAATGGAAAGAAAAGCAGTGCAGTAAGTAAATCTAAACTACCATCACAGATTCGTACCTTAACTTATATGAACGCCCATACGACATATAAGTTAAGATGTCCAGGAAACCCATCATATAAAAGAGCCCATACTAATTTATATGATGGGGGTATGCTATGTGTATGTTATGTTATGCTATGGTTATGATGTTTTAATGAAATTATGCAATGTGACTCACTCACACGACTCTATGCGCACAGAAACTTTAGGGCATAAAACAAATTTCTGACTTGGTGTTCCACCCTGAGACATAATGTTATGACAAAACTTAGGCTCCCAATGCGATAAATTATGCTAACTTTTCCGAGTTCCCTATATGATTAACTAGGAAAGGGGCCTTTTCCAAACAAAATATTCAAATTCCAATTCGACCTCTGGTATTTTATGGTGGTTGTCTCAACGTACTGTAATGGGAAGTATCAAGTTATGGTAAGGGGTTATGCTTATGGATCTTCTATTACTCTAAAGAAGACTACAGACACCCGATCTCCTCGAGATGGTCCTACCACTTGATTGTGAAGCGTAACCCTCAGCGTGAAATTCTCCACGTCAAGACTTATACTAACTTCTTCCCTTAGCTACGTTGGGTATCCTTAACCTTCAACAAAATCTAGACCCGAGGTCGCTCTTTAGACTAGGATGCGTCACTAAATTGTCTAAGTAAGTCAAAATTTGACCTAACTTGAAGCTCAGTGGACTGTTTTATGTGATTTCATACATGGGCACACCACAGCTTCCGCTGCATAGTTTGTCCGCAAACTACACTCGAGCGGGGTGACCCAGTATGTTGTGGACTGTTCGCTTATGATCGTTCGTTCAGTGATACCATTTGTCCCAAGCTACTAAACCTGGCATTCTTTCTTGTTTTCAATACTTGACTAAAGCGAGACATTTGTTCGGACGCCAATGATTATTAATTGCTCGGATAACTCTACAAATCGATGTCTCGAGGATAAGAAGGTGTATCTATAACAATACACTTGCAAGTTTGTTACGATAAACTGATTATTTCTTCTGGTCATGTGGACTTAAAGCCCAGTCTTACTTCTAACCATTCTACATTTTACTTGGTCTTGCACTGAATTTGTCGTTTATGACGTTCTTCCCTTGTGACTGGTAAGAGCTTGATGACCAAACGTCCTTATAACAGACAAGACAACGTTGCTTGGATCAGGAAGTTAGTGAAATTCCCTAAATTCTTAACCTGACTTTCTTGATTCCGAGAGTCTTATGCCCATACACTGGACAACCCTTTACGTATAAACGATTGATTAACAGGTTGATCACTTTTTCGCCTTAGAATCATCCTTGGAGCAATAAGATGAGTGCACGCTCACTCTTGAAGTGTACCATTCACTTGACTTGCTCGCATAACTAAAGCGATCACAACTTGGTATAAACACTCCCTGCTATTTAAGGTGTCACACCCTAATTAGACACTTTAATTGGTATCAGCTTCAGAGGTAGGAAAGCAGTTGGAATCGACTCCTGGATCAAGGAAAATGATGGAAAAATGAAGTCTTGGGCAAGCTTGCCGGAGAGAGGTGCATCCATGGCAAACCATCGCCGTCGTCGTCGTCGTGCCCCCTTTAAGGTTCGTTTCTCCTCCCCTCCCCTCATGCTAGCTTCCCATCTCGAGAGATTGAAGGATCGGACTCAATTGAGCCCGAATCCATCCGTCGATTTCATGGAAATCGGCTCGTTTTGAGCCACCCAGGCTCGCCGGAACCCCCCCCCCCCCCTCCGGCCGCCATGTCGCCGGGAAATCGTAGCCCCGACCACCATGAAGGTGGTGGCGGTGGTGGCCGGCCGTGGTGGCCACCAGGTGGCCGGGAAATGGGGGAGAAAGTCGGCCCAGCGTGGATCAATCTTGACCGTCGGCTCGAGGAGGAAGACGACGTGCCTGCCCTTGATCTGCGCCAAGATTCGTGCGCCATATGATAGGGTAATCTATATCTCATGGGGATTTAAATAAATGAATAGTGCTGTTTATGTGAAAATTTTTCTAAGGACCTTGTGAGAGCAAGCAGGAATCAATTATGCAACTTAGAGATACAAGCCAAACAACCAGAAACAAACTTTAGGCAAGCAATTGATCTTTATTGATAGCATAAACTTCATTACAGGGCAAGACATGCTTGGCGAGACATGATTTCGCCAGCACAGATACCAAACAGAAATACAAGAAGATGAGGATAACTTGAGATCGCTCCAGACCGCGCGACCTCCCTGCGACTTCAACACACTGCCAGACCGCAGCGCCTTGCCGATCACAGCACACCACCAAACCGCTGCACAGACCACTCCCTTCTTCCGACCTCCTGATTCTCCTGAACTCCAGCACCACAACTCCAAGCCGCAGACCGTCCGAACACTTTCAGAGGAAGAGGTGATCGCTGCCGCCCACACTATCCGCAGAAGTTGCACAAGAGGAATTCAATCAGCAGACCGCACGGTCAGAATAAACTAGACCGCAGGAAACAAGCGAACTCAGCTTACACTTGGTGTGTTCTTATCTTTGTTGCTGCAGTGGCTCCCTATTTATAGGCGTGAGACCTGATCCAGTCACCACCCTATGAGATAGAGTCACCACCCATCAGATCGCGCGACCTTACCGGTCAACCCGCGCGATCACTGCAACCCTCCTGCTTCATTTTGGTGAGCGCCGACTTCACTCCAGACCGCGGGAGATCGCTACTCCCTTGGTCTGAACACGACTCCACACGGAGATCGCCAGACCGCCTAGAAGTCACCCACCACCTGTGTTCGCTCGAGACCGCGAACACAACCAGTCCGCCATCAACCCGCGAACTCCTGTCCGTATGCCGATCTCCTCCTGAGACCGCGAACAGCAACCAGCTCGCATACCAGTCTCCTCCTGAGACCGCGAACTGAGACCGCGCGACTAGAAAGACTTAGTCCGCGAACTCCTTCAGAACCCTCTGGAAAGCCACCAGACTGGATTCAAGAGCCAACCCGTGCGGTCACGCCAGACCGGCACGTCCTTGAAGAGAACTTGTCACGCGGTCAAAGACAGACCGCGCGACCCTGAGGAAGATCACCCGTCATGCGGTCACAGCCAGACCGCACGACCTCCACCTCCAGCAGCCCTTGGACCAGACCAGCGGTCAACCCTGGAAGCCGCAGCTGACCAATAGAACAGATCGCCATTGTCAGACCGCCAGACCGTGCGGTCACGCCAGACCGCCCGGTCTCTTCCCAGACCGCCCAGGTCCAAAAGCCTCCTCCACTTCCACTTCAATAATTTCAACACTCCCCCTTGAAGTGGGAAGTGGAAACCAACCCAAGTAGTTCCCTTAGCCGTGTGAACGGCCCCTTTGCCAGCGCCTTAGTGAAGATGTCTGCGACATTGTCCACACTCCGCACATGCTCGACCGAAAGAGACCCCTCCAGCACCTTCTACCGTATGAAGTGATGCTCGATCTCGATATGCTTGGTCCTCGCGTGACAAATTGGATTGGTTACCAGTTTGAGAGCACTCTCGTTGTCACCGCATAGCAGAGTCGGCTCCCGAACCTCCTTGTGGACGTCTCCAACCAACCTCCTAAGCCAGATGGCTTCCTGAGCTGCCAAGGCCGAAGCCTTGTATTCTGCTTCCGTGGTAGAGACTGACACGGAATCCTGCTTCTTGCTGCACCATGATATAGCCGTAGGGCCCGCCATGAAGACGAATCCAGATGTCGACTTCCGATCATCCGAATCTCCCCCGTAATCAGCATCCATGTATCCATGCACCTCGAAGCCCGCATCCCTCCTGTATAGGAGACCCATGTCCGAGGTCGCCTTGACATACTTCAGAATGTTCTTGGCCGCTAGCAGATGAGGTACTCGTGGTTCCGCCATAAACCGACTCACCCTGCCTACTGCATATGCAATATCTGGCCTCGTGATCGTCAGATAAATCAAGCTCCCAACCAGAGCTCGGAACACCAACGGATCTTGCATGATCCTTCCCTCATCCTTCCGAAGCTTCATAGCCTTCTCCAGAGGTGTAGAGATGTACTTCCCTTCCTTCATGCCGAATCGCTCCACGATTCGCTCCGCATATCCAGCCTGGGAAACCAGCACTCCACTTTCCTTCCTCTGCACCTCGAGTCCAAGGAAATGGTGAAGCTCACCTAAATCCTTCATCTCGAACCTGATGGCCAGTTCAGCCCGAAGCTGTGCTACCTCCTCCTTCGAGTTCCCCGTCACGATCATATCGTCAACGTATAGCAGCACGATGACCTGAAGCTCCCCTCTCTTCTTGACGAACAAGCTCGAGTCTGAGTCTGAAGCAACAAATCCACAGAATAGGAGATATTCTGCGATCTTCCCGTACCACGCCCTCGGCGCTTGCTTCAACCCATACAGGGCCTTCTTCAGCTTGCAGACATGCTCCGGAAGATCTTCAGACACAAAACCTGGTGGCTGGACCATGAAGATGTCCTTGTCAATCTCGCCGTACAAGAAAGCATTCTTGTCGTCGAGCTGCCAAATCTCCCATCCACTGAACGCCGCCAAGGCAATGATGAACCGAACTGAAGTCATTTTTGCCACCGGACTGAAAGTCTCATCATAGTCTTCACCGTATTGCTGCGAGAACCCCCGAGCTACAAGATGAGCCTTGTAACGCTCGATACTGCCGTCAGCTTTCTTCTTCAATTTGTAGACCCATTTGCATGTTACAGGAGTAGTGCCCTTGGGCTTGGGCACAAGAGACCAGGTCTCGTTCTTCTCAAGAGCTGCCATCTCTTCTTGCATCGCAACGTCCCACTCCTTCACGCCTTGGGCCTTCTCAAAGCTCGACGGCTCCCTCTCATCCAAGGGACCAGCGAAGAAACATGAGACGAAGCTCACTGCGTTTCCTCCTGTATAGCGATCAGGGGCGATGATCGCTCGCTTCGACCTCCTCAGCTCCTTCCCTTGAACTGCAATGTCATCCGCTGCTTCTTCCTTAGCTCCCCTTCCAGACGTGCTAGGAGCATTGCTCCCCCTGCTCCCTGAACCAGAAGCCCCCGTCCTGGAACTAGAAGGAGATGGACCACCTGGTGACACAGGTAGCTCCACCTGAAGATTCTCCACAGCTTTCTCTGGCATCTCCACCCTGCTCTCTGGTAACTCCACATCAGAAGACCCCTTGTAAGATGTCACCTCATCGAACACGACGTCGCGAGATACAACAAATCTCCGCGTCTCCGGGTCCATGCACTTCCACCCTTTCTTCCGCTCATCGTATCCCACGAAGACTAGCTTCCTTGCTTTCGCATCTAGCTTTGTCCGAAGAGCATCTGGAACATGCACGTAGCAGGTGGAACCAAACACCCTAAGGTGTGCCACACTTGGCTTCTCCTTGAACATCATTTCATGTGGAGTCAGCATGTTGATGGGGCTCAGAGGCATCCTGTTGATGACGTAGGCAGCACAAGACATTCCCTCCGCCCAGAAGGACTTTGGGATACTCTTGGCATGCAGCCAACACTTGCAGGTCTCCGTCAGATGACGGATCTTCCGTTCTGCAACTCCGTTCTGTTGTGGAGTATGAGCACAAGTGAGCTCTCTCCGGATGCCCGCCTTCCTGCAAAAAGTAGAGAACTCACTGGAGGTGAACTCCCCTCCGTTGTCAGTCCTCAGCTTCTTCACCCGCAGTCCCAGCCGACCTTCCACGAGCTCCTTGAACTCCACAAACTTGGCAAACGCCTCCGCCTTCTCCTTCAGGAAATATACCCAGACATATCTGGTGTAATCATCGATCAACACCAGCATATACCTGCTGCCTCCGAGGCTTGGGATAGCAGTTGGTCCCATCAAGTCACCGTGGATGCACTCCAACGGCACACTACTCCTTGTCTGCGACTTGTCAAACGGTAGTCGATGAGACTTGCCGAACTGACATCCTGCGCAAACATGACCTTCTCCGTAGGAAGATAGACTTGGCAGGCCCTTGACCAGGCCTCTCACCGCCATTGCTTTCAGCTTATCCATTCCTACATGCCCCAACCTCTCATGCCATATAACGGCACCATCATTCGTCTTCATCTTGTCAACGTAGGAACTTGTCGACAAAACAAACAAGTCCTTTGCCCGTCTCCCGACATGGACGACCTCGGCCTTTACGGCCTCAACATTGCGTAGAAACTTCACTTCTGTTGGGCCGAACATAACGTGATACCCGGCGTCTACAGCATTGGTCACGGAGAAGAGATTTTTCTTCATACCAGGCACGTGATAGACACTTTTCAAGGTAAGTGGCCCTCTATCACTGCCCAAAGAAACAACCCCCACCTTCTCCACTGGATGTACAGTATTATCAGTAGTAATGATTGCATTGTTACCTGTATAGGGCTGTGCAGAAGAAAGCTTGGTCCCGTCTCCGGTGAGGTGATGACCACACCCCGAGTCCACGATCCAGTCCTCCAAATAGTTGATGGGAGCCGAAGCTCCAATAGAAGCCGAGAAGGCTCCTCCCCATCCTCCATCTATATGTCTGGCCTCAGCTTCCTCCTTCTCCGCAGCATGCCCTGCTTGAGTGACCACTCTACAATCCTTCTTGAAGTGCCCAACCTTCCCGCATTTGTAGCATTTGAGACCTTCCTTCTTCTTCTTCTCCTCAGCCTAAGGAGGATAGCCCCTCTCCTGCTGTCCAGAAGTTGAAGGCCCATAGCCTCCAGTGGTCTTCTTCTTCTTATCCCACTTCTTCTTCTTCCCTGAGAAGAGAACTTCGCCATCTCCCCCAGTCACTGACAACCCCGCCATCTGTCTTGCCAAGCTTTCTTGCGAAGAAAGCAAGTTCTCCAGCTCCAACAGAGACGGCTGATTTGCCCATCCCTGCACCGACGTCACAAAGGCCACATATTCCTTCCGCAAGCCGCGGATGATGTGCCTCTTCAGATTCGCCTCAGAGATAGGCTCATCAGGATCCAGTGCTGATATCTCAGCGCAGAGGTTCTTCATCTTCAGAAAGAAAGTGGAGATAGAAAGATCACCTTGAGCTGACCTCGCCAGCTCATTCTCTAAGATCTGTAGCCTTGCTATATTCTTTTTGTTAAACAGCCCATCCAGGGCTCTCCAGATCTCAGCAGCTGATCCACACCCCAAGATGTGATCAAAGAGATCAGGTGAAATGGCACGCTTCAAGGTGAACTCGGCCTTGGCGTTGGTCTTCCTCCATGCCCTCACGGCCGGTCCATTATCACCTCCTTCTACTGCCTTCACCTCTTCTGTTTCATCTCCTCCTACCACCTCCCAGAGGTCCTCACCCAGAAGATAGCTCTGCATACACGACTTCCACTTCTTGAAGTTAGTCGATGTAAGCATCTCAATACCAAGACCTCTTGCAAAACCACCTTCCATTGCTCTTTCTCTGGTTCCTTCTTCACAAAGGCGATGGCTACTCTAAGTTGCAACCTGCTCTATCCACTCCAACCTACCTCTGATACCATGTGAAAATTTTTCTAAGGACCTTGTGAGAGCAAGCAGGAATCAATTATGCAACTTAGAGATACAAGCCAAACAACCAGAAACAAACTTTAGGCAAGCAATTGATCTTTATTGATAGCATAAACTTCATTACAGGGCAAGACATGCTTGGCGAGACATGATTTCGCCAGCACAGATACCAAACAGAAATACAAGAAGATGAGGATAACTTGAGATCGCTCCAGACCGCGCGACCTCCCTGCGACTTCAACACACTGCCAGAACGCAACGCCTTGCCGATCACAGCACACCACCAAACCGCTGCACAGACCGCTCCCTTCTTCCGACCTCCTGATTCTCCCGAACTCCAGCACCACAACTCCAAGCCGCAGACCGCCCGAACACTTTCAGAGGAAGAGGTGATCGCTGCCGCCCACACTATCCGCAGAAGCTGCACAAGAGGAATTCAATCAGCAGACCGCACGGTCAGAATAAACTAGACCGCAGGAAACAAGCGAACTCAGCTTACACTTGGTGTGTTCTTATCTTTGTTGCTGCAGTGGCTCCCTATTTATAGGCGTGAGACCTGATCCAGTCACCACCCTATGAGATAGAGTCACCACCCATCAGATCGCGCGACCTTACCGGTCAACCCGCGCGATCACTGCAACCCTCCTGCTTCATTTTGGTGAGCGCCGACTTCACTCCAGACCGCGGGAGATCGCTACTCCCTTGGTCTGAACACGACTCCACACGGAGATCGCCAGACCGCCTAGAAGTCACCCACCACCTGTGTTCGCTCGAGACCGCGAACACAACCAGTCCGCCATCAACCCGCGAACTCCTGTCCGTATGCCGATCTCCTCCTGAGACCGCGAACAGCAACCAGCTCGCATACCAGTCTCCTCCTGAGACCGCGAACTGAGACCGCGCGACTAGAAAGACTTAGTCCGCGAACTCCTTCAGAACCCTCTGGAAAGCCACCAGACTGGATTCAAGAGCCAACCCGTGCGGTCACGCCAGACCGGCACGTCCTTGAAGAGAACTTGTCACGCGGTCAAAGACAGACCGCGCGACCCTGAGGAAGATCACCCGTCATGCGGTCACAGCCAGACCGCACGACCTCCACCTCCAGCAGCCCTTGGACCAGACCAGTGGTCAACCCTGGAAGCCGCAGCTGACCAATAGAACAGATCGCCATTGTCAGACCGCCAGACCGTGCGGTCACGCCAGACCGCCCGGTCTCTTCCCAGACCGCCCAGGTCCAAAAGCCTCCTCCACTTCCACTTCAATAATTTCAACAGTTTATGTCACACTTATTTAGTCAACTTCAAGCTAGATTTTGAAGGCCTTAGAGGCCATAAATAAAAAAGTTGCCTGAAACAACTCTTGTAGGGCTTGATGTCCCATTTAATTTGACACCTTAATCATCTCATTTGGTTAAGTGGCCTGACTACAACACTCCATTTAGTGAGGCTGGTCCTTGTAATATCCAGAAATTCAAATGGTTGCCCACTCAAATTTAACCATCCAAATGACTTGATATTTGATACATAAATGTATCTGACCTAGAGCTAGGTTATGCCAAAATCTCAGAATTTTTGGAGTTACTTTTTCTATAGTTTTTTTATCTTAAATTAGAAAATGAAATTAATGGTTTATGGTTGGCTATATGCACCCAAATACCCCCCAAAATTTGGTGGCATGATGGTTAGGCCTTGTGTAGACTCAGGTAGAAAATTGATACCCATAGGATCTCTGGTCATGGGTGGATTCACCATTGAAGGGACTAGGGTTATTGTTCTTGGTGTGCCAATAACAAGAATTGTGCATTATATTGATTTGACCCTTCTTGGCTTACTATGTGCCACTGAAGTTGTGCATGGTGGGTCGCCATGGGGTTTTCTTTATCATACTTGGGATGAGAGGGATCTTTGGGAGCAAAATCCCTAGGGTTTTCATTTAATTCTTGTGTTTAATTAATTCAAAAGCTATGATATTCTGCCTATTTCATTCAGTCCACTTAAACAATTACTTAGGGCCTCTTAAGGGCTGAACTAGAAAAAGTGCCCAACATGAAAGTTGTAGGCCTTGGTCTTATATTTCATTTGGCCTTGAGTTTAGGTTATTTGGTGACCTACAGCTCCCTAGGGAGCTGTTTTACTAGGACTGGTCCTACACTAGGTCAGTCCATTAGAAAAATTGCCTAGGTCAAACCCCTCCATCTTTGGAGCTGTGATTTTAACCATGGATTGGTATACCCTAGGGGCACTCCCTGCCAAAGAGGAAGCCCTTGGTGGACTCTTTTACATAGGGTTTTTGTGGTAATTAGATTATTTAAATTATGTTGATTTTTGGAGCATATGATGTCCAAATGACACCAAACTTTGGTGGCATACTCTTTTGTACATGAGTAGGCCCTACCTAAAATATCACTCGATTTGGAGTTGATTTGATATGGAAGATTGGAAACCCTAATGAGGGCCTTTAAGGGTCAAATTAGGCTTAGGTCATTTTGAGGAGTTGAGTGTGTTAGCCTCCTCCTATCATGTTGGCTATGTGGGTATGTATATACAAATGCTGGTGTCACACCCTAATGGTCCATTTGAAGCCATTAGGGTGGTGTGACCTAAAACCCCAAGGGTGAATCCTTAAGGGTGCAAACTGGGGATTTGTGAAGAACATATGATCAAATGTTCTTGCCATGGCTTGGGACTGTGTAAATATGTTTATAGGAGCATAAATTGACTTAGTAAATTAAATGAGAATTTTTAGGGGTATTTAGGTGTATTTCTTCCTAATAAATGAAAGTGCCCCCTTTCCTTAATAAAATAATATGCAAGGTCATATGACCTTATATGACTTTGTTATACTATCAGTGGATGTATTACGGATGAAATTGTGCTATAGTAATTTTGTTATAATTTATTGAAGTTTCATTCCTTGTGTAGGAATTTTTAAGTACTTGCTAGCTTAAGGGAATTTAATTTTGAAAAATATCAAATCATGGGGCAAAAAGGTGATATTTAGTTAATTGTCATTCAATGCTATTATATACCCATGCTAATTGTTTGGAAGCTATTGAAATTGTATTTCATATACTTCATGTAGAAATTGAGATTTACATCACTTAGGTTTTTAATCTTTTTAAAATATCAAATCATAGGGATTTGTCATGATATTTAATGATCTGTGATTTTAGGTTAATCTATACCCATGATAATTGTTTGGAAGCTATTGGAATTGTATTTCATATACTTCATGTAGAAATTGAGATTTACATTACTTGAGTATTTAATCCTTTTAAAATATCAAATCATAGGGCAATGTTATGATACTTGGGAATCTGTCATTTTATGTTAATATGTGCCCATGACAACAGTTTGGAAGCTTGTAGATGTGTAATTCAAGTACCTCATGTAGAAATTGGTAATTGCTACATTTGAATGTTTAATCATTGTAAGATATCAAATCATATGGTAATGACAAAATAATTTGGCATAGGACTCTAGGACCCCATTTGGACACTTGGTAATTTTTGGAGAATTTTCAGAAATGAAATACTATTTTTCCTAATTAAAGTGGCATTTTGGTAATTATACAATTACGATGATATAGTAGGCCAAATGACATCCTAGGGTCATGATACTCTGTGAACCACCTTGATATGGGATATTATTTTACTGATAATTTTCATGTAGCATGTATAGTCATTTTGAGGGTAGTTCATGTGTAATTTGGCTTAAGGCCTTAACTACTTTAAATTATTTAAATACCAATTTAATATGGAAAATTATGGAAATTGTTGCATACCCTATTAAGGTCAGTGGGAACCTTGGATAATTATTAGAGACCCTGGTGATGATTTTTTTAGAAGGGTTCCCTTATGGGGTTGATGGATAGTTCAAATTTGTGGTCTGCGTTTAGTAAAAACAGAATTTTAAGTTCTAGACAATTCAGACCCCTAAGTGAGGTTTAGGAGGTATATCCAATCAGTAAATGAGATGTAGCACACCATGATTCAAGGAGGGTCAATCCTAGGGATACTTGTGGGGTGGTGCTGGAGTTAACGTAGAAGGAATGAAGGTACGTCCAACCCGATTGGGTGGGACGGGGGATAAGCTAAGTCACTTTAACTATATGTAATGATGAAGGGTGAACCTAACATTGATCACCAACTAAAGTAATTGTCTTGAAGTGGATTGTGGGGTTGTGCTCATTGATCTGTAGTACCGTTAGGGGCCTCTTACGGAGTAAACCGCGGGAAGTCCAAGATTCACTCTAAATATAACACGAACTAAATTGTAGGCAAGAGTAGCCTAAGTGGATATGCAGACTGGTATGGATCTCCTCAGTGAAGGAGGTGGGTTGGATCAGCTGGTGTGTTAGTCCCTGAGCTGGAAGCTCGGGTGGACATTGTTAACACCTGTTACTTATTCAAACAGTGGCGAGTCTTCGATACTAGGCTAGTCGTGTCACCGACGGTAGTACGTTGACTCAGGTGAGGGTGAGGTTTAGAGGGCGGATAAGTTTGAGTACCGCGGTCTGGAGGACAATCCCTAATAACCCACCCCGACCTTAAAGTCTGGTGGATTCCAGCAAGAGTACGCAGGAGCTCCGCTATTGTGTTATTAGCGTTGAGGCGTACATGAGGTCTAGGCTTGGTAGTGACCATACCCGCCTAGGATGTGGAGTGCCCGATCCACTGCCACCATGAGCCACGACGGTCGGTACCCGAAAGGTTGGCTTCCTTTCAAACAAATTGGGAACTATAAAGGTCTGTGCGCATAGAGTCGTGTGGGTGAGTCACATTGCATAATTTCATTAAAACATCATAACCATAGCATAACATAACATACACATAGCATACCCCAATCATATAAATTAGTATGGGCTCTTTTATATGATGGGTTTCCTGGACATCTTAACTTATATGTCGTTTGGGCATTCATATAAGTTAAGGTACGAATCTGTGATGGTAGTTTAGATTTACTTACTGCACTGCTTTTCTTTCCATTTACTGCTTAGTTCATTGCTCTACCTTACTGCCTTATACCTGCACTATACTGCTAGCTCGATTTTACTGCTTTACTTATACCTGCTAGAGTAATGCCATGTCACCACCTTCTTGTTTACCCCTTGTTTGTCCTCCGCTTCTTCCTCCCGCTCGGTGCCTAGGAGTCGTGGAGGGAGGCGAGGACAAAACGGCTTAGTCTTTATGACTAACAGTCGGTGTGACCCCAGGAGTCCGAGGAGGCAGAGTTGTCCCGCACGCAGCAGGACGAGATGGCAGGACCTGAGCAGCAGATGCAACACACTACCACGACGCCACAGGTTGATGATTAGATAGCTAGTCTTCCGCACTTTTGAGAGTTTTGATGTAGTCTTCCGCATGTTGTAGTGAGAGAGAGATAGTACATTATTTTGGTTATGTATCGAGCATAAGCCCCTTTTTGCTTGTACTTCTCTTTTGGACTACTGTTTTCATTATATATATATATATGATGTTGTGACACTGTGGACATGCCTTTTCTTCTGTTCTCAGTTCTTTGGCATATTTTACTTATGATCGTATAGCCGGCAGGGTTGGTGCTAAGCGGTGTTGGTCAACCCGAGTGTTGGCGACACCGCGAGGCAGTGATTCTGGGCGAAGATCCACCTCAACCGTGCGATGCGGGAGAGGTTCGAGTTTTCAAGTACCCGAACGGGTTTTGGAAAAAGAGATCTTACAAATGGTATCAGAGCTAGGGTGCGTCACTAAATTGTCTAAGTAAGTCAAAATTTGACCTAACTTGCTGCTTAATGGACTGTTTTATGTGATTTCATACATGGGCACACCACAACTTCCGCTGCATAGTTTGTCCTCAAACTACACTCGAGCGGGGTGACCCAGTATGTTGTGGACTGTTCTCTTATGATCGTTCGTTCAGTGATACCATTTTGTCCTCGCCTCCCCCCACGAAACCCAGTATAGTGCAGAAAAAGAGATCTTACAAATGGTATCAGAGGCCTAATAAACAAAAGGATAAGCCCCTACCGATTTGGGCTAAGTCTAGGCTTTGTCTTCTTGCATTTAATTAATTCCCTCTATTTGATATTCTGCCTCAAATATTTAGTCATTTTCAAACAGAAATTGGGGCCTCTTAAGTGCTGAACTAGAAAAAGTGCCCAACATAAAAGTTGTAGGCCTTGGTCTTATCTTTCATTTGGCCTTGAGTTTAGGTCATTTGGTGACCTACAGCTCCCTAGGGAGCTGTTTTACTAGGACTGGTCCTACACTAGGTCAGTCCATTAGAAAAATTTCCTAGGTCAAACCCCTCCATCTTTGGAGCTGTGCTTTTAACCATGGGTTGGTATACTCAAGGGGCACCACCTGCCAAAGGGGCAGCCCTTGGTGGACAATTTTGCATAGGGTTTTTGTGGTAATTAGATTATTTAAATATGTTGATTTTTGGAGCATATGATGTCCAAATGACACCAAACTTTGGTGGCATACTCTTTTGTACATGAGTAGTGCCTAGCTAAAATATCACTCCATTTGGAGTTGATTTGATATTTAAAATTGGAAACCCTAATGAGGGCCTTTAAGGGCCAAATTAGGCTTAGGTCATTTTGAGGAGTTGAGTGTGTTAGCCTCCTCCTATCATGTTGGCTATGTGGGTATGTATATACAAATGCTGGTGTCACACCCTAATGGTCCATTTAGAGCCATTAGGGTGGTGTGACCTAAAACCCCAAGGGTGAATCCTTAAGGGTGCAAAGTGGGGATTTGTGAAGAACATATGATCAAATATTCTTGCCATGGCTTGGGACTGTGTAAATATGTTTATAAGAGCATAAATTGACTTATTAAATTAAATGAGAATTTTTAGGGGTATTTAGGTGTATTTCTTCCCTAATAAATGAAAGTGCCCCCTTTCCTTAATAAAATATTATGCAAGGTCATATGACCTTGTATGACTTTGTTATACTATCAGTGGATGTATTAGGGATGAAATTGTGCTATAGTAATTTTGTTATAATTTATTGAAATTTCATTCCTTTTGTAGGAATTTTTAAGTACTTGCTAGCTTAAGGGAATTTAATTTTGAAAAATATCAAATCATGGGGCAAAAATGTGATATTTGGTTAACTGTCATTCAATGCTATTATATACCCATGATAATTGTTTGGAAGCTATTGAAATTGTATTTCATATACTTCATGTAGAAATTGAGATTTACATCACTTAAGTTTTTAATCTTTTTAAAATATCAAATCATAGGGATTTGTCATGATATTTGGTGATCTGTGATTTTAGGTTAATCTATACCCATGATAATTGTTTGGAAGCTATTGGAATTGTATTTCATATACTTCATGTAGAAATTGAGATTTACATTACTTGAGTATTTAATCCTTTTAAAATACCAAATCATAGGGCAATGTTATGATACTTGGAAATCTGTCATTTTATGTTAATATGTGCCCATGACAACAGTTTGGAAGCTTGTAGATGTGTAATTCAAGTACCTCATGTAGATATTGGTAATTGCTACCTTTAAATGTTTAATCATTGTAAAACATCAAATCACATGGTAATGACAAAATACTTTGTCAGAGAACTCTAGGACCCCATTTGGACACTTGGTAATTTTTGGAAATTTTTTAAAAATGAAATACTATTTTTCCTAATTAAAGTGGCATTTTGGTAATTAAACAATTATGATGATATAGTAGGCCAAATGACATCCTAGGGTCATGATACTCAGTGAACCACCTTAATATGGGGTATTACTTTACTGATAATTTTCATGTAGCATGTATAGTCATTTTGATGGTAGTTTATGTGTAATTTTGCTTAAGGCCTTAACTACTTTAAATTATTTAAATACCAATTTAATATGGAAAATTATGGAAATTGGAGCATACCCTATTAAGGTCAGTGGGAACCTTGGATAATTATTAGAGACCCTGGTGATGATTTTTTAGAAGGGTTCCCTTATGGGGTTGATGGATAGTTCAAATTTGTGGTCTGCGTTTAGTAAAAACGGAATTTTGAGTTCTAAACAATTCAGACCCCTAAGTGAGGTTTAGGAGGTATATCCAATCAGTAAATGAGATGTAGCACACCATGATTCAAGGAGGGTCAATCCTAGGGATACTTGTGGGGTGGTGCTGAAGTTAACGTAGAAGGAATGAAGGTACGTCCAACCGGATTGGGTGGGACGGGGGATGAGCTAAGTCACTTTAACTATATGTAATGATGAAGGGTGAACCAAACATTGATCACCAACTAAAGTAATTGTCTTGAAGTGGATTGTGGGGTTGAGCCCATTGATCTGTAGTACAGTTAGGGGCCCCTTACGGAGTAAACCGCGGGAAGTCCAAGATTCACTCTAAATATAACACGAACTAAATTATAGGCAAGAGTAGCCTAAGTGGATATGCAGACTGGTATGGATCTCCTCAGTGAAGGAGGTGGGTTGGATCAGCTGGTGTGTTAGTCCCTGAGCTGGAAGCTCGGGTGGACAGGTTAACACCTATTACTTATTCAAATAGTGGCGAGTCTTCGGTACTAGGCTAGTCGTGTCACCGACGGTAGTACGTTGACTCAGGTGAGGGTGAGGTTTAGAGGGCCCATACGACATATAAGTTAAGATGTCCAGGAAACCCATCATATAAAAGAGCCCATACTAATTTATATGATGGGGGTATGCTATGTGTATGTTATGTTATGCTATGGTTATGATGTTTTAATGAAATTATGCAATGTGACTCACCCACACGACTCTATGCGCACAGACCTTTATAGTTCCCAATTTGGTTGAAAGGAAGCCAACCTTTCGGGTACCGACCGTCGTGGCTCACGGTGGCAGTGGATCGGGCACTCCACTGTGAAAATTTCACTAAGGACCTTGTGAGAGCAAGCAGGAATCAATTATGCAACTAAGAGATACTAGCCAAACCACCAGAAACAATCTTCAGGCAAATATGTGATCTTTATTGATAGCATAAAACTTCATTACAGGGCAAGACATGCTTGGCGAGACATGATTTCGCCAGCACAAACACCAAAAAAGGAAATACAAGGAAATGCAGATAATTGAGACCGCTCTAGACCGCGCGACCTCCCTGCGACTTCAACACACTGCCAGACCGCAACGACTTGACGATCACAGAACCCCACCAACTCGCTGATCAAGCCGCCCACTCCTTCCGACCTCCTGATTTTCCCGAACTCCAGCACCACAACTCCAAGCCGCAGACCGCCCGAACACTTTCAGAGGAAGAGGTGAACGCTGCTGCCCGCACTATCCGCAGAAGCTGCACAAAAGGAATTCAATCAGCAGACCGCACGGTCAGAATAAAAACAGACCACAGGAACAAGCCGGACTCAGCTTACACTTGGTGTCACTTGTGTTATGCTACTATAGTAGCTCCTATTTATAGGCGCGGGACCTGATCCAGTCACCACCCTATGAGATAGGATCACCACCCTCCAGACCGTGCGACCTGATCGGTCAACCCGCGCGATCAGCAACATGCTCCTGCTTCATTTTGGTGAACTTGCCAGCTTCAACATCGGCCATGAGAGACCGCCGCTCTCACAGCAGACCGCGACTCTACAAAGAGCTCGCCAGACCGCCCGAAGCTGTTCACCCCCTGTGTTCGCCAGAGACCGCGAACACAGCCAGTTCTCCATCAGACCGCGAACTCCTGTCCGCATGCCGGTCTCGCCTGAGACAGCGAACAGCGACCAGCTCGCATACCAGCCTCCTCCTGAGACCGCGAACTGAGACCAGCTCGCATACCAGCCTCCTCCTGAGACCGCGAACTGAGACCGCGCGACTAACTTCCTTAGTCCGCGAATACTACCAGAGAACCTGGACTACCCTGTGCGATCATGCCAGACCGCCACAGCCTTGAAGAGGACAACCAGCCACGCGGTCAGAGGCAGACCGCGCGGCTTCCACCTTGCCGCCTTGGATCAGATACCAGCAGTCATTCCAGGAGACCGCAGCTAGGCTGATACCAACCAGACCGCCTGGACAACCCGCCAGGTCGCGCGACCTCGTTAGTCCACCCGACCTTCTCCCAGACCGCCCAGGTCCAAAAGCTCCTCTAACTTCCACTTCAACATTTTCAACACTCCCCCTTGAAGTGGGAAGTTGAAACCTGTTGAAATTTGTTGAAGTGAAGTGGAAAGGAGTCCGGCCGGTCTGAAGGCTGGAGACCGCTGAGACCGCGCGGTTTGCGCTTGTGCTTTGGCGGTTTGGTTCTGGCGATCTGGTGTGATCGGCCAGCTTGCTTATTGGGGTTGGTCGCTGGTTCTGGCGACCTGTTGCGGGTTGTATCCGGTCTTGTTCTAGTCGGTCTGTTCCTGGCTAATTGCTGTGACCGGGTGGCTTGGTTGTGTTGTTTTGGCGACTTGGTTCAAGTCGGCCAGTTGCTTCTCTGTGTTGGCGATCTCAGGAAGGATGATCGCTGTGTTCGCACGGCTTGTGCGCGGCTTGCTGCTGTCTTCGGTCTTGGACTGAATTTTGTTCAAAGTGCTGTGTTCGCGCGGTCTATCTTTTGAGACCGTTCGCGATCTGATGGGTGGTGACTGTATCCCGGTTTGTGCGGTGACGACATCCGTCCACCCGCCTATAAATAGGGGTGCATGGCCCATCATTCCTAACGAGAACTGTAAGAACCAGAGCCCGGATTGTTTCTTGCAGTCTCAAGTTTGAGTTCGCGCGACTTGGATGCGAGTTAACCTTTGTTGTGTTCGCAGGTTTGCGGTCAGCAGGGTGCGGTCTCCTTCCTTGGTGATTTCCGGTGGCTTGAATAAACAGTTCGTCTGCGGTCTGTTAGCGAACTGGGTTATTGTGTTCTTGTGCTGTTTGTAGCGGACTCAGGGATCAGACAACCTTCAGCGGTTAGGCGGTCTGAGTTGCGGTCTGGCAACAGCTTCAGTTCTTTGTTCCAATAAGCTTCAGTTCGTGCGGTCTGGGATTGCGGTCTGGCAGTGCATTTTGTCTGCTTCTGTTCGCGCGGTCTCAAGGTGTTTCTGCGGTCTGACTGTGCAGGCGGTCTGGGAGTACAGCAGAACAAGCCGGGCAGCCTGAGCCTTTGTTGCAGTCCGAGCGGTCTCTTTCTGGCAGACCGCTGGTTTCTGTTTTTTGTTGTGTTTGTTCTTCTCATCTCCGTGATTCTTATGAATCATGTCTCGCCATGTATGCCTCGCATTGTAAAGCAGTTCTATTTCAATAAAGATTTCTTGTGTTGCTGTTTTGGCATTGTGGTTGTTTGGCTATAACTCTTGTTGATACAACTCCTGCTTACTCCTAAACGGTTCAATCAAAAAATTTTAACATGGTATCAGAGGGAGGTTGCTGGAGTGGATAAGCAGTGATCAACTAGAGTTGCCATCGTCTTTGTGAAGAAGAGACCACATTGGTTGCCATGGAAGGCGGATTCGCAAGAGGTCTTGGTATTGAACTCCTCACATCGACTAACTTTAAAAAGTGGAAGTCATGTATGGAGAGTTACTTGCTTGGCGAGGATCATTGGGAGGTAGTTGGCGGAGAAGACACACAAGAGGTGTTTCTAGCAGGAGATAATATGGCAGAGGTGAGACTTTGGAGGAGGTTGAATGCTAAGGCAGAGTTCACTCTCAAAAGGGCTATCTCACCGGAGCTGTTTGATCATATTATCGGATGTAAGTCTGCTGCTGAGATTTGGACATCCTTGGATGGATTGTTCAATAAGAAGAATGTAGCGAGGCTACAATTTCTTGAAAATGAGTTGGCGAGAGCCTCTCAAGGCGATCTTTCTATTTCTACCTTCTTCCTTAAGATGAAGAACCTCACGGCAGAGATTTCTGCTTTGGACCCTGATGAGCCAATCTCTGAGGCAAAGCTGAAGAGGCATATCATCCGCAGATTGCGGAAGGAGTATCTTGCTTTTGTAACTTCAGTTCAGGGTTGGGCAAATCAGCTGTCGTTGTTGGAGCTGGAGAACCTTCTTGCTTCGCAAGAAAGTTTAACAAGACAGATGGCGGGGGTTTCTATCTCCGGGGGAGAGAGTGATGTGATGTTCTCTGGAAAGAGGAAAAAGAAGTGGGAAAAGAAGAAGCCGGGTCATGATGGACCCTCTACTTCAGGTCAGCAAGATAGTGGCTATGCTCCTAAGTCTGATGGGAAGAAGAAAGGAGAGGGACCGAGGTGCTTTAGATGCAACAAGACCGGGCACTTCAAGAAAGATTGCCGGGTGAATCTTCAGCCAGGACATGCAGTGGAGAAGGAGATGCCAAAGTCTGGTGAAATTGGATGGGGAGGAGCCTTTGTGTCTAATATAACGGCGATGCCTGTTAAGGCCTTGGCTTCCATCAACTATGAAGAAGACTGGATTGTTGATTCAGGGTGTGGACATCATCTCACCGGGGATGGATCAAAGTTCTCTTCTTTGGCACCTTACTCAGGTAACAATGCTATCATAACACCTGATAATTCTATTCATCCAGTAGAGCACGAAGGAGTCGTCTCTCTGAGCAGTGATAAGGGTCCACTCACGTTGAGGAGTGGTTATCACGTGCCTGGTATGAAGAAGAATCTCTTTTCTGTGACCAATGCGGTCGATGCCGGTTATCACGTTTTGTTTGGCCCAACAGAAGTGAAGTTTCTCAAAACTCAACCGGAAATAAAGGGAGAAGTTATTCATGTCGGCAAGCGGGTGAAGGACTTGTTCGTTTTATCGACAAGTACCTATGTTGATAAGATGAGGACAAATGATGGTGCTGCCATCTGGCATGAAAGGTTGGGGCATGTAGGCTTGGACAAATTGAAGGCTATGGCGGTAAGGGGCCTTGTCAATGGCTTGCCTAGCTTGTCCTCCTATGGAGACGGTCATGTCTGCGAAGGATGTCAGTTTGGTAAGTCTCATCGACTTCCATTTGACAAATCGCAAACAAGGTGCAAAGCACCGTTGGAATGCAACCACGGTGATTTGATGGGACCAACTGCCACCCCAAGCCTTGGAGGCAATAGATATATGTTGGTGTTGATTGACGATTACACCAGATATGTCTGGGTGTATTTCTTGAAAGAAAAGTCAGAAGCCTTTGCAAGATTTGTGGAGTTCAAGGAGCTGGTGGAAGGTCGTTTAGGCCTGCGGGTGAAAAAATTGAGAACTGACAATGGTGGGGAGTTCACTTCTGGTGAGTTCTCAAGTTTTTGCAGGAAACACGGCATTCGGAGAGAGCTCACTTGTGCCCATACTCCACAGCAGAATGACATTGTCGAAAGGAAGATCCGTCATCTGACGGAAACTTGCAAATGCTGGCTTCATGCCAAGAATATCCCAAAGTCCTTCTGGGCGGAGGGAATGTCTTGTGCAGCTTATGTCATCAACAGATTGCCTTTAAGTCCTATCAACATGAAGACCCCTCACAAACTAATGTTCAAGGAGAAGCCGAGTGTTGCTCACCTTTGGGTGTTCGGGTCAACCTGCTATGTGCATATTCCTGATGCTCTTCGAACAAAGCTAGATGCGAAAGCAAGGAAGCTAGTCTTTATTGGGTATGATGAGCGGAAGAAGGGATGGAGATGCATGGATCCTGAGACACGGAGGTCAATTGTTTCTCGGGATGTGGTGTTCGATGAAGTGACTTCCTACAAGGGGAGTTCAGGAGTTGAACTACCAGAGAGCAGGATTGATGAAGGAGGAAAAGCTGCGGGAAATCTTCAAGTGGAGCTGCCTGTTTCACCAGGAGCTCCAGTTGTGTCAAGCTCTGAGATGGGGGCTTCAGGTTCTGGTAACAGGGGGAGGGATGCTCCAAGTTCACCTGGAAAAGGAGCTTGCACAGAAGAAGCGGCTGAGGAGGTGGTTAGTCAGGTGCAACCTCTTAGGAGGTCGAAGAGGCCTATTCAACCACCAGATCGATACATAGGAGGAAACATGGTGAACTTCGTTTCATGTTTCTTTGCTGGTCCCTTAGATGAAAGGGAGCCGTCGAGTTTTGAAAAGGCCAGAGGTGTGAAGGAGTGGGACATTGCTATGCAAGAAGAGATGACAGCTCTCGAGAAGAATGAGACCTGGTCTCTTGTGCCCAAGCCCAAGGGTACTACTCCTGTCACTTGTAAGTGGGTCTTCAAGCTGAAGAAGAAAGCTGACGGTAATATCGAGCGTTACAAGGCTCGTCTTATCTCAATTTCTACATGAAGTATATGAAATACAATTCCAATAGCTTCCAAACAATTATCATGGGTATAGATTAACCTAAAATCACAGATCACCAAATATCATGACAAATCCCTATGATTTGATATTTTAAAAAGATTAAAAACTTAAGTGATGTAAATCTCAATTTCTACATGAAGTATATGAAATACAATTTCAATAGCTTCCAAACAATTATCATGGGTATATAATAGCATTGAATGACAGTTAACCAAATATCACAGTTTTGCCCCATGATTTGATATTTTTCAAAATTAAATTCTCTTAAGCTAGCAAGTACTTACAAATTCCTACACAAGGAATGAAACTTCAATAAATTATAACAAAATTACTATAGCACAATTTCATCCCTAATACATCCACTGATAGTATAACAAAGTCATACAAGGTCATATGACCATGCATATTATTTTATTAAGGAAAGGGGGCACTTTCATTTATTAGGAAGAAATAGACCTAAATACCCCTAAAAATTCTCATTTAATTTACTAAGTCAATTTATGCTCCTATAAACATATTTACACAGTCCCAAGCCATGGCAAGAACATTTGATCCTATGTTCTTCACAAATCCCCACTTTGCACCCTTAAGGATTCACCCTTGGGGTTTTAGGTCACACCACCCTAATGGCTCCAAATGGACCATTACGGTGTGAAACCAGCATTTGTATATACATACCCACATAGCCAACATGATAGGAGGAGGCTAACACACTCAACTCCTCAAAATGACCTAAGCCTAATTTGACCCTTAAAGGCCCTCATTAGGGTTTCCAATCTTCCATATCAAATCAACTCCAAATGGTGTGATATTTTAGGTAGGCACTAATCATGTACAAAAGAGTATGCCACCAAAGTTTGGTGTCATTTGGACATCATATGCTCCGGCGATCCTACTCCCAATCCCGATTCTCCACCAAAAGCTTAGCTCCAGGTATCGTTTCCGTCTGCTCTCAGAGCTCTGAAGCTAATGGAATGGGTAGATTGTCGTGAGGAGGGCTCCTTGGTTGGTTTTGAGCTTGGGCCTCCTCGGTTCTCCCATGGCTGCCACCCTCCTGCAGCTGCCAGCCTCCCTGATTCCACCTGGGTCAAGGGCAGACCCCCAGCAATCAGGGAAGGGCCCTAGGTTGATTGGAGATTGAGTGTGGAGGAGGGGATGATAACTTTTTTTCCTTTTTGCTTTTGCTTTTGCTTTTAGATCAAGCTTTTGGTCCCCCCCCTCCATTGATCAATCCTACCATAGTCTAGGGTTCAGTCTAAGGGCTGAATGCAAGGACTAAGGTCCATGATTAATGGTTTGATGATGGTGCTAAGGTTCATTTCAATTTAGGCTTGAAATTCACCTTTAAAGGCCTAAGTTGACCATGGTTGACTTTGGTCAACCATGGTGAGTGGGTTGACCCCACTTGGGGTTCATGGGTCCCTTAACCTCACACAACATAGGTTGGTCCATGGTGGGGCTCCAATTGGGTTAATTTTGCCTTAAGGCGTGATTTTGACCTAAATTGAGCTAAAGTTGACTTTGGTCAAATTGGTCAAAAGGGTGACCAAGGGATGGGGCTTTTGGGTCCAATGAGTTCCTTAAAGTGTTTAGAGTGTGGGGGTAGGGTCAATTTGAACATTTGGGGGTCAATTGAACCCTAATTGACTTGGTTTGGTTAATGTTGACCTATAGTTGACCTTGGTCAATTTCATGCAATTGGTTCCCACCCAAGTGCACTTCTCATCCTATAGGTCTCCCTTAGTGGTTAGGGTGGTATGGGGGAGGTCAATTTGGTGAATTGAGGGTCAATTGGCCTAAGGGAGTGGTATTGGGCTATGTTGATTTTGTGCCCTTGGGGTGCATTTAGCACACTCCACTTGGCCCAAGGGCCCTAGTGGCCACTCTGCACACCACCCATGCCCTAACAACATTTTGGGGTCTAGAAGGATTGGGGATGTTACAGCTGCCGTATTATAAAATATAGATAATAATAATATTACTATTATACTAATATATTTATATGTATTTAAATATATTTTATTTTTTTTTAATTTAAAATTTTGTTCGCCGAGCTCGTCGAGCTCTTTGAGCTCAGTGGAGCTCGTCGAGCTCAGGAGAGCTCATTGATCTCAATTGAGCTCGTTGAGCTCAGGCGAGTTCGTCGAGCTCCGTGGAGCTCGTCGAGCTCAGGCGAGCTCAGTCGAGCTCGTCGAACTCGCCTGAGCTCAACGAGCTCAATTGAGCTCCACGAGCTCAATTGCCGGGCCAGACCCAGGCCCGGCCTGGGCCTGGCCTGGCCTGCAAGGCCTTGGTAGGCCTCCTCCTCAAGAGGAGGCCTGGGCCCGGCCTGGCAAAAACCAGGCCCAAGCCCAGGCTTTTCCAAAAGGCCTGGGCCCAGCCTGGGCCTGGCGGTCTTTTTGCCCAGATCTACCTTAAATAGCACCCACTAAAATTTGGAGGGGATTGGAGGTCATTAGACCCTATAATTAAATAATATATGAATTATTAAATTATTACAAAAACCTTAGAAAATTGTTCTCCTAAAATTCCTATCTTTGGATATGTTAAGGGTGTAGGTACAAATAGCCTAGGTTTTAATTTTCAAGTCAATATCATTTTCCAATCAAAAGTTATTCAAGAAATGGTGGCTGACCTACACTAGGGACCAGTCCCACCAAAATGGACCTACATGGAGCTACAGTAATCCTTTTGGGCTGAAATAAATTTTACAATAAAGTAGACTCCAAGGGCTACAACTTTGGTGTTGACCACTTTTTCTGTAGAGCGGCCTAAGTAGTTTTAATAATTAAAACAAAACATTGCATAATATGTGACAGAAAATACAAATCATTTCAATCATTTAAATGATCCTGCACGAATCCTGAAGCAGTGATGGACGACATCGGGCTGTCTTCTTCCTCTGGCCAACGACTAGGATTTTCCGCGCCTAGAGCTCCTTCATCCCCACTTTCCCGGCCAACTGAGCGCCGCCCCAGCCGGCCAATGCCATCACCACCTTCGTTGAGGTGGTGGCCGGCGATTAGCGGTTGTTGGCCGGCCGGAGGTGGCCGAAATGGAGCTTTTGAGCGGGATCAAAAGCTCCATTTCTAGAGCTCTCGGTGAGCCCAATCCACGACCAATTGGCCTCGAATCGAACCCCCAACGATGAAAGATCTCACCACAGAGAGAGAGAGGAGAAGAACCAGACCTCCAATCGGGCTTGAGAGTGGTTGTTTCCCGGATTTGCCATGGCCTCCCCCTTCAAGTTGTGCTCCTTGCCGATCTATTAATTCTCCACCAAATGCAATGATTTAAGACTCGATTTCAACTGATCTCCCCCTTCTGGAGGTGATGGAAGGGTCAATTTGAGGAGGGGGAGGCTTAATGGTGGAGTGCCATTAATGGCCATTTCGGTTTCACTTGAAAATTCTTGAATTATCCACCGGCTGGCATGGGAAAGGCTGTAAAACATCTTAGAATTCAATGGAGAGATGAATGCAGGGTCAATTTGCCTTGAATGCCATGATTTCACCTTGAATGACCACTTTCTCTCTCTTCAAATTGGGGGAAACTCCCAATTTTTCTCTCCTAGTCACCCCCTCCATAAATTGGATGGCATTTCATGTAATTTCAATGGTGACAAATCATTTGGGCCATTGAAATTGGGCTTAGCCCAAAGGGATTGAGCTTTGGGCTTAATTAACCCAATTTGGGCAATATTGACCAAGTGTTGACTTTGGTCAAATTGGTGAAATTAATTAGGCCCAATGGGTCAATGTTGACCCATTGGCCTCTCTTAGTAGCTAATGGAACTTGGGGAAAGTCAATTGGTCCAATTGAACCCTAATTGACCCTAAATAGGGTGGTTTGGCTTATTTGGGGTTAGGGTTGACTTTGGTCAAATTGACCATTTGGGTTGGCCCCAATGGGTGGGTAGTGACCCATTGTCCTCCCCTAAGTGTTAGGAAGGTCTAGGTAGTGTCAATTTGGCAAAGTGGAGGCAAATTGACCCACAATAGGGCAATTTGACCAAAATAGGGCTAGAGTTGACTTAAGTCAAATTGGCCAAATTGGTGGCCCCATGATGAGGCTTTTTAGTCCATTGGGTCCCTAATATGCTTATAAGAGTAGGAGGAAGGTCAATTTGGCATGGTGGAGGCCAATTGACCCTAATTAGGCTACTTTGACTAATTTAAGGTTAGGGTTGACTTTGGTCAATTTGGCCTCTTTGGTTGACCTCAATGGGTCCTAGATGCTCTAAGGGACCCTCCAAAGGGTTAGGTGTGGCATGGTGGGGTCAAATTGTCAAGGTGAGGCCCTAAAGTCCAACCCTAAGCTTGGTAACTAGAAATTGCTATTTGCAGACCAAGGTGCTCTTCTCCATCAAGCCTAAGGCCAAGTGATCTCTTCAAGCTTCCTAGGGTTTTGTCATGACCTAGTCATGACAAAACCACTCTAGGGGTCTAGTTGTTTGGGGGATGTTACAAATCCCAATAAACAAAAAAAATAATTTCATCCCCGAAATTCAGGTTAGGCTTGCGGGATTTTCACCGAGAGTGGCCGAACATAACATCCCCTAAGAATTGAAGTTATTCCTGACTCGAAGGCACCGACTATCTCTGCTACATTAGTTTTAGTGGCTCCCAAGTATGTCCCTCCTGTCAATGATTTCTCCACAGGACCTTGACCAGCGGGAGCTCCTTGCGCCGCAAGACTCGCATCTCGGTGTGGTCTATCCAGACCGGCTCTAGCTGAATCAATCGATCGGAGGCTACCGGGCTATCTATAGTATAAATTCGCTGCTCCGGCCGTAATAGAGCTCTCGTAAAGGAGGAGACATGGAAGTCGTCATGCAATCCCGCTAACTCGAATCAGTTGCACCTAGGTATCTATGTCCTCCATAAATTCCGAGCCGAGTGCCTTGGGATCCTCATCCTGGATCCAAGATAGTGGAGTCTTGTGCCTCCGTCCCTCTGAGGGTGGAAAGCTGTGCTGAACTTCAACCAAGAGCCGAGGTAAGCCTGGACTGATCTTCACTCTTTAGACATAACTGTTCATCCCGATCCGACAAGATCGTCCTGGTTACACCACGATAATGGACAAACTGCTCAACAAATCCCATCAAACACCAACGAGAGCGTCCTTCCATCCCAGGGTGACCCTAGCTATCCTGGTCAATCTATCCTCGATGTTCCAAATGAACTTGTGCCCGGAGTGGGGATGTGGTAACATGTGTATGGAATCCATGATTATATCCTCGAGCTTCCACTCACTAACATGGGCAGTGACTGTGGTAGTTCCCAAAAGACTCTTGCACTTGGTCTTCACCTGTCTACAGACCTGACCGTGCATCACAAACCTATGACGTCTTTATTTATTCTGGGGAAACACACGCTCCGGGATACAACATTTTTTTGGTGACTAAAGCTCTTGTTTATATGGGTAGACAATGCTTCTATAAAGTTTTCTCCGCATGTTTAGGTTCTTATTCCTTCAAGTACATCCGAGTGATCAATCATCTCCACTCTATAACTTATCCAGTTCATACCATTGGTGGGGCTGATCAGATCATCAGGCGTCCCAATCATCCTCAAATTTTATGGTGGTGCACTTGTGAACCTTATGAGTATATGTTAACCAATCTTTATTAGTATCCATGTTTGTAAGATGGCTCCCAAGGCATAAGAGCTATTATTGTAGTTAAAATTGTCTACCATGATAGGGTATGATTTTTAACAAATCATAAGTTGATCCTTCCGAATACCCCAAAGCTCAAGAACTGTCGGATATAACTACAACTTATAAGATCTAATTTCCGTCCTCAACTTCTAGACTAGGACATCGACAACCCTAAGTGATTAATCCTGACGACTTTACATTTCAAATGATTCAACTAAGGTCAAGTTGTTGCTCGATCTTCGATGTCCTTTCATTGTCCTGGTAATACTACAGATCATTATTCTGAATATACTGTTACACCATCTCATCTTTGCCTGAGTAACGTTGAATATGATCAACTTCAAAATCATTATGTTCACGACGCAACACTTTCTAAATTAGATCTATGGGATACTGATGGCGACGACGACCCTCAACATGAAGATTTTGGCATCGGCGCGCTTACGGATGATGGCGCCTCTCCAACCGAAGACCCATGTCATGATGAACGCCATCGTCGTTACAACCTTCGTCCGCGACGCAAGATTAATAATTATAATTATTTTATTATAATTATTAATTAAATTTTAAACAGCTTTGTCTTTTATTTTTTGGACTTGCTTATGTCCACGTTTTATTTTAATTTTGGACTGCGTTTAGCCATGCTCATGTTTTATTTTAATTTCGGACTTCGTTTAGCCATGTTTGTTGGCTAGCCTATAAAAGGCCATCTTGTATTAGATTTTTGAATATTGAATGATAAGACCAAAAATTAAACCCTAATCTCCTCTATTGGATTTCCCTCCTCCTAGCGGCCCCCTCTCTCTCCCCTCTCCAAAATTTCGGCCCCCTCTCTCCCTCTCTTCCTTTCATTTTCGTTCTCCTCTACGACTCTTTCTCACATCCCTCTCTCTTTCTCTCTTGCTTACAACACGAAGGATCTCCTATCCTTTTCCCTTCAAGAATTCGACCAAACTAAAGGCTTCCCCGTTGAAGATATTTCATTCAAGGTGCATGGTGTTAATTCTTGTGGATCTTGGATCCGGCGTGAAGCGAATACGGCGGACGAGTTTCTCTCCAAACGATGCGTCTCCGGTGGATCCGTTGAAGAACGATTTGGGCGAGTGCATGCTTGAGGATAATCCCATATCAAGCGGGGTAACAAAATTTCTACTCGTGAGATTTTCCTCTTGTTAATTTCTTGTGGTGGTAATTTTGGCGTGATCTTCGAATCACTTGATTATTCGTGATTTTCTTCGATCAATTTGTGCGCTCTTCTTATTTCTTATAATTTTCGAAGAGGATTGGCGAACCTCGACTTTTTGTTGGGAGAGATCTACCCTTTTGAAATCGTAACTTTTGGTGGATCTCTTTTGGTACAACTCAAGCTCGTTCGGACCGGGTGGGTCCTTTTAGTCGGGAAGAATATTGGCCTATAGCCATCTATTCAACCTCTAGCGGCGTAACTACCCGTACGTTAGCATCTAATTGATAAATATTGCGTTGCATGTACGTTGCGAGTAATTTTGTGCGAGTGTAAAATTTGGGAGTATTGAGAGGAAACGCGTGCGTGTTCGTAGCGATCGTGTCGGAGAGCGTAGCCTGCATCAATTTGGTATCAGAGATAGGTTCGTGTCAATTTCTTAATTGACGCATTCCTATAGTTTTATTAGACCGCCGACACACACAATCTTCACACAATTTAGTGTTCAAAATATCAAAACTTTTAATTGGTGGTATGCGAATAACGGCCTAATTTTTTTTTTGCGAAAATAAAAAAAATAAAATTATGGGAATTCTCCATATTTTCTCAGTAAGAAAATCAAAAAAATATTTTAATTACCCTAGTTATTAAGTGGTAATAAAATTATCTTTCATAAAATTTTGACTGTTTAAAATTTCTGGTCTGCGAATAGCGGCCTAAAATGTTTATTTTTTTCTGCGAAAATAACAAAAAATAAATAAATTCTGGAAAGTCAAATTCAAAATTTTGAAATTCAAATTTTTGAAATTCAAATTCAAAATTCAAATTTTTGAAATTCAAATTCAAAATTTAAAATTTTGAAATTCAAATTTTTTATTTTTACATTCAAAATTCAAATTTTTTAAATTTAAAATTCAAATTTTTGAAATTCAAATATTTCTGGAAATTCAAATTTTTCTGGAATTTCAAAATTTTTCTCCTTATAAAATTCTCTTTTATAAATTTGTCTAGTTCAAATTAAAAAATTTTCTATCATTGCATGTTCACTAGTTCTGGTCCCGAGTACACACCTACTCTTCGGGTATGGCTCATGACGTTTATGTTTCCCGTGAGAGTATTCCAGTTAGTGAGGGTCCTCCCATAATTTCTACACACAATGCTTCGGGAATGCCTCCTCCCGAACTGCCTGATATAGTTTTTGAACCTTCTGACAATACTGAGTATGTACCCTTGACTGAGCCTACCGCTGAGGGCGATGTCATTATTAAGGAAGAACTTAACAATGATGAGGAGATTGGTTACCCTAGTGATATGGATGAGGACCTCCCCTCTGATCCAGTTTTAGATTTGTCTGATGATTCTGATTTGGAGGACGTACCTAGTGCATTAGAAGATTTACCTTGCGAGGAAATGTTAACTTTGGGTGACTTTGACGTTGAGAACCCGAAAGATATTTCTTTGATGTTATCACATATGCCTAAAGCTCATTGTGAATTAGAAATTTTGTCAGGTATGATTTTGTCGGTCCTCCCTCCTGACCCGTGGACTCGACCTGCTGAATTTTTAGGACATGAATTTATTATGCCTCGTCCTAGCCAGTTGGTGTTGCCTATGTTACTAGACCCTCCGTTGGCCATGTCCCATCAGAAATGTTTTGTTGAGTTATTAGATTTTGTGCTCGGTCTTTTCACCACCCTTCGTAGATCTGACTACGCGTCACCTTTGATTGACAATTATTTTGTGTGCCCGTCTACGGATTTGTTGGCGGTCGCGAGCGATTATGATTTTGTAGCGATTGTACCCCTGAACTTAGTTTCTTCATGACATACTTACTCCTCCGGTCCAGTTGCGCATATTTTCCTCCAGTTGCTTACTACATTCACCTACACGTGTCTATGATTTTAGTTGACCACATGGGTACTTGGGATTTACTTTTTCCTCATGCTCAGTTAGCGAATAATAATTCTAAAAATAGATCAACGGATTTATCGCCGAATGAAATCATGCACGGTTATAAGGCACCAGTGCCACTTGACTTGATTCTGTTACCTTCATCTTATAAGTCAAGTCAATTTGCACAAGACTTTGCCTCTCACGTTCTTAATTAACAGAAGCACATTAAGGACACGCTAGCTACTCAATACGCATCTTATCAATCTCATGCTAACGTACATAAGGGAGCATCTCACTTGAAAGTTGGCGATTTGGTTATGGTGCGTCTCATCCTTGAACAGGCCTTCGGGTACCATAAAAAAGTTGGCAAATCGGCGAGCGGGCACATTTCGAATTTAAAAAAAAAAGAGGAGAAAACGCTTTTCTTTTGGAGTTACCCACTGATTGGGGAATCTCCCCTATTTTCAATGTTTCGGATTTAACGCCACATATTTCTCCACCACTTGAATTAACCGACTGTCTGTTTGGTTCCACTACATTTTCTAATGGGTTGGGGGGTGAGCTTGTGACCGGTTTGCTCTCTTCTTCGGTTCCTACTGGAGGTACGTTGAATGTTGATGGCGGAACTTGTTCTCCTTATTTGCCTAATGCTTTTCCAAGGTTCCCCCGAACCACTTTTGTGCCCGACAGGATCCTCAGAGATGAAGTGCTCTCCTCTCCAAGTGGTGACAATCGCCGCTACTTGATTCGTTGGCGTGATCGTCCGGACTCCGATTACTCGCGGATTCCAGAATCGGAGATGGCTCTGTTGGATGATGCTCTTCTCCACCACTACCTTCAGGATAACTCATCGGTGATGAGTACATTTGAGAGGGGGAAGATTGATGGCGACGACGGCCCTCAACATGAAGATTTTGGTATCGGCGCGCTTACGGATGATGGCGCCTCTCCAACCAAAGACCTACGTCATGACGAACGCCATCGTCGTTACAACTTTCGTCCGCGGCGCAAGATTAATAATTAATAATTATAATTATTTTATTATAGTTATTAATTAAATTTTAAATAGCTTTGTCTTTTATTTTTTGGACTTGTTTATTTCCACATTTTATTTTAATTTTGGACTGCATTTAGCCATGCTCATGTTTTATTTTAATTTCGGACTACGTTTAGCCATGTTTGTTGGCTAGCCTATAAAAGACCATCTTGTATTAGATTTTTGAATATTGAATGATAAGACCAAAAATTAAACCCTAATCTCCTCTATTGGATTTCCCTCCTCCTAGCCGCCCCCTCTCTCTCCCCTCTCCAAAATTTTGGCCCCCCCTCTCCCTCTCTTCCTTTCATTTTCGTTCTCCTCTATGACTCTTTCTCACATCCCTCTCTCTTTCTCTCTTGCTTGCAACACGAAGGATCTCCTATCCTTTTCTCTTCAAGAATTCGACCAAACTAAAGGCTTCCCCGTTGAAGATTTTATTCAAGGTGCTTGGTGTTAGTTCGTATGGATCTTGGATCCGGCGTGAATCGAATACGGCGGACGAGTTTCTCTCCAAATGACGCATCTCCGGTGGATCCGTTGAAGAATGATTCGGGCGAGTGCATGCTTGAGGATAATCCCATCTCAAGCGGGGTAACGAAATTTCTACTTGTGAGATTTCTCTCTTGTTAATTTCTTGTGGTGGTAATTTTGGCGTGATCTTCGAATCACTTGATTATTCGTGGTTTTCTTCGATCGAATTGTGTGCTCTTCTTATTTCTTTTAATTTTGGAAGAGGATTGGCGAACCTCGACTTTTTGTTGGGAGAGATCAACCCTTTTGAAATCGTAACTTTTGTTGGATCTCTTTTGGTACAAATCAAGCTCTTTCGGACCGGGTGGGTCCTTTTAGTCGGGAAGAATATTGGCATATATCCATCTATTCAACCTCTAGCGGCGTGACTACCCGTACGTTAACATCTAATTGATAAATATTGCGTTGCGTGTACGTCGCGAGTAATTTTGTGCGAGTGTAAAATTTGGGAGCATTGAGAGGAAACGCGTGCGTGTTCGTAGCGATCGTGTCGGAGAGCATAGCCTGCATCAGATACACAAGTCAGTAACCAATTCGCCCAATAAACAAAAGGTAAGCCCCAATAAACAAAACATAAGCCCCAATAAACAAAAGATAAACCACTATCTATTATGGGCTAAGTATCTTTGATATCGCCATGTTATATTTGTCCTAGGTATGCAAACAATCCTTAGGGCATACAACTTTAGACTTGGGGTTCTATCTTGAGACTTGTTGATATACTCCATACTTTAGACTCTTCAAGGTACCCATTTCGACAACCTTATCAAGGTCAACATGTAACCCAATCCCAAACGGGTCTCTTCCATACTTGAATTCTTATCCGACCATCGGTGTTTGTCATGGTGGTTGTCTCAATGTAATCCTGTCACCGGTACGAGGGTTAGATCTACGAGTCCCAAACCATTCTGCTTATGTGTCAATCTCTCTTTCTCTAGCCTCTTTGGGGTATCCTCATACCTTAATCAACTTTATACCTACGGTCTATTTCAGACTAGGGCATGGAGTAAATTGTCATGGTAAGTCACGTGTCCTAGTGGAGTTTAAATCTAACTCGTTGACTAAAGAACTATTTATAGAGATCTTTGTAGCAGGAGGTATTCCCTGCTGGGGGCAGGGTTCGCCGCAGGCAACAAAAGAAAACATAACACTCGTAAGGGGATTTGGCTAAAAAGATTCAGTTAAAAGTGGACTTTTACTTATGATTTCCCCATATGGGCACACCATTGCTTCCGCTGCTTAGTTTGTCCTCAAACTAAACTCGCACGGGGTGGCCCAGGGTTTGTGGACTTCTTTTCTTCGGATCGAGGTTTGCTCTGATACCAATTTGTAAGACCGCATTTTTTTTCTTTCAAAACTGGGTCTTATGCCCAGAACCGCCGATTTGCTGTGGCACCAACACACGAGAAGGTCGCCACTACAAAGCGCCGATCCTGCCGGCCATATCAATCACTGAAAAAGAAAAGTATAAACGAACAATAGAAGTTCAAGTCCACAAATCACATGATATGTTTATAAATGTCCACATCATTTAACTGAAATAAAAGGGTTACAATAATAAAGGTCTCATGCCCTGTACATCATATCCTCACTACAAGGTCACTCGCAGAAGCAAACTGCTAATCACTCACTGATCCTAAGACTAGTGCTCCTGTAATGGACTGGCCCGCCTCCGTCTATACCAGCCTCTAATGTTGTTGCGTCTCCTCGATCCCCTAAAATGATATGGTCCACCGACCGTTAGTCAAAAAGACTAAGCCTTATGTTCCCCACCCCTCCCCTAATGGCTCCTAGGCACCGAGTGGGAGGATGAAGCGGAGGACATCAAGGGGTATAAAACAAAGCAGATGACGACTGATCTAGTCTACAGGAAATATCTACCACTACTCAAGTATATATATATACGTTTGAAGCAATAAATAAAGCATGGTAAGGAGCAATTAAAGAGCAGTAAGTAAAGACCAGTATAAATATAAAAGTAACCATTGATTTATAGGAATGCCCGTACAAACCTATAGACCAAGGGGTCGTTTAGCAGGGCCTATCGTATAAAGATTCCCATAACCAATTTATACGATAGGGGTAAGGGTTGAAATTACAATGCTTATTCCAGGACATGCAGAGTTATGCAGTTTATGCTATGGTCATACAAGTGCAACTCACACACTTCGACTCCATGCGCACAGACCTTTAGGTCCCTCCTTTTGGAGCTAGCAAGACTCCCAGGATACTCCCATAGTGGCAAACGAAAGAGGTGGGTTGGGCCTCACCTAACTCTAGGTGGTATTCACACTACCTAACCTAGACCTATCGTACGCCTCAACGAAAAACCGCGGAGCATCTGCGTACTCTTTCTGGCTGGACCACCAGACTTTCATGGCTATGTGCAAATACCACACTTGCCGAGTCAACGTATTGACATCGGTGTGAACGACCGTCCAATACCGAAGACCCACCACCTTTATGTACATGCAAACATGTTTACCATCTATCTCCGAGCCATAAGCTCCCCGGGCTAACCCGCCCGTCACCATAACCTTCCGAGCCACCGACTTGCCGGACCAACCCATCCGCACCAACGAGCATTACTGAGTCACAAGCTCACCAGACTAATTAGTTAGCCACTACAACCACCGAGCCTACCGCTCGTAAAACCAAACCAACTAACCTACCGTAACCACGGGGTGTGGGTGTGTGCGTTATTAAGTTAATCTTGTACATCAACTTATCCCTACAGTTTATGGTTAATCTTGGACTTCCCGAGGATTACCCTGTAAGGGGCTCGCTACAGTACTAGGAACTATAATGGGATGACAACCCAGAGCTCCCTTTCTCAAGACACTTAGTGTTGTTGGTATCTACCCATAAGATTACCACTCTTAACACTTCACTTGAATTACTCTGCTTATTTTATGACCTTCTAAGGGGAAAGACGATCTTTCGTCGGTCCCGGACTCCACCTTTCCCTTAGCTTATCGGGTACACTCTCATCTCATAACTCCTTTTGGTAACCTCAATTCTTCTCAGCTAGACTAGGTACACCAACTACTTTCCATTCCCACCTACTGGTCTTCAATTTAATCAATTTTACAATTTTACTAGACGCAGACCAAATGAGATATATAAGTTGCATAAGAGGAGGTACTCCAAATATTCATCCAACTGACTCAAGATCATTATTGAGATTTTATAATGATATCCTAAGACTAAGTCCAAATGATCATATTTTTCCTTAATTATTTAACATTTATTTTAATTCCTCCAATATTTGCCAAGTATGAAAATGAACATGAAGTGTAAGGTATTCTTATGATATGACTCTCATAAAATTAAGAAAAATCTATCATGTCAAAATAATAGTAATTGCAGAATATCACAATTTTATAATCAGGAATTGTCCTCTATTTATAATATTTAGCATCTATCCAAAGCTGGAGGTTAATGAAGGAACCACCATCACAAATACTTATCTAAAAATTATGGAAAAATTACTAGACATCTATAGTATTCAGTAAGACTTACTAACTGAGTTTCACAATTTATGGAAATCATTTTCTCACCTAAATAAATATTCCAAATAAATCCTAATATGAACATGCTGTGAAGTAGCCTACTGATAACAATCTCCAAAAATTATATAAAAATTTTCAGAGCTTCCTATTGCCCTGAAATGTTATATCACCAAGTTGCAAATTTTTCCAGAGAGTATTGGACCCTCAATTATTTTTCTTAAGGCTAAGACAAAATAAGTGCCTTGTGAATGATGTACTGATTGAATCATTTAATTAATTACACAAAAATTACCAGAAATATATCATATGATTATAAAGGCACCACCAAGGTTTCATTATCATCCAAGACCATTTGAGCATGTAAATTTCTTTTATAATGAAATGCCCTAATGGGTTATAACCTAATTTAGGTGGAATAAGGGTTCTTAAAATCCTCCTAAAATTTCTTAGGGTATTATTCACCCTTTGAACTTGTACACCAAATTTCATGACCATTCAATAACATTTGACCCCATGTTCTTCACAAAGCTCCAAGTGCAACCCTAGGGGTAAAGCTAGGGCTATAGGGCATATCCAACCCACATCACCCCAAATCACTCATGGAGGTGTTTTGGGTGGTCCTAAACCAGTGGCCAAGGTTCCACATCATGTTGATGAGTTTTGACCACAATACCCCAAAGTGAGCACCATACCCTATTTTGACCTAGTTTGATCAAACATGGGTTAGCAATTTACCCAACCAAAGCAGTCCCAATTGTGATGAAATTTTTACCAGAGTTATATAATAACCCTAAATAGAACCCACCAAAATTTGTAGGGGATTGGAGGTCATTAGACCATATAATTAAATAATATATGAATTACTAAATTATTACAAAAACCTTAGAAAAATTTTCTCCTAAAATTCCTATCTTTGGATATGTTAAGTGTGTAGGTACAAAGAGCCTAGGTTTCAATTTTCAAGTCAATATCATTTCCCAATCAAAAGTTATTCAAGAAATGGTGGCTGACCTACACTAGGGACTAGTCCCACCAAAATGGACCTACATGGAGCTACAATACTCCTTTTGGGCTGAAACAAATTTAAAATTAAAGTAGACTCCAAGGGATACAACTTTGGTGCTGACCACTTTTTCTGTAGAGGGGCTTAAGTATTTTTAATAATTAAAACAAAACACTGCATAATATGTGACAGAAAATACAAATCATTTCAATCATTTAAATGATCCTGCACGAATCCTAAAGCAGGAATGGACGACATCGGGCTGTCTTCTTCCTCTGGCCAACGACCAGAATTTTCTGCGCCTGGAGCTCCTTCATCCCCACTTTCCCGGCCACCTGAGCGCTGCTCCGGCCGGCCAATGCCACCACCACCTTCGTTGAGGTAGTGGCCGACGATTAGCGGTGGTTGGCCGACCGGAGGTGGCCGGAATGGGGCTTTTAGCGGGATCAAAAGCTCCATTTCTGGAGCTCTCGGTGAGCCCGTTCCACGACCAATTGTCCTGGAATCGAACCCCCAACGATGAAAGATCTCACCACAAAGAGAGAGGAGAAGAACCAGACCTCCAATCGGGCTTGAGGGTGGTTGTTTCCCGGATTTGCCATGGCCGCCCCCTTCAAGTTGTGCTCCTTGTCGATCTCTTGATTCTCCACCAAATGCAATGATCTAAGACTCGATTTCAACTGATCTCCCCCTTCTGGAGGTGATGGAAGGGTCAATTTGAGGAGGGGGAGGCTTAATGGTGGAATGCCATTAATGGCCATTTTGGTTTCACTTGAAAATTCTTGAATTCTCCACCGGCTGGCATGGGAAAGGCTGGAAAACATCTTAGAATTCAATGGGGGAGATGAATGAAGGGTCAATTTGCCTTGAATGCCATGAATTCACCTTGAATTGCCACTTTCTCTCTCTTCAAATTGGGGAAACACCCAATTTCTCTATCCTAGTCACCCCCTCCAGAAATTGGACGGCATTTCATGTAATTTCAATGGTGAAAAATTATTTGAGCCATTGAAATTGGGCTTAGCCCAAAGGGATTGAGCTTTGGGCTTAATTAACCCAATTTGGGCAATATTGACCAAGTGTTGACTTTGGTCAAATTGGTGAAATTAATTAGTCCCAATGGGTCAATGTTGACCCATTGGCATCTCTTAGTGACTAATGGAACTTGGGGAAAGTCAATTGATCCAATTGAACCCTAATTGACCCTAAATTGGATGGTTTGACTTATTTGGGGCTAGGGTTGCCTTTGGTCAAATTGACCATTTTGGTTGGCCCCAATTGGTGGGTAGTGACACATTGGCCTCCCCTAAGGGTTAGGAAGGTCTAGGTAGGGTAAATTTGGCAAAGTGGAGGCCAATTGACCCACAATAGGGCAATTTGACCAAAACAGGGCTATAGTTGACTTAGGTCAAATTGGCCAAATTGGTGGCCCCATGATGGGCTTTTTAGTCCATTGGGTCCCTAATATCCTTATAAGGGTAGGGGAAAGGTCAATTTGGCATGGTGGAGGACAATTGACCCTAATTAGGCTACTTTGACCTATTTAAGGTTAGGGTTGACTTTGGTCAATTTCTCCTCTTTGGTTGACCCCAATTGGTCCTAGATGCTCTAAGGGACCCTCCAAAGGGTTAGGTGTGCCATGGTGGGGTCAAAGTGTCAAGTTGAGGCCCTAAAGTCCAACCCTAAGCTTGGTAACTAGAAATTGCTATTTGCAGACCAAGGTGCTCTTCTCCTTCAAGTCCTAAGGCCAAATGATCTCTTCAAGCTTCCTAGGGTTTTGTCATGACCTAGTCATGACAAAACCACTCTAGGGGTCTAGTTGTTTGGGGGATGTTACATGTCTATCCAAGATATGCCCATCATAAGCAAGATCTATTCAGATGCTGTTGTTCCTGAAGATGAAGATCAGCAAGCTGCTGAAGATCCTGCTGCTCCAGAAGTAGAGCTGCAGATTGTGGACAGATTGCCTGCATTAAATAGACATCTAAGAGATCATCCAAGGAACCAGATAGTAGGAGATGAGAACCAAGGGGTGATCAACAGAAGCAGGACTCATAATGAAGCTCAATTCCTGAGCTTTCTGTCACAGATGGAGCCCAAGAAGTTTGAAGAAGCAAATCTAGATACATTCTGGATTCAAGCCATGCACGAAGAGCTTCTACAATTCAAAAGGTGCAAGGTATGGATGTTGGTGCCAAAGCCCCAAGGACACAACATCATGAGAACCAAATGGATCTACAGAAACAAGTTTGACGAGAATGGCACCATCATCAAGAATAAGGCTAGACTGGTGGCCAAGGGATACATGCAAGAAGAAGGTATTGAATTTGATCAAACCTTTGCTCCAGTTGCAAGGTTATAAGCAATAAGGTTATTTCTTGCCTATGCTGCTCACAAAGGGTTCAAAGTATACCATATGGATGTCAAGTCAGTTTTTCTGAATGACAATCTAAAGGAAGAGGTATATGTGGAGCATCCCTTAGTTTTTATTCATCCAACCCTTTCCTCTCATGTCTATTTACTTAAGAAAGCATTATATGGTCTAAAGTAAGCCTTTAGGGCTTGGTATGAGACCTTGCTTAAATTTCTCATCAAGAACAAGTTCTTAAGGGGAAAGATAGATAGTACATTGTTTCTTAGGGAAACAAAGGGCAAATGTCTCCTAGTCCAAATTTATGTTGATGACATAATTTTTGGGTCTACTGATGACAACCTTTGCAAATGGTTTGCCAACCTTATGTAGGGGGGAGTTTGAGATGAGCAGTATGGGAGAGCTCAAGTACTTTTTAGGTCTCCAAGTGAAACAGTCTGATGAAGGGATATTCATCTCTCAGACCAAGTACACTAGGGAGCTTATCAAGAAGTTTGGGATGGAATAAGCTTCCACCATGAAAACTCCCATGGGGTCCAACATTTCCCTAGATATAGATAAGAAGGGTAATCCCTTTGATGAATCCATGTATAGGTGCATTATTGGATCCTTGTTGTATCTAACTGCTATTAGACTAGATATTATGTATGCTACATGTGTTTGTGCTAGGTACCAAGCATGCCCTAAGGAATCTCACTACTCAGCTGCAAAGAGGATTTTGGGATACCCTAAAGGCAACCAACATCTTGGCCTTTGGTACCCTAAGAATAATGATTTTGAACTAACTGGCTTTTCAGATGCAGATTTTGAAGGATGCAAAGAAGATAGGAAGAGCACAAGTGGAACTTGTCAATTCCTAGGAAGGAAGCTGATCTCTTGGAGCAGCAAGAAGTAGACCAGTGTGGCTATATCCACTATTGAGTCTAAATATATAGCTGCAGGGAGATGTTGTGCTCAACTATTTTGGATACAACACCATCTAGAGGATTAAAACCTCAAGGTAAGTCACTCTCCATTGTATTGTGACTCATCTAGTGTTATCTCTATAGCTAAGAATCATGTCTCGCATAGCTGGACTAAGCATATAAAGATAATGTATCATTTTATTAGAGAGCATGTAGAAAGTAAAGATATATGCCTTGAATTTGTCCCTACTGACAAATAAGTAACTGATATCTGTACAAAGCCATTGGATGAGGCTAAATTTAATGCTTTCAAAATTGAGCTTGGTATGTTAAATCTAGAATAGATTTAATAATGTCAAATTATCTATCATGCCTATTACTGTATTCCCTATCTTTGCTAAAACATGTAAACATGTCTCACAAGCTTTGCTAGGATAGATTGCTATCTCGAATACTTAGTAGCATGATTAGGACTAGAAATAATCCTCCTTATATGGTTCACTGAAAGGCAATGAGGGCAGCTGAAACAACTGAGAAAGTTTCAGCTGAACCACTGAGATAGCTGAGAAAGTCTCAGCTGATCCGCTGAGACGACTAAAAATGTCTCAGCGGTTGACAAAAACTTGTCCCAGCGGGTTGTCACTCCGTCTCAGCGTTTCCGCTGAGATGGGATGGTTCAATTAAATTTTACCCTAATTGAAATGTCAGCAATATAAAATCAATTAAATTGATAAGTCAAATCAACATCTATCATTAGGGCAAGCCTAATCCTAAACCAAATTTATATAAATAGAGTAAAGTTGATTAATTAATTTGCAAACTCTTGCACCTTAGCCGGCGAGACGAACCATCTTCCCTTCTGTCTCAGCGACTTGTCCTTCTGAAGAAATGGCATCAAATATGGAAAAGGATCTCCAGGATGGTTATGAGATCATTAAAAATGGCAGCATGCCCCAGTTGAGATTTAAGAAGTGATTCTACTTATGAATGATCAAGGTCTAGAATATCTCCTATCAAAGCCAACTGTAATTCTCAGAACTGAAGTTCTGGAATTATTCAACAATGCAAGGCTCTCATCTTCCCACTTCTCTTTAAAATCCAAGATAGGAAGTTTGAAGATAAAGATATCTCCAAGGAAGATGGAGAAAGCCCTTCAACCGCCATCTTGCAGTCATGAGGAAGAAGATGAAGTGTCTGAGAAAGACAAGGAAAAGGCCCTTAAATGGTGTGAATATAGTGATGCCAAAATTGGCTCTTTCTAAAGAGGAAGTTTTTCAATCAAAAGGGAAAGCAACTATCTGATATAGTAGGCAAGGCAATGTTATGCAAACCAGGATTACATGATACTATTTCCAAGCACATGTTTGAATTAATGACATGAGTGGTCTTGAAGAAAAAGACCTCCTGGGCTACTGTTCTATTTCAAAGGATCAAAGAATGTCTGCAGGCCCCAACCTAGGAAGAATTCTTTCATTATATCTTCTGAACACATATCCTGAGGACTTTGATAAGTCAAAAGGATCAAACCTTCATTATCTGAAAAGGATGGACATTAAGACCTTGAGCAGATTCTCAAGGGTGCTACCAATGAGCCAGCCCTCTGAGCCAAAAGAAAAGATGAAGGTTTTAGTCAAAGGACTAAAGAAGACCAGAATAATTTGCTCTGATTCTGAGTCAGATGATCCTTAACATGTCTCCGCTGAGGATAATCAAGGACTAGCCAGCAGTCCAGTAAGAGAAGATAATGAGGACCATGACACTGTAGGTCATGATGATAATGCTGCTGTTCAAGAGCATGAGAAGATCAAGGATGCTGCTCCTGTTGAGAAAAAATTAGAAGGAAATGAAGGAGATCACACTCTATGTGATGCTCCTAATCCCCATGTAGCTGATAAAAGTGTACAGAATGTGCCATCATCATCATAAGATCATGAGGATAAACAAGGGGACACTACTACTGACCTACATGGTAAGATTGATTTAATCATATCAAATCTAGAGAAAAGATTTAAACTAATCCCTCATGAACCAGCAGATTACTGGGGGATGATATTGAAGATGATAATACCCCATCTGAAGGGGAGCAGCAGAAGAAAGTTTCTGATAAGGAAGATAGGGATGCTCCTAATAAGGGGGAGCAAGTAGGCTCAGCTGACAAAGGAAGCAAGGAGGCTGTAGAAGATGATGCTGCCAAGAAGGATGATGGAGCTTATAGGGAGCATTTCCCTGGTCAGGCTGAGGGGGAGCATGACAAGCATGCAATGGAGCCATTAACAGTGGTACCTGAAGTCCATCCCTCCACATCAGCAGTATCACATAAACAACTCCTATGTTCAATCAGTTCAATTATTGAAGGTCATATGACTTCAATTAAGGATTATATTGATAGTTCTGTCTTGACAGTAAAGAAAGAAGTCATGGCTGATGTACAACCCTCATATTTGCCGAGTTGGTGTGACCCGATGCAGATAAGGTTGTGGAAGAGAGATTGGTCGTGACGCAGAAGATTGACTAGCCGAAGGTAGCCAAGACCGAGAAAGAGAAGACCCGGGGGGGACACTTCCTACTTGGGCGAGTGGACCCTAAGTCCACTCGCCCAAGGCTCCGGGCGAGTGGACCTAAGGTCCACTCGCCCGAGTGGAGGGGTGAGTGGACCATAGGTCCACTCACCTGAAGTAGGGGCGAGTAGACCTATGGTCCACTCGCCCCAGGCATGTGGGCGAGTGGACCATAGGTCCACTCGCCCCGGGCAACTGGGTGAGTGGACCTATGGTCCACTCGCCCGGTTAGCTGAGTGGACCATGAGGTCCACTCGCCCAGTTCGGGTAGTGGACCTTGGTCCACTCACCCGACCCCCAGCAAGGGGGAGAGTGGACGTCTCAACCTTCACTCGCCCCCTCCTATGTTGGTCGTTCAGGTTCGTGGTTGAACTGCGGATAGTAGATTTTGGGCTATCCGCAGCCCAATTTTGGGAAGTCTATAAATAGACCCCCATGGGCACCTTTGAAGGGTTGGTCTCCACCCCTCTCCTCGTGTGTGTCTTGTGAGCAAGCACTACCCCCTCCCCCTGTCAGTGAAGGTTGATGGTGAGGTGGTCCTTAGTGCCCTCCAAGATGCCCAGGCTCAGCATTAGTTTGGGAGGGGAAGTTCCATGTGAGCTTCCGGGTGTGTGGTGGTACCTCCATGCTGCAGCTTAAGGGGTACATTTTTTGACTCAAGTTCTTCAAGGGCAAGGTCTTTCAGTTCTTAGCAACTGCTCAAGGGTTCTATCTCGGGTCAAGTAAGGGTTAGCTGCATCCCCCTTTCGAATGTCGAGACCAGTTCTCTGGTTTCAACAGCTGAAATTCAAGAAATTAAGGAAGAAACTTCCTTCCTTAATAAGCAGATGAAAGAGTGGTTTGACCTTGCAGAAAAATCTGTTGTATCTCAGAATACAATTGTAAGATCAATGGACAAGCATCTGCAGCTATCTGAGCAAGACATGTCATATGTCAAGAATTATGTTAGAAAGACTGATGAGGTCATAGAGAAGGCCTCCAATCACATTGAAGATTATATATGGAACACAGCTACATCAATGATTAGAGAGGCAGAAAAGATGAAGGATAAGGTCATATCAGACTTAGAAAATGCCTTCCAAACCCTCTCAGGATCTGTTATTGCTGCCTCTCAAAGCTTAGAAGCTAAAGTGGTTGAAGAAGCTAGAAGGGGGAGGTGGCCAATGTTGAAACCAACTCTGATTTAGCTCTCCAAGGTCTACAGAGAACAAGAATAGCTCTAAATCTTCCTCTGCTGGAGAACTTCAGAAAGGAAGATTTTGATTTTGAAGGTCAAGCTAAGATAGCACAAAATGCTCAGCTTGCAAAAAGGAGGAACAGAGAAGGTGTGATGCTAACTGAAGAATTCATGGCTAAGCAAAGAAAAGAGCAGGGCAATGACCCTGATTATGAGTATTGGAGTGAGGAATCCAAAAGCATTATTCTGAACGCTTGGTTGAACCATGGCCAAATCTGCAAGGACATTGACCGGATATACCCAGCTGAAGAATGGATAAGGTATCTGGAAAGAAATTCCAAGAGGGAAAGAGCCTACAAAGAAAATCTTGTAAGGAAGCACAATCCAAAGAGGATGCCTTCAAGATATATTCCCAAGCCCTATCTTTACTTCAAGAGGCAAGAAAACAAAAGGAAGCTAGCTGAAATCAAAGCTACTACTGAAGAAAAGGGGGCTGCTGCTGAAGAAAAGGAGGCTGCTGCTAAAGGAAAGAAGGGTGCTGATGATGATGCTGAATGTTCAACTTCAGCAAAGAAGAGAAAAAACTTAAATTTATGAATTTAGTCTTTCATTAAATCAAAATGTAAACTAAACAATGTATCAACACTTTGCCATAAATGAAAGTGTTTCTGAATGGTTGATATATTATCCTGTGTTATAGGCCATCATTAGTTATGCTGAATATAGTTCTATATTAATGCTTTACATATTCTGTGGTGCCTATATGTGTTGAACAATATTATTGCTATATTGTTATGTTGTCATAACCATCTTATAGCTTGTCATGATATTTTCCATAATGCCCATTTTTTGTTAACAAATACTTGTTATGTTATCATGAATGTTATTCATATAGTGTCATGATAGTTCTTTTTGTGGTTATCTATCTTAGCATTGGTGTATGTTCAGCCTTCTTCAAATAGGGGGAGATTGTTGGCTTTATTGCCCTCAATGTTCCCTTGATTTGAAGAGGCATCACACTTAATGGTAAGTACATATTGTATTTGATAAACCCTATTCTACATCATGTATATGCAGGGTTAGGTTGTTCCAAACTTTGGAATAAGTTCTGTGGTTTTACTGATAAAACCGGTGAGAAGACTTCACTATCTCAGCTGAACTGCTGAGATGAGCCCAAGAGCCGCTGAGAAGGGGACTGGCTCAGCTGAGCTGCATTCAGACAGAATCCGCTGAGAACACTATTTGTCTCACCAGATCCGCTGAGACGAAGACAGATTCAACCGCTGAGACTGAAGACTATCTCAGCCAAACAGTTGAGATAGATTCATATTTGAATAATACACTGTCCGGATCTACTTTTGGCACAAACAACTGTAAAGCAAGATAAAGTATTCTATTACCATCCATGCTATGTTAGGGGCCTTCTTAGAGTCATTGCAGATGGATAAGAGTATAACAGAACAAGTTAGGTTATTGTTGAATGTGTGCTGAAAAGTGGAGAAAGATTTTCACTATTCCATTGACGACTTCCACAAGTGCTGTCCTTCCTGCTTCCTGAACCTGCAAGCAAATACAAGGAGAGAAGATAGCTCTTCCTGATTCAATCAAGGAGAGCAAGTTGATCTTTCTTCATCTTCTGAAGAGAAGGGTCAGATAGGAGCAAGGTCTGAAGTTATTGAATTTCAGCCCTGCTTCAAGTCAGCATCAGAAGAACATCCACAACAGACGACAAAAGATGATGGATACATCTAACTATCATCTGTTGTAAGCATAACTTATTACCATTGTAAGAACACTTATGTTCTGAGTCTGTAGGGCATTTTTCCTGAGGTGTAGGGCTGGTAAGCCCGAGTAGTAAGGATGTTGAGTCTAAGTGATTGTAGGGCTGTTGAGCATGAGAAGTAGTGCTGAAAGCTTGAGTGTAGGATCTCTCTGCAGATCTGAGGTAGGGCTTCTTGATAGGCCCGAGGTAGGAAATCAGGGGGATTTCTGAGCTATAGGAGTGGGAGCACTCTGAGTTGGTAGGGCTGTTTAGCCTGAGGTAGGGTTTGGAGCAAACCTGAGAGATCCTGAGGGATCTATGTTGTAAGCTTTTAGAGCTGAGTTTGGAGGAGGTTGCCTTGTCTAACACACTGTTAGAAAGGTGTAGAGGGAAATTGGACTACCCATAGACACACTGTCTTGGGGAACCACTATAGATAGCTGTGTGCTTTTGTTTTTAAATTATATCTAACAATGACTAGCTACAAAAAAGAAAATCAAAGAGACTTATTCACTCCCCTCTAGGTGAATTAGACTATTACCCTATAATCCATCACCATATATAAGTTTTATTCATATATTAAGTTGTGTATAATATGAAAATAATCAATAATTCAATTCACCATCTTATTATATCCTTAACTTATATGTTTTAAATATGCATCATTTACATACTTAGATGAGATTATATAAGCCCCATTTATTATAAAAATTATTTAATAATATATTATGATGATGAATAATACCCTTATTAATCCATATTCTATCAACTATTCAAGATTTTATGACAAGAAAATAAGGATCAGTTTCTTTATGTTTTAATGAGACTTAGGTGATTGGGTAGAGGTACAACAAAAATAGCAAACTTGAATCATATACTAAACTTAGTTTGAGCAAGTTCTTTATAAGTAAGAGATTAGATTTACATTAAAAAAAACACACCCACACTAATTTTCTTAACTGGATTGTGTTCATTTTATTTTTCCTTCACCGTTTACATATTATATGTGTGTGTGTATTTTCTGATGAGTGCTAAATTATACTATTATTTAATATCATTTTTATTAAGCAAATCACTCATCTTATTTTTTTTATATTTCATATGTCATTTCACTTGTTTATGTATTTTTAGGATAAGGGACAAAAAATCAACAAAATTATCGAAATGAGACCAGTTTTATAATTTTAGGCGAATAATGAGCTCATGAACTCGGAATGGTGCGATTCAATCACCAATGGAAAGCTGACAGAAAGATCTACAACTTTGATGAAGGCGGGAAAGACACACGACCGTGTTCCCCAATCGTGTGCGGTTATTTTTATAGTTTTGGATAGTGGCTGACATGTCGAATGAGGGACGCGACCATTGGGACACACATCCAAGACACATGGGTGTGTGCCCCCCGACTTTGTGCGACAAAAATTATATAATTGGGGTCGCAAAACCAAAATAAACACTTTTACCTTATGTGAGAAAGTCATTTGGAGTCATCTTAAGGCCGACAATAATAATGTAAAGGAAAATCCAAGGAATGAGGAGATCGATGAGGGAAGATCTTTATCTCTATTTTTATCTCTCTATATTCTTTCTATCCTCTTTGGATTTTCTCATAGTGTTTATGTTTATGTAATACGTACATTGTACATGTTAGTTTGATTATTGAAATAGTGTTTTGAAGTATTTAATCTATATTTTTATTGTGTTGAGAATCATTCTAAGATTTATCCGTGTTTATAATAGAATGAGTCAGTAGTTTGCAAATATCGATTTCATACAAGTTAGCAACTCAAGACATAAGCATGATGTGTGAAACCCATCTGTATGAAATTGTATTTAGAGTCCGGAATCATGGTACAGACATAAGCATGCTGTGTGAAACCCATCTGGACAAGTTGGTATGGATAGGTTATGATTATTATTTATTGTGATCCGGAGAAGACTCAAAGTATATGTAATGTGTTTTCAGGTTCTGGGGTGCTGTGATGTGTTATAGGGAGTTCTGGAGTCAAACTCCAGAAAATACCCAAAATAGGGGGCATAATCATTGTTCTGTCTCCTACTGCCCATGGGTAGTGCTACCACTGGCGGTATCTCCAGTGAGTAAAATGTGGAGACCATGAGACCAGGGTCCTGAAGATTGGGTGCTTCACATCAAAAGCATAAGGGCCTGATGTGCCTAGCTTCGTTGGCCTTGTTTGCCAATAGCGGGAATAAGGGGAAGCCGACCCATGTCAGGCATATGTGATCCCCAACATTATGAGCACGGGCAAAGCTGAACCGAACCAGACCCTTAGCTGGACAGTGAAGAGGTCGCCCCTCGGTGCACTGAAGGCATTTTGGGAAAGAAACCGTAAGGTGTGATGACCTTGATGGGAATTGCTTATAGTCAATTAAGTTGAAAGAAACTTATGTTGGTGGTGTTACTCATGGAGGACACCGAAAAAGTGCCACGAAAGCATGAAACATATGGATGTGCGTGCCTACGTTGTTGATGATTACATATATGGGTAGTTCTTAGACGCACTTTTGAGATATATGTTGTTAATGCTTGCTTGCAGGGAAGGAGTATAATCGCCACGGGAATGGGGTGGGGTCGTTATAAGTCTTGGTCAGCTAAAGCTGACCGGTTGCTTGTTTGCCACCGTTTGGTGGTATGTGTTTCTACAGGTCCTAGCGAGCCGAGCGGGACATAGCGGGTTGGAACCCGGGTTACTGCACTATGCTGGCCCTTGAAGGCCAAAGTGTTATGCTTACTAGTGTTCATGTGTGGCCGGTCTGCGTGTCGATGTTGGTAATTCACATATCTTTGTAAACATTGTAATTAAGAACTCTTGATGTATATTCGTTCCTGTGGACAAGTAGACATATGTATCTGGTTTTAACTTAAATAAATAAATGCTTCCGTTGTGTACTTCTCTAAATGCTGAGATGGTTTTTGTAAAACTATTTAAAAACTAATTACGTAACTCTCTTTACTGTTCATTTAATTTGGTGTGGGGTCCCAACCGGACCTACTATTATATTCTATATAATGGGGGGGGGGGGGGGGGGAGGGATGTTACAAATTGGTATCAGCTACGAGTCTCGTTCCCTTTCCGTACGAATTCGTGGTCGAATTTTTTTAAGGGGTGGTGAGCATGTGTGTGCATCACCATTATAACATTTAATTAACCAGTAAATCTCCACTTTAGGAATGAAATACATGACTATTTGTAGCAACGTGTTGGAACCTGAGTGTTCCATTGTTGATTCATGTTACATTATAGTCGTTAATTGTGTTTTGTCGCACATATATAGGCGACTAGGAGTGGAACAGGGCAATCTAGACCCCAACGCTCTACTGCAAGTAGTGCACCTGCCGATATTCCTACTACTCCTCTTTCTGCTGAGATAGTGCAGTTGGTTGCAGAGGCGGTGTTCACTATGATCAATGCACAACCCGGACGACTTGTACCTATACAACCTCCTACCCTCGGGGTGGTCCTGGTGCTGGTTGTTGCAGTTGAATAGGTTGTTGAATGACAAGTGTCGGTGATGGCAAGACGGACTTCAGACCAACAACTAAAGCATTTTCTGTGCTTCCATCCTCCGACATTTGTGGGAACAGGATCCCCAACTCAGGCTGAAGATTGGCTCTCGAGGGTTCGAAGATCCTTGATAGACATTGAGACGGAGGAAGGACAAAAAGTCACCTTAGCCACCTTTCTATTGGATAGAGAGGTGCAACTTTGGTGGGAGGAGTTGAAATTACACCAGTTAGTGTGAAGGAAACTGGCGGATGTCTCGTTTGAAGAATTCTCGAGACTATTTTTGGAGAGGTATCTCCCTTCGACGCAGCGGATCGCGATGGATAAATAGTTCAACCGATTGACTCAAGGTGATAGTCTGGTGGATGACTATCTGCATGAGTTTATGAGGTTGGGCAGTATGCAGGCGCCACATTTGCAGACGAAGAGCATAAGACCAATAAGTTTTATGAGGGTCTACATGACGATCTGCAGTTACTGCTATCAGGACCAATGATGCAAGGCTTTATGACCTTGGTCAGTACCGCTCATTCTTTTGAACAAGAGATGAAGCGGGTCCAAAGAAAAAAGGACTTAGTGGTAAAGAAGCCAGAGTTCAAGGTACCGAACTCTGCAAAATCTGGGTAGGGCAGGTGGAGCAAAAAGGCAAGATATTCTGGGCCAGCTCAATCCTCTATGTAGGGAGCGACTACTGGGAGAGGCCCACTCACTTGTTGTAATTGTGGCAAGGTGAGACATATAGCTCGAGACGGTCGCAGTGGTTCCCAGAAAGGGAAGGCGACAGAGAAAGGGAAGGCGGTGGAGTCAATTGCATCCCATCATGTTCCAGCTCAGCCGCGAGTGTACAACCTTGGCCAGTAGAAGGCCATTAAACAAAACGAGGTGGTGACATGTATGCGTTAGTATACAACTTTTGTTGCTTTCTATACTTCATACCTTGTGCATTGCTTGTTTAACTTGTTTATATTAGGCTTTGTCCTAATCTTTACTTATCCGGCGAGAGTACTATTTGATACTGGAGCTTCACATTCCTTTTTATCGGAGGACTTCATACGCCGAATTGGAGTGCCTTCGTTCATGGCGAAAGAAAGATTGGATGTGTTGCTACCAAGTGGGTGCTCGATGCGTGCAGATAGAGTTTGTTGTGTTAAGGTGCAGATCGAAAGTCACGAGTTTGATTTAGAAGCATCGATGCTGCCGATTGATGAGTCCCAATTATATACATATTTTTGGACTCATTCGGGCCGATTATCTAGTCTTTGCACTACACTTTAGGCATGTTTTCATTCATATTTGATATTCCATGCTATGTGCACTTTTAGGCCCGTTTCGGTGTATTTTTATGTTTATCTTACTTATGCTTTATGTTGCAATTTAATTTCTATATTTGAGAATGTGTGGAATGCCCATTTGCGTGGCCCGATGATCTTTCATGTTGATACAGAGGTTGTGTGAGTGTTCCGGGGCGCAAAAACAGCATAGGAACACTGCGCACGAGCACTGGACATTAGTGCGCACGACCACTGATCGTGCGCCACTGATCGTGCGCCACTGATCGTGCATTAATTCTCACTTAAAATGGGCCTGTCCGGCACTGCGCACGACCACTGGATATAGTGCGCACGACCACTGGTCGTGCGCCACTGATCGTGCGCTATTTTGCAGTTCAAGATTATGCTACAGGTTCTTCGCGCACTATCACAGGCATTCCTTCACACACGGTCACTGGTCGTGCGCCACTGACCGTGCGCGCTCAAAATTCTGCTTTCTATAAATACGCGTTTTCACGAATCCTTTCGCCCTAACCCGTATTTTAGACCGATTTCAGCGCCGTTTCCTGCTCCAGAGCGCCCATCTCGCCTCTCCATCACCGCCCACCTTCGGGAGGAGCTCCGACCGCCATTCTCTTGCAAATCTCAAGCCGGAGCATCCTCTAGGCCTCCTCCATTGATCGTGCATCTCCAAAGCTCCATTTCAAGGGATTTCCTGTTGCATATATGAAGTTCTCCGGTGAGATCGTGGCCAGAGAAGATTGACGGAGAAGACGGGTATAATAGAAGAAGGTGACAGCTCTTCCGGACCCCGGACGGCAGTTGGAGCCCGAGCCCGGACAAGGATTGACAACCCTAGATTCCGGCCGTGAACCTCCGATGAGTCTCCGTGCTTTGGTTGTAATCTAAACCCCCTTTATACTGTAGTATCGTTTTCCTTTATAGTTTGGGTGTATGAACAATGTTTGCTTAAACCTTATCATGTTATTTTTGTATTTCATGTTAATGTAAAATTGATATGAGTGGTTTATGCAAGTGAGGAGCGCCCCATTCCATCCTCCATCCCGCCGTCACGTTCGTGTGCCGCACTAGCAATTGCTAGTGGCGTGCTTGTCGACGAGGTGCTTGCGACCCTCATCCGTATGCCTGCTCTTCCATCCGCCTAGCGAAGCGTGGCATAGCGGCCCGTGTAATCCATTCCGACTCTGCCAGTGCGAACCATTTCATCCGCTTGCCTACTCTTCCATCCGCCTAGCGAAGCGTGGCATAGCGGCCCGTGTAATCCATTCGCCCAACGAAGCAGTGCGCTTAAGGCTTGCACAGTTCGACTCTGCTTGCCTACTCGTCCATCCGCCCTTACGACGCAGCGCGCTCAAGGCCTGCCTAGTCTCCATCCCGCCAAGCAAAGCATTGCATAGCGGCATTGCATAGGAGTAGTTGTAGTTGTTTTCTTTTATTTTCCAAAAGCCAAACCAACTCTCCCGCATTCCATCTGACCTTTAGGACTTCGATCTCAAGTCCTTCCTTGAAATTTAACTCCACCTTACTGTGTTCCTTTGAGATCGATACTTGGGGATTCATTCCCATTTTATATTACTTGAACGATCGGTACACTGCCATTTCGTGCCGCAGTCTTACTACCGCCTATAGCGGTGTGCTAAGATTTGCGCCATCAAGTTTTTGGCGCCGTTGCCGGGGAACACGGTCGTGTGAGTTTTCTTGAGAGGGAGAGCTGAGAGAGAGAAGTTTCTTCCAGTGTGTATAGCCGCTTTATTATTGTTGTTTGCTTTCAGATCATTTTCTGTTTGTTTGTTTATTTCTCTTCTGTTTTAAATTTTTTGGCAAGTTTAATCTAAGGAGTTTTATTAGTTTGTGTAGATTTCCTTGCAAAGAATTTCAGTCTCTTTATATCTGCTTTAATTTTTGAAAATGTCATCATGGGATATTTCACCTAGCTTTAATGACAAGAGGGTTTATTATATAGACCAAATGAATGAGTTAAATGCTAGGCAGTGTAGGAACTTTGTTTGCTTGTTGTGTCGAGGAGAGGGTCATGAATTGAAGGACTGTCCTAGTCTTTTCAATCCTGACCACTGCTCCTCCACTCATGACAACATTGTCCCTATCGCTCATTCTTTACCCATGGATGCAATTGTGCCCTTTACCCCCGAGCTTGTCTCGTGCATGGACTCCTCACTCCTTGTGTATGGCTTCACTCCCAGTGATGATGATCACTCATCTGTTAGCCAACAAGGAGAGGAATGGGAGCTCCTAGATGCACCTGAGTATGATGAGGAATGTATTCTTTCCATTGGGGAGGCGTTAGCGGATCTTTTTGTGGAGGAACCAAATCTTTTTGTTCCTCCAGTTTCTTTGCATGATTTTTCTACACACATTTTTTATGATCCTATCGAAGTGAAGGAGTGGGGTGATGCTTCTGACTCGGAGGGTGCTCCAAAGTGGGATGAGGAGTTCGTCTTCCCCGAAGGGTAGAATGAATCCTTTGATCACGATGATGCACCTCGGTGGGATGAGGAGGATACTCTCTTTGATGAGGAGGTTTGCACTTCCTCATGGGACGAGGAGGTCCAACTCACCACCGAGGCCCTTGAGTTCTTGGGTTCCCCTCACTATGATACTTACGATGATGATGGAGATCTATCCTTGGATCCTGCCAGGAGTGAAACTGGGATCACTCCTCCTTTGTTTGATTCTTTTAGTTCTTCGTCCATTTTATTTCCTAATCAACCTTATTTTAATGCTGACATTGATAAGTTCATCCTTCCTGCTTCACCGCCTGCTTTAATGTCTGATATTTCATTTATCCCTCTGCAGATGCTTGAATTTATAGACCCATTCTTGGGTAATTTTGAGAGGCAGTCTTGGCAGGGAAAGCAGTTGGCAATGATGAATTCAATCGTCTATTCCACTTCATCATCATTGCCTGCTTTTTCCTTGAAAGACTGGGTGCAGGGAGGAAAGCGTTACTTCATCCATGACCGCAGGTTAGAGGAGAGGAAGAGGATAAAGAAAGACGAAATATGGAGATGTAAAGCTCATGATCCTCTTGACTGCTGCTGTTGGGTCTTCAGACCCATCTCTTTTATTTTTAGTTACTATTTTAAATCAACTTATAGTTGATCATTTTGAGGCATGTAATATTTAGGATTTATTAACTTTTGCTTTTATGCTTAGACAATATTATTAACTGCTTAATACAGGTATTAAGTCCAGCTTAAGGACGGTAAACAAAAGCGCTGCTGGGAGACAACCCAAGTTTTTGTTGCTAACCCGTTAATAGTTTAGTTTTATATTTTTTTGCTTGGAGCCTTTTTTTTTGCCTGCAGGTGTGCGACAATTTCTTTTGGTGGCGGACTTGGATTCCCTTCGCAGTATTAACGCCAATCTTCTGGTATGCTCATATCTGAGCATAGGTACCCTCTTCCGCAACATTTCTTTAGTCTCATTGTCATAATTCATGTGATTGTCCAATTCAAGTCTGGGGGGGGGGGAGTGTACCGAGTGTTCACTACACGTGCACTAGTGCTTAGCATGCTAGAAGTATTTTATTTTCAGTTTTATGATTTATTTACTTTCTCCGCACACCACTGCACCCACTTTAGCGCGCACTCACTTGTTTGTGCGCTTCCATTCACGCTTATCTTGGTTTGGAATGTGAAATAGGATGTTAGCTTAGGAATTGCAAATCGAAGTGCGATGTTGACTCTTGTAGTGCTCTAGTCGCATATTCCTTGCTTGCATAGAAATTTGAGTAGAATTAGATTGTCTCTATACTTTTAATTTACAATTAGTGTTCTTGCGTGGTTTTTGATTTATTTTACTCATTTGGTGAATGTAACCGAAATTTGCGGTAGCACGTTGTTGTGTGTAAGCAAGCGCTAGTTGTGTGTTGCTCGAGTCGGAAGGAAGGTTTACCTTTCTCATGGGCTAAGAACTTGCCCCAAGCGACTCTTGAAGCATGGGCGAGAGCAACTCATTTTGTTAAATGTGATGTAGGCCATTTTTGGCTAGTTTGAGCCCTGTTTTCCATGACCTATGCGTTTACCTTTGCAAGCCAAGTTTGTGCCTACCCTTCTTTTGTTTCAGCTCTTCTTTTAAATCACCAAAGCCTGAAGCTTATCCTATTATCGCAGCCAAGTAGTGAGTTAACTGAAATTACATTTCATATTTGGATGTGATGTATGAAAATTTTTGTGATGTGAAGAAAAAGTGTATTGTGTGCTGAACATATTGTTGTAAACCAACCGGGGGATAAATGAAAAAAAAATGAAGTTAAAAGAAAAAATCTGTAAAGAATAAAAATGACAAGAAATCCCCTTGGGCGTAATAGAAAAATTTAGTTGGTATTTGTTTGGAGTAGGCTGTGTACACACCCGTTTTTCAAGCTAAGTCTGGGGGTGTGGTACACTAGCGCTGTTTTGGGCTTGTTCAGGGTAAGCATTTCGATGTTGCTCATTTGGGTTGCGTAGCCGTTTCGTTTATCATTGAATATCATACCGTAACCTAAGCCCAATTATAACCCGAAGTCCTATTGATTTAACTTGTGAGTTTGCTAGTGTCGTGGAGAGAGTGTAACCGGGCAAGCTTATGGTTCTCGTCGTTGATGGATTTCAGCGGAGTTATTCCCAAATTCCGGTCTTTAGCAACACCCTCCTGAGTGGCTTGTTTACTTTCACATCGGGCACGACCGTACAAATAGATCTCTATTTACGCATGTATACTTTTGTAAATTAATTAGTATAGTTAGAATCTTCTTTTACAGAATTTCTATTTGCATGGGTATGATACTTCGCATCTGACTCTTTCTTTGCAATTCTCTACGCTAACCACCATTTTCCCTACTCCGCCGGATTTGTTTGCGCGGGACGTGCAAATAGGTAAGTCTGGGGGTGTGATGAGTCCCAATTATATACATATTTTTGGACTCATTCGGGCCGATTATCTAGTCTTTGCACTACACTTTAGGCATGTTTTCATTCATATTTGATATTCCATGCTATGTGCACTTTTAGGCCCGTTTCGGTGTATTTTTATGTTTATCTTACTTATGCTTTATGTTGCAATTTAATTTCTATATTTGAGAATGTGTGGAATGCCCATTTGCGTGGCCCGATGATCTTTCATGTTGATACAGGGGTTGTGCGAGTGTTCCGGGGCGCAAAAATTGCATAGGAATACTGCGCACGAGCACTGGACATTAGTGCGCACGACCACTGGTCGTGCGCCACTGATCGTGCATTAATTCTCACTTAAAATGGGCCTGTCCGGCACTGCACACGACCACTGGATATAGTGCGCACGACCACTGGTCGTGCGCCACTGATCGTGCGCTATTTTGCAGTTCAGGATTATGCTACAGGTTCTTCGCGCACTATCACAGACATTCCTTCACGCACGGTCACTGGTCGTGCGCCACTGACCGTGCGCGCTCAAAATTCTGCTTTCTATAAATACGCGTTTTCACGAATCCTTTCGCCCTAACCCGTATTTTAGACCGATTTCAGCGTCGTTTCCTGCTCCAGAGCGCCCATCTCGCCTCTCCATCACCGCCCAACATCGGGAGGAGCTCCGACCGCCATTCTCTTGCAAATCTCAAGCCAGAGCATCCTCTAGGCCTCCTCCATTGATCGTGCATCTCCAAAGCTCCATTTCAAGGGATTTCCTGCTGTATATATGAAGTTCTCCGGTGAGATCGTGGCCAGAGAAGATTGACGGAGAAGACGGGTATAATAGAAGAAGGTGACAGCTCTTCCGGACCCCGGACGACAGTTGGAGCCCGAGCCCGGACAAGGATTGACAACCCTAGATTCCGGCCGTGAACCTCCAATGAGTCTCCGTGCTTTGGTTGTAATCTAAACCCCCTTTATACTGTAGTATCATTTTCCTTTATAGTTTGGGTGTATGAACGATGTTTGCTTAAACCTTATCATGTTATTTTTGTATTTCATGTTAATGTAAAATTAATATGAGTGGTTTATGCAAGTGAGGAGCGCCCCATTCCATCCTCCATCCCGCCGTCACGTTCGTGTGCCGCACTAGCAATTGCTAGTGGCGTGCTTGTCGACGAGGTGCTTGCGACCCTCATCCGTATGCCTGCTCTTCCATCTGCCTAGCGAAGCGTGGCATAGCGGCCCGTGTAATCCATTCTGACTCCGCCAATGCGAACCATTTCATCCGCTTGCCTACTCTTCCATCCGCCTAGCGAAGCGTGGCATAGCGGCCCGTGTAATCCATTCGCCCAACGAAGCAGTGCGCTCAAGGCCTGCACAGTTCGACTCCGCTTGCCTACTCGTCCATCCGCCCTTGCGACGCAGCGCTTAAGGCCTGCCTAGTCTCCATCCCACCAAGCGAAGCATTGCATAGCGGCATTGCATAGGAGTAGTTGTAGTTGTTTTCTTTTCTTTTTCAAAAGCCAAACCAACTCTCCCGCATTCCATCCGACCTTTAGGACTTCGATCTCAAGTCCTTCCTTGAAAGTTAACTCCACCTTACTGTGTTCCTTTGAGATCGATACTTGGGGATTCATTCCCATTTTATATTACTTGAACGATCGGTACACTGCCGTTTCGTGCCGCAGTCTTACTACCGCCTATAGCGGTGTGCTAAGATTTGCGCCATCACCGATCTCGGAGTTTGATATGATCTTTGGCATGGACTGGATGTCGGAGCAGCAAACATGCATTGATTGCACTTCGAAGGAAGTCACACTGGGCCAGAATACTGAACATGACACTACTTTTGCTGGTATGCGTGGATCGAGCAAGATGTTGATATCTGCTATCCAAGTAGTCAAGGCAGTTCGGAAGGGCATGGAGTTGTGCTTCGTGTTAGTGGAGGATGCAAAGCCTAAGATCAGTTTGTATGACGTGCCTATCGTATCGGAGTATCCAGATGTGTTTCCAAAAGATCACCCTAGAGCGCCACCTCAGAGAGAGATTGACTTCACGATAGAGTTGGTGCTAGGTGCCAAGCCTGTGTCATGCTCTCCGTACCATATAATTCCAAAAGAGATGGCAAAACTAAAAGTTCAGTTGCAGGAGTTATTGAAGCAAGGCTATGTACGCCCATGTTCATCCCCTTGGGGTGCACCGGTCCTTTTTGAGAAAAAGAAATACAGAAGCTTGCATCTTTGTATTGACTACCGCGAACTGAACAAGCTAACAGAAAAGAATAAGTATCCGATTCCGAGAATCGATGACCTGTTCGATCAGCTGGTTGGGTCAACTGTGTATTCAAAATTAGATTTGAAATCCAGGTATTACCAGTTGAGGATTCGGGAATGTGATATTCCCAAGATGGTGTCTAGTACCCATTACGGGCACTACGACTTCACAGTGATGTCGTTTGGTTTGATGAATGCAACATTGGTATTAATGGATCTGATGAACATAATTTTCCGAGCGTGTCTTGACCCGTTTGTGATCGTCTTTATTGACGATATACTGGAATACTCTCAGTCTGAAGAAGAACACGCGATTCATTTGCGCATAGTTTTGGAAACCCTGCGAAGGAGTCAGCTGTATGCCAAGTTCTCCAAGTGTGAGTTTCGGCTAGCCTCATTTACATTCCTTGGTCATGTTGTTAGTGGAGAGGGTATTGCAGTTGATCCGGCGAAGATATATAGTCGCAATCCAGGAGTGTCCTGTTTGATGACAGTAGCGGAAATCAGGAGTTTCTTAGGACATTGACAAGGAGTTTCTTAGGACTTTGACAAGGAGTTTCTGGAGAACTTTTTGCTGATAGCTCTTCCTCTCATAACTTTGACAAGGAAGGATCAGAAGTTCGTTTGGTCACCAACGTGTGCTCAAGATTTTGAGGAGTTAAAGAGTCGTCTGGCCACGACACCAATCTTATGTCTTCCATGTGGTACGAAAGGCTATGAGATTTACATCGATGCGTCAGGGAGCAGCTTAGGCTACGTTCTTCTTTAGAATGGTCGAGTGAATGCTTATGGCCCTCGCCAGCTAAAAATGTATGAGAGGAACTGTCTGGTCCATGACTTGGAGTTAGCGGCCATGATATTTGCTCTTAAGTTGTAGCAATACTACTTATATGGCGTGAAGATTGACATCTTTATGGACCATAAGAGCCTGAAGTATCTGTTAAACCAGATGGACTTAAATATACGATAAAGAAAGTGGATGGAGTTCCTGGGGGACTATACTTTCACGATACATTACTCTCCCGGGAAGGGAAATATTGTCTCTGATGCCTTAAGTCGGAGGGGTATTGCGCAAGCCAGCTGGATTCAGATGTATGATCCACATTTAATCAGTGACATGGAAGCATTGGAGATCTCCTGTGTTGATAGGAGCTCAAGCGCGAGTGCGTGCTTGAACTGGATGGAGGTGTAATATGACCTTGCGGATAGAATAAGACAAGCCCTGGAGCTTGATTCAAGCATGAAGCACTATTTGGCGGAGACTGTGGATGGGTCTACTGTTGAGTTTGTGTTGGACGATGGTCTTTTATGGAAAGACAGTCGGTTGTGCATCCCAAATGTCGGCAAAACTGCGGGAGGAGGTTATGTATGAAGCACATTTCACGAAGTGCTCAATCCACCAAGGGAGCACAAAAATGTACCAGGACATGAAAAAGCTGTTTTGGTGGCCAGTTTTGAAGAAAGACATAGCCCTTTACGTGGCAAAATGCAAAACTTGCGCACTTGTGAAGGCGGAATGTCAGAAACCTGGTGGGTTTCTGAAGTTGTTACCTATTTCGGAGAGGAAATTTGATGACATTTCTATGGAATTCGTGCATGGTTTGCAAAGATTGCAAAGTGGGAATGATCTTGTTTGGGTGATCGTGGATCGTTTAAAAAAGGTATCACACTTTATTCCAAACAATAGGGACGATTTGGTGGAAAAGTTGTCGAAGCTATATGTTGATAATATAGTATGATTGCACGGTGTGCCCCATAACATCATTAGTGACCGAGATGGGCGTTTCACATCGAAAGATTGGAGGCTAATCCACCAACTGCTGGGTGTTGGAACATGGTTTTCCACATCCCTTTGATTTGAGAATAACAAATCCTACTTGTATTTGATCTTGTTTGCCATTGTGTTTTTAGCATGTAGGTTTGAACAGATATGATACTAGGTGGTTGCATTATTGGTCTGGAACTACCCACAAACAGAAATTATGAATGTGGTCTAACGCCAGGCATTAAGACTTAACGTTGGGCGTTGACGATCAACGAGATGGCTTGCCGATCGACGGGATGGCTTGCCGATCGACGAGATAGCTTACCGACTAAAGAAAATGAAAGAGGTTCAACGCCAGGCGTTAGGTCTTAATATAATTTTTCGAGCGTGTCTTGACCGGTTTGTGATCATCCTTATTGACGATATACTGGAATACTCCCAGTCTGAAAAAGAACATGTGATTCATTTGCGCATAGTTTTGGAAACCCTGCGAAGGAGTCAGCTGTATGCCAAGTTCTCCAAGTGTGAGTTTTGGCTAGCCTCATTGGCATTCCTTGGTCATGTTGTTAGTGGAGAGGGTATTGCAGTGGATCCGACGAAGATATATAGTCGCAATCTAGGAGTGGCCTGTTTGGTGACAATAGTGGAAATCAGGAGTTTCCTAGGACTTGCCGGCTATTATTGGCGCTTCGTGGAGAACTTTTCACTGATAGATCTTCCTCTCACAACTTTGACAAGGAAGGATCAGAAGTTCGTTAGGTCACCAGCGTGTGCTCAAGCTTTTGAGGAGTTAAAGAGTCGTCTGACCATGACACCAATCTTATGTCAGCCATGTGGTACGGAAGGCTATGAGATTTACATCGATGCGTCAGGGAGCGGCTTAGGCCGCGTTCGTCTTTAGATTGGTCGAGTGATTACTTATGGCCCTCGCCAGCTAAAAATATATGAGTGGAACTGTCCGGTCCATGACTTGGAGTTAGCGGCCATGATATTTGCTCTTAAGCTGTGGCGACACTACTTATATGGCGTGAAGATTGACATCTTTATGGACCATAAGTGCCTGAAGTATCTGTTAAACCAGATGGACTTAAATATATGATACAGAAAGTGGATGGAGTTCCTGGGGGACTATACTTTCACGATACATTAGTTTCCCGGGAAGGGAAATATTGTCTCCGATGCCTTAAGTCGGAGGGCTATTGCGTAAGCCAGCTGGATTCAGATGTATGATCCACATCTAATCAGTGACATGGAAGCATTGGAGATCTCCTGTGTTGATAGGAGCTCAGGCGCGAGTGCGTGTTGAACTGGACGGAGGTGTAATATGACCTTGCGGATAGAATAAGACAAGCCCTGGAGCTTGATTCAAGCATGAAGCGCTATTTGGCGGAGACTGTGGATGGGTCTAATGTCGAGTTTGTGTTGGATGACGGTCTTTTGTGGAAAGACAGTCGGTTGTGCATCCCAAATGTCGGCAAAACTGCGGGAGGAGGTTATGTACGAAGCACATTTCACGAAGTACTCAATCCACCCGGGGAGCACAAAAATGTACCAGGACATGAAAAAGCTGTTTTGGTGGCCAGGTTTGAAGAAAGACATAGCCCTTTACGTGGAAAAATGCAAAACTTGCGCACTTGTAAAGGCGGAATGTCAGAAACCTGGTGGGTTTCTGAAGTTGTTACCTATTTTAGAGTGGAAATTTGATGTCATTTCTATGGAATTCGTGCATGGTTTGCAAAGATCGCAAAGCGGGAATGATGTTGTTTGGGTGATCGTGGATCGCTTAACAAAGGTATCACACTTTATTCCAAACCATAGGGACGATTTGGTGGAAAAGTTGGCGAAGCTATATGTTGATAATATAGTACGATTGCACGGTGTGCACCATAGCATCATTAGTGACCGAGATGGGCATTTCACATCGAAAGATTGGAGGCTAATCCACCAAATGTTGGGTGTTGGAACATGGTTTTCCACATCCCTTTGATTTGAGAATAACAAATCCTACTTGTATTTGATCTTGTTTGCCATTGTGTTTTTAGCATGCAGGTTTGAACAAATATGACACTAGGTTGCTGCATTATTGGTCTGGAACTACCCATAAGCAGAAATTATGAATGTGGTCTAACGCCAGGCATTAAGACTTAACATTGGGCGTTGCCGATCGACGGGATGGCTTGCCGATCGACGGGATGGCTTGCCAATCAACGAGATATCTTGCCGACTAAAGAAAATGAAAGAGGTTCAACTCCAGGCGTTAAGTCTTAACGTGGGGCGTTAACTCTCGATGATTATGGCAAGGGGGGAAGCACCCGTGATTGAAGGGGCACTTTAGGAATGATTTGACCTAACGCTAGTGTAGCTCAATGCCAGCATTTGGGTTGCCGAAAATGGATGTTTCCTAAAGTGCAGAATCTCCTTCCCATTTTGAAGATCCGAGCCATCAAAACAATTCCATACTGGGTCAACGCCAGGCGTTATCCTTAACGCTGACGTTAGCCTTCATCCCTATAAATTGGTGGACTTCATCTTCTCCAACTACTTATTGAAGAGAGCCCTATTCCAGCACTCTAAATTATTTGTGAGGGCCGTATTTCGAGACCACAAAGGATCTCCCACTAAATTTTAAAAGGAGGAATCAAAGGAGGCTTGGATCAACACGCTAACTCAACGCGAAGAACGCACGCTTGGACTTCAACGGTCTTCAACGATTCTTCGTTGTCTCCTTTAGATCACCTCATAGGGAGTTTTTTATATTTGTCTTTTGTATTTTATATTTATCTTTGTAATTGGTTCGTAAATTTGCCTCGTGTTGGCGACTAGGTCTGGGTAGGACTTAGGGAGGAATTCACCCCGTATTGGTGACTGGGTCTAGGGAGTAGATCTAGGGGTGCTCGAGGCCTTTCTGGGGATAGAAGGTCTAGAGCGGCTTGAGTCTGTATGTGGGGAGAGATCGGCTAAAGCCAACCGGTTCTTAGTGAGAAGAGTCGGTATAGAAAACGAAAAGAGTATTTCATAATCGCTTTGATTTCTAGCGTCATAGAAATCAAATTTTGTAATCAATTTTATAAATAGTAATCATGTCTCTCTTTGTGTAATAAAAGTGATTTATTCTTCACTTTCTCTAAATTGTTTAATATACTCTCTTTTATCATAAAACAATTTAGATCCTTATTCAAAATCTCTATTTTGATCTCTTAACTTTTCAAGTAATTGATAATATAATTAAAGTTTTCTAAAACCCTTATTCACCCCCTCTAAGGGCGCCTCAAGATCCAACAAGTGGTATCAGAGCTAGGTTATTCCAAATCGGCTTAACAACTGGGAATAATGGCGTCTCTTGATCATGATCTCGCTTCTACTAGTGGGAATTTTTACTATAAATGAAAAGGTATTATCACCACCATTATTTATTGTCAAAAATTATAAAGGGTGGAAAATATTAATGAAAATTTTTCTTAAAGTTTTAGATGAAGAAGTTTGGAATATTACTATTGAAAAGCCACCTAGCATACTAACTAGAAAAGAAATTGTTTTAAATGCAAAATCTATAAATAGTCTATTTTGTGCGTTATATCAAAATATTTTCAAACTTATTTATAATTTACCTACCGCATATGAAATTTGGAATTTTCTTGAAAGAACGTACGATTCTCCTTCTGTAGGTATGGAACCAACGCAAGACTTGGAGGACATAAAAGCTTGCGCGGATGTTCAAGAAAACTCCTCTCATGATGGATCAATGGAGTGCACATCAAGTGGAGGAGAAGAAATATTATCTTTGGAAGAGGAGTGCCAAAAAGATGTCAATGGAACAATTTGTTCAAATCTTGCATCTTCCGATAGCTATGTATGGAAATCAAAATCTTCTCTCTTTGTGACAAATTCTGTTTACACATTACATATGCTACAAATTTCTAAAAGTAAAATCAAGAAATTTAAAATTGCGAATAAAAAATTACGTTTAGAAAATAAAAGGTTAAAAGCTAATGATAATTTAGAATCCAATTGTGGTGGGGTTTCTCCATCTTGCTCTTTAATTAAAATCTCAAAGCCTTGTTTTGATTGTAATGATATTAAAGAAAAATATAAGGAACTTGAAAAGGAACTTCTTTTTGTAAAAGAATAAAATGAACAATTATGCTTAAAAAAATCATCTTTTAAAAGTAATTGTGCTATGTGTAAAAATTATAACATTGAAATAAAAAAGATGGATGAAACATTTGATGAATTAAGAAATGACTATCAAACTCACATTGGTTCAATTGTCTCCACTCTAAAAAATAGCACAATAGCTTATAATAAAGCTAGACATAATCTTAAGATAAAAAATGAGGAATTAAAATAAAAAATCAGCTTGCTTATGAAAATTATGAATAACAATTCACAACACATAAATTCACAATCTCAAGGAATATGTAAAATCAAGTTGAATATGAATATCTTGAATAAACCTAATAATGGGAGTAAGGAACACAAAGTCTTTGTAAATCAAAATCCGAGTCACTATCATTTACAAAATCCGTTTTCTCCCAACATAAATTTAAACGTTAACAAATTTCTTATACGTAGCACTTTTGAAAATCATTATGGAAATTTGAAATATAAGAATATGAAACCAAAGTATGAATGGAGACCCAAAGTTAAAGATGAAACATTAACTTCACTTGAAAGAGTTCATTCATACTCATCTCCCCAAAAATCATCTCGCTATATTTGGGTACCTAAAGGAACCATTACACATGGTTCTCTTTGGATACCTAAATCTCTTATTCATTAGGTATCATCATTTGCATGAAGTAGAAACAAATAAAAAAATGAATATCATTACTCTACATCATGAATTCATGATATGCTTAAACTTCTTTTTTGTTTGTTTTTATTTTTTTTAACCATCATGATATGGTCACTTTGTATAACATATGATATGACTTTCACACATTAAGCCACAAATTCATTAATGAATCAAAGTGAATGAAATTGAATAAAAATCATATCATCTCTCAAGTGACTTATCTATCCTTTTTATTTTTAACCTTCTGAATCTATTACCTTAAAAGTCTAATATCATCATTATAAATTAAATGCTAAAGTTTTTTTTATATTATCAAGACTAATAAAATAATTGTCAAAAAGGGGATTTAAAGGAAATTAGGGCTCTTAGGCTAAATGTATAAAATGCACAAGTGGTTAATGATCTATTTAATATCCTTGTGTCATTTGATAGTCTCTAATATGTTTAATCATATTCACGAAAAATTGGAATTGAAAAGTCTCAAAAATCATTTTTTTAAACAAAAACCAAAATCAAATTTACAAAAATATGCGAGATTTTGACCCAAACTTCAAACGATCCTAACTTTTGATCCGCTTGTCAGAATCTCGCCCACAATAGCTTTTCGGAATGAGGTCGAGAAGTTCTATGCAATGGCAAATGAGCTTTGCTTGTTTGAGTTCATTTCGACTCTCAAAATTGCCAAAATTCAACTTTGTTTAGAAGTTATCTCAATTTTTCTTTTTCGACAATTTTTGAGTTTATAAATTTTAAATATATAGTATGGGTAGCAACCAATAACACTTAAATATCTTTATAAAGGGAGTTTGGGATGTCACCCCATCACATATCCTAGTACCGGTGCAAACCCTTCATAGGGTAGACCTCGGGAAGTCCAAGATCCACTCTAAATTGCTAAGTCCAACTAAAGCCTAGCAAAGTTCAAAATAATTATAGACTCATGTGTTTTCGTGCAATGACTGAAAAAGAAAATTATCATTATATTGTGATCTCACAAAATTATGTTTAAAAGGAAAATCATAAAAGACATATTAAAAGAACTCATTATCATAACTCAAAAGAATGAATATTGAATTCACACTAGCCACCATGATCTTGTGATATCCCATGATAAAATTTTCTATAATCATATATCATAAGTCATGATCTATCAAGAACTATCTTAAATCAACTACTTTTATCATACTTAGGAATTATGATTTAAATGTTGGCAATTATAACTTCATATCATGGTAGGAGTATTATGAAAGGAGGTTCACAATTTTTTTATCTTACTATATCTAAATCTTAGAATCACCTTGACATCAATAAATCAAATCATCACTTAATTCTAGGTCTACAAATTGAATCTCTATCAATTTAAGAAACATGCATTATTCTTATGGCATAATATTAACTCATCATAATAACATTATCACCTAATGAATATTATTAGTTATCATGTTAATCTCAAGCATTGTTAGTTTTGATATTCTTGCCAAAATATAAAAATAGAAAATTTGGAACTTAAAAATCATGATAACTATGAGTTTTTATATTATCATTCTAAAATTCAAGCATTAAATTTAACAACAAAAGATCCTTTTTGCTTCTAACATATGATTTGTGATCATGATAATTATATGAATGAAATATGTTTTGTGTGTGCATGTATCTTTCCTATATGTAAACCATAAATCTCTATCAATTTAAGAAACATGCATTATTCTTATGGCATAATATTAACTCATCATAATAACATTGTCACCTAATGAATATTATTAGTTATCATGTTAATCTCAAGCATTGTTAGTTTTGATATTCTTGCCAAATTATAAAAATAGAAAATTTGGAACTTAAAAATCATGATAACTATGAGTTTTTATATTATCATTCTAAAATTCAAGCATTAAATTTAACAACAAAAGATCCTTTTTGCTTCTAACATATGATTTGTGATCATGATAATTATATGAATGAAATATGTTTTGTGTGTGCATGTATCTTTCCTATATGTAAACCCTAAAATCATCTTTATACTAATAAGAGCAAATCAAATAGAATCATCACTTTATTCTAGGTCTAAAAATTGAAATACTATTTTTGAATACATGCAACATTAACTCTATTAATCTTATGGCATAACATTGCTTTCAAACTCATCATTCTAGCATTACTAACTAATAAATATTATCATTCATGCTAGTCATCTAATAATGTCATAATGAATCCATCGTAAAGTAGAACAATTAAAAGTTAAAACTCATAATAACTATGTTGCTGTAAAATATAATTAAAAATCAATCTCTCATAAAAAGCCATAGTTTACAAATTGTTTCCATAGTTCAAAATGATTAGGAGGTCCATGATCATTCACCCACATTATGTGTCTCACAATAGCTAGGGCGTATGATTGTATGCATTAGATGACCTAACCTCTAAGTCATGTCTTGTCCTTAACCAGGGAGGGTTCCAGTGGGGCCTTGCGAGGCACTGGGGGAAAGAGTGCTAGGTTAAGCGTTCTCTAGTTTGTGCATATGAGATTAACACCCCAACCTACGATATGTGTGCAGCTCCTCATGCCCATCCGTAACTTAGTACGGGGCTAGTGTGTAGGCATATAGTTAGGGTATTATAATCTAAGACATACCTATATCATAAGTTTTGCATGCACTCTTTATGATTATATTATTCATGCATTCTTATTTTAATCGAACATGCTTATCTTGTGTTTTGCATATTTTATCATTTTTGAGCCTTAATGAAATCGTAAAACACAAATATTTGAAAACCAAATAAAAATGTAAAAACCTTCTTTTAATAAAACATGCTTAAATAGCCTTCTAATCATCTCCAAATTTTCTGAAATTTCTACACTAAGGTCTATATACATACTACCTATTTCAAAGAATTTTTTTCAAAAAATAGTGTCCTGTTTGGGCGCTAAGAAGTTAACGCCAGGCGTTAGCTCTTTTGGCCAAATTGAAATTCTGATTTTTCTATAATATTTCTGGTATTTTTCTAATGAATTTTCTCAGTTTATTTTTTCTAATTTCAAATTACTTTGTTCTTGCTAATTTTATTCTAAAATACAAAAAATTCAAATAATTCAAAATAATCAAAAATATGTTTTTATTATTTGTTTTTGCTTTAAATATTTACAAAACTATGGCTTGACAATAAGCCTTCACAAGAACAAACATCTTAGTTATTTTTGTTTCAAATGGTCAAAATTGATTTTAGCATACACTTAAAGATTTTTTTCAATGTCTAATTTTAATTTCAAATTTCCTAAACATTGTTTTATCTTCATGCCTTGACCATAATCTGATTATGTGCAATAAAATAGTCTATAGAAAATTGTGTATGATTGCCTAGCATGCCTCTAAGTATGAGTAATGCTTTTTGTTAATCAATGATTCTTACACTCACTATTGTGGTAATCTACATGTGCTCAGAATCTCAGTCTTGCATGATTGTGTAGTGTAATAGTTTTAACACATTAAGTTGTATATCTAAATTACCTACATCATCTTTCAAACAATAAATTTCTTGCACACATAGAAGTATTATTTCAAAAATGCTAATGTTTGCATCAACAAGTGAATTTGGAGACCTTTGGCCCAAACTTAAAAAAAATTATTATAATGAAATAAAAAGCCAAAGATAACTCCACCAAGCACTACTCACCCTCCTGATAAGTCTTAATGAGCATTGTGAGGTTGAGCACCTTGGAAAGAATTGTAAAGTGTCTTGTATAGACATATTCTTTTTATCACTTCTATTTGTACACCGGATCACTAAAAATAAAAAACTTATAAAAATGCTTATGTGATCCCCCAAGCAATACTTCGCTCCCTGATAAATCTTAATGAGGATTGTGTGGGCAAAGCACCTTGTAGTTGTACTCCTTTTATGTGCTTTGAAATTTTTCTCTAGATTTGATGTGTGAAATTAATTATAAGATTACAATCTTAATGTTGTTGTTACTATTTCATTACATATGTCATGTGTTTTGATTATTTCACTTGTATACTTTTATCAAAACACCTTATGCACACATCATTGTTTTTCATAAAGCTTCTAGTCATGAGAATTGGATCCTAATGCAAAATTACATAATTCTCTAAAAACTTAAGTAAAAGCACTAGATTGCAATGCATGATTTCTACAATATTTTCTTTACTTGAAATACAAATTGGTTACAGTATAGCTATTATCTTTTTGAATATGTTAAATCATGCTTGCCTACTTGTTATGAAAATTTTCAAAGTTAAAATGCTCAAATGTGAAGAGTCTAGACATATTGTTGGAATGATCAAATTAACAAAAATACTACTCTTAATTGTTTTGTTTTTGTTTTCCGCATTTCTGTTTTGACCATGTATTTCTTTTACCATGGTTTATCATGCTTACTTCTAAGGTTTTTCTTCACTTGTGCTTGTCAAACTATATTGCATTTCTTCCAACAAGTTTCTTAAAAAATTTCACTTTAAAAAGCAAGTGATAGAATTCATTTGGTAAAACAAAAAAATGGAATGTTGCTTTTTCACGTTTATCATATATTTTTCCGCTGTGCTACTCTCTCCCTTAGCTCGATCACGACTTGCCTTATGTTTAAACAAAACTCTTAATACTCTCTTAGTTATGTCCTAACTTTTGTCTTCTCTTTTCTAGTCTTGTTTTACTCCACCCACTTTTGCTAATAACAAAAGGGGAAGAATAAAATGATAAATTGTAATGATTAAAGGAGTAGGATTCACTAGATTAAGGGGGAGCATAAACCTAGTATATGGATGCATACACTAAGGGGGAGCACTTATGTAGGGGGAGCACAACTTAAACAATTTATAATTCTTATCATTATCTCTATATTGCTTAGTATCATATATTCTTCTAAAAACACACCTCTCTTATATATGAATCTGATTTATCTATATTGGTTTTGTTATTATCAAAAGGGGGAGATGTTGGAACATGATTTTCTACATCCCTTTGATTTGAGAATAACAAATCCTACTTGTATTTGATCTTGTTTTACATTGTGTTTTCAGCATGCAGGTTTGAACAGATATGACACTAGATTGCTGCATTATTGGTCTGGAACAGCCCACAAGCAGAAATTATGAATGTGGTCTAATGCTAGGCGTTAAGTCTTAACGCTAGGCGTTGACGATCGACGGGATGGCTTGTCGATCAATGAGATAGCTTGCTGACTAAAGAAAATGAAAGAGGTTCAACGCCAGATGTTAGGTCTTAACGCGGGGCGTTAACTCTCGATGATTATGGCAAGGAGGGAAGCAGCTGTGATTGAAGGGGCACTTTAGGAATGATTTGACCTAATGCTAGCGTTAGCCTCAACGCCAGCATTAGGGATGACTAAAATGGATGTTTCCTAAAGTGCAGAATCTCCTTCCCGCTTTGAAGATCCGAGCCATCAAAACAATTCCATACTGGGTCAATGCCAGGCGTTAGCCTTCAGCCATATAAATTGGTGGACTTCATCTATCCAACTACTTATTGAAGAGAGCCCTATTCCAGCACTCTGAATTATTTGTGAGGGCCGTATTTCTACACCACAAAGGATCTCCCACTAAATTTCAAAAGGAGGAATCAAAGGAGGCTTGGATCAACACGCTAACTCAACGTGAATTACGCACGCTTGGACTTCAACAATCTTCAGCGATTCTTCGGCGTCTCCTTCAGATCACCTCATAGGGAGTTTTTATATTTATCTTTTTTATTTTATATTTATCTTTGCAATCAGTTCATAAATTCGCCTCGTGTTGACGACTAGGTCTGGGTAGGACTTAGGGAGGAATTCACCTCGTATTGGCGACTGGGTCTAGGGAGTAGATCTAGGGGGTGCTCGAGGACTTTCTGGGGATAGAAGGGCTAGAGCAGCTTGAAGCCATATCTGGGGAGAGATCGGCTAAATCAACCAGTTCTTAGTGAGAAGAGTCGGTATAGAAAATGAAAAGAGTATTTCATAATCGCTTTGATTTCTAGCGTCATAGAAATTAGATTTTGTAAACAATTTTATAAATAGTAATCATGTCTCTCTTTGTGTAATAAAATTGATTTATTCTTCACTTTCTTTAAATTGTTTAATATACTCTCTTTCATCATAAAACAATTTAGATCTTTATTCAAAATCTCTATTTTGATCTCTTAACTTTTCAAGTAATTGACAATATAATAAAAGTTTTCTAAAACCATTATTCACTCCCCCTCTAAGGGCGCTTCAATATCCAACATTGGGTACCAAGCTAAAGTTTAGCACTTCCTTCCATTCTCAAAAAGACGGGTGGACTGAACGGACCAATAGGACCATGGAGGATATGCTCTGAATGTGCGCCTTGGATTTTGGTAAGAGGTGGGAAGATCATCTGTTTATGATTGAGTTCATTTATAATAACAACTACCAAGCAAGTATAAGAATGACACCCTTCGAGGCCTTTTTTGGTAGAAAGTGTCGTACTCCTTTAGCTTGGGTAGAGATAGGTGGGACTAAGTTGTTTAAGCGAAAGGAAATCAAAGATGCTACTTTGACTATTCGAACAATCCGAGAGCGGTTGTTGATTGCATATGATAGGAAAGCGAAGTACTATTATGCCAAGCATAGAAACGTTGAGTTCACCGTGGGCGACTGTGTTTATCTCAAAATCAAGCCTTTCAAGGGTATATCAAGGATTTGATGCTTGAAAAAGCTGAGTCCGAGATACCTTGGACCATTTGAGATAGTGGAGCATATTGGTGAAGCTGCATATCAACTCTTTCTTTCGACAGAGTTGAGCGGTTTGCACAATGTGTTTCACATCTCCGTGTTGAGGAAGGCTGTGCAATAGCCTACTCAAGTGCTTGTGGCTAATCAAGTGTCGGTCGATGATGAGCTAAAGACGAAAGTGTTGGGATTTCTTTGTACATCATATGTAGACAGCATATCATATATGCACAGCGGAAGAAACAACAAGAACAACCCAAAGAGTAAGGATCTTGCGGATTTCATGAATCTAGAGATTAGGAAAGCAAAATGCGATATACCTTTGTGGTATTGAGTCAATACTCAACCAAGGTGATCCAAGAAGAAATATGTAATGAACTTTGAGTTCCAGGCACCGAAATGGATCGGCCCCTCTATAGAGATCCACACAAGTGAAGGAGAACCCCAATGCCTTATCGTACAAGGGATGGGTCAGAGAAGAACAGTCCTCTGCGTCCCCACGAACTGCTAGGTCCGTTGAAGGGGAGGCGGCGACTGTCGTCGAAGTCTAGGTCGGCGAACGAGGACGAGGAGTATCAGAACTCTTCCGTCTTCGGGCTTTCTAAAAGTTGCGAAAAGGATCGATCTTTTGAAGACCTAATCGTTTCCCCTTTTATACGCAAGACATAAAACGAGTTATCCGCAGACCAGAGTAAACAGAATGATTCCGTCAGGATTTATAAATTCGTCAAATATGATATAATTCGTCTAAACACTTTCGACGAATCAACACAGTTTCGTCGAAACACTTTGGACGATTTCGTCGATACAATTTCGTCGAAACACTTTCAGCGAATTTTTATCTAACTCATCGAAACACTTTCGCCGATTCCAATTGGACAAATTGACACATCTCGTCGAAACACATTCAAGGATTTTTTCTAGTATAAATCCATTCGTCGAAACACTTTCGATGATTTGGCTAAGTCTTATAAAATTCGTTGAAATCATTTTGACGATTCTTCAATTTAACCGAACAGTCACAGGATTGGTCCTCCACTCACATCTAATATGTGTAAGGCCAACACAATCCTTTCGCTAACTTCTCCAAGTGCTTTTATGTGCAACCCTATAGGCTCATATTGCATTGGCAGTAAGACTAACTGCTTGATTGCTTTGAGATCACCTCAGAAACTCCAATAGAAAGTTAGGCCTATTTACATCGAGGACACTGAGGTCAAGCAATTGCAGAATAAATTGATCTGAATGGTCAAAGTCCGTCGAGACAACTGCGGTCATGAGTAGCTTACATGGGAGGGAGAGAAAACCAAGCGTGAGGAGTTCCTCGAGATGTTTCGTTAAGGTACAAAGTTTGTTTTTGTATCATTACAGTCTTTTCTTATATCTGGAATTTCGGGATGAAATTTCTTTAAGGGGAGGTGGTTTGTAACAGCCCAAGTTTCCCCATGACTGAAAGAAAAGAAATCAGTTAGCAGTAGCTAGCGCTAGGAGGTAGTGCTACCGATGGAGGTAGTGTATCGACGTGATGATGTTCACTTGTCGATGTGAAGGTCCTACTGTCGTCGAGTGGTCTCGACGATTATCAAGCTAACGCCAGGCGGTAAGTCCTACCGCTGGTGGTAGCTATATCGACGTGATGTCAAGACGATCTCGGTATCGACATGATAAGTTTTATCGATGTGATGTTAGAGCCACGCGTCAGTGCTAACACCGACAGTAGCAATATCGATGGGATAAGCAAAATCATCAAGATGAAAAATATCGTTGAGAGGAATTAAGCGGTGAGCGGATAAGCTCCACTGCTACTACCGCAGGGTGGTAAACTACCGTGGGGTGGTAAAGCTACTGCGGGGCGGTAGCTGTCGGGATCAGATTTATTATATTCAATCATGGACGTCCATTTTCTTTGGTTTGGAGATCTTGTGGCTGAGGTTAGTCCTGAATTCAGTAAAAGCTGTGAGGACTTTAGAAAAAAGTTCATTCTCTTTCTCTCTCTGTCTCTTCAAGCTGAGGAGAAAGGCTAAGGGAAGGAATGGAGAAAAGGAGAGGAAGGAAGGGGAAGGCTAAAATCAGCCTTTGAGAAGTCTTGAAGTCTTGTGCTATCGCTAAATCCGCGGAGTGGAAGGTGCTGCAAACCTTTCCATACGGTTTGATTTCAGATTCTATGGCACCGAAACAAGCTTCTAGGGTAACGACTCTCCTTTTCAATTATTTGGACATGCTATTCCTTTGATTCGCATATGTGTAAGAAGATTTCCACTAAATTGTGGATTGGTTCTTCCGATGGGTTGATACGGATTATCACCATAGAAATTGCATTTAGAGTCCAGAATCGTGATACATACATAGGCATGTTGTGTGAAACCCATCTGGACATGTTGATCTGGATTGGTGATGTTTATTTCTTATTGCGATCTAGAGAAGACTCTGAGTATATGTGTTGTGTTTTCGGGTTCTTGGTGCTGTGATGTGCTGCAAGGAGTTCTGGAGTCAAAATCTAAAAAATACCCAAAATATGGGGGGGGGGGGAAGAATCATTGTTTTGTCTCATACCGCCCAGCAGTAGTGCTACCGCTGGCGGTAGCTCCAGTGAGCAAAACGTGGAGACTGTGAGACCTGGGTCCTAGAGACTGGGTGTTTAATATCAAAAGCATAAGGGCCTAATGCGCCTAGCTTCGTTGCCCTTGTGTGCCAATAGTGGGAATAAGGGGAAGCCATACCCGTGTTGAGAGTTAGGTGATTCCCGATATTATGAGCACGGGAAAAGCCAAACCGAACCCATCCTTTAGCTGGACAGTGAAGAGGTTGCCCCTCGGAGCACTGAAGGCATTTTGGGAAAGAAACCATAAGGTGTGACGACCTTGACGAGAATTGCTCATAGTCAATTAAGTTGAAAGAAACCATAAGGTGTGACGACCTTGACGATAATTGCTCATAGTCAATTAAGTTGAAAGAAACTTATGTTGGTGGTGTTACTCGGGGAGGACACCGAAAGAGTGCCATGAGAGCACGAAACGTATGGACGTGTGTTCCTATGTTGTTGATGATTATAAATATGGGTAGTGCTTAGAAGAATTTTTCAGATATATGTTGCTAACGCTTGCTTGCAGGGAAGGAGTACCACCGCCTCGGGAATGGGGTGGGGTCGTTATAAGTCTTGGTCAGCTAAACCTGACCGGTTGCTTATTTGCCACCATTTGGTGATATGTGTTTCTACATGTCCTGGCGAGCCGAGCGGGACATAGCGGGCTGGAACCCTAGTCGCTGCACTATGCTGGCCCTCGAAGGCCAAAGTGTTATGTTTACTAGTGTTCACGTGTGGCCGGCCTGCATGCTGATGTTTGTAATCCACATGTCTTTGTAAACATTGTAATTAAAATCTATTGATGTATATTCATTCCTGTGGACAAGTGTACATATGTATCTGGTTTTAACTTAAATAAATAAATGCTTCTGTTGTGTACTTCTCTAAATGCTGAGATGGTTTGTGTAAAACTATTTAAAAACTAATTACGTAATTCTCTTTACTGTTCATTTAATATGACGTTGGGACCTAGCCTAACCTACTGTTATATTCCATGTAACCTGGGGGGGGGGGGGGGGTACATAGGATTAGTCATTTTTGTATCTTTACTTTATTTCCATCAAATACATGTATAATAAGATAATAAGAGAGGAGCGAAGTAGGGTAGTTAATGTCATTCGTTGGGAAATATGACCTTGATGCAAATATCTCATACTCCCGTGTGATGTGTGACACATCAAGTTAATATAAATGTAAAACTTGATTTATCTAAAAAACCATATAAGACAACAATATGTGCACTTGCCTAAAAGTACGCAAATCTATCGATTGTCTAGGTGCGATCAGAGCGTATCAAGTTTTTGGCACTGCTTCCTGGGATAATGGATTGTCAAATTTATTGACCATCGCACACCATTAATATTTGAAAAGATTTGATCTTGTTAATCTTATGTTCTTTGTGTTTGTTTGTTTGCTTGCAATTTGCTTTCTTATTTGTGTACGTGTGTTTGATCATTAAGTGAAATCTAAATCAGGATTTCACCATTGTGTTCAGTTAATTTGTTTATTTTCTTGTAAACAATGCAGGATTAAAAGACATGGATTCATGCTTAACAAATTTTTATTCTAGACGATTTACTTGAGAAACTACAAAAATTGCATCTTTACTTATGATTCTCCTCAAGGCACTGAAGATCGCCAAACCCGATATTATTGTTCTTTTCTTCCACTTTTTATTTTTATACTCATATACTATTGAGGAATATGCTATATTTAAGTAAGGTGCGGTTCATATTTTTAGGGAGATTGAATTGTTGCCAATTTAATTTGAAAAGAAACTTCTTTCTTTTTGACAAAATATTTTGAAAATAGCATATTATATAAATAAATACATATCTTGAGTCTTTTGCATATTTTGGAGCAAATAATTTTCAAAAAGCATAGAAATGTTGTATGTAAACAATTTGAAGGTTCATTCTTATTGTGCATGTCTTTATCTTGATAGATTTGAATATGATTTCATTACTTTGTAGATTTAGAAAAATTTGAATATAACTTTGCAAGTAAATGGAGATCCTATGAATATTTTTCAAATTATTTAACTCTCTTTGTAAGAATGCTCTTTCAATTATTGTAGTAGTCTTGCTTAAAAAAACTAGTGAAAATTATATTTTTGAAATTGATACATGTTCCTCACATCTGCTGTAACTTAGTCTATACACTCTTGAAGCGTCGAATGATTTTCACTCTTTTATTTTTAAAATTATCTAGGCCACCTTTGAAGTATAGTTTGAGCTTTTGGTCATAACCTACATATTTACACCACTAGTAACCTTTTTTTGAGCATTTTAACTTTTTCTTTTTGTAACCCGACAAAATTACCAAATCCTATTTTCTTCTATCCTAAATATCATTACTAAAGAGTTTTGTTCTAAAAAATCATAAGAAGGATGGAGAAAAGAAAATCTATCAGATTTGATCTAACTCGATGTACTACTTTGTTTGCTAGACTCAATATATAAATCTGGTTTAAGACATGCACAACCAAAATAATTTGAGTTAACCATTACAGTTACTCTACCACCACTAATGTTAAAAGACATACCCGAATTGCACAACAAGCTAATTGAAACAAAATTAGCAGCTAACGTGAGTATAAATTTAACATTTTTCAAAATTAAATACGTTCCTGAAGAGTAGCAAATCCGTAATCCCAGTCTGGAGTAACTCTGCAGTATCTCTATTCACAACAGTCATAGTTTCTTTGTGACATAATTCAATAGAGTAGAATGGTTGCAAACATGGCATGTAGCACAAGAGTCTAGCCACAATTCTGTACTGGCCTTTTCTTTTACAACCATGGCAAATAGGCACAGTCTGATAAAGCATGTTTACTTTGTTATCAGATTTGGGTGTGCTGGATTCACCCTTTTTAGGTTGCCTGCATTTCGAAGCAGAGTGGCTCCAAATGTTGCCGTTGTAGCTCTTGCCTTTAATTTTTTTGATCTTTTTGCTAGTGTTAGCAACTATGGGTGCACTAATGGGCAGTTTAGTCTTCCCAGGATTTGGCTTTCACTTAGGACGCGTGACCATGTTCGCAGTGGAGTTCTGCTTACTAACTATCTCAAAAGCATGCCTAGTCCGGTTCTCATCCTCAATACAAATAAATTGCTTGAGGTCTTTAAGACCAACCTGTGTCTTCTTCCAACACATCTCTATCTTAAAAAAGAACCATGCCGATGGGAATTTACAAATGATAGCTTCTGCAATAAAACCATCTGTAAGAGGAAGGTTCTCACTGTTGAGCTTGTCTACAAGAGTCTCAAAGTCTGCAACCTACAGAAGAATCTCCCTGTCTTCAGCGAAGGTAAAAGCCATGAATTAATCCACCAGGTGCGTCTTTGACATATTCTCTTCTTCACTGAAATGGTCCTCAAGAGCATCCCAGATATCCTATGCAGTTTTCATCTTGTTGTTAGGTCTCTGCCAGTCTGTTTGAGAGACAATTGAGGAGGTAATCATGACAAAAGTCTTCATCGCTGATCCACTGATCCTCATCTCCTCCTCTTGCAGAAGATACAAAATCGGACTGCACAATATAAAATATATTTAAATACTTCACACCGAATTGGGTGTTCCGCTTCCTGGCACTGAATTCTGAATTTCTCTAGTTTGATCATCATAACAGGAGAGGAGAGGTTGCTTTCCCTTTGAAAATGTATGTCCCTTTCCAAATCTATGGATCTACAGGCGACGAGGAAAAATGGGAGGCATGCAGCGACAAATCTACTCTCTATTCTGATTGTCCACCAATTTGAATCGATAGCATGTCTAGCCTTTGGCGTCAAGAAATCTGGCAAAATCTGATCTGATAGAACTTGATCTAATGAACCCCGCACAGAACAGTAAGAACGGAAGAACGAAAGCAGAGAACAGTAGTAACTAGAGAGAAACATCTGAATGGAAAACTCACTGGAATAGATCTGGCAGTGATTCTTCTTCGTGAAACCTCCAGCGACAAAAAACCTGTCAATCGGAGAGGGCAGTGAGGTGCTGAGGCAATAAGCACTCTGGCAGGCTATTAGAAGGTCGGTTGGCGAGGGGGCAAGATAGCTAGGCAGACAGGCACCTTAAGGTCTCTTCGAGAATGTTGGTGCGCTTAAATCATCCTGTGTGGCCTCTAAGTTTGGAACCACCTACACATTGCACCCATTAGGGGTATTTATAAGCGTAACACTAAATCCCCAACAGGTTAATGGATGCCTACCAGATCCCACATCATATGGGTTAAAACAAGCACCTAGAGCTTGGTATGCGACCCAGTCTAGCTTTCTCATTGAAAATAAAATTTTAAGGGGGAATATAGACAAGACATTATTCCTAAGGGAAATGTAACGCCCCGGGGTTTTCTCTTATAATTAATCTAAGCAGGTATGTGTAAGGGCGTTACCGTCTTGGGAGCGTCGTCGTCATCCGACGTTTTGTTTCTAGAAAGAGGCTTATGCGGTATAAGCGTATATATGTTTTTACGCATAAATTTGTTTGTGTATTTGCACATATACAAAAGATAAAATTTTTATTTATATTTATACATATATACATATATATATATACATAAATTACTTATTATATAAATGTATATACTTTATTTATTATATATATATTAGCTACCCCCCTTCCAAAGCCGATACCCTCCTCCCCTTCCCCAATTTCTGCCGAGTGTGCTGGAGCGAGAGACCTAGGGCTTCGTTGGTGTCGCCGGAGGTCGGGGGCTTGGCTGTCGGAGTGGTCTCGGGAGGTTGCCGGGCCATGTCTGTCGTCGCCGGGGCAGCCCTTTCGGTCGGCCTTCGTAGATCTTGCCGCGATCCGGCGGGTCATCGACTGTTTCTAGGCAAGGAAACTTTTCACCTCTTCCTTCTTCATCCCCTTCCTTTTCTTTTGCTTAACTGTGCTTGGCGGATACCTGCTATTTATGCTAGAAAATTTTTGGGGTCATTAGATAATTTATGGGCCTCTTAAGGGGTTGCCTTCAGGTTGCTTCCAGGCTATATTATGTGAATTTTTTTTCTGGGAATTTCATCTGCTGGTGGCGGGTTGCTTTTGTGCAAGAGATCTCTTTCTCTCCATCTCCGTCTTCTCGCTTAACTGACCCTTGGCCAATCAAGATGTTCTACCCAGGTTTTCTCTGGTTTTGCTTCAGGATCTGGACTTTTCTTTTGGTTTAAACCGGCTAATTCCTGCTTAAATTTCGTGGCTAATAATACCTATTTCATGCTGAATTTGGTTTGGATATGTGGCTGCGGAGGCATTAATTTATATTGTGCAAGGAAATTTTCTTCCAGGTCTTGTGATTCTTCATTCCCCGATTTTGTTAAGGGGGTTTTAGCTTATCCCTGTTAGAAGTTCTGTTCAGGTTATATGCCTTGCCTTAACAAAGGTTGTGTTGGAAACCTCTTCCAGGTTGCAAGTTTTTCTTGGGTATTTTTCCCTGATCAGAAATTTATTAGAAAACTTCGTTAGAATTTCCCTGTTAGAAATTGGTTGGTGTACCGGATATGCTGAAACGTTAAGCGGCTTTATGTTGGATTATGCTAGTAGTTTTTCTCCAAATTCTGTTAACATCTATTTTGGGGTGTGCTAGTAGAGGTCCTAGTTACATCTATCATTCTATATTGGGTTATCTTGGTTATACATTGGGTTTATGATTGGCTAGCTCAGGATGGTTATATGGTTGGATCACCTGGTTAGTTCTGCCTTTATACTTGGCTAATCTTGCATATTTTGGTAGCAGAAAATTTGGAGGTTTTGTAAACTTTGCGCATTTCTCTAGCTAAAGGTTTTGGTGGTTTGGCGGGCCAATCTTTCTGGAAATTTATTTTGTAATCTCTAGTTGGGTTGGGAAACATTAGACCTTAGATTCCCCAGAACATTTGTTTCCTAATTCCTGACGGGTTTGGGGATTAGGTGCTAAATTTCCTAGGAATCTCTTTTGTTGTTCCCGAAGTTTTGGCAAAGTTATAAATTGTTAAACGTGGAGGTTATGTAGATTTATTTCGGTTTCGAGCTTTATAACCGCTTCAAATCATTGGCCGCTTCGCTCTCTAGATAAGTGAACAAATATATTATATGGCTTTATACTTAAAGTGCAAACGTTAAAGTTTATTTCTCTATGTCAAATATAAGATTTATTATGTTGGGGGCTGCCTTATAGAATTCTGTTTGGGGGTTGCTTTATAAAAATTTATTATTCAGTTGGGGTATTAATTTTGGGGCTGCTATGCTTAATCAGATGGGAGTTTTAAACCTTTATATGGGAATTTCCTTTTCTAGTTCTCGATGATTCAACAAAGCCTTTAATCGTTAAACTTGAAAGAGATGTAGAGATATTCCGGCTTCGAACTTTGTATGCGTACCAATTATCGGCAGCCTTATACTTATAGTAAGATTTTCAATACCTCTTAAGCAGCCCTCGTATATAGCGATGTTTTCAAGCTTTTTAGTCCTTCTGTTGAGACGTTGGTTTGAAGCTACACTTTGTTTACTGAGTTGTCCTCTATTTGATTAGTTATCATTTATGGTGTCTTTTCGTGCCCTTTGTCGTATCCTTGCGAGAAGTTTGTTGGGGGTGTCTAGATTGGATTCACCATGTGTTTTCTTATGGACCGTTGAGTCTTGTTCAGATGTTTGTCCTTCGTGTTATGATTTTCTTCGTCTTGTTCCGATACCAAACCTGGCATGGTGTCGGCTTTCTGAAGTTTTCGACCTTGTCGTAAGTTGAATGTCGTTGTATTGATTTATTACTGAACCTGATGCTGACTAATCCTCTCATCTTGAGTTGTGATTACAACTATCTGAAATCCTGTTCCCCCGCCTGGCACTCCTCTATTTGCTATGTTGGATATATGAGCTAAGTATGCTTTGTTGTCTAATTCTCTGGGATAGTTGTGGAGAGTGGTTCTTGATCTTTATGATCTCCCTTGTCTAATGTCCTGAGTGTTCTCGGGTTATGTCTCGTGTCTTGATTGATATTAAATTTAATTATTTAGAACCTTTGTCTTAAGCCTTGTGTGGTGGGTAGTTTTTGGGTGGCAGTGGATAAAGGACCACCACCCGGTATTGGCTGTTTGGGTGGCAGTGGATAGAGTACCACCATCCGGTTTTAGTTTTTGGGTGGCAGTGGATAAAGGACCACCACCCAGTTTTGGGCTGCGGGCGTTAGTGGAAGATACCACCGTCGCAGTGCCTTCTTTTGGGGGATGATTTTCCCTCGAGCTGATCAGTCTCAAGTTCTTATAAACATATATGCTTATATATGTGTATTATGATATTATATATATGACCATCACCTCTGAGCCGCAATGGCGGACACGTGGTGGGCTTTGATTGTTTTGGCTAATACCGTCTGGTGTAGGCTTTTCACCTTACCGAGTGCACTCATTTGAGCTGGCTCGTGTTGTTTTAAGATTATTGATGTTTATCTGCTTAGTTTCCTTTCTGCACTCTTTTACTTCTGATGCTGCTAATCTTTGTTTTCTTGCACCCTTTTGGGCTGATGCATTCTTTTCTTATGAATGTCTCAGGTTCAGGTCTTTAGTTTGCTGCAGGAGTTAGCGGCGTCGTTCAGTTTCCCGGTCGAGGCCCTTCCCCTCTTTTAGGTAAGGGGTAGTTCTTTGGTTGTTGTCTTCTTTTTGGATGTTTTTCCTCCTTTTCTAAGGGTTCGTGTCAGTTGTTGACGCCCATAACTCTAGATTTCTTGTGCTAGTTTACTTGCTAGTTGTTTTGCTGTTACTTTCAGGTTGTTTACCTACTTGCTCTCTGGGAAGCTTTATGCTATGATGCATTAGTTACTTTTTGGTATAAAAATGTCATTCTTGCATATCATGGTTTTAATTAAATGTCACGTACTTTGAAGATCGTAGAAAATCTTTTCTTACTATACTAAACATAGATATATGCATATCATTTCTGGGATGTTGACCTTCATGCTCATGTAGGCTAAAATGAACCTATTTTCACTGCGTATGTATAGTTTCCCACTGGTGGACTAGATGATCCACCGGACCGAGGGACACGGTCTTAAGCAAAAATGTAAAATTTTCTTTTTAATCCAGGCACATTTATGTCTTTTGTAAAATAATCATAAGGAGTGTTTGCCTGGCGTCGGTAGTTGTCCCCTGCTTGACGTGGCACCACGACACGTATTTTCCCCTTGCTCTGATAATATGTATTAAATTCGTGGGAAAATGCGGGTTGTGACAGTTGGTATCAGAGGGAGGTTAGCCGGGTTGCTGTGATAGTCTGGTTGCCCGGTTAACCGCCTGGTGAGAATCGTCATTCATTGCATACACACACCGAAGGGTCATCAGTATGTTTTGGCTGAAGCACGAACACTACACTCATAGCATGATAAGAAGTATACGGGGCATATTATGTAGTATGAGATGCATAATATGTGTCTGTATATGGATCCTCATAGGTGACAACATACAACTATTATGTAGTATGGGATGCATAACGTAGGTCGCATGCGTGTCCGTTAGATTTTCTTTTTTGTTGCATGCGATAATATGTAGTATGGGATGCATAAGATCGCATGTATACGCCGCTCATAACATGCATTAAGGCCTTTTTAGATTGCATAGCACTGCATATACATCATAACATAGCATTAACACACGTGCCAAGCTAAAGACATACATGATGACGCTCGTACACACAAGATTTGAAATAAAATTTGGCATTCATGCATTATATTATATGGACACAAGTTGATAGGATGATGGTGTATCATCCTAAGTTTAGCATAACATCATTTCATAAATTCCCAGAGCAAGGTAACAGCAAGAGCAAGTATCTACTCTTTCCTGGTCTGTATTGAGTTAGGAAATTCTAGTTCCTAGCTGTTGCGTCTTAAGCTAGGTGTATTGAGGTGTTCGTTCGTAATTGCAGTCGATGACTCCAGAGCGTAGTGCGTCAGAGTCGGCTCCCCAGTCAGAGGGTGAGTCTTTGGGTGCGCGTGGTGAAGCGGTAATTGCGGAGTTGCGTCAGAGTAACGAGGCATTGTCGAGGCAGGTGGTCGGGATGCAGGCGCAAATTCAGACGTTGATGGCGGCTCTGGCACCGCCACTGCCTCAGCAGCGGCAGTTGGATCGAGGAGAGGCCAAGTTAAGTGTAGTAGCCAAGGAAGGAGAGCAGTTCCCCCCCCCCCCCCCCCCCCCCCAGTGATTCCGGGATAGATTCTAATCTAATTCTTAACTTTCAGTTTTGGTTCTAGTTTGTTTTCGCTCGTTTAGTTGCGTATCCAACCTTATAGGAGAGTTTAAGGTAAATAATATTTAAGCGCACGTTCCTTTCGATTCGGGTGTTACCCACTCGTGCGTGGCTAGGACTTTAGTAGAGCGTCGTGGTTTGACCCTCGATCGGGTTGATGATCCCCTTAGTGTTAAGTTTCCCCTCTATTGTTTCTGTGGTGTCGAATCAGGGCTTTCAGAGTTGTCCTACACTCTTAAGTGGTTTCTTAGCTTTGCTAATCTATGGGTGCTAGACCTGGAAGTTTTTTATGTGATGTTGGGTTTGGCCTGGTTGTCCAGGTTTGATGCTGTTATCCAACGCAAGGAAAAGCGTTTGGATTTTTAAGCTGGTCATCGGTCAACCCTCGAGCGTGTTTGGCGTTCCGCGCTAGGTTTCCCCGATTATTTCCGCGGTGTGTGCTCGGAGCCTTTAGTTTCCGGTTGTTTTGCTTACCTTGTTTCTATGTTAGAAACTGGTAGCAGTTTGTTGTGTATCGAGGATTTACTTCCCTGTGGTGCGAGATCTCACTGATGTCTTCGCCGTTAGTCTCCTTGGTTTTCTACCTGTGAAAGTTGAGGAGTTTGTTTCTGACCTTGAGCCGGGTACTTTTCCTATTACTAAGGCACCGTACCCTTTGGCCCCGCATGTGTTGCGAGAGTTGCGCACTCAGTTGGATGAGTGGATGCAGTGTGGCTTTTTCCTAGCCTAGTTCCTCGCCCTGGAGTGCTCTCGTCTTGTTCGTAAAGAAGAAAGTTAGTTCGGGGTTTTCGAAGGCTGATCTTCGTTTAGGCTTCCTTTAGCTGGGGATCCGCGAGTCAAATGTTCCGCGATCTGCTTTCTGTTCTCGGTTTAGACATTTCGAGTTCTTGGTAATGTCCTTTTCCTTTTGGGTAATCTTATCCGCATCTGCTTTCTTAGCCCTTTTCGGTTAGCATTTCTATCTACCGAGTGTAAGCTTACCTCTCCCTTGCTTTTTTCATCCATGTGTTCTAAGTTTTGGTTCTAAGTTTCGGGACGAAACTTCCTCCTTGGTGGGGTGACACTAACGCCCCGGGATTTTCTCTTATAGCTAATCTAAGCAGGTATGCGTAAGGGCGTTACCGTCTCGGGAGCGTCGTCGTCATCCAGCGTTTTGTTTCTAGAAAGAGGCTTATGCGGGTATAACCGTATATAAGTTTTTACGCATAAATTTGTTTGTGTATTTGCACATATACAAAAGTTAAATTTTTTATTTATATTTATACATATATATACATATACGAGTGACAGTGCACGGGGGGCCCCCCGTGCCCCGCGCGACAGTACACTTCCCGCCCCCGGCGGGCTTCGCCCGCCCGTGGCGGGCATGACAGTGCACCCGTTCCTCGCGCGACAGTACCCTGCCCGCCCCCGTCGGGCTTCGCCCGCTCCTGGGGGGCTTGATAGTGCACGGGGGCCCCCCTGTGCCCCGCGCGACAGTACCCTGCCCGCCCCCGTCGGGCTTCGCCCGCTCCTGGGGGGCTTGATAGTGCACGGGGCCCCCCTATGCCCCGCGCGACAGTACCCTGCCCGCACCCGGCGGGCTTCGCCCGCCCCAGCATGCACGCCGTTTTTTTTTCCTTCTTTTTTTAAATTTAAAATAATAAAGAAATTATGTATTTTATTTTTAAAATTTTAATAATATCTTATATATCTATTATATATATTATATTGTATTAACTTTAATTTAATATATATATATACATTATTATTATTATATATTTAATATAAATATATTATAATTATATATTTAATATAATTATAAATTTAATATAAATATATTATTATCTTATATATATATTATTATCTTAAATATAAATGTATATTTATATATTAACTGTAATATATATTAACTATTATTATATATAATATAAGAAATTAATTTTATTTTTTTTAAACGCCGATCCCGTCTCCCGTCCCCGCTGCCGCCGCCGGAGCCGCCGTCGGCCTGACCGGAGCACCCCGGCAGGTTCGCCGGACTCCGGCGAACCTTCCGGGGGTTGTCCGGCGGCGCCCAGGCGGTGGCTCCGGCGGCGGCGGCCCTGCCAAGAAATTAATTTTTTTTTAAACGCCGATCCCGTCTCCCGTCCCCGCCGCCGCCGCCGGAGCCGCCGCCTGGGCGCCGCCGGACTACCCCCGGAAGGTTCGCCGGAGTCCGGCGAACCTGCCGGGGTGCTCCGGTCAGGCCGGCAGCGGCTCCGGCGGCGGCGGCGGGGGTAGCCGTGGGAAGGCGGAGGTGAAGTGTGAGGCCTACACGGGCTGTATCGAGGAGGGAGGGAGTGGTAAATCCAAGAAATGGCTATTCGCAGCCCCTTTTATCTCGATCCAATGGCTATGATTCAATGATCGGTTCTAATTTGGTCTCACCATGGGCCTAAAAGTTTTTCTTTATATAATATAGATATATATATATATATTATTTTCTCATGTCTCCTGTCTTAATGGGATTTGATCTAAGTTATACAATATGTGTTATGACCATAAAGATGGATCCTAACTCAAATCAAAACTAAGGTTCCAACACTATGGCCCTCCTCTTTTGACGGATGGGCGGGTGCCGGGGTCGAGATTGAGGCGATGGCAAGCCACATCTGCATCGATTTCGGGCATCTCCACGACACTCCAAGTGAAGACATCCACATTTTCATGGGCGCAGGGCAGGATTTGCTTCTGCTCCTCCAGGCCGAGCTCCCCGCTGATGCGGACCTTCTCCACCACCCCAGCCCGGGTGGTGACCTCGAGCTCCATGACCTCCTCCACGGCTTCTAACCGGGACTGCTCTCCCAAAACTTCTTCCTTCTCCTCGTCGCACGTCGGCACTTCGACCTTCTCCTCTCCTTCTTCTCCTAGAACCTTCATCACCTCTTACACACCTTCCTCCTAGGCCTGACCCTCCACCTCTTCCTTCTCCTTCACTTCTTCTCCGAGACCCGCCGGCTCACCCATGTCCTGATCCCATTTCTCTGCTTCGGCCATCCATGAGATGGTGTTTACTGCCGTCACGTAGCACTACCTTGCTACCTTCGGGTCCCCTCTTACCCGAATCTGGACTCCTCTCGAGTTGAATTTGAGATATTGGTGGAAGGTGGAGGGGACACAGCGGAAAGCACTGATTAGCGGCTGTCCGAAGATGGCACTATAGCTGCTGGGGGCATCCACTATGACGAAGCAACAATTCCGAGATTGCCCACCCAGGACCACATAGAGCCCCACTCCCCCCTCTACCTCCTTCCTCTATCCAGAGAACCCGAACAACGGGCCATCCGAGGCCAACACCCTCTTGGTTTCCACCTTCATCTCATCGAACGCCTTCTTGAAGATGACGTTGACAGAGCTTCCATTGCCTACGAGGATCCGAGATAACATGAAGTTCTCTATGGCGGTCTGGATGACCAACGCATCGCAGAAAGGGTCCTCATGACCCGGCATGTCCCTTTGGGAGAAAGTAAATTTCTATGCTGGGGGTGGTGCCGTGGATGTCGAAGCCATGCTCCAGTGGTAGATGGTATGGAGGCTCGCCTTGAGGGTTGCCTCTGCCCCTACTCCCCCGTGTATCACTCTGATCCATCCTCGGGTTCCCACATCGACCCGGTCCTCGCACCTTTCTTCCTCCTCCTCGTGAGGCAGGACATCCTCAATCCTTACTTGTTGTTGCTGACGTTGCATCGGCACTCTGGCCCTCTTTGTCTCCAAAAACTCCAGGCAGTTGGCCGTTGCGTGACCTTCCTCATCATGGAAGTCAAAGTATGGCAACGTCACCTCCCCCCTCTCGGCCTCTGCTGCCCTATTCCCCCTTCTCCTTCCTACTCCTGTTTCTGCTCCTTCCCTCCTTACTCTTCCTCCCCTCCCTCGCCTGATCTCCATGGCCTGCTGAGGCGGGGGAGGCACCGGCCTTGGACCTTGCCTCCATTCCAACTGATGGGGTCTTCCCTGACCCCCATTGAAGTTGCCCCCTCCCGGGGCGTAACCTCTTCCTTGACCTTGCATCCCCCCGCCCTGCTGCCTCCATCCCCCTCCGGGGCCCGGGGCTCTTCCCTTCTCCGCACCTCCTGCTGCTTGACCTCCGGCTCACTGAGCTTTGCTAGCCCCCTGGTGAGCTCCGGATTGGCCTCCTCGCTTTCGACTTCCTCCGCCACCCTCTCCATCAACTCCTCGTAGGAGACGGGGGCCTTTCTCTTCAGTCCCATCTTGAAGAAACTCTCCCTCAGCCCCAACGTGAAGGCGAGCTGAAGGGAAAACTCGGGCATCTCTTGGGTGAGCAATACTTCCTCCTGGAACCGATCCGCATAGTGAGCCAACGACTCCTTGGGCTCATGCTTCACCTTGAAGAGGGACTTAGCGTCCTTCTTCCTCTTCTTTGAAGTTGAAAACCACAACAAGAAGCTTCTCCGCAAGTCCTCAAACGTGTAGATTGACCCAACAGGGAGTTGGTAGAACCAATCCATGGCCTTCTCTTTTAGGGTGACGGCGAAGAGCCGACACTTAAATGCATCCGACATCGGCCTGATAGAGACCGAGTCCTCGAACGACTGCAGGTGCTGGACTGGGTCGTCCCTGCCGTGGTAGTAGACATTGTCCCATTCCCTGAACCCTTCTGGGACGGGTGCGGAAAGCACCAGCTCACAGAAGGGGCTTCCTCCACCTGCTATCCTTTCCTGCTCCACTCGCCCTCCGAGCTCCCTCGCCAAGCTTGAGCTCGCTGGGGCCATCCTCACGAGAGCCACACTCGCCGGGGCAACTCCTACGGGCGCTGCGCCCGCCAGGATCGCTCTCGCCTGCCCAGCACCCGCGTGCGCCGCACTTGCCTGCCCCGTTCTTGCTGGCACCGAACTTGCCGGACTGTCGAACAGCACTCGCCCCTCTAGGTCCTGCACTGACCCCCCGGCCACCTCTTTTCTAGCCCTTCCTCCCGAGGCGTCCTCGCCATCCGCTGCTGGAGGATGGGACGTCTGAACCGTCGGGGTCCTGAACTCGCTTCGCAGCGCTGCGACCACGAACCCGAGGGTGTCGAGGACTTCCCTCCTGAAGTCTGAGAACATCCTTGGTGTCACCATCGGGGGTGACCCGCAAAACTCCTCGCACTGCTCTTCGTCTCCTGCCATGGCCTTTCCTAGGAACTTTCTTGGACTAGCCACACTCCACGCTCACCGTACCAAAATGTTGAAACCGATTTCTTGGTCTCTTGTGAAGCTCGGGCCCTCAACAAGTCGAGGGGAAGCTAGCCCTTACTAGTCCCTCAGAAGGAGTAGACTGGAGACACGGAAATAGACTATGACCTTAATCACAGCGAGGAGGTTACACCACAAACCTGGAAGATCGTTGAGCGCTTCCCCTCCCAAGCCAAAGCTAAGACTTGGGCACCTTAGAGAGCTAGAGAGCTAAACCAAGTAACCAAGGGAGGAAGAAGCTCAGAGAAAGAGATTGGAATCCTCTCCCAAGGTGCCCTTTAAGGTCTATTTATAGTTTTTTGTTCGTGGTCTGTTAATAGCGGAATTCCGCCTTTTGGTTTTACTAAATGCACCCCAATTTGGCCTGCTAATAGCCAAACTCCGCTGTTTGGAGGGGCTAACGGCAGACCACCAGGGGCAGAGGGGTAATTTCGCCTCCTTAGCCAATGGGCAAGTGGCCTGCGAGATGGCTACTCGCGAGAGCTCCCGCGAGTCTCCTCGCGAGTATGGCTCGTGAAACCCCTCTTAAGCGAGCGCCCTGTGAAGGCCCTGCTCGCACCCCTTTTGGTGACATCCACCGAGGCCGGGTCTCACATGGCTTCCTACGAGCTCCCCACGGCCCTGTGAAAATCTACTGAACTGGATGGAAGATTGAGCTCGTCGAGCTGAGAAACAATTTCGTCGAACTGAAGCGTGACGTTCGTTGAATGCAGAATGGATTTTGTCGAACACAGAGCTGAGTTCGTCGATCTCAAACTGAAGCGTGACGTTCGTCGAACGCAGATTGAAGTTTGTCTAACACCGAAACTAGAAAAGAATCTGGCCAACCCAGAAGACCATTGTCAGCGATCCGTGAGGATCTGGCTCGCCCGCTTTCTTGCGAGCGGTCGGCGAGTGCCCGGCTCACCCGCCTTCCTACTGGCGACCGCGTTTTGTTTCTAGAAAGAGGCTTATGCGGGTATAAGCGTATATAAGTTTTTACGCATAAATTTGTTTGTGTATTTGCACATATACAAAAGTTAAATTTTTTATTTATATTTATACATATATATACATATACGAGTGACAGTGCACGGGGGGCCCCCCGTGCCCCGCGCGACAGTACACTTCCCACCCCCGGCGGGCTTCGCCCGCCCGTGGCGGGCATGACAGTGCACCCGTTCCTCGCGCGACAGTACCCTGCCCGCCCCCGTCGGGCTTCGCCCGCTCCTGGGGGGCTTGATAGTGCACGGGGGCCCCCCTGTGCCCCGCGCGACAGTACCCTGCCCGCCCCCGTCGGGCTTCGCCCGCTCCTGGGGGGCTTGATAGTGCACGGGGCCCCCCTATGCCCCGCGCGACAGTACCCTACCCGCACCCGGCGGGCTTCGCCCGCCCCAGCATGCACGCAGTTTTTTTTTTCCTTCTTTTTTTAAATTTAAAATAATAAAGAAATTATGTATTTTATTTTTAAAATTTTAATAATATCTTATATATCTATTATATATATTATATTGTATTAACTTTAATTTAATATATATATATACATTATTATTATTATATATTTAATATAAATATATTATAATTATATATTTAATATAATTATAAATTTAATATAAATATATTATTATCTTATATATATATTATTATCTTAAATATAAATGTATATTTATATATTAACTGTAATATATATTAACTATTATTATATATAATATAAGAAATTAATTTTATTTTTTTTAAACGCCGATCCCGTCTCCCGTCCCCGCTGCCGCCGCCGGAGCCGCCGTCGGCCTGACCGGAGCACCCCGGCAGGTTCGCCGGACTCCGGCGAACCTTCCGGGGGTTGTCCGGCGGCGCCCAGGCGGTGGCTCCGGTGGCGGCGGCCCTGCCAAGAAATTAATTTTTTTTTAAAAGCCGATCCCGTCTCCCGTCCCCGCCGCCGCCGCCGGAGCCGCCGCCTGGGCGCCGCCGGACTACCCCCGGAAGGTTCGCCGGAGTCCGGCGAACCTGCCGGGGTGCTCCGGTCAGGCCGGCAGCGGATCCGGCGGCGGCGGCGGGGGTAGCCGTGGGAAGGCGGAGGTGAAGTGTGAGGCCTGCACGGGCTGTATCGAGGAGGGAGGGAGTGGTAAGTCCAAGAAATGGCTATTCGCAGCCCCTTTTATCTCGATCCAATGGCTATGATTCAATGATCGGTTCTAATTTGGTCTCACTATGGGCCTAAAAGTTTTTCTTTATATAATATAGATATATACACATAAATTACTTATTACATAAATGTATATACTTTATTTATTATATATATATATATTAGCTACCCCCTTCCAAAGCCGATACCCTCCTCCCCTTCCCCGATTTCTGCCGAGTGTGCTGGAGCGAGAGACCTAGGGCTTCGTCGGTGTCGCCGGAGGTCGGGGGCTTGGCCGTCGGAGTGGTCTCGGGAGGTTGCCGGGCCCTGTCTGTCGTCGCCGGTGCAGCCCTTCCGGTCGGCCTTCGTAGATCTTGCCGCGATCCGGCGGGTCATCGACTGTTTCTAGGCAAGGAAACTTTTCACCTCTTCCTTCTTCATCCCCTTCCTTTTCTTTTGCTTAACTGTGCTTGGCGTATCCCTGCTATTTATGCTAGAAAATTTTTGGGGTCATTAGATAATTTATGGGCCTTTTAAGGGGTTGCCTTGAGGTTGCTTCCAGGCTATATTATGTGAATTTTTTTTTTTCTGGGAATTTCATCTGCTGGTGGCGGTTTGCTTTTGTGCAAGAGATCTCTTTCTCTCCATCTCCGTCTTCCCGCTTAACTGACCCTTGTCCAATCAAGATGTTCTGCCCAGGTTTTCTCTGGTTTTGCTTCAGGATCTGGACTTTTCTTTTGGTTTAAACCGGCTAATTCCTGCTTAAATTTTGTGGCTAATAATACCTATTTCATGCTGAATTTGGTTTGGATATGTGGCTGCGAAGGCATTAATTTATATTGTGCAAGGAAATCTTCTTCCAGGTCTTGTGATTCTTCATTCCCCGATTTTGTTTAGGGGGTTTTAGCTTATCCCTGTTAGAAGTTCTGTTCAGGTTATATGCCTTGCCTTAACCAAGGTTGTGCTGGAAACCTCTTCGAGGTTGCAAGTTTTTCTTGGGTATTTTTCCTTGATCAGAAATTTATTAGAAAACTTCATTAGAATTTCCCTGTTAGAAATTGGTTGGTGTACCGGATATGCTGAAATGTGCGGCTTTATGTTGGATTATGCTAGTAGTTTTCTCCAAATTCTGTTAACATCTATTTTGGGGTTTGCTAGTAGAGGTCCTAGTCCCGTCTATCATTCTATTTTGGGTTATCTTGGTTATACACTGGGTTTATGATTGGCTAGCTCAGGATGGTTATATGGTTGGATCAATTGGTTAGTTCTGCCTTTATACTTGGCTAATCTTGCATATTTTGGTTGCAGAAAATTTGGAGGGTTTGTAAACTTTGCGCATTTCTCTAGCTAAAGGTTTTGGTGGTTTGGCGGGCCAATCTTTCTGGAAATTTATTTTGTAATCTCTAGTTGGGTTGGGAAACATTAGACCTTAGATTCCCCGGAATGTTTGTTTCCTAATTCCTGACGGGTTTGAGGATTAGGTGCTAAATTTCCTAGGAATCTCTTTTGTTGTTCCCGAAGTTTTGGCAAAGTTATAAATTGTTAAACGTGGAGGTTATGTAGATTTATTTCGGTTTCGAGCTTTATAACCGCTTCAAATCATTGGCCGCTTCGCTCTCTAGATAAGTGAACAAATATATTATATGGCTTTATACTTAAAGTGCAAACGTTAAAGTTTATTTCTCTGTGTCAAATATAAGATTTATTATATTGGGGGCTGCCTTATAGAATCATGTTTGGGGGTTGCTTTATAAAAATTTATTATTCAGTATGGGTATTAATTTTGGGGCTGCTATGCTTAATCAGATGGGAGTTTTAAACCTTTATATGGGAATTTCCTTTGTTAGTTCTCGATGATTCAACAAAGCCTTTAATCGTTAAACTTGAAAGAGATGTAGAGATATTCCGGCTTCGAACTTTTTAAGCATACCAATTATCGGCAACCTTATACTTATAGTAAGATTTTCAATACCTCTTAAGTAGCCCTCGTATATAGCGATGTTTTCAAGCTTTTTAGTCCTTCTGTTGAGACGTTGGTTTGAAGCTACGCTTTGTTTGCTGAGTTGTCCTCTATTTGGTTAGTTATCATTTATGGTGTCTTTTCGTGCCCTTCGTCGTATACTTGCGAGAAGTTCGTTGGGGGTGTCTAGATTGGATTCACCATGTGTTTTCTTATGGACCGTTGAGTCTTGTTCAGATGTTTGTCCTTCATGTTATGATTTTCTTCGTCTTGTTCCGACACCAAACCTGGCATGGTGTCGGCTTTCTGAAGTCTTCGACCTTGTCATAAGTTGAATGTCACTGTATTGATTTATTGCTGAACCTGATGCTGACTAATCCTCTCGTCTTGAGTTGTGATTACAACTATCTGAAATCCTATTCCCCTTCCTGGCACTCCTCTGTTTGCTATGTTGGATATACGAGCTAAGTATGCTTTGTTGTCTAATTCTCCGGGATAGTTGTGGAGAGTGGTTCTTGATCTCTATGATCTCTGTTGTCTAATATCCTGAGTGTTCTCGGGTTACGTCCCGTGTCTTGATTGAAATTAAATTTAATTATTTAGAACCTTTGACTTAAGCCTTGTGTGGTGGGTAGTTTTTGGGTGGCAGTGGATAAAGGACCACCACCTGGTATTGGCTGTTTGGGTGGCAGTGGATAGAGTACCACCACCCGGTTTTGGTTTTTGGGTGGCAGTGGATAAAGGACCACCACCCGGTTTTGGGCCGCGGGCGTTAGTTGAAGATACCGCCGTCACAGAGCCTTCTTTTGGGGGACGATTTTCCCTCGAGCTGATCAGCCTCAAGTTCTTACAAACATATATGCTTATATATGTGTATTATGATATTATATATATGACCATCACCTCTGAGCCGCAATGGTGGACACGTGGTGGGCTTTGATTGTTTTGGCTAATACCGTCTGGTGCAGGCTTTTCCCCTTACCAAGTGCACTCGTTTGAGTTGGCTCGTGTTGTAAGATTATTGATGTTTATCTTCTTAGTTTCCTTTCTGCACTCTTTTACTTCTGATCCTGCTAATCTTAGTTTTCTTGCACCCTTTTGGGCTGAGGCATTCTTTTCTTATGAATGTCTCAGGTTCAGGTCTTTAGATGCTGCAGGAGTTAGCGGCGTCGTTCAGTTTCCCGGTCGAGGCCCTTCCCCTCTTTTAGGTAAGAGGCAGTTCTTTGGTTGTTGTCTTCTTTTTGGATGTTTTTCCTTCTTTTCTATGGGTTCGTGTCAGTTGTTGACGCCCATAGCTCTAGATTTCTTGTGCTAGTTTACTTGCTAGTTGTTTTGCTGTTACTTTCAGGTTGTTTACCTACTCGCTCTCTTGGAAGCTTTATGCTAGGATGCATTAGTTACTTTTTGGTATAAAAATGTCATTCTTGCATATCATGGTTTTAATTAAATGTCACGTACTTTGAAGATCGTAGAAAATCTTTTCTTACTATACTAAACATAGATACATGCATATCATTTCTGGGATGTTGACCTTCATGCTCATGTAGGCTAAAATGAACCTATTTTCGACTGCGTATGTATAGTTTCCCACTGGTGGACTAGATGATCCACCGGACCGAGGGACACGGTCTTAAGCAAAAATGTAAAATTTTCTTTTTAATCCAGGCACATTTATGTCTTTTGTAAAATAATCGTAAGGAGTGTTTGCCTGAGCGTCGGTAGTTGTCCCCTGCTTGACGTGGCATCACGACGCGTATTTTCCCCTTGCTCTGATAATATGTATTAAATTCGTGGGAAAATGCGGGTTGTGCCAGGAAATTACATGCAAGATATTGCTAGTTCAAATATATGTTGATGACATTATATTTGGCTCTACAGATGATAACCTTTGCAAAAAGTTTGCCAACTTAATGCAAGAGAAATTTAAAATGAGTAGCATGAGGGAGCTAAAGTACTTCTTAGGCCTCCAAGTGAAACAGTATGAAGATGGAATCTTCATCTCCCAGGATAATTCACTAAGGAGTTGATAAATACGTTTGGACTTGTTTGGTTGCCTCCATAATGAGGAATCCTATGGGATCAAATGTATCTCTAGACAATGATGAGAAAGGGAAACCTATTGAAGAAACCATATTCAGAGGTATTATAGGATCCCGACTCTACTTAATTGCTAGTAAGCCAGATATAATGTTTATTACATGTGTATGTGCTAGATATCAGGTGAACCCTAAGGAATCTCACTATTTCTCTAGAAAAAGGATCTTAAGATAGCTAAAGCGTACACCAAATCTCGGCTTATAGTACCCTAGGAGTAATGATTTTGAACTGATTGGGTACTCAGATGCAGATTATGCAGGATGCAAAGAGGATAAAAAAAGCACTTCAGACACATGCAAATTCTTGGGCAAGAGACTAATCCCAGGGAGCAACAATAATCAAATCAGTGTAGTCATTTCAACTGCGGGGTCATAATACATCTTAGCTGAAATTTATTCTGCACAACTACTTTGGATACAACATCAGTTGGAAGACTACAATATCAAGATCAGCAAAATAACAATGTACTGTGACTCATCCAGTGCAATTTAAATTGCTAAGAACCTTGTATCACATATTATGACTAAACATATTGAAATCAGGTACCACTTCATCAGGGAGCATGTTGAAAAAGAAGATATATGACTTGAGTATGTCCCCACTAACAGACAAGTGGCATATATCTTTACAAAGATTCTTGATGAAATAAAATTCAATTTCTTTAAATTTGAGCTTGACATGCTAAATCTAGAGTAAGTGTATTAATGTTCACAAATTTTCAATTTTGTTACATTATATTTAGATGGTGATATCTATTAAGTACTATGTGGTTGTTAACAATGTACTTGCATGAAGTCAATATGAAAATGAAAGAAATGTTTTAAGTATTATCTCTAACGGCGAGCATTGAAAATGATATAGAGGTTTTTTCGATGTATTGTCAAACCAACATATAATTTATATCGTCGTGACGAACTTTTGACACACAAATATTAGCATATATTGGATCCTTCGTCACATCCGTTGAATCTTGGATCAATTTCCTAAGTATACGTACCCAGGCACGCGCCTCTTGACATTCCAAAATAGAATATATAAATAGATCAAATGCTTAGAACTAGATTACAACTTCATTTTCCCTAAGCCATCAAAGTGACAAGGTTGTCCACCTTGACAACTCGCGACGTCAAAGACCTTCAGTTCTTCAATTTTTCTTACAATGGCGCCAAAGAAAGGAGAAAATGCTTACAATATTGGATGTGAATTAGTTAGAGGAGGATTCAATAGTGCAGATGATGAGATCAAATTAGTTATTGGATTAGTAACTGACATTGGTCTTGAGTATGTATTATCTGAACTTACAAATTTTATTCATAGAGAGTTGCAGGAGTTCTACTCCAAGCCCAAGATGAGCTCTTCCGGGAAAGACATCAAAGCAAGGGTTGGTGATACCTTGTTGAGGGTGACAGTTAAAGGTGACAATAACACTGCATCTGCCAAGACTCGACGAGGATGATGAGGAAGATGATGTTTCTAATGAAGATTCTTTAGAAGGTTTGAAGTGGTGTGGACATGTTGAACAGTCCAATAGATCACTGAAAAGGGCCAACTTCAACTCCAAACGAAAACTTCATGCAAATATCATTGGGAAGGTCCTCATCTATAAGCCAAGTTCTCATGATAGAATATCAAGAGAAATGTTTGAGATCATGACAAGGGTCATCCTGAGCAAGAGAACTGATTTGACTCAGATCCTTTTTGACAAAATTCAAGAAAGCTTCAGTGCACCAAACTTTGAACAGATTCTATCTCTATATCTGCTGACCAGTCTCCCAGATAAATTAAACAAAAGTTAGGCACTCCCATCCACTGCATGAAGAAAATGGATATCTGAACTCAGGAAAGGTGGGAGATAGTATTCTCTAAGGCTCCAAAGAAATCAAGGGAAATAAGTTCAGGAAAAAGGAAGAAAGTTGTTGTGTTTGAAGAAAGTTCTTCTGAAGAGGAGGAACATGTTGACAGTCCTACCTATGCAAACAATGAGTAGATACTGATCAGACCACTGTTCAAAATTCAATGCCAGAACCATTGGGTGAGCCCATAATTATTGACGAAGTCACTATTGCTGGTTCCACTACAGAGGCTGCTGATACAGATGTTGCTGTTCAAGGAGGTGTTCCAATGGAGAGGGAGACTCAAGGTGAGCTCCCTCCTCTAGAAGTTGAGGAAGCAACCCTCACTGGGTTGGCTATCCAAGAGGACCTAGAATGTTCTAAGAAGGTTGTGGATGATGTTGTTCCTGAGAAGGAAGATACTGAAGTCAACCAAAATCATCAAGAGCAAATGCCTGTATTCACTGAGGGAGAAAATTTATGTATAAAATTCATTATGTGTCTAGGACCAGGAGTTGCTGATCAAAGACAGGGATCCCCTGATAATCTTCTAGATGATGATACCATGGTTGGCATGTATGAAAATTTGCAAAGAAAAGTGGATGGGAAAGAGAAAGATGTTCCAATCTCAACTGATCCAAAGTCAGAAGATGAAGATCCAGGTTCCATGTTTAATCAGATAAAGGCTACGCTAACTAAAAAAAGACTACTCTATCAATCTTTTGTCAATAAAGCTGTGAAGGAACATATATAGACTGCAAAATGAATGACCTTCAATCTTTAGGTAAGAGGGTGGACTCCACCCTAGAATTCAATCAAAAATCAGTGGAGGACTTAAAAAGTGCAGTTGACTAATCACAAAAAGAATAACTGACAGTTAGAAAGTAATCATGAGCAGGTGTATGAACACTCAAGAGTTAACCAATGAAACTCTATCTATGAAGTTGGAAGTATCTACAAAGGACATTCAAAGAAGCATCATTGAAGAAGTGAGAAAGGAGGCGAAGTGTAACATCCCGCCAGTACAAACAATATAACAATAGGTCCGGCCGGGACCCCATGCCATATTGAATACCCTAGTTAGACGTTAAAAGATGATAAACTGAAAGAACTACACCAGAGTATAACAAAACGTAAGCGAAAGCTGTCAATATATTTTACTTTCAGAATGTCCACCATCTCAGGAATGTATCAACTCAAGTTATGGCCTTAAGGTCTTACATTCAATAATGTATATAACATAACAACAAGCATCGGCACGCAGGCCAACAATCTAGGGAAAGCAGTAAAACAAAGGCTGGCCTTCGAGGGCCAACACAGCAAATGGCTTCTGCCCGCTACCTCCCGCTCGACTCACTAGCACCTGCACCATCCACAAATAAGAGGTAAACGAGGGTCATATATGAGCTGATCACAAACCGCATAATGATCTCACCCCCCGACCATTCTGGCTGGCTCAGGGGCAGGGCACCGCTAACCTGCAAGCAAGCCGTACATGCAACATGTAATCATAAAAAAATAGTGCAACTACACTACACATGGTGATGTTTCAAGCACAATCGATCTTCTAGGTTGAGCATCAAAGTAAAAAGGGAACCTAGGTATGCACATGATGTTGGTTGGGTTCACCCGGAGGATCCCCACAACCGCCTAGCAACCACATGAGGCTAACATAATATCAATTCATAATCAACACCGCCCTAAGTAATACAACCTTAGGTGGGAAAGAGCTTTTTGTTGGGTATTATAGCCACAATAGCCTAGATTTGAAGAAGTCCCCCTTAAACTAAGATGAATTTATTCTGTATTTGATATGGTATTCTAGTTTTGTTATTGCAGGATCTTAAATTCTAAGTACAAACCAATGTCAGATTTCAATGAGTCATAAACACAGGCCTATGGAATGTAATCCCTCATTTTGTAGACCAATGTGTTGACTCATGTGAAATCTCTCTATTGGGATGTACTTCATATGCAAAGTAGTGGAAAAGACAAGGAGGAGATGTAGCTATCTTTCTGGGTTGGTAGAAATTTGTTCAAGTCAGTTCATCGAGTTCACTCGAGAAGACTCGATTCATTCGTTGCGACATTTTGAGTGGAATAGACAAATTCGTCGAGATCACTTGAAAGGTCTCAGATAATTTCTTAACTCCTTTCGTCGAGTGATTAGTGACATCTCGTAAACACTCGACAAATTTGTCTAGTGCTCTTGAGAAGTCAGTGGAAGCTTCAACCAGAATAATTTTCAGCTAAGTAAAATTCGTCAAGTGGAATTCGTCGAGTCTTTGAGACGAATTCTTTGAAACATTAAGTTAAATTTGTCTAGTGATCAAATCATTTCACGAGTGCATTCGACGAATTTCTTTGTGTGCTTTTCTTTTTCAAATTTCATACGGCTTGTATTTAGGGCATCTTCCATGTACAGTACACGTGGAGCTTATCCCTTAAATCTCATTTCTAGCCATCAGAGAAGAATCATATAAATAGTTAAGGGTTATTCTTTATTAAACCCTAATCGTAAACAAAGAAGAAAAAATTTGCAAAATCGTCTTTCACGTCTGTCAGCTTTCTTCTTTCTCGCAAAGACCAATTTCATGACCGACAAAGTTTTTCTTAAGATTCTTCACCAAGATTAGAGTCAAACAGATCTCTTCTTTCAGATTCTGTCATGATCATTCAAGATCAGTCGACTCCAAAGAATTCAGATCTAGCTTTCAGAAGTTAAAGTTTTTCTCTTCCTTCCTCTTTCAAGATCAAAGCCTTCACTCAAGAAAGGAAGAAGAAGAAGACTATTTTCAGATCTGAAAGATCTCCTAAAGATCTAAGAAGATTGTTTTCAATCTATTGTATCTTGTAAAAACCTTTTACATATTTTGTATGAAGTGTTTTACTTCCGAGTTTGTAGATCCTAGTTTAGAGGATCGAGTGTAGGAGAAATTGTTCTCCGAGTTTATAGGAGTTGTATACTCCGAGTTGTAAGATTTGTTTAAATCTGAGATTAGTGAAGTAACCTAGTCTAGCCAGGAGTGCTAGATAGGTGAGGCGGGAAAGTGACATACCCATTCCGGGGAACCACTATAAATCCTTGTGTTTGTGTGTGTGCTCTTTATTTCCGTGCTCTTTTGTTTCAAGTTTTTAATTCCGCTTAAAGCAATATAATTCACCTATTCACCCCCTTTAGGTGATTTAGGTAGCAACTAGATACTTTCAATTGGTATCAGAGGTAAGTTGTTCTTTAAGAGGTTAACACCTTGAACAAAGTCCTCTATCTAGTTGTTTAAAGACACCATGTCTGGAAAGGACAAAGTTGTCGGTGTTCACTAAAGAGAACTTTCCTATGTGGAAGGAGAGAGTAAGGTTCTACATGGAAGCCACCGACCTGAGAATTTATCAGATTGTTGAAGAAGGTCCACATATTCCAATGAAAGCATCTACAATAATCCTAATGTGCAAGTTCCTAAAAAGATGTTGGATCTAACAAAGGACGAGATTGTTATTGCCGCCTTGGACAAGAAGGCAAAGAACATCATTGCTAGTGCAGTGGATGACTCCATGTTGCAAAATCTTTTTCACTGCAAGTCTGCCAAAGAGATGTGGGATTCTCATGTTTTTTAGATGGAAGGTACAGAAGAAGTCAGAGATGATCATAGATCTCTGCTGAATCAAGAGAATGAAGCCTTCAAGCAAGACCCAAGAGATATCATACCAGATACCTATAAGAAGTTCTTAAAAATTGTCAACGGTCTAAGAAAGTATGACCGAAAATTCACTATTGGAGAACTAAACGACAAGTTCTTGAGATCCCTCTTGAAAGAATGGGATACCAAGGCAATCACTATAAGGGAGTTTGTCAACATGGCTACGATGGAGCTTCAGATTCTATTTGAGAAGCTTCTTTCCCATGAACTGAAGCTCAGCATTAGGAAAGCTGAGGAAGAGGGCAGCAAGACTTCTGGAAGGGAGAAGTCTGTAGCACTGAAGGCCGGAGGTTCAAGGAAAGGCAAAATTGTGCCACCGATAAGGACACAATCGTCAGATAAAGATGACGAGTCAATGGCTTGCCACTCAAGCTCAGACATGTTCGATGGAGAGTTCTCCCCTCTCTCCAAGCAATTCAAGAGATTTCTCAACAAAAGGAAGCAGAGGAGAATTCAATCCTCCTCATCCGTTCATAGAAAATCAAGAAGTGATGGTGAACATCACAAGAGAGGATACAACAACGACAAGTATAAATCTAAACCGAATAAATAAATTTTGACTGATATTATTTGTTATTACTGCAATAAGCTAAGGCATATAATCGCTGAATGTCCGTACAAGAAGAAAGAAGGACTAAGAAAGGGAGAAAAGAAATCCTTCAAAAATAAGGAGGAAAAGAGCTTCTTGTCTAAGAAGTCTAAGACTCTGAGCGACAGCGACTCAGATGAGTCAAGCTCATACGAGGAAGGCTATTTCAGACTAATGGCTCAGACCGACGAGGAAAATTACGACACCCCTTTTGAGGGGAAGGTAAACTCACATACTCGTCCTTCTGAATCTGAGACGGATTCCATTGCAGATGAAGGCTATTCCTTCGAGGAAGACTCAGCTATACTAGCTCAGTATAGAGCACTATTGAAGGGATTTAACAAATGTCATAAGGTAGTTAAATCTCAGACAAAAGAGATTGAGTCTCTCAAGGACGTGGAATTGGATCCGAGGGAAGAAATTGAAAAATTAATCCTCATCAGAGATGAAGTCCAACTCTTGAAAGATGAATTGAAAAGCTCTACTGAACTGGTAAAGCTGAAGGAGAAATCTATAAATGAGTTAGAAGGGAAGTTAGTGGTTGAAAGAAAGCTAGTAGAAAGCTTCTCCAAACCAAAGACCATCCTTCCTCTTATTGATGGGTTTTCAGCTACTGCGAAGGGTAGCAGTTATTGTATCGGTCATGAGACCGAGAAAGGTAAGGTTGCTAAGAGAAGATCCATTAAGGGTAAGAGTAAGGCTGATCAAAGTCAACCTTCCTTCAAGAAGATAGTTTTTCTGACAAACACCTATGACTTTGAAACCTCTTATGATCACTTTATGAGACCAACTCACGTCGAGTCAAATAAAAGTAACCAAGGATGGATCCATCCCCGAAACTTCAGAATGATTGCTCTCAAAGCTCCTTACGAAGAGATAGTCCTCAAGGACCATGGTTCATTCGTGCATGGACCGTCAGCTAAGAAAGCACCAAAAGTCAAACTTGTTGCTACAAAACCACTTGAGAAGGAGCCATATGTTCGTTGCAATTACGACGCTTCAACTTCCAAGTCGGTAGCTCTTGCTAGACCCCCGTTCAAAGAGTTATGCAGGAGAGGAAAATAATGTACAACAGATTCGACTGTTGGTGCTGTGGCAAAGTTGGTCACTTCGCCATAGTTTGTTGGTTTAATTCTATGAATTTTAGGACTCCACTAGTTAATAATGCAAGGACGACCACTCGCAATATTAACACTCCAAGTGGAAGTAATCTAACAAGAAGCCAAGGACCCAAATCTGTTTGGGTTCCTAAGGGCAATTGATTATTGATTGCAGGTATGTCCAAAGGCCAACAACATGCCTATCTGGTATTTAGACAATGGATGTTCGCGACACATGACTGGAACAAGAAGCCTATTGCAAAATTACACCCCAGTTAAGGATGGTCCAAAGGTTATCTTTGGTGGATCTGATCGAGGATTAACAAAGGGCTATGGTATGATTACCAACCGTATAGTCTCTTTCACAGACGTAGCTTATGTTAAGGGATTACAACATAATCTTATTAACATAAGTCAATCATGTGACAAAGGCTATATGGTTGAGCTCTACAAGGACAAGTGCTTGATAAAGTCTTTTGATACATCAGAAACTAAATTAATAGGCACTCGGAGTAGAAATATTTTCTGCTTAAATTTTCTTTGTTTAGATTCCTCTACACTAGTGTGTTTTTTAGCAAAAGATAGTGCATTCATTGTGACCAATGACACAAGAGACTATCACATATTAATTTCAAAACTATATGTATGTTATTTTCTCACAACTTAGTGTGTGATGCACCTGATGTTAAGTGCATTAAAGAGAGACCTTGTCATGCATGCCAAATGGGCAAGCAGAATTGGGCTAGCTTTAAGAGCATCATTGACAAAGATTCTACCAGATGTTTATATCTACTCCATATGGATCTATTTGGTTCCATGCCCGTTAGGAGTTTAGGAGGTAAAGCTTACACCTTGGTAATTGTTGATGACTACTCACGTTTTGCTTGGGTATTCTTTCTGAAACACAAGTTAGATACTTTTGACTCTTTCACTAACTTTGTTAGGCAAATCCAGAATGAACTAAATTGCCCTATAGTCAAAATCAGAAGTGACCACGGAATAGAAATCAAGTCTAGGGTTATGACAGAGTTTTGTGAAAGCTTAGGTATCTTTCATTAGTTTTCATCTCCTCGTACTCCACAACAAAATGGAGTTGCCGAGAGAAAGAATAGAACACTCATAGAGGCAAGCAGGACAATGTTGAATGTTTCTTCTCTTCCAGAATATTTTTAGCAGAAGCCGTCAACACTGCTTGTCACGTGCAAAACAGAGCACTAATTAATAAGAACCAACGTAAGACACCTTTTGAACGTCTAAAGGGCTGCAAACCAACTGTATCTTATTTTAGAATTTTTGGCAGTAAATGCTTCATACTTAATAACGGGAAATATTACAAAACTAAATTTAGTGAAAAGTATTTTGAAGGTATTTTTGTAGGCTATAGTAGTCATAGTAAGATATATAGGATCTTTAATAAGAAAACTCTGGTTGTAGAAGAATCCATAAATGTTGTATTTGATGAGACGAGTATGCTTCACAATAGCTCTTCAAGTATTTTTGTTGAAGATGCAGGTGCAAGTATAAAACTGAAAGAACTCAGCTTAGAGGAAGTCATTAAAGAAAATGCTCCAAGGATAGTTTTAGTGAATATTCCAACTACACTTGAAGAAGAAGAAAAACTGTTGGATCGGTAGGCGCCCTTAGAGGGGGGGGGGGGGTGAATAAGGGTTTTAAAAAAACTTATTATATTTTGAAATACTTGCTTATGATAAGAAATCAAAATAATGATTTTGTTTACAGATCTAAATTGTTTTATAATAAAGGAGGATAATAAACAATTTAGAGAAATGAAGAACAAATCAATTTTATTACAAAAGGAGAGACATGATTATTATTAATAAAATTGATTACAAATTTTGATTTCAATGACGCTAGAAATCAAAGCGAAATATGAAAAACTCTTTTTGTTTTCTATACCGACTCGTATCCCCACGAACCGGTTGGCTTTAGCCGTTCCTTTCCCGGATACGGCCTCAAGACGCTCTAGCCAACCCTTCCCCGGATATGGCCTCGAGCACCCCTTAGACCTACACCCGAGACCTAGTCGCCAACACGAGGCGAAATTCATCCCTAAGTCCTACCCAGACCTAGTCGCCAACACGAGGCGAGTTCACTAAATGATTACAAAAAAGATGTGAAATAAAAAGACAATAATATAAAAACTACCTCTATGTGGATCTCTTGGAGAAGTAGACGAAGACACGCAGAGTATGATCGTAGTCGATGCGGTCTTTCGTCATGATGATGACGCGTGTTGAAATCTTCTCCACAGATCTCCTTAGGCCTTCATGGATATGTGTGAGTATCTCTCTGAACCTTCGTCTCTCTGTTGTGGCACGAAGCTCTGGAATTTTGGATCTCAAGAGGATTCTCAAGACGGAGCCAAGGGGTCCTTTTTATTGCCTCAGCGCTAACGCCTGCGCTAGTGCTACCGTTGACGCTATCCCATTTTAGGACATATTCTGCGCGGCAAAATCTATAATTCGAGGAAACATTTCTCCCTTGCCTTTTGTGCTCGGCGCTACCGCCTGCGCTATCGGATACCGCCAGGCGCTATCTCCTTCTATATGTGCTCCCAGAATTGCGCTTAAGCATTCTTTTCGTCGATCAAATTTTCATCGACCGGAGTTCATCGAGCGGGCTTCATCATTCGTCAAACGCAAGATCGCCGAACGCAAGATCTATTTCATCGGCGCAGCTAACAGTTTGTCGAGCGAACGCTATGATGAGCATTTCGTCGAGCGCAGCTAACAGTTCATCGAGCGAACGCTAGCGCCAGCGCTAGTACTAGCGCGTCGCGGTAGAGTAAGCAGTTCGTCGAGCGCCAGTCTGCATCTCAGCGGTTCCTTAGCGCTAGTGCCAGGCGTTAGTTGATATCGCCGACGCTAGAAGGAGTGTTGGATTTGATGGCTCAAATTTGGGGGCAACCTTCTTATGTAATCCTTGAGTCACGTGGACTTTCTTTTCTTGCACACTTAAACACACAAGATCAAATACACATAGGATTTGTTATTCTCAAACCTAGGAGATGCGGAAGACCATGTTCCAACAAACTCCCCTTTTGATAATAACAAATCCATAATGATAAATCAGAGCATTAATATATAAGCATGATGAAATTTACTTGTGTGTGTGTGAGAGTGATGACTTAGGATAATTATCGATTTTAGCATTTAGAATTGCTCCCCCTAAATATATGCTCCCCCTAAGTGAATGCTCCCCTAATATGTAGTCTATCGTCTTAATTAAGCATGTTAGTTTTATATTTTGATAGCAGATTCATTTTATCATGTTAGTTCTCCCCCTTTTGTTATTAGCAAAAGTGGGTAAGGAGGCAACACATAAAAGTTTTGATAATAAGATAAAGGCATGATCGGGCTTTTAGAGAGAAGGAAATGATAAGGAGTTTTAGAATAGTTTTTATAGAGATAGATCAGAGTTTTTAGCTTAAAGATGAACAATATAACATTTGCCAAGCAATCATATTATAATGTTAGTTTTCTCCTTTATATAAGAGTTTTAAGCATAAGAAAATGTAATGATTTCCAAGTAACTAAACTACCCAGACAATATGTCTACACCCTAGCCCTGTACTAAGTGACGGATGGGCATGAGGAGTTGCATACATGTCGTAGGTTGGGGTGTTAGTCCCATATGCAAACACTAGAAAAAAAACTCAACCTAGCACTCTTTCCCCCAGTGCCTCGCAAGGCCCCACTGGAAACCTCCCCGGTTAAGGATAAGACATGACTAGAGATAAAGGTTATCTAATGTCTACAACCCTACGCCCCCGCTATGGTGAGAAATGAAGTTATGGATAATAATTATTGGAAGCATTTAAGCGTTTTAAATCTAATGACATAGCCTATGGATTTATATTTTTATTTGAATTTATGAAAACACTCACATAGCTATTTTGAAATCCATTAATGAATCAGAGTTTTTAGCATAATAATATTTTCATAGAAATAAATCAGAGTTTTATAGCAAAAAAAAAATTCATGTTAAAAGCAACCAATATAAAGTTTACCAAGCAAGTCTACCACTTGTTGCAAGAAAAGAATTTGAAGATTCAAGTGATGATGCACACAAAATAAAAGACTTTAAATAAGCATGAAAGTGCAAGGTAAAACAAATATATGGTTATGATGCGGAATACTTATCGAAATACAAGAAACATCGTATTGTAATCAATGATGATCCATAAAAAGATATATGAGTTAAATTTCAAAAAGAAGATGTTTTTGTAAATCAATGTTCAAGTAAAATCTTTAAATTCAATAATAAAGTAACCAAACATGAAATAATGTTTACCAAAAAGAGAGTACTACAATGTTATGTTAATTCACAATTTCAAAACATACTAAACATTGTAGAAAGCATGCTAGGTTATCTAGTGCATTTCATAAATAAAGAGTAGTATAGAATTTGTATTAGGATCCAATACTCATGACAAGAAGTGTTATGGAAGATAATGATGTGTACATAAGTGTATTTTGAATAGAGTAAACAAATGTTTTAATAAAAAATACAAGAGATATGTAAAGTAAAGAGCACAATAAAACACAAATAATTTTACTTCCACACACTTCAATGCACAAAAAAAATGTACAACAACCAAGGTGATTTGCACACACAATGCTCATTAAGACTTATCAGGGTGCAAAGTAGTGCTTGGGGGATCACACAAGTTTATTCTTCAATTATTGATTTTTTTGTTGTGATCCGGTGTACTTAAGAATAAGTGGGTTTTATTTTGAAAGAAAGATATGGTTTGCACAAGACACTTTACTATTCTTTCCAAGGTGCTCAACCTCACAACGCTTATTAAGACTTATCAGGAGGTTCAAGTAGTGCTTGGTGGAGTTATCTTTGTCACTTTATTTTATGATTTTTGTTTTGTACAAAGGTCTCCGAATACACTTGTTTTGCAAACCAATAGAATTTATGAAAGCATAACCACTTTTCTTAACTTTTAAAAGTGAAAATAAAGGAGTGTAGGTAAGATACTTGTGCAATTTTAATTCATTGTACTAATACACAACATACACAAGCATTCTTAGATTAAACACATATGTAGACAATGCCAAAATAAGTGAGTGAATAAAGATCATTATCAAACATAAAACATTTACTCATACTTAGATGCATGCTAAGCTTAGTTCTACACAACTTTTTCAATATAATTGATGCACATATTAATAGATATATCAAAGCATGATGAAAACAATGTTCAAAGTAGTTTGAAAAGATAAATTGTAACATTATAGAAGTTCTAAATGATGGGTTAAATCATGCTTGCTTTTCAATGAAGTCCATACCGTATTTTTGATATTTGAAGAATAATTTTGATTTAAAGTTTGAACTCATAAGATTGATCTTGGACTTCCCGAGGACTCCCTTGTGAGAGGTTCACCCGGTACTAAGTGATATGATGGGATGATAGCCCAAAACACTCTTTCGCAAGATACATGTAAATAGAAAAGTTAAGTTCAAAATAACAATTTTTGATACTTGTTTTTGTTTTATATTTTTGTATTTGATTTTTGCATATAGGAATAGAATTCAAACAAATGACCAAAAAAAATAAAAAAAATGTTTTTGTATTTTGATTTTTCACAAAATGAAATAAAGTCAGAAGTGCAAAAATAAATAGTTCATATACAATAATATATTTTTAAGAATTTTTCAAAATCTTAAAATTGCAGAAAATCAAATAGGTTCGGTAGCGCTAGCGCGGGAAACAGTACGCGATTTTTGATGATTTTGAAATTTGTAATTGTTGATCTTGATTAAGTGTCCAAATAGTAGTTTCATGCTGAAATTTCAGAATTTTAGGAGACGTCTAGATAGTGCAAATTGCATGAAACATTAGCGATTTTGTATATGACTTTACCAAATAAATTTGCATGAGATATAATTTATTATATCTCAATTATAATTTCTCTAAGGCTTATATTTATAATTATAATGTAGTTTAAAAATGATAGGAAATGTAAGCACGAGAAGATATGAATGAACAAATCAAATATGCATGATTTTAGTGATTAAAAAATAATGTTCATGCATAAGAATATCATGGATAAGCCCTAGATGCGAATACCCAGCCTGTATATCTTGGTAAACATATAAAGCCTAACATAGACACAAATATTCTTTAGGTGATAATGTTAGTATGATAAATTTGAGATTAATATTATATCAAGGTTTGATTGTGTTTCAACTTAGAGACCTAGAATGAAGTGATGATTTAATTTGATTTGATATCAAGATGATTCAAAGGTCTAAACTTGAAATAACTCACAATACACACATAATACACCAACCATGGTATGTAATTATAAAATCAATTGTCATCAATTATTATATCAATTATAATTCACATAATTGTGATAGAAATAATTGTTTTTAGAAGAGTTTTGATAAGACTTATGATATATGATGTTAAAGAATTTTAGCAAAGGACATCAATAGATCATGGCGGTGCTTGTGAATTTAATATTCATTATGAAGGTAAATTCTTTCAATACATTTTAGTGATTTTCTTTTAATTATGAATTTTGAATATATATATATGTAATTTTTGATAGGTGAACAATAGTGATGGCTTAGATCATGTTTGACATCAAGGAGTGAACACAATATAATTTTTGTTGTGAACAAAGACAACCATATTGAAAGTTGAGCTTTTATTTAGATCTTGAACTTTCTTTTAGATCATGTTATTTCTCTAAACTACTTGTTGGTGAAGGCTAAAAAGCTTAATAGTCTAATAACTGGATTTAATTTGAAATATCTTATAGCAAAGTTATAGTTCAATTTATATGAATACTATATGATATTTATGGGTAATAATTTTTATAGTAATAGATTGGTCATTTATAAATAAAAAATAATTGACTTTTACTTTTGATTTACTTTGATTTGCACACTTCATTTAGGCTTTAGGGGACAAAGTCAAAATTTCAAATATTATATTAGATGACCATGACATGATGGCTTAAAAAGAAAAAAAAAGAAAAAAATAGAAAAGGCATTAAAGCACATCGTGAAGTAGAAATTTGTATATTTCAATGTGAAAATATTCTACTTCATGCATTTGGATGATACCTAATGAATAAGTGTTTTAGGTATCCAAAGGGGACCATGTGGGATGGTTCCTTTGGGTACCCAAATATAGCGAGATGGCTTTTGGGGAGATGGAAGTGAATGAGCCCTTTTGAGTGGAGTTTGTGTTTCATCTTTAACTATGGGCCTCCATTCAAATCTTGGTTTAACATTGTTTTTATTTGTCAAATTTCCATTACGATAATCTTTATATTGATGATTATGATTGTAATGATTATTAAAAGTATTGTTTATAGGAAATTTGTGCAATTTTAATTTTGAGTTCGGAGAAACATGATTTTGCAAGTAATGATGATTTTGATTTTGATGTACAAACACTTTGTGTTTCTTGCTCCCATTATTAGACTTAGTTACGATATTCATATTCATATTCAACTTGCTTTTAGATATTTGTTGATATTGTGAATTTTTATTTATAATTTTCATAAGCAAATTGATTTTTGTTTTTAATTCATCATTCTTGATCTTTAGATTATGTATAGCTTTATTATAAGCTATTGTGTTATTTTTAAGAGTAGAAACAATAGAGTCAATATGGTTTTGATATTCATTTCTGTATTCCTCAAATGTTTCTTCCATCTCTTCAATTTCAATTTTATAACTTTTGCATGTAGCACAATCATTTTTTAAAGATGAATTTTCTAAAGATAATTTTTCATTATGATCTTTTATACAAATACTTTCTTTTTCAAGTTCCTTAAATTTTTCTTTAATATCATTACAATCAAAACAAGGTTTTGTATTTTCAATTGAAGGGACATGAGTAAAGCTAGATAAATCAGATTTTGATTCTACTTTAACTTTTGCTTTAAAATTTTTATTTTCTAAGCGCAATTTGCAATTCACATTTTTTAATTTCTTAATTTTGCACTTTGTAATTTGTAGCAATTGTAAAGTAGAAATAGAATTGCAAACAATAAGATGATTTGATTTCCTTACAGTGCTTTTGGATGCTGTGAGATTTGAGCACAAATTTTCTTTGTTGTCTTCATCTATTTGGCATTCCTCTTCTAGAGATGGGATTTCTTCTTTTCCATTTGATGTGCACTTCATGGATCCGTCATGAGAGGAGCTTTCTTGAAAATTTGCGCAAGCTTGTATGTTTTCCAATTCTTGTGTTTGTTCCATACCTATAAGAGGAAAATCATACATTTCTTCAAGAAATTTCCAAACTTTGTATGCACTGGAAAAACAATATATTAATTTGAAGATATCTTGAGATAAAGCACAAAAAATATAATGCATAGCTTTTGCATTTAGGTGACGCTCTTGTATATTTGATTCGTCTGCTGGTCTTGTTATTGCTATATCCCAAGCGTTGATATCTAATGTTTTAATAAACCTTTCCATTAACAATTTCCACCCTTTATAATTTCTTCCTTTGAATAAAGGTGGTGCAAGAGATTTTTCTTCTTCATAAAAATTTTCCCCACCAATAGAAGCGAGATCATGAGACGCCATTATTCCCGGTTGTTAAGCCGATTTGGAATAACCTGGCTCTGATACCACTTGTTGGATCGGTAGGAGCCCTTAGAGGGGGGGGGGGGGTGAATAAGGGTTTTAAAAAAACTTATTATATTTTAAAATACTTGCTTATGATAAGAAATCAAAATAGTGATTTTGTTTAAAGATCTAAATTGTTTTATAATAAAGGAGAGGATAATAAACAATTTAGAGAAATGAAGAACAAATTAATTTTATTACACAAGGAGAGACATGATTATTATTAATAAAATTGATTATAAAATTTTGATTTCAATGACGCTAAAAATCAAAACGAAATATGAAAGACTCTTTGTTTTCTATACTGACTCGTATCCCCACGAACCAGATGGCTTTAGCCATTCCTTCCCCGGATACGGCCTCAAGCCACTCAAGCCAACCCTTCCCTGGATATGGCCTCGAGCACCCCCTAGACCTACAATTGAGACCTAGTCGCCAACACGAGGCCAATTTCAGCCCTAAGTCCTACCCAGACCTAGTCGCCAACACGAGGCGAGTTCATAAACGATTACAAAAAAGATGTGAAATAAAAAGACAATAATATAAAAACACCCTCTATGTGGATCTCTTGGAGAAGTAGACGAAGACACGCAGAGTATGATCGTAGTCGATGTGGTCTTTCGTCATGATGATGACGCGTGTTGAAATCTTCTCCATAGATCTCCTTAAGCCTTTATGGATTTGTGGGAGTATCTCTCTGAACCTTCCTCTCTCTGTTGTGGCACGAAGCTCTGGAATTTTGGATCTCAAGAGGATTCTTAAGACGGAGCCAAGGGGTCCTTTTTATAGCCTTAGCGCTAATGACTGCGCTAGTTCTACCGCCGTCGCTATCCCATTTTAGGACATATTCTGCGCGAAAGAATTTATAATCCGAGGAAATATTTCTCCCTTGCCTTCTGTGCTCCGCGCTACCGCCTGCGCTATCGGATACCGCCAGGCGCTATCTCCTTCTATATGTGCTCCTGGAATTGCGCTTAAGCATTCTTTTCGTCGATCGAATTTTCGTCGACCGGAGTTCGTCGAGCGGGCTTCATCATTCGTCGAATGGAAATTCGTCGAACGCAAGATTGCCGAACGCAAGATCTATTTCATCGAGCGCAGCTAACAATTTATCGAGCGAACGCTATGATGAGCATTTCGTCGAGCGCAGCTAACAGTTCGTCTAGCGAACGCTAGCGCCAGCGCTAGTACTAGCACGCCGCGGTAGAGTAAGTAGTTCGTCGATCGCCAGTCTGCATCTCAGCGGTTCCTTAGCGCTAGCGCCTGGCGTTAGTTGATACCGCCGGCGCTAGAAGGAGTGTTGGATTTGATGGCTCAAATTTGGGGGCAACCTTCTTATGTAATCCTTGAGTCATGTGGACTTTGTTATCCTGCACACTTAAACACACAAGATCAAATACACATAGGATTTGTTATTCTCAAACCTAGGAGATGTGGAAGACCATGTTCCAATAAGAACCTCAAGAGATAGAAGACGCACCAGAAGTAGAAGAACCTTGTATTAGAGAAGATGCAAGGAATCTTGTGTTTAGACATCATAGAAATCACCTAGTAAATCAAATCATCGGAGATACCAATGTCGGAATAAGGACAAGAAGAGGTACAACTAACGAAGTTTTTCATTTAAGTTTTCTTTCACAGATTGAGCCAAAGAAATTTGATGAGGCAAAATAGGATGCTTCATGGATTATTGCAATGCAATATGAGCTTAATCAATTCAAAAGATGCAAAGTTTGGAAGCTAGTACCAAGGCCCAAAGGTCAGAACATTATCGGGATGAAATGGGTTTTCAGAAACAAGCTGGATGAAAATGGTGTGATCATCAAGAACAAGGCCAGACTTGTTGCCCAAGGTTACCGACAAGAAGAAAGGATTGACTTCGATTAAACCTATGCTACAATGGCAAGACTCGAAGCGATCAGGTTGTTTCTAGCGTATGCTGCTCACAAGGGATTTAAGGTATATCAAATGGACGTGAAGTCAACCTTCCATAATGGTAATTTAAAGGAAGAAGTATACATAGAAAAAACCCCCAGGTTTTGTTGATTCCTCCCTCCCTAATTATGTTTATTTCTTACGCAAAGCTTTATATAGTCTAAAATAAGCACCCCGAGTTTGGCATAAGACCCTCTCTAGCTTTCTTCTTGAGAACAAATTCACAAGAGGAAACATAGATAAGACATTATTTCTTAGGGAAGTAAAAGACAAGATTTTTCTAGTGAAAATCAATGTCGATGATATTATCTTTGGATCTACGGATGATCACCTTTGCAAAAAGTTTTCTAACTTGATGCAGGGGAAATTTGAAATGATTAGTATGGGAGAGCTGAAGTATTTCTTAGGACTTCAGGTGAAACAATATGAAGATGGAATTTTCATCTCTCAGACGAAGTTCACTAAAGAGTTAATTAAGAAATTCAGAATGGAGAATACAACCTCAATGAGGACTCTAATGGGTTCAACTATGACTCCGAACAAGGATGAGAAAGGGAAACCTTTTGACGAAACCAAGTACAGAAGCATAATTGGATCCTTGCTCTACCTTACTGCCACTAGACCAGTTATAATGTTTTCAACATGTGTATGTGCTAGATTTGAGGTGAACTCTAAGGAATCACATTATGCCGCTACAAAGAGGATTTTGAGATACCTTAAAGGCACACCGAATCTTGGCTTATGGTACCCAAGAAGTAATGAATTTGAGCTAACTGTCTTTTCAGATGCTGATTTCGCAGCTAGAAGGGATGACAGAAAAAGCACATCCAGGACTTGCCAATTCCTTGGAAAGAGGCTTATTTCTTGGAGTAGCAAGAAGCAGAATTGTTTAGCAATTTCAACTGCTGAATCATAGTATATCTCCGCAGGCAGTTGTTGTGCACAACTTCAATGGATCAAGAATCAGTTAGAAGATTACAACCTAAAGTTGAAGGAGATTCCCATGTTCTGTGACTCATCAAGTGCCATAGCAATTGTAAATAATCCAGTCTCTCACAGCCGGTCAAAGCATATAGAGATACATTATCACTTCATCTGGGACCATGTAGAGAACAAGGACATCAACCTCAGTTATGTCTCGATGGATAAGCAAGTTGCAGCCATTTTTACGAAGCCGTTAGATGAGGCCAAGTTCAACTATTTCCAATTGGAACTTGGTATGTTGAACAAGGATTCTTGAAGAAAGGTCAAAGAAATCAGTCAAAAATCAGAAAATATGCTCTTTCAAAGAACTTAAGGGGATTACACGAGTAGGTTTGATGAATTCGTCGAGTCTTTATGTATGGTTTTGACGAAAAGTTTATTTTGTTGAGTCCTTTCGACGAATTGGAGAAATTACTCGAGTCATTTCGATGAATCTTCAAGTCATTTCGACAAATGCCTCTCTCACAGGATTTAAACCCTAATTTCTCTAATCATTGGATCCGAAGATTCATTCTACTTTAAAGGTAAGCGTCAATTTCTTTACTCAAAATATTAATAGTATATAAATATTATAAGGGTTCACGAGTTCACACACGCCATTCATTGAGACCTCCTGTAACCTTGCGATAATTCATCTTCTCACTCTTTCGATGATTCTCCATCTTCAATCGTTCGTCGACTCATTTTCAACTCTCCATGGCTTGCAAAAGCTCTGGAAATTTGCAGACAGGGGAGAGCTTGTCAGGACAGGTTTCAACAGCGCATCTGATGAGTTCCGAAATGTCATCTTGATGCTTGAAGTAGCAGGCCTGTCATTCATGTTAGAGCATCCTTGCAAAGTTTTGGACAAAGAAGTGTTAGAATTCTTCCATAATGCTCATCTTCGACGACAAGGGAAGTCTATCAAAAGCCTAATTGGGGACACAATGGTCAAAATGAAGCCCTCTTTACTTACAAAGTTCTTGCAGCTGTCGTCAGTGACTGAAGAAGATTTGTTGGATGCGAAGGATTTCAGAAGAACATTATCCTTCTGTGGTTTGCCTAAAAATTCCACCTCCATTCGTCAAAAGCTTATGGATGGTGAAGGAAAACTACTTTCAAATATTATAGGCAAAGTTCTTTTTATGTAAAGTTGGTTCTCATGATTATCTATCCAGTGATATGTTTAAGCTTCTGACAACTGTAGTGTGCAGAAAGAGATTAGATTGGGGTTTGATAGTGTTTGACAAGATTAAGGACACCATGTCTTCACCAAACTTTGGAAGGATTATCATGCTCTACTTGAATCAGGTTGATGGAAATCAATTCAACATGTCTTCAGGAATAACAGTTCATCACCTTAAGAAGATAGATTCTTCTATCTTTAGCAGATGGGAAAGGAGGATTTCTAGGCCAGGTGTAGAGAAATCTGAGTTGAATGTTGAAGAATATTTATAGGATGAGCCTGCAGTCCCTACCTCACCTCCACATGTTTCTCACAAATCTCCAGTTGCAACATTTCAGGAGGAGAGCTCTCAAGCTCCAGAATCAATTATTCAGAAAGAGATCTCTGCAGCTCAGTCCCCTTTTCCCCTAATTCCATCTCCTCTATTTAATGTTGAAGCTCAGGATCTACCTGCTAATTTGGGAAGTCATGAGGAAGAGCAGGTGGACCCCTTTAGTATGCAAAATAAGCTTGATCAGTTCATCTTCAATCTAGAAAAGAGAATCAGTCTTATCCATGGTCACTCTCCAGAAAAGAGAGTTGATCCTTCTGAGGGGGGAGCAAGAGAAGTTTTATGATGAGAATGATGGTGATGATAATGATGATAAAGATGATGATGATGATGGTGATGGCCCTGAGAATGAAATAGTTTAAGTAAGTTGTGTTGCTGAGAAGGTAGTTCCTAGTGCTCACCAGTATGGTGAAGAAGAAGTAGTTAAGGAGAAAGAATCCACACTTGGTGGAGTTCTTATTGATGAATTTGTTCTTCCTGTTGATGAGATATCTTCTGCAGTGTCTGAGGGGGAGAATTAGAAAGAAGATCAAATTCCTTTTGCAGAGAAGGAATGGGTGATGGTGGAAGATAGTCTAGCCCAAGAAATAGAGGTTTTGCTTGATGAGGAAGAAGGAGGGATGTGCAATCTGCACCTCCTGCTCAAGAAATTGTGTTGCTTCAGAGTGTGCCTTCTTTAGGGGGAGTTAAGTCAGATGAGATTCTTTTCCATGATGAAAGTTTTGGAGTTCCTACTCCTCAAAATGCTTCTGCCTCTTAGTCTGACTCCTCTCTTCTTAAGTCTATTGAAGCCTTGCTAGTAACTCAAAAAGAGCATTTTGAGTTCTCTTTGAAGCAAGTGTTTGACATGGTGAAAGAAGTTGAAGCTGATCTGAATAATGGCCTAGCCGAGATAAAGTATAATCTATCTAACATGAAAAATGAGTTAGATAATTATTTCTTCAAAGGAGTTCAAGCTGTGAGCTACACTAATGAAGGTCTGATGTATGTTTATGATAACTCGACTCTTGTAGATGGTCAAGGCATGATATTTCAGCAAGGAGAAAGAAACAGAGATCTTATTAATGATGAGTTGAAAAGTTTCAAAGAGGAAATTTTCCAAACCCTGAATGAAGAAGTCAGAAAGGAGGAGGAGAATGTCCTAAGTCAATTGCATGATTTAAGTAGAGTGGTTGAAAGCAAATTTCATGAAGCAAATATCAACAACCATCAAAGCTTTCAGTGGCTTCATGCAGAGTTGTCAGGAAGAGTACTTGAGCAGCATCCTTATCAAAATTTTCCAGAAAATCCTCCAGAAGCTAATCAGTATGACTCATCTCAGATGTATTAACCTCCCTTGCAGTATTATTGGTCTGATCAAGAAGATATTGGAGAACCTTCTAGGCCTCCAATCCGAAAGAGAAAATATGATGAGGGTCCTTCAACCAGAAAATCTGATCCTAGTGAAAGTGTAGAAGCTACTGAATACAAGAGCGAGGCTGCTGAAGAGAGAAGAGAACCTGTTCAGGTTAGGAGAGCAGATGCTGAAGTCTGGAGTCCAATGTCCAAAGCCATCATTTTGGATACATTCAATCTGATGGACATTTTTAATGACTTACCTCAAGATTATTATAGTCAGGAAGAGATCAACAAGTTCAAAGCTGCAAGGTTAAGAAGAAAAATCAATTTCAGAACTTATTGCTATAACAGTCCTCAAGCACCTGCTCCTCCTCCAAGATATTATCCAAAGTTAAGGCCTATTTTGACAGAATATTTGAGAAGAGCCAGAAGGGCAAAGGGAATAAAGAATGATCTTTGAGGAATGTTGTGTGAACAATGACTTACCCTTATAAACATATATATATATATATATATATATATATATATATTAATGTTTTGTTGGTTCAATTCATGTTTCTAATTTCATTAAGTTCATTCTCTATGTCTGTGATTTTATTTATTATCTGTGCAATTCACCTTAGTAGATAGGGTTTTGACTTCTTCAAATAAGGGGAGATTGTTGGGTATTGTAGTCACAATGCCCTAGATTTGAAGAAGTCCTCCTTAAACTAAGATGAATTGCTTCTGTATTTGATATGGTATTCTAGTTGTGTTATTGCTGGATCTTAAATTCTAAGTACAAACCAATGTTAGGTTTCAATGAGTCATAAACACAGGCCTATGAAATGTAATCCCTCATTGTGTAGACCAAGGCGTTGACTCATGTGAAATCTCTCTATTGGGATGTACTTCATGTGCAAAGTGGTGGAAAGACAAGGAGGAGTTGTAGTTGTCTTCCTGGGTTGGAAGAAAATGTTCAAGTCAATTTGTCAAGTTCACTCGAGAAGACTCAATTCATTCGTCGAGACATCTCGAGTGGACTGAACGAATTCGTCGAGATCACTCGAAAGGTCTCAGTTAATTTCTTAACTCCTTTCGTCGAGTGATTATTGACATCTCGTGAACACTCAACAAATTCATCGGGTGCTCTCGAGAAGTCAGTGGAAGTTTCAGCCAAAATAATTTTTAGCTAAGTAAAATTCGTCAAGTGGAATTCGTCGAGTCGTTGAGACGAATTCGTTGAAATGTTAAGTTAAATTCGTCGAGTGATCAAATCATTTCACAAGTGCATTCGACGAATTGCCTTGTCTACTTTTCGTTTTCAAATTTTAGACGGCTTGTATTTAGGTCATCTTCCATGTACAGTACACGTGGAGTTTATCCCTTAAATCTCGTTTCTAGCCGTTAGAGAAGAATCATATAATAGTTAATGGTTATTTTTTTATTAAACCCTAATCGTAAATAGAGAAGAAAAAAAATCGCAAAATCGTCTTTCACGTCTGTCAGCTTTCTTCTTTCTCGCAAAGACCAATTTCGTGACCGACAAAGTTTTTCTTAAGATTCTTCTCCAAGATGAGAGTCGACCAGATGACTTCTTTCAGATTCTCTCAAGATCATTCAAGATCAGTCGACTCCAAAGAATTCAGATCTAGCTTTCAGAAGTTAAAGTTTTTCTCTTCCCTCCTCTTTCAAGATCAAAGCCTTCACTCAAGCAAGGAAGAAGAAGACTTTTTTTAGATGTGAAGAAAGATCTCCTAAATATCTAAGAAGATTGCTTTCAATCTATTGTATCTTGTAAAAACCTTTTACATATTTTGTAGGAAATGTTTTACTTCCGAGTTTGCAGATCCTAGTTTAGAGGATCGAGTGTAGGAGAAATTGTTCTCCGAGTTTGTAGGAGTTGTATTCTCCGAGTTGTCAGATTTGCTTAAATCTGAGATTAATGAAGTAGCCTAGTCTAGCTAGGAGTGCTAGATAGGTGAGGCGGGAAAGTGGACGTACCTATTCTGGGGAACCACTATAAATCCTTGTGTTTGTGTGTGTGCTCATTATTTATGTGCACTTTTATTTCAAGTTTTTAATTCCGCTTAAAGCTATAGAATTCACATATTCACACCATCTAGGTGATTTAGGTAGCAACTATATACTTTCACTTTTGCCGGTCTAGGTGAACACCTTCCACAGCCTCTCCCATGATCACACGACATAAAAGAGGTTGAGACCTCTCGCCGATCTGCATGAAAATGGGTTTGGTTCAGCTTTGCCTGTGCTCTAATCGTCGTGATTTATCGCACAACGCGGGTACAACTTTGCCTCGTCCCTTAAGGGTTTAACACATAAAAGTGTCACACAAAAGATAAGCTACGCACCAAATCCTTCCAAGAGGACATAGGCTTCGCAAACATAACCAATGAAGGAGGTACAAGACCACTCCATTTCAAAACTCGTGGTGAATGTTTGTTACATCCCAATTCGAACTAGACCCATCGAGGGACATGTGTCACTTTGAGTTACTTGCACTTGGAATTGGGGTTGGGACTTAAGAAAACTTGTAGCTGACAAAACAATTTTCAACTTGACAGACACAGTAGTTTTCCATGCCATTTTTAGGTGTCGTCCGTTCGGATATAGACTTAGCCTCAACACGAAAGTTGCATCTCTTAGAAATAACTTTCCAACGACTAGTTGCACAATTTCTGGATAGCTATGTAGTTCCCAGAAATCCATTTTTAGTAAACATTGTCAAAATCGACTAGACAGTGTCAAAATCGACTAGACAGTGTCAAAATCGACTGGACAATGACAAAATCGACTTGACAGACTAAAAATCATCTGGACAGTGTCAAAATTGACTAGACAGTACCAAAATCGACTAGACAATGTCAAAATTGACTAGACAGACTAAAAATCGATTGGAAAGACTAAGAATCGACTAGACAGTGTCAAAATCGACTAGATAGTGTCAAAATCGACTAGCTAGTGTCAAAATCGACTGGACAGACTAAAAATCGACTGGATAGTGTCAAAATCGACTAGACAGTGTCAAAATCGACTAGATAGACTAAAAATCGACTAGATAGGCTCAAAATCCACTGGACATTGCCAAAATCGACTAGACAGTGTCAAAATCAACTGGACAGACTAAAAATCGACTAGACAGACTCCATATAGACTAGACAGACTCCATGTAGAATAGACATACTCAATATCGGACAGACAAAATGCGATACACTTTCCTTAATTCTTGTGCACATGCAAAATCTTTGCTCGTTTCAAGGCAAAAAGGTAATTTGGTCCTATATGAGGGTGACACGTGGATGGATTGTCCAATCCATAGTATGGGAAGTATTTATTCCATTAATTCTAGTCAAATCAGCCCACAATTTCTCTCTCCTCCCTTAACCTTGAACTTTCCCCCATATCCAAGAATTGGGCACTCTCTTCCTCTTCCCCACACTCAAGCATTAAGACCAGCTGTTTTCCTAAAGGAGATTATGCTTGGAAGGAGGACTTGGATCTTGGCCGACCGCCACCATGCCGCCAAGAAGTCAAACTTGATCCATGGCCGCAAATCAGGTGACTTCCTCCCCCTCTCCCTTGGTGCTAGATCTTTAGATCTGAAATAGGAGAGATATTGGGCTCAAGAGAGCCTAATTTCAGCGAGATTAATGCAGTTTTCTAGGAAGAGACCATGCTAGAACTTCTGTTCTAGGGCTTCGTTCGCCGAGAAAATATCTTCAATCAATTCCTCTCTTCAATACAAAGTTGTAGGACTTGATTTCGTGAAGAACGGTGGTCTAATGACGAAGTATTGGAGGTGAGAAGGCAAAATAGTATTTGTGGGTGCTGGAGGAAGAAGATGAATAGATGCTGTTCATCTGTCATGAGATCCGTGCAGATTTTATAAATTGGGGAAAACCTATTTTCTGCACGCGACGGACTTCAAGCCTATTTTTAGGTATGCTCCGACCACATTCAGGTCCTTCGCTCAACACGAAAGTTGTAGCCCTTGGAAATACCTTTTCGGAATGGGGTGTCACATTATTTTTGATGGTCTGTAGCTCCCAGAAATCATGTTTAGTACACATTGATGAATATGAACAGAGTTTTGATGTTTTACCGATTTCTCTCAAAATGTTTATCAGATGCTTATAAAATTTGGTAGAAATGTGCCTGGTGATATTGTGATCACCCCAGTTAAGTTTCAGAATTTTTGAATACATATTTGATATGAATTTGCCTATTGTATCATATAAATGTAAAGTACCATAAATAAGTATTGTGTAGTACAATGAGGTCAAAAATTGGTGGGAATGACTCAAGTATTAATTATGATCTATGGTAGAAGTTTCAGATGATTTGTGTTTGAAATGAGCCCATAATCAAAAGTGCCGTTGTAAATTATTATGCTAAAATGAAATATTAAGGTGCTCATTTAAACAAGGATTTTGGAAATATGCATAAATCTGTATCTATGTCACTTGATAATTTATTAGAGAGTTAGATTTGCGATAACCGCTTAGTAGAGATTACGATTGATGACCCTTTAGGAGAACAGGTTTGAGATGATTGGCATTGACTAAGCGTGATCGAATAATGCTTATGAATTCAATTGCGTTCAAAGCATGTTGTGAATCGAGCATGAGGATTGGAATGGTTTACACGTTTGGGCAGATATATATAGTAAACTTGAACATGACATTAAACACACAAGTAGTCCTATAGGATCAAGGAGAGTATTTACCTTACATACACATGCCACGACATATGCGTTATGACAACTCGGTATGGGTAGCATTGATGGTTGGTGTGGATTATAGGATATGGTTATATCCTATGGTGTTATGTTAAGGAACCAGTTGGTAGGTCATTATATGCTAATTAGCATTGATTGAACTTGTAATAATAACTATGTTATGGACTTGGTTAGGAGTCCTTGTGTGCTTGATAGCACAGGTTGAGCATGGGAATTACTTGGGTGTGTATAGTCTTCAAACGATTGCATAATGATCCTTATTGGCGGATTACTTGTGGCAGATCTACGGGCTCGCAAGTCGTCACACCGATGGGAGTTTGGCAGATAGATCTTGGCCGGTTGGGCTGGGCTCTTTGTGTTTACTTCCAAAGACCCCTTTCGTGCCATTGACTGGTTGGGCTAGGCTCTTGGTGTTTACTTCCCATGACCCCTTCCTTGTCCAGTACGCAGGTACTCCGCAGTTATGTCCTTAGTGTCGAGGCGTACTTAAGGCCTAGGTATGGTAGTGTGCATGCCCACCTAGTAGTGGAAAGCCCGATCCACTGTCACCGTCTGGCCACGATGGGTGATGCCTGAGAGGTTAGCTACTCTCAAAAAGTGGGAAGTAAAAGTCTATGTCGACATAGAAAATCAGAGTGCGTGCGTAAATTATGGGTGAGTCTTTATACATACATTCATTGGATTGCACCGCATAAAGATCTTCATCATATAAACTTGTATGGGCACCTTTATATGATGAGTTACTTATTATTGCAAAAGACCCTTAACTTATAAGCTTGTATGGGCATTCTTATAAGTTAAGTTTAATTCAGTTTTGTATATAGATGTACTATTATACTCTATTGCTAACTATACTGCTAGATTAAATGTACTATTATACTCTTGACTCTCTACTATGATTTATATGTCCTTGCCACTTGCTATATTGTATATTACTGATTATATTATAGCGTTATCCCTCCTTCCTTCCGCCCGGTGCCCGAGAGTCGTCGGGGGAGAGGATGTGAAGCCACTTAGTCTTTATGACTAACGGTTGCTACGTCACTATTTTTAGGAGGACACCTAGCTGTAGGTGGAGCAGCAGCGTACGACGCAGGAGGACAGCCAGGCCAGGGAGACAGGGCCTGATACTACGATACCTTTGTTACCATCAGTGACAGATGTGAGCGAGTTTTTTGAAATATAGCCTTAGGGCAAATTTTGTACTCTGATATTTGTAGGAGCATTGTAGCTACCTGTCCTTTTGTACTTGATGGGATATTTTTACTTAATTGTGAATCTATGGATTTTGTTGTTTTCCTATTATTGATGGGTTGGCATGATGATATTGGTTTTGCTGGTAGGATAGACGTCTTGGGGTACAAGTTAGCCCGTGTGCTAACGCTACCGCAAGGCGGCTGTTCTGGGCATAGGACTCCCCTCGGTCGTGTCTTGTGTTCTGGGAGGGGGGGTCTTACAAATGGTATCAGCTTGCAACGATCCTAAGATAAAGAAGTACATTACCTCATGGTTCCACTCCGTGCCACTCTCCCATTTGAGGACAAATTGAATGAGCAGAAGCAGTGGTGTGCCCATGTGTGATTCATAATAAGTGTGTCCATTACCTTCCTTTAAGTAGCCAACCTAACACAAAATTCAACCTTACATATAGATTCCGGTATGTTCGGAGCTAACAGTTGGCACCCCGTACTTCCATAGCCTACTTCTTTCCAGCAGTCTGAGCTGGGACAGACCTTGATGGCTATCTTGGATGCCTTTAGGTCTCAGTAGACCCCGGTGCAGTAATAGGCCCCGGGATCGAACTGGTTATGCACTTTCCGAGCTCTCTCCTCCCACCTATCATGGGACGGAGTCGGCTGTCCACACAGAGGAGTATCCAGAGTCTGTATACGAGTTATTGGCGGGGATTCAATGCCCTTCCAGCATGGTAGTTACATTGGCAGTCTCGTCCATGGATTTGCATGCATAGAGATGGTGGAACTCCCATATGGGATCCACCTTTGAGGGACGTCACTACACTGACATAAGTTGGTGTGAGTTTTCTAGTGCATTCCTGGAGCACTTTATCCCCTCTACGACCGGTGATGAGCTCGAGGAGAGGTTCCTGCAGCTAAAGCAGGGATCTAGATCAGTAGTGGAATATTAGTGGGAGTTTCAAAACCTTGCCATATTCACAGACTCCTATGACTTAGATGATCATGGTTACGCAAAGAGGTTCTACAAAGGTCTGCGAGACCCCCTTAGGCAGGCTCTTCTATTCATCGTTGATTCGACCCTTGCGCAAATCATAGAGGTGGCAAAGAAATTAGAGGCGGACCACTTGGGGGTCCAGCTGGTGCTAAGAGACCCGCAGAGAGTGTGATGGAAGCGGTACCCAATTTTAGGAGGAGGCAGAGTGCCAGAGGCAGAGGAGGAAATCAGAGAGGAGGAAATCAGAGAGGAGGTGGTGGGCATTTCCGTCAGAATGTCTGGACGGAGCAGCCGTACCAACAGTTAGCATTACCCCCACCTCAGCAGGCCCAGCCATATCAGCAACCCAGAGGGCCTTTCAGGGAGGATTGTTTGAATTGCCATCAGCCGAGCCACATTCATCGCTTTTGCCCTCAGTTGCAATGGAATGCTCCAAATCGCCCCATGCTTCCCCCAGCAACCCCTCCAACACAGTAGGGCCGAGGCCAAGGATGAGGTTGGGGCCGAGGACCTCACGGTAGAGGATGACAGCCAAAGCAGATGTATGCTCTGGATCTCGCAAATCCCCAGAACCCTGAGGAGGTCATCATAGGTACTTCAGTGTTTTCCTTATGATTACTCAGTACCATGCAAAACCTTAGCTTTAGGTTAACTTATGACCCAAATAACAAAAATCACCATGGTATAGTACTTATCTGCAGCAAACCCGCATACATCTTGTTCGATACGGGTGCCTCGCAATCGTTCGTCTCAGAGGAATTTGTTGACAATCTGGACCAAGTGCAGCATTTCGAAGGCATCCATAAAAAGGTGCGACTTGCGGATGGGTAGAAGATTCTATCGTGCGCCAAGTGCAACATGAATGTAGAGATTGGAGGAAATCTATTCGAAGCACCGACGACGCTTTTGAAGATGACAGATTTTGACCTGATCCTGAGCCTGAATTGGCTGCATTGGAACCATGCTAAGATTAACTGCCCGACGAAAAAAATTGTACTGAGGCATGAAGATTCCAAAGTAGTGATCGAAGATACTATCCAGGCCTACCGTCATTTATTATCCTTTATTCAGGTCGTTAAAGCCTATGAATAGGGGGACGAAGTTGTTATGATATGTTTTGAGATGAAGGAGATAGAGGACAACATGAAGGATGTACCAGTTGTTCGGGATTTTTCTGATGTTTTCCCAGAAAAGTTACCTGGATTACCTCTGCCTAGGGAAGTGGACTTCCAGATTAGGTTAATACCGGGTACTAAACCTATTTCCCGGGCTCCATACCTGATGGCCCCTAAGGAACTAGCAGAGTTTCGGGTTCAGTTACAAGAGTTGGTGGACTCGGGATTTGTTCGTCCTAGTTCATCACCCTGGGGAGCCCTTGGTTTGTTCGTTAAGAAGAAGGATGGATCCTTGCGATTATGCATAGATTACCGAGAGCTCAACCGGTTGACAGTGCGGAATACCTATCCCTTAACCTGGATCGATGAGCTTTTCGATAAGCTGGTGGGAGCCCATTGGTTCTCCAAGTTGGACTTGCGATCGGGGTACTATCAACTGTGGATACATGAGGAGGATGTTCCAAAAACAGCTTTTAGCTTGAGGTACGGACTGCACGAGTTCACAGTTATGCCATTTGGGATCACAAATGCCCCTTCCATGTTCATGAGCCTAATGAATCGCGTGTTTGAGCCTTACCTTGATGTCTTCGTGATTATGTTCATCAATGACATCTTGGTTTATTCGAAGTCGGAGGAGGGCAATACGAAGCATTTGGCTTTGGGAAAAGCTGCGGGAACATCAGTTGTTCGCCAAGTAAAGTAAGTGCGAGTTCTGGCACCGGCAGGTTGCGTTTTTGGGCCATATGATTAGTGGGTCAGGATTAGCTGTGGATCCTGCCAAGGTCCGTGCTGTAAAGGAGTGACATCCATTGAAGTCGGCAGCGGATGTGCGGAGCTTCCTCAAACTTGCTGGTTACTACCCCAAGTTTGTTGAAGGATTTTCTAAAATCGCACTCCCTCTCACATCGTTGACCAGGAAAGGTGCGCTATTTATATGGTCACCCAAGTGCGAGGCTAAAATTCGATGAGCTGAAGGATCGCCTTACCTCTGCACCAATCCTTGCCTTACCATCTAGGAAGGAAGGATTCCAGATATATATTAATGCATCATAGCAAGGTATGGGAGCTGTGTTGATGCAGTACAGGCACATGATTGCGTACGCCTCGAGACAACTGAAGAAACATGAGGCGAATTACCCAGTGCATGATTTGGAACTGGGAGCAGTGGTCTTTTCCTTATATATTTGGAGGCACTACCTGTACAACGTCCACAGCGAGATCTTTTCTGATCATAAGAATCTCAGTTTCGTTCACACGCAGAAAGACTTGAACATGAGACAACGTCGGTGGTTGGAATTTTTGTGTGGCTATGAGTTCACTTTGAATTACCACCCCAGGAAGGCAAATTCAGTTGCAGATGCGTTGAGCAGGAAGGCACCCGCGGGAGGACCAAATTCTAGATTGATGGCCATGGAGTTGGCCAAAATGCTCGAGGAGATGGAAATTATGCTTGTTTCCAGGGCTTGCCTTGAGGTTTTCACTGAGTATTTAACCGCACTGAGTATAGTTTGTGACATTCAAGATCAGACACGGGCCGAGCAAATGAAGGATGCAGCTCTGGCCCCAGTATTCCAAGCACTCAAGGATGGATCAGCTGAGGAGTATACTTTGAAGGACAACCTTGTTCTTTTCTATGACAGAGTATTTATTCCTTCAGGAGGTGGGATTCGGGAAGACATTCAGAGAGAGGCTCATTACACTAAGTACTCGGTGCATCCTGGAATCGCCAAAATGTATACTGATTTACGGAAGACTATGTTCTGGCCAGGAATGAAGAGGGATGTTACTTATTTCGTGACACATTCTGAGAATTTCCAGAAGGTGAACGCGAAGTGTAAGAGCCCTGCAGGACTGTTGCAGTCACTTCCCATCCTCGAGTGGAATTTTGAAGACATTTCCATGGATTTTGTTCACGATCTTCCCCGATCTCGTTTCGGGAATGACTCAGTTTGGGTGATAGTGGATAGACTGACGAAGGTGGTCCGGTTTATCCCGATGAGTAAGGAGGCACATGTGGATGTTTTGGTGCATCTCTTCGTGGAATAGTTCGTCAGATATCACAGAGTGCCCAAAACTATCGTATCAGATCGGGATGGCCGATTCACTTCTAGAGAATGGTGGGCAGTGCAAACATATTTAGGCTAAAAGTTAAATTTTAGCACTGCTTTCCACCCGCAGACGGACGACCAGTCGGAAAGAACTATCAAAACAATGGAGGATCTGCTGCGGTTATGCATTTTGGATAGAAGAGAGCCGTGGGAGAGACTGTTGCCGTTGGTAGAGTTCTCATATAATAATAGTCAATGGGCAATCATCAGGATGGCTCCTTATGAGGCACTCTATGGTAGGAGGTGCAGGACACCCTTGTCATGGGTCCAGGATGAGGATCAAAAGGCGTTAGGGGTGGAGTACATTGATGACACCGATGCGATGATAAGGCTAATCAGGGATCGCATCCTAGAGGCTTAGAGACGGCAGGCAAAGTATTATGATGCAAAGCATAAGATGGTGGAATTTCAAGTGGGTGACAAATTTTTCTTGAAGATTAGACCGATGTACGTATGGAGTGTCGCGTGTCCGGGGAAGGAAGAAGCTCATCCCTCGTTATACGGGGCCTTGTACTATCTTGGAATGGATCGACAACATGGCTTATCGGTTGGAGTTACCACCAGAATTGGAGAATTTGCATGATGTTTTTCATGTATCCTCCCTTCGGAGGGTATTGCTTCGCCCTGAACAGTATGTCCTGACTACGTATGGCCCAGTGGAGTCCGACAGATCTGTCCGGGTCGAGCCCGTACGGATAGTAGATACCGAGAGTCGAGTCCTACGATGGAAGAGTGTTCCATTGGTAAAGGTCATGTGGTCTAACCATGGGCAAGATGAATACACTTGGGAGCCTATGGATCTCATGCAGCAGCATTACCTAGGATTGTTTCCTCAGGTATGATCTAAACTAGTTTATCATACCACATATTTCCATACCCGTAGCCCCAAACTCAAATTTCGAGGACGAAAATATTCTTTTGTTGATTGGATTTGTAACATCCCAATTCGAACTAGACCCCTTGAGGGACATGTGTCACTTTGAGTTACTTGCACTAGGAATTGGGGCTGGGACTTAAGAAAACTTGTAGCTGACAAAACAATTTTTGACTTGACAGACAGTTGTTTTCCATGCCATTTTTAGGTGCCGTCCGTTTGGATCCAGACCTTGGGCTCAACATGAAAGTTGCAGCCCTTAGAAATACCTTTCCAATGACTGATTGCACAATTTCTGGATAGCTATGTAGCTCATAGAAATCCACTTTTAGTAAACAGTGTCAAAATCGACTAGACATTGTCAAAATCGATTAGGCAGTGTCAAAATCGACTAGACAATGTCAAAATCGACTGAACAGACAAAAATTGTCAGGACAATGTCAAAATTGAGTAGACAGTGTCAAAATCGACTAGACAGTGTCAAAATTGACTAGACAGACTAAAAATTGACTAGAGAGACTAAAAATTGACTAGATAGTGTCAAAATTGACTAGACAGTGTCAAAATCGACTGGACAGTGTCAAAATCGACTGGACAGACTAAAAATTGACTGGACAGACTAAATATTGACTGGAAAGTGTCTTAATTGACTAGACAGTGTCAAAATCGGCTGGACAGACTAAAGATTGATTAGACAGACTCAAAATCGACTAGACATTGTCAAAATCGACTAGACAATGTCAAATTCGACTGGACAGACTCAAAATCGACTAGACAGACTCCATATAGACTAGACAGACTCCATGTAGACTAGACATACTCAATATCAGACAGACAAAACGTGACACGGTACTTTCCATAATTCTTGTGCAAATGCCAAATCTTTGCTCATTTCAAGGCAAAAAGGTAATTTGGTCCTATATGAGGGTGACACGTGGATGGATTGTCCAATCCATAGCATGGGAAGTATTTATCCCATTATTTTTAGTCAAATCAGCCCCCATTTTCTCTCTCCTCCCTTAACCTTGAACTTTCCCCCCATATCCAAGAACTTGGCACTCTCTTCCTCTTCCCCACACTCAAGCATTGAGACCAGCTACTTTCCTAAAGGAGATTAAGCTTGGAAGGAGGACTTGGATCTTGGCCGACCGCCACTATGCCGCCTAGAAAATAAACTCGATCCATGGTCGCAAATCAGGTGACTTCCGCCCCCTCTCCCTTGGTGCTAGATCTTTAGATCTGAAATAGGAGAGATATTGGGCTTAAGAGAGCTTAATTTCAGCGAGATTAATGGAGTTTTCTAGGAAGAGACCATGCTAGAACTTCCGTTCTAGGGCGTCTTTCGCCGAGAAAATATCTTCAATCAATTCCTCTCTTCAATACGAAGTTGTAGAACTTGATTTCGAGAATAACGATGGCCTAATGAGGGAGTATTGGAGGTGAGAAGGTGAAATAGCATTTATAGGTGCTGGAGGAAGAAGATGAACAGATGCTGTTCATCTGTCTTGAGATTCGTGCAAATTTTATAAATTGGGGAAAATCTATTTTTTGCACGCGTCGGACTTTAAGCCTACTTTTTGGTATGATCCGGCCACATTCAGGTCCTGCGCTCAACACGAAAGTTGTAGCTCTTGGAAATACCTTTTCGGAATGGCGTGGCACATTATTTTTGATGGTCTGTAGCTCCCAGAAATCATGTTTTAGTACACATTGATGAATATGAACACAGTTTTGATGTTTTACCGATTTCTCTCAAAATGTTTATCAGAGGCTAATAAAATTTGGTAGAAATGTGCCTGGTGATATTGTGATCGCCCCAGTTAAGTTTCAGAATTTTTGAATACATATTTGATATGAATTTGCCTATTGTATCATAGAAATGTAAAGTACCATAAATAAGTATTGTGTAATACAATGAGGTCGAAAATTGGTGAGAACGACTCAAGTATTATTTATGATCTATGGTAGATGTTTCAGAGGATTTGTCTTTGAAATGAGCCCATAATTAAAAGTGCCGTTGTAAATTATTGTGCTGAAATGAAGTATTAAGGTGCTCATTTAGACAAGGATTTTGGAAACATGCATAAATCTGTATCTATATCACTTGATAATCTATCAGAGAGTTAGATTTGCGATAACCGCTTAGTAGAGATTACGATTGATGACCCTTTAGGAGAACAGGTTCGAGATGATTGACATTGACTAAGCGTGATAGAATAATGCTTATGAATTCAATTACGTTCAAAGCATGTTGTGATTCGAGCATGAGGATTGGCATGGTTTACACGTTTGGGCAGATGTATATAATAAACTTGAACATGATATTAAACACACAAGTAGTCCTATAGGATCAAGGAGAGTATTTCCCTTACATACACATGCCACTGTACATGAGTTATGACAACTCGGTATGGGTAGCAGTGATGGTTGGTGTGGATTATAGGATATGGTTATATCCAATGGTGTTATGTTAAGGAACCGGTTGGTAGGTCCTTGTATGCTAATTAACATTGATTAAACTTGTAATAGTAACTATGTTATGGACTTGGTTAGGATTCCTTGGGTGCTTGATAGTACGGGTTGAGCATGGGAATTACTTGGGTGTGTATAGTGTACGCCCTTGATTTTTTAAGAATTATTTTAACCATTCTATGACGTCATAATGATGTAAGGGCGTTACGTGAGTGTAGAGTTATCGGTGCACCGTTGTTTGCGCATTTTCGCGTCCGTTCGGTTAAGTCGACCAAATTTTGAAGTGTAACAGATTTGGAAAATATTATGTTGGAAAATTAAATTAATTAATTTTAGAAAGACTCGTTAAAGTTTGTTGGAGTCTATTGGTTGTGTGAGTTAAGAGTCACCGCCACATCGCCTCTGTTTGGGTTGTTGGTTTGTGTGAACTGGAGTCAGCGCCACAACACCCTGTTGGATTATATCTATTGGTTGTGTGAGCTAAGAGTCACTGCCATAATGCATCTGTTTGGGCTGTTGGTTTGTGTGGACTGGAGTCGCCGCCACAACACCCCTATTTGATTGTAGGGCTGTGAGTATTAATGCGATGTACCACCATCGCAGTGCATTTTATTTGTGGATCATACACCCGGGGCTTTGTGTTTGACTGATGGTTCGTATTGGACTGTGTTCCACCGCCTCAGGGCAGTGATTTGCCCGGCGTTAAATGATGCCTTCCTTAAACTGATCAGTCTCAGGTACCTCAATATATATATATATATATAAATATATCATTATAATATAGATTGCCATTACTTTTGGTGCAGACATTTCTCTTACTGAGTGCACTCAATCGAGCTGTCTCGGGTTGTTTTAAGTGAATCATTGTTGAACTATCATTTTCTCTATTCCTGCGATGTTTTATTTCTGATTTGTTGTTAACCCTTGTATGTTGAAAGCCTTGGCTGTATTCTTACTGCCACTTGTACTTTCTTACTGAGGCATTCTTTTCTTATGAATGTCTCAGGCTCGGAGCAATAGCAGTCCGGGTAGTAGAGTCAGTGTTCGTCGGAGTTGCGGCTAGTTGCAGTTATTTGTTTTCCCGAGGTAGTTGTTTTCTCTTGCCTTAGCTTAGACTTGTGGCTTATTTTCTATGGGTTTGTGTTAGTTGTTGATGCCCATAGCTTTAGTTTGATACTGTTAGATTGATTGCTAGCTTTTCTGCTGTTACTTACTAGTTAAGTTACATACTTGCTCTCTAGGAAGTAATATGTTAGGATGCATGAGTTATTTTATGTACAGAAAAAGACATTCTCGCATAGCATGATTTTTAGTAAATGTCACCTACTTTGAAGATCATAGAAAATCCTTCCTTACTTATACTAAATTTAGAGATGTGCATATCATTGCAGGAATGTTTGATTTTCTTGCTTATGTAGGATAAAATGAACCAATTTTTCTGCTGCGTATGTATAGTTTTCTACTAGTGGACTAGTTGATCCACTAGACCGAGAGACACGGTCTTAAACTAAAAATGTAAATTCTATTTTTAACTAAATCATATTTACATCTTTTATAAATATTCTTAAGGAGTGGCTGCTTGTGCCTCTGTAGTTGTCCCCTGCATGACGTGACATCATGACGCGCATTTTCCCCTTGCTTTGATAATGTTTATTAATTATTGGGAAACTGTGGGTTGTGACAGTTGGTATCAGATCTAGGTTTTGCAAGAGGGTTGGTTGGTTTGGCATGTATGTCGGACGACCACTTCCCTAAAGCAAAATTCTAATCGTGTCATTTCATTGCATACAAACACCGATATGCATCAGTATGTCTTGATGGAAGCATGGACACCACACTCATAAGCATTACAAGAAGTATACGAGACATATTATGTAGTGTGGGATACATAATATGTGGTTGTATATGGATCCTCATAGGAAGTACCATGTAACTGTTATATAGTATGAGATGCATAACAATCATCACATGAATGCCCATTAGATTTTATTTTTGTTACATGCGATATTATGTAATATGAGATGCATAATATTTCATGTGTGCGCCGCTCATAACATGCATTAAGGCTTTTATTAGAATGCATAGCACAACATATACATCATAGCATAGCATCAACATACGTGTCAAGTTAAAGATCTACATGATGACATATGTGCACGCACGATTTAAAACAAAGATCAAAGCATTCATGCATTCATATATTACGCACATGAGTAAAGGGATGATGGTATATCATCCTATGTTAAGCATAACATCATTTCATGAATTTCCAGAGCAAGGTAACAACAAGAGCAAGTATCTAAACATTTCTGATCAATATCGAGTTAGGAAATTCTAGTTTGCTAGCTGATGTGTCTTAAGCTAGGTGTAGATGAGGTGTTAGTTCGTTATTGCGGTAGATGACTCCAGAGAGTAGTACATCGGAGTCGACTCTCCGGTTAGAGGATGAATCATCAGGTGGTCGCAGTGAGGCAGTGATTGAGGAGTTGCATTAGAGTAACGAGGCGTTGTTGAGGCAAATGGTCGTGATGCAGGAGCAGAATCAGATTTTGTTGGCGGCTACTCTTGGGCAGTATCCTAGGGTGCAGAACCCTATTGTGGGTCCAGTTGCGATGTCGAGGAAGGAAAGGAGGAAAGCTGAGGATGATGGAAGCTCTCGGGTATCCAACCCTGCTTCGAAGAAAGGAAGAAAAGAAGTGTGCATCTTCTGTAGTCGACTAGGTCATCCTATTGAGAAGTGTTTTAAGAGATTGCTCTCTCAGAAGAAGCTTCAGGTGTATGGGATTCTGAGCGCCCCCAAAGGAGATCTGTCTTGTTCTTCTTATAAGCGGAAGGGGCATGATGTTGCTCATTGTTGGTCAAAGGATAAAGTCTGTTTCCAGTGCGGTCAGAAAGGGCATTTGAAGGCTAATTGCTCGCAGTCCCAGCCCCCGTTGCAGGCAGTTCCCTTGCAGACTCTACTACCGCAGCCACAACAACTGGGCAAGGAAGAGGAAGAGCTAGATGTGCTGACCAAGGAAGAATCTCAATTTTCTGCTCAGGCGATTTCAGGTTAGGTTTTGACCTAATTCTTTTGGCTTGCGGTTTTGGATTTGGATTCTCGTTATATCAATTATATGCGTGATTTTACAGGAGAGTTTAAGGTAGATAATAATGAGCGTGTATTCTTTTCGAGTCAAGTTCTACTCGATCTTTTATGGCTAGAGAGTTGCGTAGACGGTTATCATTAGGTTGTCGATCGATTAGCGGATCCTCTTAGTGTTAAGTTTCCCCTAGAAATTTGGTGATGTTGAGGCAGGGCATTCATGGATGTCCTTTTCCTTTTAGGTGAGTCCCTCGCTTAGGTTAATTGGGAGGTGTTGGATTTAGGAGACTTTGTCGTGAATTTTGATTAGGGATTGGGTAATCTATTTTGAGTGCTGAGAAGAAATCTTATCCACATCTAATCTCTTAGTCCTCTTCGGTTAACGTGTCTATCCAACGAGTGTTAGCTTATCTCTCCCTTTCCCATTTTTGATTCTTTCGTGTTCTACGTTTTGGGGTGAAACTTCCCTTTTGGTGAGGTGACTGTAACGCTCCTGAATTTTCAGGAATTATTTTAACGTTTCTATGACGTCATAATGACGTAAGGGCATTACGTGAGTGCGGAGTTCTCGGTGCACCGTTGTTTGTGCATTTTGCATTCATTCGGTCAAGTCGACCAAATTTTGAAGTGTACCGGATTTGGAAAATTTTACGTTGGAAAATTAAATTAATTAATTTTAGAAAGGCTCGTTGAAGTTTCATTGCGATCTGAGCGATATTAGAGCCTCAGTGATTTTTCAATGATTTGTAGGTTTATCATTCGCGGTAAACTTCAAAAATTTATATCTCGAGAACGGACCGTCGGATTTTGATTTCGACTTTTCCGTTGGTTTCGTAGCGCTGGCTTTCGTATTCGGTATGAATTTCGTTGGAATTGGAGTCTTTGGTTCAGCCCTTCTTATTCTTATTACTATTATTATTATTACTATTCATACTATTATATCTATATATATTATAATTCTACTTCTTCTTCCTTCCTGAATCGCCGAGCCAGAGATTTCGAGAGAGAGAGAGAGCGCTGCTTCCGACCGCCACCCCCGGATCTCTGGTGCACAAAATCTTCGCCGGAGCATAGATCTGGAAATCCCTCGCCGTGCTCTTCGCGTGCGTGGTACGTTTTGTCTGTTTCGTGGATTTTCAGCGCTAGGGTTAGTGGTCCTAACCTTCGTTTCTTGCCAAATCTTCATAGATTCTTCGTGCTTAGCCCGTGTTTGAGCCGATCCTTGGCGTGGAGGGCTTGAGATGCCGAAGTTTGGTGGATTGAGGTTAAGGTAAGTGACGGTTTGCTTTCTTCTCCCCTTGCCTGTTACTTTTCTATTCTTTTCCTCTTCTTTTATCTGTTTAGGCAATAAAATAGAAGGTAGACCCGTCAGGAAATTGTGGTTTTTGGTCTATAGCAGAATTTGTGTTAAGTTCAAGTTCAATTTCATCGAGTGAGTCATGTAACTTTCATTGAGTGTTCTCGCTTTGTTCGTCGAAAAGTTTGCCAAAATTCATCTGGTTGAAGTATAAGCAAAAAACTTCTTCAATGGTATGCAATTTGCAGTATTTCTTTTCTTGTTTCTCTTCCTTTAATGCAAGTAGCATGATTTATTCTTTGTTTGTCTTGGGTTGGTTTTCTGGTTAAGGTAGGAGCAACTATTTGTCTTTCTCTTTGTTCTATGGAGTGGGTTCTTTGTTTGGGTAGTTTGGAAGAATTTTTGTAGACTTCAAGTAAAAATCGATGGGACCTCCCGTCGATCGACGGGACCTCCCATCGATCGTCGAGAGAGCCAGAAGTTGATTTCGGCAAGATCTCAAGTAAAAATGGTCGGGACCTCCCGTCGATCGACGTGACCTCCCATTGATCGACGGGACCTCCCGTCGATCGTCGGGACCTCCCGTCAAGTGGGAATCGACGGGTCCTCCCGTTGATCGTCAGGGCCTCCCATCGATTGTCGGGACCTCCCGTCGATCGTCGGGACCTCCTGTCTAGTGAGGATCGACGGGACCTCCCATCGATTGACGAGACCTCCCATCGATTGTCGAGAGCTCCTGCCAAAATTTCTGTTTTGTGGGCTGTATGTTTAGGATTTTCTTTGTTTTCGTTGGGGTGTTTCGTAAATCGTAAGTTTTTGTGACAGAGTGCTTCATAATTTCTGACCAAGTTTCTTTATCAACTGCATGAGCACTTTTGCTTGGTTTGAGTGTTTTGCTGCATGCATTCTACCTAGTGACTATGTGCATTCAGTCTATCGACCGCTTGAATTTATCATTTGCATAAATTGAGACTTCATGTCGTCTGCATTAACTATAGTCCCCTTTCTCATGCATAGTAAGTTATTTCAGCTGACTGCACAAATCTAAGTCAATTGTCGCCTTTGTCGACTTCATTCAATGCATAATCTATTTGCGACTGCATCGTTCAATTTGCATAAGTTATTTGTTGACTATATGCCTAAAGTCGATTTCTTTGATGTTGACTGCATGATGATCCTGCATGGTCAGTGCTTTGGTAATTGCACGTGTAAGGTTTGTTGACGGCAAGACTTCATTTGCATGCCCTTTATCGACAGCGTGGTCCAGACTCTTCTCCTCTGCTTAATATAAGTACTTTGTTGACTGTTTAGTTCTTTAGGTTATCGACGACATCCTCATTTCCTTATTAACTGCTTGGTCTTTTTTTTTTATTGACTGCTTCGCTCAGTTCTTCCTTTTTGGGCAAATAAATGTTAGAGTATTGCTTGTGTTTGACCTTCGTGTGGACCTTATCATTGTCATGTCCTGACGCCGAGTCTTGTGTGGTGTCGGCATGCTGAAATCTTTAACCTTTTTTATAAATTGATTGTTGACCTAAGTATTAAATGATGAATCATGTGCTTACTGTTCCTCTCATCATGAGTTGCAATTAAATCTAACTATAATCCTATATTCCTGCCTGACACTCTTTTGTTTGGGCTATTGGTTGTGTGAACTATGTTTGCTCTGTTGGAGTCTGTTGGTTGTGTGAGCTAAGAGTCACCGCCACATCGCCATTGTTTGGACTGTTAGTTTGTATGGATTTCAGTCACCCCCACAACACCCATGTTGGATTGTATCTGTTGGTTGTGTGAGCTAAGAGTCACCTCCACAACACCTCTGTTTGGGTTGTTGGTTTGTGTGGATTGGAGTCACCGCCACAACACCCCTGTTGGATTGTAGGGTTGTGAGTGTTAATGGGATGTACTACTGTCGCTGTGCTTTTTATTTATGGATCATAAACTCGGGGCTTTGTGTTTGGATTGATGCTTCGTGTTGGACTGTGTACCACCGCCTCAGTGCCGTTATTTGCCCGACGTTAAATGATGCCCTTCCTCGAGCTGATCAATCTCAGGTACCTGAATATATATATATACATATATATGTATATATATGTATATATATGTATATATATGTATATATATATATGTATATATATCATTATAATATAGATGACCATTACTTTTGGTGCAGGCATTTCTCTTACCGTGTGCACTCGATCGAGCTGGCTCGGGTTGTTATAAGTTAATCATTGTTGGACTGTCATTTTCTCTATTCCTGCGATGTTTTATTTCTGATTTGTTGTTAACCCTTGTATGTTGAAATCTTGGTTGTATTCTTGCTGCCACTTGTACTTTCTTGTTGAGGCATTCTTTTCTTATGAATGTCTCAGGCTCGGAGCAGTAGGATTCCAGGTAGTAGAGTCGGTGTTTCTCAGAGCTGCGGCTAGTTGCAGTTGTTTGTTTTCCCCTCACTATTATGAGGTAGTTCTTTTCTTTTGCCTTAGCTTAGACTTGTGGCTTGTTTTCTATGGGTTCGTGTCAGTTGTTGATGCTCATAGCTTTTGTTTGCTGGTGTTAGATTGCTTGCTAACTTTTCTGCTGTTACTTACTGGTTAAGTTACATACTTGCACTATGGGAAATTTTATGTTAGGATGCATGACTTATTTTATGTACAGAAAAAGGCATTCTCACATAGCATGATTTTTAGTAAATGTCACCTACTTTGAAGATCGTAGAAATTCCTTCCTTACTTATACTAAATTTAGAGATGCGCATATCATTGCTGGAATGTTTGATCTTCATGCTCATATAGTATAAAATGAACCAATTTTGCTGCTGCGTATGTATAATTTTCTACTCGTGGACTAGTTGATCCATTGGACCAAGGGATACAGTCTTAAGCTAAAATGTAAATTCTATTTTTAACTCAATCATAATTATGTCTTTTATAAACATTCTTAAGGAATGGCTGCCTGAACGTCTGTAGTTGTCCCCTACATGATGTGGCATCATGACGCACATTTCCCCTTGCTCTAAAAATATTTATTAATTATTGGGAAAGTGCGGGTTGTGACATATAGTCTTCACACGGTTGCATAATGATCCTTATTGGAGGATTACTCGTGGCTGATCTACGGTCTCGCCAGTCGTCACACCGACGGGAGTTTGGTAGATAGATCTTGGCCGGTTGGTCTGGGCTCTTTGTGTTTACTTCCAAAGACCCCTTCCGTGCCATTGACTAGTTGGGATGGGCTCTTGGTGTTTACTTCCTAAGACCCCCTTCTGTGTCCAGTACACAGGTGCTCCGCTGTTGTGTTCTTAGCGTCGAGGCGTACATAAGTCCTATGTCTGGTAGTGTGCATACCCACCTAGTAGTGGAGAGCCTGATCCACTGTCACCATCTGGCCATGACGGGTGATGCTTGAGAGCTTATCTTCTCTCGAAAAGTGGGAAGTAAAAGTCTATGTCGACAAAGAAAATCAGAGTGCATGCATAAATCATGGACGAGTCTTCATACATACATTCATTGCATTGCACCGCATAAAGATCCTCATCATATAAACTTGTATGAGCACCTTTATATGATGAGTTACTTATTATTGCAAAAGGCCCTTAACTTATAAGCTTGTATGGGCATTCTTATAAGTTAAGTTTAATTCAATTTTGTATATAGATGTACTATTATACTCTGTTGCTGACTATACTGCTAAAGTAGATATACTATTATACTTTTGACTCTCAACTATGATTTATATGTCCTTGCCACTTGCTATATTGTATATTACTGATTATATTGTAGCGTTCTCCCTCCTTTCTTTCGCCCAGTGCCTGAGAGTCACCCGGGGAGAGGATGTGAAGCCACTTAGTCATTATGATAAACGGTTGCTACGTCACTATTTTTAGGACACCCAGCGGCAGGTGGAGCAGCATCGTACAATGCAGGAGGACAGCCAGGCCAGAGCGACAGGGCCTGAGACTACGATACCTTCGTTACCATCAGTGGCAAATGTGAGCGAGTGTTTTTGAAATGTAGTCTTAAGGAAAATTTTGTACTCTGATATTTTTCAGGAGCTTTATAACTACTTGACCTTTTGTACTTGATGGGACATCATTACTTAATTGTGAATCTGTGGCTTCTGTTGTATTTCTATTATTGATTGGTTGGCATGATGATATTGGTTTAGCCAGCAAGATAGATGTCTTGGGGTATAGGTTAGCCCGTGTGCTGACGCTACCGCAAGGCGGCTGTTCTGGGCATAGGACTCCCCTCGGCCGTGTCTTGTGTTCCGGGGGGGGGGGGGGGGGTCTTACAAATGGTATCAGCTTGCAATGAGTCTACGATAAAGAAGTCCATTACCTCATGGTGCCACCCCTCGCCACTCTTCCGTTTGAGGACAAACTGAATGAGCGGAAGCAGTGGTGTGCCCATATGTGATTCACATTAAGTGTGTCCATTACCTTCCTTTAAGTAGCCAACCTAACCCAAAATTCTACCTTACATATAGATTCTGAAATGTTCGGAGCCAGCAACTGGCACACCCATACCTCTAGAGCCTACTTCTTTCCAGCAGTCTGAGATGGGACAGACCTTGACGGCTATCTTGGATGCCTTCAGGTTTCAGCAGACCCCGATACAACAACAGGCCCCGGGCTAGAACTGGTTAAGCACTTTCAGAGCTCTCTCTCCTTCCACCTATCATGGGATGGAGTCGGCTGTCCACACAGAGGAGTGGCTAGACTCTGTACAGGAGTTATTGACACATCACAATCAAACAATACTGATCCAGGCTAACAACCACGGGTAGGCTTCACACAAAATGCCTAAATCCGTATGACCACCAGATTTCTGCGTGCAATATATGTCGGGGGCGCACACAATCTACCCGGAGTTTTGAAGAACTATAGGAAGTCTTACACTTCTCTAATTAGTGAAAGAGGCAACCTTTTGCATGCATAGAAAAGTGATGAAAGGACCAAAACACGTCCTAAGACTGGAGGAAGGATCGTTACCTGTAACGCCTCGGAATTTTTCGGGAATTAATTTATTCCTTCTTTGACGTCATTTTTGACGTAAGGGCATTACGTTGGTGCGAAGTTAGCGGTGCGCCGCCGTTTGCGCGTTTTCGCGTTCGTTCGGTCAATTCGACCAAATTTTGGAGTGTGCCAGATTTGGAAAATTTTAAGTTAGGGAATTAAGTTATTCAATTTTAGAGAGGATCGGCGAAGTTTCGTTGCAATCCGAGCGTTTTTAGAGCCCTGATGATTTTCCAAAGATTTTGTATATTTATCGTCGCCGCAATCTTCAAAAATTTATATCTTGAGTTTGGCTCGTCGGGTTTTGATTCCGCCATCTCCGTTGGATTCGTAGCGCCGATATTTATCTTCGATGCGATTTTCGTTGGAATCGACGACCGTTGGTTCGGGGGGGGGGGATTTATATCAGCATTCCTTCAGCAGATTAGAAAAAAAAAACCGATTGTTTTCTTTTCCCCCTGTCCCGTGGAGCACCGGCGAGGCGTCGAGGGGTAGGGTTTGCGTCGGATCGGCGTCGGGCGGCGCCAGAGCTGTCGGAGGAGGAAGGATCTCGGTTGCCGGGGCTTGTCTTCGTCGCCGGGGCTAGGTCTTCAGCGAGCTTGTCGCGATCCGGTGGTTCTCCGGTTCATTGCGAGGCAAGAAACCCTTTTACTCCTCCTTCCCTTCACCTCTATTCTTTTGCTTAACAGATTCTTGACCCCGATTAAGGAGTTCTGCTTAGGATTTCTCTAGTTAAGATCAAAAAAATCTGGATTCATTTATGCTTGGTTTAATTGGCTAGTTCATTTATGCGTGGCTAATCCTGCATAATTCATTCGCAGAAAACTTGGTTGGGTCTTCTTTTTTGTTGTTGTTGCAAAAATCTGCACTTGTCATTAGTTGGAAATTTGGATGGTGGTATGTATGTTCTCGGCAAAATTTTGCACTTGTCATCCTCTGCACTCGTCATTTTCTGCACTATCTTGTTGGGGTTTTAATTGGGGGCTGCTGTTTATTCTCTAATTGGGGGGCTGCCTTTCATATGTTCTGATTTGGTGTGGGGATTTTGTTATTTATTTTGATTTGGGGTGCTATTGTGCATTCTGTCTGGGGCTGTGTTAGGATCATTTAATCCGACGGCCTCAGATATCCACTCATCATCAAAGGGTCCAGATTCATTCCGCCATCACTTTGATCGAACGGCGGGAATACATCCCACTTAAATCCAACCATCCAGCAGCGGCCCAAAAGTCCACCACCATCACATCAATCAAGCGTGAAGATAGAGTAAGGATCATCATCATCGGCCTCATCTAACGGTCAAGGGGCATTAAAGCAGATCAACGAGGCAGAAGGAAAGCCGAGCCTCGAAATAAACAATTAATTAGTTTTAATATTTAAAAAAAAAAAGAATTCCTGTAATGGCTCTCTTATAACGGCCCATTACTAGCCGAGGGTTATTTATACCCAGCTTGATTGTAATCAGGGATTATGGAGATTAATGATAGAAGTATTTTCCTCTAATTGCCTTGTTCCCTATCGTCTCTCTTGTCTCCGGCCACCCCCTAAGGCCATTCGTCTGCTCGCACACCACTCCTCACCGGCGGGAACTTAACATTTGGTGCTCTCGTTGAGATTCCACCCGCCTCGATCAAGATGGGAGACGGACTACGTACGCTCGCAGAGCTCAAGAACGCCTTTCTGGCTGATCAGACCGCCCGAGCGGAACAAATGGAAGAACTGCACGGGAAGTTCGCAAGGCTCATGGAACAACAGGCGACCCATCTTTCATAGCAATTCACCACAGAATTGCAAACGAAAGAAAACCTGTTGGCAAGACAGATCTTGGAAACAAGGGACCACTCTACAGACCAAATGACAGATCAACTCTCGGCTTTCCGTCGAGAAATGATGAACCAATTCGAGGCCCTCCACAAGACAATGGGCGCAAGTTCCAGTCAAGGACCTCCATCCATAGCCATTGGAGGACCTCAAATTACCCATCACAGACCAACAGAAGCACTGCCAACAGAAGGAATTCAAGGAATGCCGCCAATTCCCCCCACAAACCAGGTAGTTTCTTACCACCCTACTATTCCATTAGAATTTCCTTGTCCCCGTTTTTCCTAAGGGGACCCCACGGACTGGCTGTATGAATTAAAAAGACACTTTGAACACAACAATACAAGACCCCAAGATTTCCTCACTATTGCTTCATTCCATTTAGATAAACCGACGTCTAAATGGTACCAAGCAACACTCGAAAACCACCCAGCTTTAACATTTACACTTTTCGTGGATGCCATAACCAAAAGGTTTGGACCATCCTTATTTCTTAAACCTGCGGGCCTACTGACCAAGTTACAACAAACTACGTCAGTTCTTGCTTACAAAAAGGAATTCGAAGATCTTATAACTCGAGTTCCCGGGCTAGCACCTGAGTTTGTATGCGATATGTTTGTTTCCGGGCTCAAAGAACAAATTAGAGGCCCTGTATTACTTTCTCGGCCAACAGAAATTCACGACGCGTATGCGATTGCTCGAATGCACGAGGATCAACAATTAGGGACCAAAACCAAAAGTTCATACGGGATGAATCATTTCGCTCACAACCAGGAAACACACCGAAACTTTCAACCTCAGAATAGACCCAGATTACCACCCATCAAAAGATTATCTCCTGCAGAGCTCCAGGCCAAACGAGAGAAGGGGCTCTGCTACAATTGTGAGGAAAAGTATCACGCGGGACATAAGTGTAAGGGTAGAGGAGCCTTATTATACCTAAGGGGAACGGAGGAAGACGACCTCAATGAGGACAACCCCGATGATCACCTCAACATATACCAAGAGGATGATGATCCAACCTCAACGGTTTGTTTACAGGCACTAACGGGAGTCATACCAGACCACGGGCTACGGGTAACGGGATATATTAATAAGCAACCTCTAGAAATCTTTATCGACGGAGGAAGCTCCCATAACTTCATCTCCAGTAGGATGGCACTATTTCTGAAAATACCCATACACAAGATCACTGAATTCCCAGTTTTCATGGGAAACGGATCTATCGAGCACTGCAAGGGCAAGTGCAAGGACACGAAGCTGCTCATACAAACCAACCACTACCAAATTCACTTATACGTCCTCGATATTGAAGGTGCCGATTTAATACTAGGTCAACAATGGCTAAGGACATTGGGTCCAGTCACGACGGACTATAATAACTTGACCATTTCCTACTTAGGCACCCACGGACAAGTGAAGTTACTGGGACATAAAAACTTGACCCAGGTTGGAGAGGTCTCATCATCGCAGCTAAAAAGAATGCTAGCCTTCAAACCTAACGTCATGTGCCTCCTGATGAATAAGGAGACCTCAAAACCTTCAGGCGCAGACACCCTATGGATAGAAACAATTACAGCATTACCCGAAACATTTCAAAAACTTTTAACACAGTTTTCCGACCGCTTTCAGGAACCAACCAGTTTGCCACCAAAACGAAAAATTGATCACGAAATCAACCTCACACCGAACTCAGCCACACCAAACTTAAAGCCTTACAGATACCCGTATCACCAGAAAAACGAGATTGAAAGACTAGTTCACGAAATGTTAAGTAATGGATTGATCAGACCGAGCACCTCAGCCTTTAGTTCACCAGTCCTATTAGTTAAAAAAAAAAGATGGGACATGGAGGTTTTGCGTAGATTATAGGGCCCTTAACAAAATAACCATAAAGGATAAATTCCCAATCCCGACCATCGAAGAATTACTGGACGAACTATATTCCGCTAGGTTCTTCTCCAAAATAGATTTAAGATCGGGCTATCATCAGATCCTAATGGCTGAACGAGACGTTCATAAAACAGCCTTCCGTACACACCAGGGACACTACGAATTCGTAGTGCTACCCTTCGGGTTATCAAACGCGCCCTCTACGTTTCAATCATTAATGAACACCATATTTCAACCCTTTTTAAGAAAATTTATAGTTATTTTTTTTGATGATATTCTTATATTCAGCCCCAATGAGACAGAACATTTGGAGCATTTAAGGGTGACCTTGAGCATTTTGGAAAAAAACCAATTATTAGCCAAACTATCTAAATGCACTTTCTTAACAACAGAAATAGAGTTTTTAGGTCATTTGATAAAAGCAGGTGAGGTGACACCCAACAAAAGTAATATCGAAGCCATAGAAAATTTCCCAATACCCATCAACCAGAAGGGAGTCCGAGCCTTCTTAGGACTTACAGGCTATTATCGTAAGTTTATCAAGGACTATGCCAAGATAGCACACCCAATTACTGAGATTTTAAAAAAAAAATTCATTTCATTGGAATATAAAAACGCAGGAAGCCTTTGACCTGTTAAAAACTAAACTAACCTCATATCCCGTATTAACACTACCGAACTTTAACGAGCCATTTATCATAGAAACAGATGCATCCGGGATAGGGATCGGAGCTGTTCTAATGCAGAATAAGAAAATAATAGCATTTTTTAGCAAAAAATTAGCCCCCACGATGCAAAGGAAATCCACATATTTCCGAGAGCTGTTTGCAGTAACAGCAGCCGTCACAAAATGGAGGCAATACCTGCTAGGTCACAGATTCACAATCCTGACCGATCACCAAAGCCTTCACTACCTCCTAAAACAAAACATTCAAACCCCCGAGCAACAAACTTTCTTAGCCAAACTATTAGGTTACGATTTTGAAATCAAATATAAACCAGGAAAAAACAATCAAGCAGCAGATGCACTATCCAGAGTCCCTGAGATTCCAGAATCACCACCCCCAATGAACCTACACATGATCACAATTCCAGCTTCTCCATTATTGGAGGGATTGGAACAGGACTATGAGAAGGATGAATTAGCCAGACGTTTTAAACAAAATCCACAGGAATTTCCCCTATGGAAACAACAAGGATCATACATTATACATAAGCAATGAATATACATCCCCAGATCATCACAAATAATTAAAAAAATATTACAAGAAACACATTCTAGCCTACTAGGGGGCATTCTGGAATCAGAGGCACCTTATATAAGATAAAAACACAATTCTACTGGCAGAACATGAGAGCAGACGTCACAGATTATATCAATAAATGTGATTTATGCCAAAAGGCAAAATCAGTTAACCATTCCCCCTATGGCCTTCTCCAGCCACTTCCCACACCCAGTAAACTATGGAGTGACTTAACCATGGATTTTATCACATGCTTACCACCCAGCAACAAATTCACCATAATTTTTGTAGTTGTTGATAGGTTTTCAAAAGCAATTCACCTTTCACCACTACAGCCACCAATTTCAGGCCCCAAAGTGGCAAAAGCATTCTGGAACACCGTGGGTAAGCTCCACGGGATTCCAGAATCCATTATATCCGACAGAGATCCTATATTTCTTAGTGATTTCTGGACGGAATTATTCCGACTACAAGGGACTACACTCAAATATAGCTCATCATACCACCCCCAAACTGACGGTCTAACCGAGAGGGTTAACCGCTGCGTTGAGCAATATTTGAGAATATTCACCCACGAAAACCCAAATCGATGGTCAGAATATTTAAACCTAGCAGAATACCATTACAACACAACGTTTAACACCTCGACCAACATGACCCCATATGAGGTCATGTATGGTCGACCACCCCCTCGTTTGTTATCTTATTGTGCAGGTGAAACAAGGAATGAAGCGGCGGATACAACGCTAAAAACCAGAGAAGAAATGATACACACCTTGAAGCAAAACTTAGCCCGATTGCAACACAAAATGAAAGTCCAAGCAGATAAAAGGCGAACAGAACTAAATCTAGAAAAAGGCGATTGGGTATTATTGAAGTTGCATCCCTTCCGGCAACTATCAATAACGCGTCCCACCGGACGAAAATTAAGTCTCAAATATTACGGGCCCTTCCAGATAACGGAAGTCATTGGCGAGATAGCCTACCGCCTCCTCCTACCAGCAGCATCAAAAATACACCCCGTATTCCATGTTTCCCTCTTAAAGCCATACAACGGGGAACCACAACAACAAGTCACTGACCTACCCGGCCTCAGTTGGAAGAACAATCCTCTTCACAAACCGCTTGCCGTCATCAGCACACGCCAGATCATTCGGCAAGGGAGGGAAATACAACAGGCCCTCGTCCAGTGGCAAGGGTTGCCGCCTGAAGACAGCACCTGGGAGGATATTCCCTCTCTAACAGAACATACTCATCTCCTACCAGATCTACAAAAACTATGGCCACAACAAACGAAACACAAAACGACGGAGAAAAACCAGCGAAAAATCAAATTAACCAGATCGAAGGAAAAACAAGCAGACGACGAAGGCCCAGCAGATCTACTTACGACCTGGGGAACGAAGAAAAAAAGAACACGAAAAGCAAGAGGGACTTCAGAACCAGCGAGAAGACAACCAGAACAAAGTAAACAAAACCTGCCGACCGGAAGAACTTTGGAAGAAACGAAAGGTTGCAGCTCTCAGCAGGCTGAAAGTACCAGTTCACAAGACGAAGCCCGTTCATCACAGACGCCGCCATCCACAACGTTTCCGCCAAACTCCTCGACGAGTCCAGCACCGCACCGAGCCCCAGCCCAACCTCCCGCTCCGGCAGAAGGCACCTCAGATCTAGCAGAGGAGAGAGAAGCAAAAAGAGGAAATGAGTTGAACGCTGAGGACAGCGTTCTTAATAAGGAGAAGGTGATGTTAGGATCATTTAATCCGACGGCCTCAGATATCCACTCATCATCAAAGGGTCCAGATTCATTCCGCCATCACTTTGATCGAACGGCGGGAATACATCCCACTTAAATCCAACCATCCAGCAGCGGCCCAAAAGTCCACCGCGATCATATCAATCAAGCGTGAAGATAGAGTAAGGATCATCATCATCGGCCTCATCTAACGGTCAAGGGGCATTAAAGCAGATCAACGAGGCAGAAGGAAAGCCGAGCCTCGAAATAAATAATTAATTAGTTTTAATATTTAAAAAAAAAAAGAATTCCTGTAACGGCTCTCTTATAACAGCCCATTACTAGCCGAGGGTTATTTATACCCAGCTTGATTGTAATCAGGGATTATGGAGATTAATGATAGAAGTATTTTCCTCTAATTGCCTTGTTCCCTATCGTCTCTCTTGTCTCCGGCCACCCCCTAAGGCCATTCGTCTGCTCGCACACCACTCCTCACCGGCGGGAACTTAACAGGCTGATATATACATAATCTCCTTGTTGTGGGGGCTGCTATACTTTGTTTTAGTTTGGATTTACAAACCATCTGTTGGGGGCTGCTATACTTTGTTTTAGCTTGGATTTACAAACCATCTGTTGGGGGCTGCTATACTTTGTTTTAGTTTGGATTTACAAACCATCTGTTGGGGGGCTGCTTTAATAAAATCCTTATGATTGGGGGCTGCCTTATAGAGACCTGTTTGGGGGATGCTTCAATTAAGTCTTTCATCTTGGTGTAGTTACACTTGGCCCCAGTCTGGATTGTTTTGGGCCGGCTGCAGTTGGATCTATGGAAATTCCTTATTTTGGGACTGCTGTGCATCATTCTTGTTGGGTTCATTTTGGGGGTTGGCGGCTGATGGTTTACCCCCTTCCAGGAGGATTGGTTTTAGGATGGTGCTTCTTTTCTTCCCTTTTGTGGGGAACTTTGGGTTGGTGACCTCAGGTTTATGCCAACAGAAATTCCTAAAATAAAATCTATGCTATTAAGATCTTATGTTGGGTTCCTTTTGGCTAGTCTCGGGTTATGTTACTTGCGAAATTCTGCGCATTTTGCTTATAAGTAGCTAGAAATAAATAATAATATGGGTGGTTTTTATTTGCTAATTCCTCGACATATTTATTTGGTTAAATTTGGATGGTTTGCGGCCAAATTGCATTGAATTTTGCTTGCTAATTCGTGATGGTATGAGGAACCAGATCCTAAATTTCCTGGGCTTGTATGTTTCTTCAGAACTCTAAATCTTCTATATATATATATATATATATATCTTTTGATTGTTCCTCCCCCTTTTTCTGCAAGCGCTATTCTGTTTGTGACCTTCTTTGTTGTTCTGATAGATTCTCTCGGAAAGGTCGTTTTCTGTGTATTCTCGGAAATCAAGTTCCGTCTTTGTGCCTATTGATTCCTGTTATACCATAGACTTGTTTGGAAGTCCTCCATTTCAGTCATTTCTTCTTCTTTGTCTGCCTAACCTGTTGATTATAGGTTAGTGGTTCTTGTGTTTCACTTTTTGGGTCTTGATTGGTGTTCTGGGTTCTTTATTCCTGATGTCATCCCCTTGGAATCTGGATAGCTTCTATGCCTGTTTAGTTATGCTACCAGGTAGTCTGATAAGACTTCCCTAGGTTTAGAAAAGTTTGCTCGCCCTAAGATCGTGCAATTACTTCTTCTTCTTCTTCTTTTATGAAGTTTCCCGTCGACTTTGATATGAGTCTTTCTCGTCGACTTTGATATAAGTCTTTCCCGTCGACTTTGATATGAGTCTTTCTCGTCGACTTTGATATGAGTCTTTCTCGTCGACTTTGATATAAGTCTTTCTCGTCGACTTTAATATAAGTCTTTCTCGTCAACTTTGATATAAGTCATTCTCGTCGATTTCTTCGCTTATTCTGAATTGTTTCCTCATATATTATATGTTCTTTCGCCGGGTGATCCCGGGTATCTTAAGCGATGTTATCAAGCATTTTAGTCTTTTCGTTGAGACTTTTTAGATGAAGCTATGCTTTATTCTTTGAGTTGTCCGGTATTTGATTGGTGACCGGTTATGGTATTGTTTCTGTACAACCCCGTATCTGTCGGGTAGGACCCTCCCCAGAGAGCCAGGACCCGAGTGTAACGCTCCCGATACTTTGATATTTTACAAATCTGGGACGTGGTCTGCAATTAGAAGTTTTGGGGTGCGTATAGCGGGTTTTGGTGTACGAGAAGCCGAGTGGGACCCTCCCCGGAAATTGGAAGCCCGAGGTGACCTGTGTTTGGGCAATCCGAGAGAGTTATGTTAAATGAGTTTAGTGTCGCCGCATTGAGTGGGGTCGACAGTGCTAAACTATGATCGGAGTGAGCCCGAAGAGCGTGGTCAGCCGATAGGGATTGTAACTCCTGAAGACTATGGAATCGGGGTGCGGGTCACGGGTTCCCGTGAGCGGATAGTAAATATGGCGTGCAGGTAGTAAATCTGTATGTATATATATAAATATACACGTATATATGTATGTATGTGTATAAACATATATATGTATTTTTTATACACATGAAAATAGATTTTGTAAGAGGATTAGGCACTTAAACACATGGAAGAGGGGAATAAAAGGAGGAAGGAAGAAGGAAATGAGAGAGCCGGTTAGGGCAAGCCCGATTCCCGCCTCCCCCCTTTTTTCCTCGGTTCGTAGCAGCAGCCGCGGAGAGGACCTCCCCTCTCCCCCTTTCTTCTTCGCACGGGAGAGCAGCAGCCGGCCGCCCCTTTCACTTCGTCTCCCTCTCTCTCGCGCCAGGGCAGCAGCCGGCCCCTCCCCTTTCCCCTCCCTGTCTCGCCGCCAGCAGCAGGAGGAGACCCAACCCTAGATCCGGCCGGGAGCTTCTCTCCCGTGGCCGTCCGAGGCGGGATCCGGCCGGGAGCTTCTCTCCCGTGGCCGTCCGAGGCGGGATCCGGCCGGGAGCTTCTCTCCCGTGGCCGTCCGAGGCGAGATCCGGCCGGGAGCTTCTCTCCCGCGGCCTCTTGGAGAACGATCGGCCGGGAGCTCCTCTCCCGTGGCCGACTTGGGGCTAGATTCGACATGTAGAGGCCAGACCTATGCACGGAAAGCCGTTACGGCTCTTAGACGAGGAGCCTCTGGCAAAATACACGCTACAAGGGTAACGATGTTTCTACTCGGGCAGGTGAAGCCCTCAATTCCCATATTTGCATGAAAGCCCCTCCCCACCAACGGGTGGGGGAAGGGAGCTCTCCGACGGGTTGACGTGTGCGTCCCCGCTATTAATTGCATTAGTGCCCGGAAGAGTGAGTACGGGTTTAGGCATTTCTGTGCGAAGCCCATCCGGGTGTGTAGACCGGATCGGTGATGTTTCTGTGTGAAGCCCATCCGGGTGAGTAGACCGGATCGGTGATGTTTTTGTGTGAAGCCCATCCAGGTGTGTAGACCGGATTGGTGATGTTCCGGGAACCCCGGAGAAGACTCCGGGGAAGTGTTTAATATCTGTTCGTATTTATTAAAATGTCGCCGCCCCGGGAAAGGGGTGTGGGCAATATAGCTCAGCTTGCCGCGATTGGCCGAGGTTCAGTTCACTACGGCATGGCGAGGCGTTGACGTACAGGTGTCGCAGTACCAATCAGGAGGTTGCGGGCTTAAGCCCAAAGTTGTGCCGCCCCGAGAAGGGCTTGTTTATTTATATTTGCCGGCCTGCGTGCCGAAGTATGGAGCTTATGCTCTTGTAAATTAAAATGCCTGTGATGCCCTTTTTTGTAGCTTATATTTTTATCGTAGGCGAGTGGTGTTTTCACGAACCGCTCGCCCCGTGGGGAAATTACCGGGAAGACCTTAAGGGTCAGTTAATTAACTTTTAAAAACATCGAAGTTACGTTGTTGGCACCTCAATTGGGGCTGCGTATAGTCAGAATGTTTGTCGGGATTACGTTATTGACGGCCCGGACGAGGAACGTTATAAATAGACCTAAGAGAGCACCTTTAGGAGGGGGATTCGGTTTGGGATTTCCCCTTAGATGTTTTGGTTGGCCAAGAAAGTTCACTAATGGTGCTTTGTCTCAGTCTTTGGCTTGGGAGGGGAAGTGCTTGTTAGTCTTCCGGGTGTGCGGTGGGACCTCCACGCTGAGGCCTTGGGTTCGTCCTTTGAGTTCCTAGTTTTGTGCCTAGATTGTTAGCTTGAGTGAAGTAGGTGTGAGGCCACCCCTCTTTTGGGACCCCGAACTCCACAGAGACCAAGTCTTGTTCGCAAGATTTCGGTTTCAACACATGGTGCGGTGAGCGTGGAGAGTGGCCAACACAGAAAAACTCGAGCGAACGTCGTGGCTAGAAAAGAAGAACCAGGTGACGACCAGGGTCGTGCGCCGACACCCGAGGGAGGGGTAGACCAATAAAGACTTGGAATGAAACTACACGGCAAGACACGACGCACTTAAGCATTAGTGAGGTTATGACTAAAGGTAGGGCACAATGGCGGTAAAGGATCCATGTAGCAAACCCCACTGTAGTGGGGTAAAGGCTTGAGTGTCGTTGTTGTGTGTGAGCATGCTAAGCGTAAACATATCACATTTTCCATTGATTTACCCCTCTACGTTTAATTCAGTGACATTTGAGGGTCATTTAATACTCAAACGTAAGTGGAGCTCGTTGGTTTGTACCATTTAGTGATAGTCACGTCAGGGTCACTTTGATTTTCCGTAAACCAATATATTTTTTCTTTGGTTGGTTAATATAATTCTTACAAATTAATGTTTTGAATGAGATAAAGTCATCATAGTCTCATAAATAAACAACAAACACCCTATAACTTAGTGCACATGCGATCATGAAGTCATAGAAAAGATGCACATGCAAAACGCTGACTATATAAGCTTATTTATTGATATATATCAGAATTGGAATTTACAAATTGAACAAAGAGGAAGTTTGCAACATAGGCTAAACCCTCTCAGTGCCTGCTGCCTTCTTGGCTTGCTAAAAATGAATAATAAAAAAGAATATATGAATAGACTCCAAGTTGTTTTTATGAGTAACAAAGTACTGGTAAAGGGAGAGTTCCCCTATCTGCTTCATGGTAGTCCTGCTCAACTTAGTTGGAGATTTCATATTCATCTATATATATTAGAAATAATGAGCATAATATTTGTTTTACTCCCAAAATCGTTAACGTAGAAAACATTGTGCAACTCGGATACTTTTACAGAAGATTTGTACATCTATTTTTACAAAAATTAACACTTGGCCACCTTAAAGATCTAGCTCTAGGGCATGTAAGGTACTGGTCCGATTAATTTTGAGAAAGATCGATTTTATGCTTGTATATTATTAAAAATCTCTTGAGTATTTGGTTTTTAAATTAATGTTATTTTTCATCTCGTGCTTTTCTATACTACGTGGGAACTCTCCCAACAATGATTTTGCAAACACAACCTATTTTTAAGAGCTTCCTCATGAACTTGATTTTGGTAAAATATATGTAGGGGTTGGGTAGGACATCATCACCCACAGGGATACACCACTATTTAGTGTGTTGTGCTAAATAGTAAACAATCTTTCATTAGATCCAAAACTAGAGTTGCATTGCTTTATAGAATTCAACGATTTTGAGTAGGAAAACAAGAAAATCGTTGGAAATAATGATCACACGAAGAATAGATATCACTTGTACACAAAAAGAAAAAGAAAAATATGGACAGAAAAAAGAATCTCCAGATATGGTGGAAGTCATCATTGCTACTCATCTCACAAATAATCTTCCATCTAGGATTTTGGGTTTTAATTGTTCTATGAGTACCAGACCAAATGACTATCCTAGAAGTTTTAGTTGTCCTTTTGCTCATTATCATAGTCCTAATATGGAGAAATTAAATCACAAGGCTTCCGATGTTGTTTATCATGTCGCTCTTGCGATTTTGCCCCATTCTGTGAGCCCCGTTCTCATGAGATTTCGGGTTATGCCTAGATTATTTTACCCTATCCATTGTCGAGAAGTTGATAGCGTTTTAGAAGCTTGAACCCAATTGGGAAGGGTCGTATATTGTAAATGAGGCGCTCAGGTCCTGGGGACATCATCTCCAGGATGTGGAAGGGGTACCCCTCGGTCGGGCTAGAAGTGGAGATAACCTGAAAAGATTTTATCCTTGAAAGTTCTTTCCTTTTATATATATATAACTGTTAAATTCTTTGACTATTGTAACTCATATGTTGGCTTGGTGACTAAAAGGTTGGATATGTTGGCGCTGGAATGCCCCAGATCGATTCCGCTCCCGGGCTCTCATCTAGACGGGGGGTTCAGGTTGATCTCTGGAGAGGCTGGCGAGGTTGTTTATGTTGGCGCTGGAATGCCCCAGATCGATTCCGCTCCCGGGCTCTCATCTAGACGGGGGGTTCAGGTTGATCTCTGGAGAGGCTGGCGAGGTTGTTTATGTTGGCGCTGGAATGCCCCAGATCGATTCCGCTCCCGGGCTCTCATCTAGACGGGGGGTTCAGGTTGATCTCTGGAGAGGCTGGCGAGGTTGTTTATGTTGGCGCTGGAATGCCCCAGATCGATTCCGCTCCCGGGCTCTCATCTAGACGGGGGGTTCAGGTTGATCTCTGGAGAGGCTGGCGAGGTTGTTTATGTTGGCGCTGGAATGCCCCAGATCGATTCCGCTCCCGGGCTCTCATCTAGACGGGGGGTTCAGGTTGATCTCTGGAGAGGCTGGCGAGGTTGTTTATGTTGGCGCTGGAATGCCCCGGATCGATTCCGCTCCCGGGCTCTCATCTAGACGGGGGGTTCAGGTTGATCTCTGGAGAGGCTGGCGAGGTTGTTTATGTTGGCGCTGGAGTGCCCCAGATCGATTCCGCTCCCGGGCTCTCATCTAGACGGGAGGTTCAGGTTGATCTCTGGAGAGGCTGGCGAGGTTGTTTGTGTTGGTGCTGGAGTGCCCCAGATCGATTCCGCTCCCGGGCTCTCATCTAGACGGGGGGTTCAGGTTGATCTATGGAGAGGCTGGCAAGGATGTGCTTTGAGGGTAACAAAATAATAGTATGTGCTAAGGCTAGTAGAGCCTGAATTGCTCCGAGTGATCCCGCTGTCAGGCTCTTATCAGCTGGCAGGGCCGGAAGGCCTCGTGGAGGTGAATTGTTTTTGCTTCGGGTGACGCCTAGCTGGCAGGGCCGTAGGCCCACTCGGTGGCAGATCCCAAAGGCTTTAGCTTATAAGGAATCAGTTACGCTTGATAAATTGATAGTTTTCACTGACAATCGAAGTTCTCCACGAATAGTTTTGAAAACAGAAATTTAAGATCCTACGATGGCGCAACCTTATTTGATTAATTTTAGAAAGCAAAATCAGATTCATTTACATGATTACATCCCCCTTTTTTTTTCGGGTCGGCTCCCACCCTCCGGATACTTGGGGTTGGACATTTCTTTCCGAGCGTAGGACACGCTCGCAAAGAGCGGGGATTGTGTACAACCCCGTATCTGTCGGGTAGGACCCTCCCCAGAGAGCCAGGACCCGAGTGTAACGCTCCCGATACTTTGATATTTTACAAATCTGGGACGTGGTCTGCAATTAGAAGTTTTGGGGTGCGTATAGCGGGTTTTGGTGTACGAGTAGCCGAGTGGGACCCTCCCCGGAAATTGGAAGCCCGAGGTGACCTGTGTTTGGGCAATCCGAGAGAGTTATGTTAAATGAGTTTAGTGTCGCCGCATTGAGTGGGGTCGACAGTGCTAAACTATGATCGGAGTGAGCCCGAAGAGCGTGGTCAGCCGATAGGGATTGTAACTCCTGAAGACTAAGGAATCGGGGTGCGGGTCACGGGTTCCCGTGAGCGGATAGTAAATATGGCGTGCAGGTAGTAAATCTGTACGTATATATATAAATATACACGTATATATGTATGTATGTGTATAAACATATATATGTATTTTTTATACACATGAAAATAGATTTTGTAAGAGGATTAGGCACTTAAACACATGGAAGAGGGGAATAAAAGGAGGAAGGAAGAAGGAAATGAGAGAGCCGGTTAGGGCAAGCCCGATTCCCGCCTCCCCCCTTTTTTTCCTCGGTTCGTAGCAGCAGCCGCGGAGAGGACCTCCCCTCTCCCCCTTTCTTCTTCGCACGGGAGAGAAGCAGCCGGCCGCCCCTTTCACTTCGTCTCCCTCTCTCTCGCGCCAGGGTAGCAGCCGGCCCCTCCCCTTTCCCCTCCCTGTCTCGCCGCCAGCAGCAGGAGGAGACCCAACCCTAGATCCGGCCGGGAGCTTCTCTCCCGTGGCCGTCCGAGGCGGGATCCGGCCGGGAGCTTCTCTCCCGTGGCCGTCCGAGGCGGGATCCGGCCGGGAGCTTCTCTCCCGTGGCCGTCCGAGGCGAGATCCGGCCGGGAGCTTCTCTCCCGCGGCCTCTTGGAGAACGATCGGCCGGGAGCTCCTCTCCCGTGGCCGACTTGGGGCTAGATTCGACATGTAGAGGCCAGACCTATGCACGGAAAGCCGTTACGGCTCTTAGACGAGGAGCCTCTGGCAAAATACACGCTACAAGGGTAACGATGTTTCTACTCGGGCAGGTGAAGCCCTCAATTCCCATATTTGCATGAAAGCCTCTCCCCACCAACGGGTGGGGGAAGGGAGCTCTCCGACGGGTTGACGTGTGCGTCCCCGCTATTAATTGCATTAGTGCCCGGAAGAGTGAGTACGGGTTTAGGCATTTCTGTGCGAAGCCCATCCGGGTGTGTAGACCGGATCGGTGATGTTTCTGTGTGAAGCCCATCCGGGTGAGTAGACTGGATCGGTGATGTTTCTGTGTGAAGCCCATCCAGGTGTGTAGACCGGATTGGTGATGTTCCGGGAACCCCGGAGAAGACTCCGGGGAAGTGTTTAATATCTGTTCGTATTTATTAAAATGTCGCCGCCCCGGGAAAGGGGTGTGGGCAATATAGCTCAGCTTGCCGCGATTGGCCGAGGTTCAGTTCACTACGGCATGGCGAGGCGTTGACGTACAGGTGTCGCAGTACCAATCAGGAGGTTGCGGGCTTAAGCCCAAAGTTGTGCCGCCCCGAGAAGGGCTTGTTTATTTATATTTGCCGGCCTGCGTGCCGAAGTATGGAGCTTATGCTCTTGTAAATTAAAATGCCTGTGATGCCCTTTTTTGTAGCTTATATTTTTATCGTAGGCGAGTGGTGTTTTCACGAACCGCTCGCCCCGTGGGGAAATTACCGGGAAGACCTTAAGGGTCAGTTAATTAACTTTTAAAAACATCGAAGTTACGTTGTTGGCACCTCAATTGGGGCTGCGTATAGTCAGAATGTTTGTCGGGATTACGTTATTGACGGCCCGGACGAGGAACGTTATAAATAGACCCAAGAGAGCACCTTTAGGAGGGGGATTCGGTTTGGGATTTCCCCTTAGATGTTTTGGTTGGCCAAGAAAGTTCACTAATGGTGCTTTGTCTCAGTCTTTGGCTTGGGAGGGGAAGTGCTTGTTAGTCTTCCGGGTGTGCGGTGGGACCTCCACGCTGAGGCCTTGGGTTCGTCCTTTGAGTTCCTAGTTTTGTGCCTAGATTGTTAGCTTGAGTGAAGTAGGTGTGAGGCCACCCCTCTTTTGGGACCCCGAACTCCACAGAGACCAAGTCTTGTTCGCAAGATTTCGGTTTCAACAGTTTCGCGCCTTATTCGTCGTATTGTTATGAGAAGTTCGTTGGGAGTCAAGTTTGGACTCACCAAGTGTTTTCAAATGAATCGTTGAGTAGTGTTTATTTCTTTGTGACCCTATTCTTAGGGTGTTATGGTGCTGATATCTCGTGTTACGTCCCGTGTCTTAATTGAAACTTAATTTGATTATTTAGAACCTTTGTCTTAAGCCTTGCACGGTGGGTAGTTTTGGGTGGCAGTGGATAAAGGACCACCACCCGGTTTTGGCTTTTTGGGTGGCAGTGGATAAAGGACCACCGCTCGGTTTTGGCTTTTTGGGTGGCAATGGATAGAGTACCACCACTCGGTTTTGGCTTTTTGGGTGGCAGTGGATAGAGTACCACCACCCGGTTTTGGATTTTTGGGTTGGCAGAGGATAAAGGACCGCCACCTATTTTATTTGAGCTGATCAGTCTCAAGTTCTTATAAACATATATGCTTATATATGTGTAACCACCATTTCTGAGCCACATTGGCGGACACGTGGTTGGCTTTGATTGCTTTGGCTATTACCTTATGGTGCAGGCTTTTCCTCTTACCGAGTGCACTCGTTTGAGCTGGCTCGAGTTGTTGTGAGATTAATGCTGTTTATCTGCTTAGTTCTCCTTTCTGCAATCTTTTATTTCTGATTGCTGCTAATCTTGGTTTTCTTGCACCCTTTGGGCTGAGGCATTCTTTTCTTATGAATGTCTCAGGTTCAGGTCTTTAGCTGCCACAGGAGTTAGAGCGGTGTCGTTCAGTTTTCCTGTCGAGGCCCTTCCTCTCTTCTAGGTAAGGGACAGTTCTTTAGTTGTTGCCCTCTTTTGGATGTTTTTTTCTTTTCTATGGGCTCGTGTCAGTTGTTGACGCCCATAGCTCTAGTTTTCTTATGCAGGTTTACTTGCTAGTTGTTTTGCGGTTACTTTCAGGTTGTTTACCTACTTGCTCTCTGAGAAGCTTTATGCTAGGATGCATTAGTTACTTTATTGGTATAAAAATGTCATTCTTGCATATTATGATTCTAAATAAATGTCACATACTTTGAAGATCGTAGAAAATCCTTTCTTACTATACTAAACATAGATTTATGCATATCATTTCTTGGATGTTGATCTTCATGCTCATGTAGGCTAAAATGAACCTATTTTCCGCTGCGTATGTATAGTTTTCTACTTGAGGACTAGATGATCCACCGGACCGAGGGACATGGTCTTAAGCTAAAATGTATAATTCTCTTTTTATCTAAGCACATTTATGTCTTTTATAAAATAATCGTAAGGAGTGTTTGCCTGAGCATCAGTAGTTGTCCCCTGCTTGACGTGGCATCATAGCGCGTATTTTTCTGTTGCTCTGATAATATTTATTAAATTCGTGGGAAAATGCGGGTTATGACAGTTGGTATCAGAGGGAGGTTAGCCGGGTTGCTGGGATGGTCTGGTTGGCCCGGTTAACCGCCTGGTGAGAATCGTTATTCATTGCATACACACACCAAAGGGTCATCAGTATGTCTTGGCTGAAGCATGAACACTACACTCGTAGCATGATAAGAAGTATACGAGGCATATTATGTAGTATGAGATGCATAATATGCGTTTGTATATGGATCCTCATAGGTGACAACATACGACTGTTATGTAGTATGGGATGCATAACGTAGGTCGCATGCGTGTCCATTAGCTCGTTTTTCTTTTTTCGTTACATGCGATAATATGTAGTATGGGATGCATAAGATCGCATGTGTACGCCGCTCATAGCATGCATTAAGGCCTTTCTAGATTGCATAGCACTGCATGCACATCATAACATAACATTAGCACACGTGCCAAGTTAAAGACATACATGATGACGCTCGTACACACATGATTTGAAATAAAATTTGGCATTTATGCATTTATATTATATGCACATAAGTTGATAGGATGATGGTATATCATCCTAAGTTAAGCATAACATCATTTCATGAATTCCCAGAGCAAGGTAACACCAAGAGCAAGTATATACTCTTTTCTGATCTGTATCGAGTTAGGAAATTCTAGTTCCTAGTTGTTGTGTCTTAAGCTAGGTGTTGAGGTGTTTGTTCGTAATTGCAGTCGGTGACTCCAGAGCGTAGTGCGTCGGAGTTGACTCCCCAGTTAGAGGGCGAGTCTTCGGGTGCGCGCAAGGTAAAGCGTTTGGTCCTTTAGCTGGACATCGGTCTTTCCTTGAGTGCGTTGGCTTTTCGCGCTAGGTTTTTCCTCCGATTCTTTCCGCGGTGTGTGCTCGTAACCTTTTAGTTCCCGGTGGGTTGCTTACCTCATTTCTATGCTAGAAACCGTTATCAGTTGGTCGTGTATCGAGATTTTTCCCGTGGCGCGGGAGTTCCCTGATGTCTTCCCAGTTAATCCCCCTGGTTTTTTTCTGCCGGTGAGAGTTGAGGAGTTCATTTCTGACCTTGAGCCAGGTACCCGTCCTATTGCTAAGGCACCGTACTTTTTGGCCCCGCGTGTGTTGCGAGAGTTGCGCACTCAGTTAGATGAGTGGTTGCAGTGTGGTTTTTTTTCCTGGCCTAGTTCCTTGCCCTGGAGTGCTCTCGTCTTGTTCGTAAAGAAGAAAGTTAGTTCGGTGAGATTGGGTGTCGATTATCGAGAACTGATCAAGGTGACCGTCAAGAGCAGATAGTCGTTGCCTCAGATTGATGTTTTGCTTGACCAGTTGCGTGGTAGTTCGGTGTTTGCGAAGGCTAATCTTCGTTTAGGCTTCCTTTAGTTGGGGATCCGCGAGTCAGATGTTCCGCGATCTGCTTTCTGTTCTCGGCTTGGACATTTCGAGTTCTTGGTAATGTACTTTTCCTTTTGGGTAATCTTACCCGCATCTATTTTCCTAGCCCTCTTCGGTTAGCTTTCTATCCCGCGAGTGTTAGCTTATCTCCCCCTTTGCCCTTTTCATTCGTTTGTATTTTAAGTTTCGGTTCTAAGTTTCAGGACGATACTTCTTTTTAGGTGGGGTGACTGTAACGCCCCAGAATTTTCGGGAATTAATTTATTCCTTCTTTGACGTCATTTTTGACGTAAGGGCGTTACGTTGGTGCGAAGTTAGCGGTGCGCCGCCGTTTGCGCGTTTTCGCGTTCGTTCGGTCAATTCGACCAAATTTTGGAGTGTGCCGGATTTGGAAAATTTTAAGTTAGGGAATTAAGTTATTCAATTTTAGAGAGGGTCGTCGAAGTTTCGTTGCAATCCGAGCGTTTTTAGAGCCCTGGTGATTTTCCAAAGATTTTGTATATTTATCATCGCCGCAATCTTCAAAAATTTATATCTTGAGTTCGGCTCGTTTATAAACTCGGCATAATAGCTGTATATAAAGGGTATATATATATAAAAGCTTATATATATGTTATAAATAAAAAGGGGGGGGGGGGGGATTTATATCAGCATTCCTTCAGCAGATTAGAAAAAAAAAACCGATTCTTTTCTTTTCCTCCCTGTCCTGTGGAGCACCGGCGAGGCGTCGAGGGGTAGGGTTTGCGTCGGATCGGCGTCGGGCGGCGCCAGAGCTGTCGGAGGAGGAAGGATCTCGGTTTCCGGGGCTTGTCTTCGTCGCCGGGGCTAGGTCTTCAGCGAGCTTGTCGCGATCCAGTGGTTCTCCGGTTCATTTCGAGGCAAGAAACCCGTTTACTCCTCCTTCCCTTCACCTCTGTTCTTTTGCTTAACTGATTCTTGGCCCGATTAAGGAGTTCTGCTCAGGATTTCTCTAGTTAAGATCAAAAAAATCTGGATTCATTTATGCTTGGTTTAATTGGCTAGTTCATTTATGCGTGGCTAATCCTGCATAATTCATTAGCAGAAAGCTTGGTTGGGTCTTCTTTCTTTGTTGTTGTTGCAAAAATCTGCACTTGTCATTAGTTGAAAATTTGGATGGTGGTATGTATGTTCTCGGCTAAATTCTGCACTTGTCATCCTCTGCACTTGTCATTTTCTGCACTATCTTGTTGGGGTTTTAATTGGGGGCTGCTGTTTATTCTCTAATTGGGGGGCTTCCTTTCATATGTTCTGATTTGGAGTGGGGATGCTGTTATTTATTTTGATTTGGGGTGATGTTATGCATTCTGTCTGGGGCTGATATATACATAATCTCCTTGTTGTGGGGGCTGCTATACTTTGTTTTAGTTTGGATTTACAAACCATATGTTGGGGGCTGCTATACTTTGTTTTAGCTTGGATTTACAAACCATCTGTTGGGGGCTGCTATACTTTGTTTTAGTTTGGATTTACAAACCATCTGTTGGGGGCTGCTTTAATAAAATCCTTATGATTGGGGGCTGCCTTATAGAGACCTATTTGGGGGCTGCTTCAATTCTTTCATCTTGGTGTAGTTACACTTGGCCCCAGTCTGGATTGTTTTGGGCCGGCTGCAGTTGGATCTATGGAAATTCCTTTTTTTTGGGACTGTTGTGCATCATTCTTGTTGGGTTCATTTTGGGGGTTGGCGGCTGATGGTGTATCCCCTTCCAGGAGGATTGGTTTTTGGATGGTGCTTCTTTTCTTCCCTTTTGTGGGGAACTTTGGGCTGGTGGCCTCAGGTTTATGGCAATAGAAATTCCTAAAATAAAATCTATGCTATTAAGATCTTATGTTGGGTTCCTTTTGGCTAGTCTCGGGTTATGTTACTTGCAAAATTCTGCGCATTTTGCTTATAAGTAGCTAGAAATAAATAATAATATGGGTGATTTTTATTTGCTAATTCCTCGGCATATTTATTTGGTTAAATTTGGATGGTTTGCGGCCAAATTGCATGGAAGTTTGCTTGCTAATTCGTGATGGTATTAGGAACCAGATCCTAAATTTCCTGGGCTTGTATGTTTCTTCAGAACTCTAAATCTTCTTTATATATATATATATATCTTTTGATTGTTCCTCCCCCTTTTTCTGCAAGCGATATTCTGTTTGTGGCCTTCTTTGTTGTTCTGATAGATTCTCTTGGAAAGGTCATTTTCTGTGTATTCTCGGAAATCAAGTTCCGTCTTTATGCCTGTTGATTCCTGTTATACCATAGACTTGTTTGGAAGTCCTCCATTTCAGTCCTTTCTTCTTCCTTGTCTGCCTAACCTGTTGATTATAGGTTAGTGGTTGTTGTGTTTCCCTTTTTGGGTCTTGATTGGTGTTCTGGGTTCTTGATTCCTGCTGTCATCCCCTTGGAATCTGGATAGCTTCTATACCTGTTTAGTTATGCTACCAGGTAGTCTGATAAGACTTCCCTAGGTTTAGAAAAGTTTGCTCGCCCTAAGATCGTGCAATTACTTCTTCTTCTTCTTCTTTTATGAAGTTTCTCGTCGACTTTGATATGAGTCTTTCTCGTCGACTTTGATATGAGTCTTTCTCGTCGACTTTGATATAAGTCTTTCTCGTCGACTTTAATATAAGTCTTTCTCGTCAACTTTGATATAAGTCATTCTCGTCGATTTCTTCGCTTATTCTGAATTGTTTCCTCATATATTATATGTTCTTTCGCCGGGTGATCCCGGGTATCTTAAGCGATGTTATCAAGCATTTTAGTCTTTTCGTTGAGACTTTTTAGATGAAGCTATGCTTTATTCTTTGAGTTGTCCGGTATTTGATTGGTGACCGGTTATGGTATTGTTTCGCGCCTTATTCGTCGTATTGTTATGAGAAGTTCGTTGGGAGTCAAGTTTGGACTCACCAAGTGTTTTCAAATGAATCGTTGAGTAGTGTTTATTTCTTTGTGACCCTATTATTAGGGTGTTATGGTGCTGATATCTCGGGTTACGTCCAGTGTCTTAATTGCAACTTAATTTGATTATTTAGAACCTTTGTCTTAAGCCTTGCACGGTGGGTAGTTTTGGGTGGCAGTGGATAAAGGACCACCACCCGGTTTTGGCTTTTTGGGTAGCAGTGGATAAAGGACCATCGCCCAGTTTTGGCTTTTTGGGTGGCAGTGGATAGAGTACCACCACTCGGTTTTGGCTTTTTGGGTGGCAGTGGATAGAGTACCACCACCCGGTTTTGGCTTTTTGGGTTGGCAGAGGATAAAGGACCGACACCTCTTTTATTTGAGCTGATCAGTCTCAAGTTCTTATAAACATATATGCTTATATATGTGTAACCACCACCTCTGAGCCGCAATGGCGGACACGTGGTTGTCTTTGATTGCTTTGGCTATTACCTTCTGGTGCAGGCTTTTCCTCTTACCGAGTGCACTCGTTTGAGCTGGCTCGAGTTGTTGTAAGATTATTGTTGTTTATCTGCTTAGTTCCCCTTTCTGCAATCTTTTATTTCTGATTGCTACTAAATTTAGTTTTCTTGCACCCTTTGGGCTGAGACATTCTTTTCTTATGAACGTCTCAGGTTTAGGTCTTTAGATGCCGCAGGAGTTAGAGCGGTGTCGTTCAGTTTTCCTGTCGAGGCCCTTCCTCTCTTCTAGGTAAGAGGCAGTTCTTTAGTTGTTTCCCTCTTTTGGATGTTTTTTTTCTTTTCAATGGGCTCGTGCCAGTTGTTGATGCCCATAGCTCTAGTTTTCTTGTGCTAGTAGTTTTGCTGTTACTTTCAGGTTGTTTACCTACTTGCTCTCTGAGAAGCTTTATGCTAGGATGCATTAGTTACTTTATTGGTATAAAAATGTCATTCTTGCATATCATGATTTTAAATAAATGTCACATACTTTGAAGATCGTAGAAAATCCTTTCTTACTATACTAAACATAGATTTATGCATATCATTTCTTGGATGTTGATCTTCATGCTCATGTAGGCTAAAATGAACCTATTTTCCGCTGCGTATGTATAGTTTTCTACTTGTGGACTAGATGATCCACCGGACCGAGAGACATGGTCTTAAGCTAAAATGTAAAATTCTATTTTTATCCAAGCACATTTATGTCTTTTATAAAATAATCGTAAGGAGTGTTTCCCTGAGCGTCGGTAGTTGTCCCCTGCTTGACGTGGCATCATAGCGCGTATTTTCCCGTTGCTCTGATAATATTTATTAAATTCGTGGGAAAATGAGGGTTGTGACATTACCCTTGCCGCTCTCTTTGGCACCATGAATCTAAGATTTCAATCGGATGGAAAGAACCGCATCGGGCTGCTCTCCATGGATTTGGAAATGGCTCGCGATTCGGAGCTTCAGAGCCCCGTCATTGGCGGAAAGAGTCTTCTTCCTCCTCTTGTTTTGATTTTTCCCAAGTGAAGAGAGAGAGAGAGAGAGAGAGAGAGAGAGAGAGTGAGAGAGAAAAGTGATAATGAACCTAAAGTTCACAATCTATTATTTCCTAAGGGAAATCAAACTCATTCCAGCCGTCGGATCTACATTGCACGCGGATCGGTACAGCTGCGATGAGAATCTGGATGGTCTATTTCCATCACTTTTAAAACAAGGAAAACCATTTACAGTTTGCGTTCGCCGAGACCACTCGACGAATCATCGAGACTGAGCTGATCCGTCGAGACCACTTGACGAATCGTCGAGACTGAGTTGATTCATTGAGACCACTTGACTAATCGTCGAGACTGAGTTGATTCGTCGAGACCACTCGATGAATCGTCGAGACTGAGTTGATTCGTCAAGAGCACTCGACGAATCTGACAACACTTCTCTGCCAACCCATTTAGGAAAAAGTGGGGTGTTACAAGAAGATTTGAAGTGATCAAGCATTTTGGATAGTGAATGATCTCCATCATTCCCTGGGACTCAATCCCATAGTATATGACCCTATACAATCATCAGAGCCCCAAATGTCTGAAATTCCTTATATTACTTCTGGAAATGCACAGTTGGAAGCTGCATTAAGTCAACAAAAGAGGCAAAGGCTATTAGATGAAGATAGGGTTGCCAAGAGGAAAAGAGAAGAAGCAAGAGGAAATGACCATAATTTTGAAATGTGGAGTCCAAATTCAAGAAACAACATACTACAAACATGGAGAGACTTTGTAAGCATTGACAAAGATACAAGCAAATACTACACCACTGATGAATGGACTAAACATAAGAAGTCTTAAGTCCAGAGGAGGTTGTACATGAGACATCACCAGGTTGGAACATTGCCAAGGATTGATCCTCATATGCCTAACAAATACATCCCAAGCCATTTAGCTACTTTAAGAGACAAAAAGCAGAAGGAGAAAGAAGAAGTGCTCTTAAAAGATTAAATGCAAATGGGTTGAATGCAAATGTAGTTCCTGTTAATCTGTGTAAGAACATTTGATGACATTTTATATATGATATTTTGAATGTCATATCAATTTGCTATGTTGTTATCATGTATTTTGTTATGTGTAGCTTATCATTGATTGAGGTTCTGACTTCTTCAAATAGGGGAGATTGTTGAGAACTTTGCCCACAATGTTCCTTATTTGAAGAAGTCCTCAAGTCAAGGATAAACACACTTTGTATTTGATCTATGTGTTTATTTTTGTTGATTTTAGGTATTAGATAGTGCAAGCCTAACATAGGGCTAGACTTAGTGTCATCAGACATAGTTTTGCCAATGTAATCCCTCATTATGTAAAACACAAAGTCGATCTAAGATCTAGACTACGTTAGACTTATCACTCACTCATAGACAACAGGAAGAAAGGTCTAGAAAGTTGGATAGAGCAAAAGATTAGAATTCAAGAAGATAGTCAAATATCATATTGAAGAGGTAAATATATTGTCTTGATTACCTTAAGCTTCAAGACGATATCGTCTTGAAGCTTCACAGCTAAAGTCACAAATATCGCCTTTGTTGAAACCCTTTAATCGGGATTAAATAGTTCAAAATGGGTAGGTAGCTTTCCCTTACTCCTCTTGAGTTAGAGCGCAAGATCGGTGACTTAGAGATGAAGAGTCTCTCACTGTTGTGTACTTAGACAAAATAGACCCCGCGAGCTACAACGAGGAGGTCCCTCCACTAACCCGAAAGATCTAGAAGATCTTCCCCTCCCAAACCAAAGCTGAGTTGAGCACCTTGGAAACAAAGCTCTCTCTCTCTCTCATCCAATACCCAAAATCCAATCCATCTTCAAGGTGCCCATGAGGGTCTATTTATAGCTTTCCTGAAACTGGTCTGCGGATAGCCAAAATGGTCTTTCAATAGCCGAGTTCCGCTGCTTGAAAACACTATCCGTGATTTGAATCCAAAGTCCTAATTGCAAAGTGTGGCACTCAAATGTACTCGCACTTGGCCGAATAGGTGGGGTGAGTGCGACCAAAGGGGTTGATTCGCCCCTACCTAGGGGTGTGCTAGTGGACCAAGCGGTCCACTCCACCTCTCGCCTAGGGGGCGGGAGAGTGGACTGCGTGCTCCACTCACCTCCTGTCTTAGGGGGCGGGAGAGTGGACTGCGTGCTCCACTGACCTCCTGGCTTAGGGGGCGGGCGAGTGGACCACGCGGTGCACTCGCCCCCTACTTAGGAGGACGGGCGAGTGGACCGCATGTACTCACCCCATGCTTTGGGCGAGTGGACCACATGGTCCATCGCCCCTTGCTTTGTGCGAGTGGACCATGTTCCACTCGCTCCCTGCTTTGGGCGAGTGGACCATGTGGTCCACTCGCCCCCTGCTTTGGGGGGGGGGGGGGCAGGCGAGTGGACCAGTTGGTCCACTCGCCACCCTTGCCTCAGGGGACGGGTGAGTGGACCAATTTGTCCACTCCCCCTCCTTGCTTATGGCTCACGTTTGAAACTACCAACTTGTCCGCATCAAGATGGGTTCGCTCGACAAATATGGGGGTATACACAATCCTTGCTCTTTGCGGTCTTCTCTCAAGCTCAAAAAGAAAAGTCCAATCCACTCATTTGGCGAGCAAGTAGGATTTTGTTAGGGAATATACTAGTGGGTCCCACCAGGTGGCTATAAAACCGCGGGGGGGGGGGGGGGGGGGGGGGGGGGGGGGGGGGAAGCTCCAACCCAGAAAACTCACTCTCTTCCTCATTCTAGTCGAGATGCATCCTCCGTAGGATATTCATGCTCATCTCAAAGCTCTCTTCGGGGAGAGTCGGGGTGACCTGGAAGAGCTCAGGGGCATCGTTCATGAACATTCGCTTCCCTCTTCAGCGCGAGTGGAACGGTCACCGCCTAAGAAGCCCCGACTTGAGCCGGTGAGCGAGGCGGCATTTTCATCCTCACTAATGTCTATATTCATTTTGCACCAGGGGACCTCAGACATGGTGTCGCTCCCTCGCCCCTTTTTTCTTTCTTTTTTGGTCTCTTTTTAACTTAGTCGTGCTTCTTAATGCTACCAGCTCGGCCCGGGCGAGAAAGGTGGATCCCGTGAAAGAGGTGGGCCGGAGAGTGCGGGCGCTCGGATGTGTCCCACTTCTCACCCTCAAAGTCCCATTGCACACTCTACAATCCCTGGTGAGTAGCTTCACCTGACCTCAATAATCACGCTTGTACTCATAATGATGACTGCCTTAATTTACAGTACCTTCGTTGTCAATCGAGGATGCTTGGCAGGGAGGGAGTCCAGCTCACGACCCTACCCAGGAACTCGCCACTACCAACATGTCGGTGAACTCAATTCCACCCATACGCAAGCCTGCCAAGTGGCACAGTACTGGGGGACCTCCTCTGAGGCCCGGTGTAGGAAAATTCTTGGTCCTTCCACCTGTCGATACCTATGGCAGGCTGCCAGAGCACTTATCGAGACAATGACGCGAGCATGCACCTCCCCACCATAGAAAAGGGGTGAGGAATTCGCAAGGTAAGCCTACTGCAAAAAACTTGTGCGCGTCAGATGTATCAGTGATGAGTTCTTTAATCCTGTAGGGCCAAATGAGGCCTCGAACGGTGGGTCAGGACAGATGGGGGCCTTCTCGCCACCTCCCTCTCCTTCGACGAATGACGATCTCGTCGGGGATCCATCCAGCATTCCTGAGCTGATCGACCGTCTGGTCGACATAATTTGGAGGCAGGGACACTTACTCCATGAGCTCCAAAAGGGTCGAGGGTTCATTGAGCCGAACCCCCTTTCCCGCATCGTGTGCTGGAGCAGCGAATGGAAGTGCTAGAAGCAGACCTCACCCTGCTCGCAGAGGAGGTTCAACTTTATTCTGGAGGCATGGTAGAACTAATAGGGGACCACATGCGCCGATTGGAGGCTACCATGCACACTATGAATAAGGAGATCGTCTCGACTTGTGAGTGTGTCGGGCCCTTGCGCGGGCTGAAAGTTTGCACTCGTGGCCGAGGCTTTTTGAAGTGGACCCAACACCAAGCGAGTATTACCTAACTCTTCTTCCTTACCGCTTTTAACTTATCTTCCTGCAATATTGTACAATAAAACAACAATGCATAACTACTTGACCTGGCTTGCGCGTTTAGAATTATCTTTATCCCCCTTATTCCTTCTTCCCTTTTAAGCATCGTGGTTTATGTGTAATATATTTGTGTTTCTTAACATGGTTGTCAGCTGAATGAAGGGATATGAGATAGGGTGGAGAGTTGGATTGAGTGGGAGAGGGCGGGTGGGAGTGACTGGGAGAGGGCGGGTGGGAGTAAGTGGGAGAGGGCGAGTGGGAGGAGGTGAGTGGGTTGCGCATGCTTGTGCAACCTCCCACTCACCTCCCCCTCCTGGGCCCCTCTTCTATTATAAATACCCCCCATGCCTTCTTACTTCATCGAATTCCTTGCACGTCTTCCCTCTCTTTCTTTTTCACTTCCACTCTCACTCACACTTCTGTACCCTTTGAGATGGCGCCCATCCGCTCGTCTCCTGGTAGGAATGGGCGAGAGTAATGTGCGGTGAACTTATCTGAACATCCCTTCCCCGACGGGAGGGTGTTAGAGGAGGAGTTCCTTGCTTTTGAGAACTCCTGCCTTCCCAAAGGATTTGTGCTGTCACCCAATAGAGGGCGAGGCAATCAACACCTTCTATGAAGACTAGCTCGTGTTCCCACTTTCTCACTTTGAGGTCAGACTCTGCCTCCCCCTTTGGCCTGAGGTGAGACAATTCCTTAGATATTTTGGGATTGTCCCCGCACAACTCAACTCAAACGGGGGCTCCATGTTAACCTCCTTTGCTTGTTATTTGCGCGAGGAGGGGATTGAGTTTAACTTGACGGTCTTTCAGAATATATTCATTTTTCAGATAGCCACTGACGTTGTATGAGTACCTTGTGGGTGTGGGCATCAAAGTCAAATACTTGCGGAGGAACATTGACCGACTCGCCTATGTTCCGCTGGGGACAGGTGCTTTCTCCTTCCCCTGATTTTTTCTTTTCCCACTCACCCTTTCCTCAGGCTTAAACCTCCTTTTTTTTACTTTTATAGGTGAGCAGATTCTTCCCTGACATCCCCCACACGCGAGAGGGAGCTCCTCCACCTCTACTGAGATCCCCGGGACCCGGACGCGCTCGCTCACCATCCCAACTTCAAATTAGTTGGCGTGCCATGGACCGACTTATCGAGCCCATTCTTTACTGGGAGGAGATAATGAACAGAGTCTCGCTCTCATCCCTAAAGCCCTCTTGGGTTGAGGGCTAGTTTACCAACAATGTCGCGTATAACCTTACTTATGGTCTATACGGAAGGCAGGATGAGGCTACCTTTAAAGAGACCTCCATGCGCGACCTCGCATATATGAGATCGCAGGCGCAGCTTCGCGCAACTGATCTCTCCCACGTGGACACTCGCCGAAGCCTTAGACTCTCGCGGCGATTCAAGTAGGTCGACACGGCGAGACAGGATGCTGAGTAAAAAGTTGCTGACCTCGCTATGCGCCTAGGGATTTCCGAGAGGCTCTTCGAGCAGTCATCAGGGGGCCTGGTTTGCACTCACCTGAATGAAAATTCTTCTTCCCTGTTTGATTTTCTAACTTCTTTATCGCAGGGGACAGTGATAATGCTAAATCTAGTTAGTTTAATTAGGTTATTTTTAGGTTATTTACTCTTATTTTTTGCTTATTGTTGTTTACCTAAATGCAATTTTGGTTTCTTTTCCTATTTTTAGTGCTAACTTAAGTTTTCTGAATTTTCAGGTCAAAAATGCAAAATTTCCCAAGTCACGCCCTAGGTCACGCCCGTGACCTAGGGCGTGTAAGTTGCTGTTTCCATTTAAGCTGCTTCCACCATAATTCAGAAGATCTGGTCAGACACGCCCAAAGTACACGGCCGTGACACACAAGTCACACCCGTGACACACAAGTCACGCCCGTGACCAGCCCGTGAACAGCTCAGATTCGACCAGCTGACCACCGAATTGGTCACGCCACTGTTACACGGGCGTGCTTCCAGTCACGCCCGTGACTGCCACGTCAGCCAGCCGCCAACGCCCATGATCGCTGCCAGCGCCCATGACCAGACTAACCACCGAAATGGTCACGCCCTCAGTCACGGGCGTGACCTAGGGCCTGACCCATCAAATCGCGTCAGAATCGTGCGTCGAACCTAATCCAAGCCGCAGAATTGATTAAACAATGTCACGCCCCTAGTCACGGGCGTGACTGAGGGCGTGACCGAGGCAGAAAAATTTCTATAAATTGAAATGACCTCCAAGCTTTCCCCATTCAGTTTTTTGGCAGAGAGAACTGGTGCTACTACTCTATTTTCAGTGATTTTCATGTTATTTTGTATTCTTCTTCTCTCTCTCTCTCTCTTATTTCAATGCATTTCCTTTTCTAGTTTTCGTATGAATGTTGTAATGCCTTTGTAATTTCCTTTCATAGTGTATTACTAATGCTTAGTAGGCTTTCCATGCAAATGCAATCTCAGTTGAACTTTTGTTTAATAAAAATTGCATGTTTTTGTTCTCTTAAAATCTTCATCATTTCTCTCTCCTACCCCTCCACCATGAGTAACTAAATCCTCATAGTACTCGATCTTGATGATCTGAGGATGAGTTGATCAAGTTATGATCCTTTAGTCTTCTTTCACTTTCTAAAGTTTTGGGCCTTAGATTTACTCTTAATTAAAATTAAGCGGAGCTATATTATCGATGTATAGTCCACACCTTTGCTTTCATTCTTGGCTAGCCGAGAGGACGATAGTCTGAAGTGAGCACTTAAGAGTAAAGAGAGTTACACACATTTCTCTAGAGAGAATGACGTAAATCTCCTGGATTGGAGTCAAACCCAATAGCGGGGTTCACCACTTAAAGCTAGTTTTAGGTATTCGAATACGGGATGAGAGTTCGGTCGGATTTTCCTAAACTCAGTTGGGCATATCTTCGAGAGAATCATGTTCAAACTATAGGAACCCCCACGGTCAAGCTACCCTTACTTTATTAAGTTTTAAGTTTGCTTTTGAATTTTGATCAACTTAAGCCGAAGTAAGTCAAGATCGAGTGCTATTTCTTAATCATCGTTTAGCCGTACTTGTACCCAGCTTTTATTTCAACTTATCAAACAAAACCTTCCAAAAAATTATTAAGATAAAATAATAGTAATTTGTTTGAGTATAAGTAATCAACGGTTCTCGGATTTTAATACGACACTTGTGTTCCTATACTACAGTTCGATAGGTATACTTGCCTTCTCGGATTGCTACTTCGGATTTTATTTCGTGCAAGCGGAATTTTAATCATCAAGTTTTTGGCGCCGTTGCCGGGGACTCGCATTTTGTTGATATTTTGAAAGAACGAATCTATTACTTTTATCACCTCTTTTTCTCTCCTCTTTCTTGAAAAAAAAATTAATTAAAAAAAAAAGAGAGAGACCTTTTCTTTTTCGAATTTCTCAATCTTATTTTCCCTTCTCTCTTTCTAGTTTATGACCCGAGCGAATCCGTCAGAACTTGTAGACTTGTACCAAGAACTTGAGCGTACTATTCGGAGAAAATCGCAAGTTCAAGATCCTACATTCCAAGAACTGGCTGAGGATTCGGAGTCGGTTGTTAATATGGGCGAACCTAACCAAAATGAAGCCCCCAACATGGTTGCGGCCCCTGAATGGACTATGTCCCATTATGCAAGGCCTAACCTGGAAGGGACGGAAACTAGTATAGTCCGTCGTGCCATAGCTAATAATAATTTCGAACTAAAGCCCAGCATAATTCACATGGTGCAGCAATACGTGCAGTTCGACGGATTACAAGATGAAGATCCGAACGAACATATTGCTAGCTTCCTTGAAATCTGTGACACCTTCAAAATAAATGGTGTTACGGATGATGCAATTAGGCTAAGACTCTTCCCATTTTCTTTAAGAACAAAGGCTAAGCAGTGGTTGTCGACTCTACCTAGAGGTTCTATCACCACTTGGGCCCAGTTAACTGAAAAATTTCTTACTAAGTATTTTCCACCTGCGAAAACTGCTAAGCTTAGAAATGATATTTCTTCTTTTTGCCAAATAGATTCTGAAACGCTATATGATACCTGGGAAAGGTATAAAGAATTCTTAAGACGTTGCCCTCATCACGCTCTGCCTGTATGGTTACAAGTGCAGACGTTTTATAACGGGCTAAATCAACATACTAAGCAAATGATAGACGCCGCTTCCGGTGGTACCTTAAATAACAAAACCCCGGAAGCCGCTCTTGAGCTATTTGAGGATATGGCCATGAACACCTATCAGTGGAATGTGCCAAGATCCCACCCAAACAAACCTGCAGGTATGTACGAAGTGGATAACGTCTCCCAGCTGGCACTACAAGTGGAAATGCTTAGCAAAAAGATATCTGAAATGAATGCTCCTTCCGCACCTCAGGTTTGGGAATTCGCAAAAGCCACCTCCGAACAAGCTGATTACGTAGGCAATAGAAATGCTTATAATAATTATTCTGCTTCTAATTTTCATGAACCTGGTTTTCAATTACCGAATAATTATAATCCTGCGCTGCGTAATCACCCGAACTTTTCTTGGAGTAATCCTGCAAACACAACTCGCCCACCTCTACAAAATGAATTTACACCACCTCCACCCCCTGTTAACTTTCAAAAACCTCCATCTTTGGAGGAGTTGTTTTCAAAATATATAAGTACGAACGAAGCAACCGTCCGGAACTTAGTCGAATCCGTTAAAAATCTAGAAAACCAAATCGGGTAGCTCGCCAAAATAATATCCGAGCGACCGCCCGGGACTCTTCCCGCTAACACCGAGCCCAACCCGAGAGAGCAAGCGAAAGCTGTAACTCTTCGGAGTGGGAAGCAAGTATCCGGTCCGGTTAGCGAAGAGCCCGAGGCAAGATCCGCCCCTATTTTAAAAACACCACTCACTCAAACAGATTTTATCACTCCACCTCATATTTTCAAAAACAACCCCGCCCCGCCTTATCCTTCTCAACTCAACAAGGAAAAATTAGATGATCAATATCATCGCTTCCTGGAAATGTTTAAGCAAATACACATCAATTTGCCCTTCCATGAAGCGATATCACAAATGCCCAAGTACGCTAAGTACCTGAAGGATCTTCTAACTAATAAGAAAAAGCTAGAAAATCTATCGCACGTAACTTTAAATGCGGAGTGTTCCGCCATCCTAACAAATAAATTACCGAAAAAGGCAAACGATCCGGGTAGTTTTTCTATCCCGTGCCTCTTTGGTCATCTATTTGTAAAGAACGCGTTGGCCGACTTAGGTGCGAGCATCAACTTGATGCCATTCTCCTTGTTTAAGAAGTTAGGAGTGGGCACCCTTAGCCCCACACGTATGAGTATACAACTAGCAGATAGGACGATAAAATATCCGCTGGGAATTGTGGAGGACGTGCTCGTAAAGGTAGACAAATTCATCTTCCCGGTGAATTTTGTCATTTTGGACATTGAAGAGGATGTCGAGGTTCCCCTAATCCTTGGCCGCCCCTTCCTTGCCACCTCCCGTGCTATCATTGATGTGTGTAATGGTAAGCTATTCCTCCGAGTTGGAGATGATGAAGTAACCTTCTCCATAACACCCTCTATGAAAAATACCCTAGAAAATGACGATTCGTGTTTTTTCTTAGATGTGTTAAGTGAAGACCCTTCTTTTTGTATTTCTGAAAATGGTTTTTCTTCTTTTTGTTCACCTTCAAACACCTCTACTGAAATATTACAAGAAATGAAAATGGCCATTGCTCCCGCCCCCTCAAATTTTCAAATTAAATCAAAAATTTTTGAAGAAATTACTTTTGAAAAAGAAAAGTCTTTCAAATCTTCATACGAGGAACCTCCCACATTAGAACTTAAAGAACTACCCAATCATTTAAAATATGAATTTTTAGAAAAAGACTCTAAGTTACCAGTAATAGTGTCGGCCCATTTAAGTGGATCTGAAAATGCCAAATTGCTAAAAGTTTTACAAAAGCACCGCCAAGCAATTGCTTGGCAGATTTCTAATATTAAGGGCATAAGTCCATCTTTCTGCATGCACAAAATTCTAATGGAAGATAATTCACATAATTCTATTCAACCTCAACGCCGATTAAACCCAAACATGAAAGAAGTAGTAAAGGGTGAGGTCATGAAATTATTAGACGCAGGAATTATCTATCCAATTTCAGATAGCAAATGGGTAAGCCCCGTTCAAGTAGGTCCTAAAAAGGGAGGGATCACGGTAGTGTTAAATGACAATAATGACTTAATCCCAACACGAACGGTGACTGGGTGGCGTATGTGTATTGATTATCGCAAATTGAACGACACCACCCGCAAGGACCATTTCCCCTTGCCATTCATCGATCAAATCTTAGAACGATTATCCGGCCATAGCTTTTATTGTTTTCTCGATGGTCTCTCGGGCTACTTCCAAATTCCCATCTCGCCCGAGGACCAAGAGAAAATGACGTTTACTTGTCCTTTCGGCACCTTCGCCTATCGAAGAATGCCGTTTGGCTTATGTAATGCGCCGGCAACATTTCAACGGTGTATGTTGGCCATTTTCGACAAGTACGTAGAAAGTATTATGGAGGTATTTATGGACGACTTTTCCGTGTTTGGTGATTCCTTCGATTTTTGTTTATAAAATTTAGAAAAAGTGTTAGAACGGTGTGAGGAGACCAATCTCGCCCTTAACAGGGAAAAATGCCATTTCATGGTATGGGAGGGATTGGTTTTAGGTCATTAGATATCAGCAAGAGGAATTGAGGTCGATGAAGCAAAAATAGAAGTGATCGAAAAATTGCCACCGCCAACCAACGTTAAGGCCATAAGAAGCTTTCTAGGACATGCCGGTTTTTACCGGCGATTTATAAAAGATTTTTCGAAAATTACCAAACCCTCACTCATCTTTTAGAAAAAGACACTCCATTTATTTTTGATGATACCTGCTTATCTACTTTTCAATTAATCAAAAATAAGCTAATAAATGCGCCAATTATGATAGCTCCAATCTGGGACCTTCCATTCGAAATCATGTGCGATGCAAGTAGCTTTGCGGTGGGAGCCGTTTTAGGACAACGTATATCTAAAAACTTCCACCTTATTTTCTACGCAAGTAAAACACTTACATCCGCGCAAGAGAACTATACCACAACGGAGAAAGAATTATTATCAGTTATTTTTGCGTTCGACAAATTTCGACCTTATATTACGCTTTCAAAAATTATTGTTTTTACGGACCACTCGGCCCTCAAATATTAACTTTCTAAACCGGATGCCAAACCACGCTTACTTCGCTGGGTCTTACTCCTCTAGGAGTTCGACTTGGAAATTCGAGATAAAAAGGGGGCTGAGAATTTGGCCGCGGACCATCTTTCACGATTAGATAACCCGTTTATTGAAGATTTAAATGAACAAACTTTTAATTATTATTTTCCCGACGAGAAGTTATTATCAATCAACACTACTCCTTCTCCTTGGTTTGCAAACTTCGCCAACTACTTAGTAGCTCGAGTCCTCCCAAAAGAATTTTCCTATCAGCAAAAGAAGAAATTCTTTTCTGACCTGAAGAATTATTTTTGGGAGGACCCGTATCTGTTTCGAGTTTGTGCAGACCAAGTAGTAAGGAGATGTGTTTCTTTCGAAGAAGGACAAAATATTTTCAAACACTTACACGAAGGACCGACTGGTGGGCACTATCAAGCCAATCGGACCGCTCACAAAGTGCTAAGTGCAGGCTTTTATTGGCCTAGCCTTTTTAAAGATGCCCAATCTTTTGTGAGACGGTGCGATAGCTGCCAACGGGCCGGAAATATCTCAAATAAAAATGAAATGTTGCAAAATTATTTCCTCGAGTGCGAAGTTTTCGACCTTTGGGGAATTGATTTTGTAGGTCCTCTTCCTTCTAGCCATGGTAATAAATACATTTTAGTTGCGGTAGACTACGTGTCTCGATGGGCAGAGGCCCAAGCTCTTCCTACCAATGACTCCCGAGTCATTATTATTTTCTTAAAAAAATTATTTTCTCGATTCAGTACTCCTAGGGACATCGTTAGCGATAGGGGTTCGCACTTTGTAACGCACAATTTGCAAAAACACTTTTAAAATATGGCGTTACACATAAGCTTTCAACTGCATACCACCCCCAAACTAACGGCCAGGTTGAGGTAGTGAATAGAGAAATCAAACGTATTTTAGAAAAAACTGTTTCCACCTCACGTAAGGACTGGTCACATAAATTAGATGATGGTATATGGGCTTACCGAACAGCGTACAAGACCACCATCGGTTGTACACCGTATCAGTTAGTATATGGGAAATCGTGCCATTTACCGGTCGAATTAGAACATCGTGCTTTCTGGGCCCTTAAATTTTTAAATTTTGATCCCCACTCCACCGCCGATCTTCGAAATTCCAACTCAACGAACTCGATGAGTGGCGCTCCAATGCGTATGAAAATAATAAATTATATAAGGACCGAACGAAATGCTTTCACGATAAAAATTTAAGGCACCCGAAAACATTTAAACCAGGCGACCAAGTATTACTTTATAATTCTCGTCTACGTTTATTTCCTGGAAAGTTAAAATCTAGAGGGTCAGGTCCTTTTAATGTAAAGGAAGCTTATCCGTATGGAACTGTTTTGATATCACACCCAGATAAGGGTGATTTCAAGGTTAATGGGCAGCGTCTAAAACTTTATTTTTCTGGTGACAATGTTGACATGGACAGTGAAAAACTTCTTTTGTCTGGACTGTAATAATTTGGATTAACTTTTGAACTATATTCTTTTAGTCGAGCTCAAACGACATTAAACAGAGGGCGCTCTTGGGAGGCAACCCAAGGTTTTTAAAATTTGTTGTTTTAATTTTTCTTTGGCCCTGGGCGGCTCCGATACTCTCAACTTCGGCGATCGCCTGCTTCAACATTGCTGGTTTCAAGAAAAATTTAAGATGATATTTCATGAAGATTCAAAGCGCCAACAAGGGGGAGCGGCATCACACATCCTTTCAAGCCCATAAATCCAGGGAAGTGCCTGTTTCAGTTTTTCAGTTTTAATTTCTTTTCTTAGTTACCCCTTCCTTCACTCTCATTTTCCATTGAGGACAATGTCTATCGTAAGCTTGGGGGAGAATGTCTTCTTTTCTTTTCTTTTGTTTTAGTAGTCTAAATTAGATTTTGGTAAAATCAATAGTACCCCTTGCTTTATGTTTTGTTTTTCCCAAAATATTTTATATAGCCTTAGTTAATTTCAAAATTTCTATTCCTACTTTTTAATTATGTTTCACAAGTAAATTGTTGACTCATGTAGTGTTCTAATTCTAGGTAGCATGTTAATGTGAAAAGTTTTTTCTAAAATCTTGTACTTTCCTTATCGTTTTCTCTTTTATCTTCTTTACTTTCGTAAAAATTCTTCATCCACTATTTTCCTCTTCATTTTTAGATATATTTTGCAAGGTTAACTTTTGATTTGTGTAGTAAATGTGAATAATCCTAGACGCTTATTATTCTTATTTTCAGGATAAGTTCATTAGTCTGTATTTAATATCTAGGGCTTACTTTTTGAAATCCTTCAAAACTCATGCTTTAAATAAATTTAGAGAGCAATGAAAATGATTTAGGCCATTTTTTTTAAGTTTAAGCCTTCATGCCAACCCTTAAAAAGAAACCCTTTGTTAGCCTCTTTTGAGCCTTTTCCCATGTTTTATTGTCACCTCCACTTATCAAATTTTTCACCAAAGCCAAAATTTCCAAACATATTTGAATCACACTAACACTTTGAGTTTTATTTAAATTTCTAAAAGAGTGTGATTGGTTTATTGCATGGAGAGCTTCAAAGAAAAGAATTTGCTCAAAAAGAAGATATTTTAAGCATATTTGTATTAGTTATCTTTGCCAAAATTTCAAAATAAAAAAATAAATAAAAAATGGCTATGAAAGAGAAAGAAAGAAAATATGCTATATGCTTATAATGAAGGATTGCCTCTTATCATTCATATCGAAAATTTTATAAAACTCATGTGTATGGTTTAGTGTGATTATAACAATCACTTTTATCTTCGATTTCCATTCCAAATCATATGCCTAAACAAAACATTTCGGTCCTAATAAAGTCCTCTTGATTCATGCTCCTAAATTTGCTTTAGCTAAGTAAAGAAGAAAAGTAGAATAGTTAAGTCTTTTTGTATGAATTTAGATCCCTGTTCTTAGAATGATATAATTATAATTTGTCTCTTAGGGTTTAGTAACAATTCAATGCACTATCTCACTTGTTACTTTGCTCAATTTTATTTTAAAACTTTTTAGTTAAAATTTTGGATGATTAATTTTTGTTAGTAAAGGGTATAAAAATTAAGCTTAAATAAAGTACTTATTTTAGGTTTCTTTTTCACTATTCTCCCTACTTGGAATTTCGCAAGGTACTCGTGTTTAGCATAATTAAATCTTTGCATATTTCTTTGCTTGGGGACAAGCAAAGTGTAAGCTTGGGGGAATTTGATAATGCTAAATCTAGTTAGTTTAATTAGGTTATTTTTAGGTTATTTACTCTTACTTTTTGCTTATTGTTGTTTACCTAAATGCAATTTTGGTTCATTTTCCTATTTTTAGTGCTAACTTAAGTTTTCTGAATTTTCAGGTCAAAAATGCAAAATTTCCTAAGTCGCGCCCTAGGTCACGCCCGTGACCTAGGGCGTGTAAGTTGCTGTTTCCAGTTAAGCTGCTGCCACCATAATTCAGAAGATCTGGTCAGACACGCCCAAAGTACACGACCGTGACACACAAGTCACGCCCGTGACACGCAAGTCACGCCCGTGACCAGCCCGTGAACAGCTCAGATTCGACCAGCTGACCACTGAATTGGTCACGCCACTGTTACACGGGCGTGCTTCGAGTCATGCCCGTGACTGCCACGTCAGCCAGCCGCCAGCGCCCATGATCGCCGCCAGCGCCCATGATCGCCGCCAGCGCCCATGATCGGACTAACCACCGAAATGGTCACGCCCTCAGTCACGGGGGTGACCTAGGGCGCGACCCATCAAATCGCGTCAGAATCGTGCGCCGAACCTGATCCAAGCCGCAGAATTGATTAAATAATGTCACGCCCCTAGTCACGGGCGTGACTGAGGGCGTGACCGAGGCAGAAAAATTTCTATAAATTGAAATGACCTCCAAGCTTTCCCCATTCAGTTTTTTGGCAGAGAGAACTGGTGCTACTACTCTATTTTCAGTGATTTTCATGTTATTTTGTATTCTTCTTCTCTCTCTCTCTCTTATTTCAATGCATTTCCTTTTCTAGTTTTCATATGAATGTTGTAATGCCTTTGTAATTTCCTTTCATAGTGTAATACTAATGCTTAGTAGGCTTTCCATGCAAATGCAATCTCAGTTGAACTTTTGTTTAATAAAAATTGCATGTTTTTGTTCTCTTAAAATCTTCATCATTTCTCTCTCCTACCCCTCCACCATGAGTAACTAAATCCTCATAGTACTCAATCTTGATGATCTGAGGATGAGTTGATCAAGTTATGATCCTTTAGTCTTCTTTCACTTTCTAAAGTTTTGGGCCTTAGATTTACTATTAATTAAAATTAAGTGGAGCTATATTATCGATGTATAGTCCACACCTTTGCTTTCATTCTTGGCTATCCGAGAGGCCGATAGTCTGAAGTGAGCACTTAAGAGTAAAGAGAGTTACACACATTTCTCGAGAGAGAATGACGTAAATCTCCTGGATTAGAGTCAAACCCAATAGCGGGGTTCACCACTTAAAGCGAGTTTTAGGTATTCGAATACGGGACGAGAGTTCGGTCGGATTTTCCTAAACTCAGTTGGGCATATCTTCGAGAGAATCATGTTCAAACTATAGGAACCCCCACGGTCAAGCTACCCTTACTTTATTAAGTTTTAAGTTTGCTTTTGAATTTTGATCAACTTATGCCGAAGTAAGTCAAGATCGAGTGCTATTTCTTAATCATTGTTTAGCCGTACTTTTACCCAGTTTTTATTTCAACTTAGCAAACAAAACCTTCCAAAAAATTATTAAGATAAAATAATAGTAATTTGTTTGAGTATAAGTAATCAACGGTTCTCGGATTTTAATACGACACTTGTGTTCCTATACTACAGTTCGATAGGTATACTTGCCTTCTCGGATTGCTACTTCGGATTTTATTTCGTGCAAGCGGAATTTTAATCATCAGACAGACGCGACCAACTCGCTTAGGAGGAGGGTTGAAGAGTTGGAGCAGGAGGTGGAGAGTCTGAAGACCCAGCTCATTGAGGCCCAAGCAAGGAGGCGAGTGGGAGGACATGGTGAGCCTTCATGGGCTATGGAGCTTTTCACATCACCCCTGCCGGGGTCGAAGTTTCCCACAAGAAGATTATGGTGAAGACCATTGAGGCCATGTTCAGCTCTCTTTACGAGGCAGATGCATTTTGGGGTGAGTGGAGTGAAGTTACTGCCGACATGTTACTTCCAGAGTACTTCCACTCCACCTCGCCCACCCGAATTGCCTTCCTCCAACTACGGTTACTCGCCTTTAGCCGGATATTGAGAGTCGAAGAGACCTCTTTCTACTTAGTTAATTGTCCTCCCTTTTGTATGGGCGAGTCCCTCTTTATTTTTCTTTATGTATGGATCAGTGGGGGCGAAGCACCCAACCTTGTAATTCCTTCTGATTTATAAAGAATTTTCTTTTATTGATCCTTTTGTTTATAGAACCCTTTTTTTCTTTTGCCGCTCGAGCGAGTTCTCCTATATTGTCGGCATTAACGAGTCCGGTCAGCGGTCTCTTCTCGGGGCCTTAAACAGAAATAGATTTTTCTTCCTCTCAAGTGAGTTCTCTTATCATACCAGCATCAACATGCCCGGTCAGCGTTCTATTCTCGGGGCCTTAACCAGAGATAGATTTTCCTGCCTCTCGAGTGAGTTCTCCTATCCTGCTGACATCAACGAGTTCAGTCAGCAGTCTCTTCTCGGGGCCTTAACCAAAGATAGACTTTTCTTCCTCTCAAGTGAGTTCTCCAGTCCTTCCGGCATCAACGAGCTCAGTCAACGGTCTCTTCTCGGGGCCTTAACCAGAGATAAGTTTTCCTTCCTCTCGAGTGAGTTTTCCTATCCTGTCGGCATCAACGATTCTGGTCAGCGATCTCTTCTCGGGGCCTTAACCAGAGATAGATTTTCCTGCCTTTTGAGTGAGTTTTCCTGTCCTGCCTGTATCAACGAGCCCGGTCTGCGGTCTCTTCTCGGGGCCATAACCAAATATAGACTTTCCTACCTCTCGATTGAGTTCTCCTATGTAACACCCTACCAGTATAAACAATATAACAATAGGTCCAGTCGGGACCCCACACCATATTGAACACACTAGCTAAACATTAATAAGATGATACATAGAAAATAACTACATGAGAGTATAAACAAAGCGTAAGCGGAAGCTTTCATTAAAATAGCAAAATAAGATGTCCACCTACTCAGGAATGTCACAATAAAGTTAAGGCTTTAAGGCCTTGCATTCAACAATGTAATTAACTTAAAGCATGCCTCTGCATGCAGGCCGACAATACAAGGAAATCAGTAAAAGTAGGCTGGCCTTCTAGGGCCAACTCAACATTAGCTTCAACCCACTACTTACCGCTCGGCTCACCAACACCTGTACCATCCACAAATAAGAGGTAAATGAAGGTCAGCTATGAGCTGACCGTAAACCTCATAATGATCCCCCCGACCATTCTAGCAGGCTCAGGGGCCGGGCACCACTAACCTGCAAGCAAGCTGTACATGCAACATGTAATATAATAAGGAAAGTGCATCTACTCTACACAAGATGAGGTTTCAAGCACAATCAATCTTCTAGGTTGAGCATCAAAGAAAGGGGAACCTAGGTATGCACATGATGTTAGCTGGGTTCACCCAGAGGATCCCCACAACCGCTTAAGCAACTACATGCGGCTAACATATCATCAAATGATCACAACATAGATGTGGGTTGATAATACATTATTTATAGTTATTTTTATATAATATTTTAGTAGTAATTAATTAGTTTTTATATAATTTTAGATTAATATATATCTAATTTACTTTGTTTCGTATTTTCAGGTAATCTGGAGCTGCTAGTAGCAAATTCAAGCACACAGTCGTGTTCAGGAAAATTTTTGGAACAAATCTGCAAAATTCCTCAGTACACGCCCCCTCTCAAGGGCGTGACCCCAAGTCACGACCATGTTTAAGCTTACACGGCCCCCTGTCACGGGCGTGACCAGTGCCACGACCATGTTCAGCCTCCAGCTCCCAGAAAAGACTGCCACGTAGGTTTATTAGTACACGCCTCCTGTCACGGGCGTGACCTTCAGGCCACGGGCGTGACTCACCCAACAAGCATTCAATACAAGCAGTTTCTGCCGCAGTACATTTCCAGCTTACATGCCCCCTTGTCACGGGCGTGACCTTCAGGCCGTGGCCCAGGGGCGTGACTTCTCCCGCAACTGCCAGAATTACTCCCGTTCCCGCCATTTTCAGCCGTTCTCTGTCTCGGTCAAGACACGCCCATGGTCACGGGCGTGACCAGGGGGCGTGTGCTGCAAATTGATAAAATTTTGCAGTTTTGCTCCCAACATTCCCGAGCTTTCAAGACGCCGGTTCCATACATTACACGCCCTAGGTCACGGGCGTGACCTAGGTGCGTGACTTCCAGAACTTTAGCATATAAATTTCTGCTGCCACCTTGAAGCTGGGGATCAGATCCATGCTTAGATTGGTTCATTTTTTGAGTAGTTTTGCTGCATTTTCTTATTGTATTTCATTTATGCAATTTTACTTTATGTTTTGCAAATTTAAATTCATAGCGTAGATTTACTTTTTTCGCAACTGTAATTCTCCTTTCATAGTTATAAAATGTTCTTTTTCTTTAATCATGAGTAGCTAATTTTATTACATTTGATCGGATGAATTCTTAAGTAGTGTTATTTTGTAATCTCTTTTTCATAGTTTGATTTTGGAAAACTAGGATTTATCTTTGAATTTAATTGCTTTGAATTCATATGTCACGAATATGTATCTCGATCTAAGATCCGTATGCTAGTGATCGAGAGATCCATGCGAACGAGGAGATCACTCAAAGATAAAAAGAGTTTCATGCAATCCTCGAGAGAGGGTGATACAAATCTTCCAGATGGGAGTCAAATCCAATCGTGGGGCTCACCGCATAAAGAAAGCTTAGGGGTTTCGAGGGGTCTTAATCGATCAGCCTAAGGTTAGGTGGTAGTTCTTTCGAGAGAGGCTCTACCATATTTTGGGAACCTCCACGGTCAAGTTTGTCCAAATCAATTTATGAAGTTTACGAAATATTTTACTTAAGAAGGATTCTCGATCAAATGTTTCCTCTCTTTTATCATTTCTTAAAACCTTTATTTTATCACTGATAAAATAATATTAATTTGTGTGAGTAGAAGTAAACAACAGACCCGTGGAATACGACACTTGATATTTATTTTTAAATATCCTATACTATGAACGATAGGTGCTCTTGCCTATAGTTCGTAGAATTTGGAGAAATTATTTATATCGTAAATTTCACCTATCAAGTTTTTGGCGCCGTTGTCGGGGACATATTTTTGTTGATATTTTGAAAGCGTGAATTTTATTACTTTTATCAATCTCTTTCTCCGCTCCCATTTCTTTTTTTTCTTTTTTTTTTAAATTTCATTCTATTAAGTGACGGTTGTAAATTTTTCTTTCTTCATAAAATGATGTTATCGCAATTGGCTGTAAAAGTTGTCGAGCTTCAAAATAAAGTCAATCTTTTGGAAGCCGCACGAATGCGCCACATTATTTGGCATTTTTATGGGGGTCATCATTCTAGTGAGGAATGTTATTTTTCATTTCAAAATTTTTCTAATGAATATCACTATAATTTTTATAATGAAACTAATAATTTTTATAATGAAAATAATTTTTCTTTAAATAATGATTTGAGTGAATTTCCTTCTTGCTCTGATGTTGATTATTCATGGTGGCAAGGTCACCCGGATAGTTTTCAGTGCGAAGAAGGAAATTCCTTCAATCATGATTTGCATTTCTCGCCTTTTCTACAAATTTGTTCTTCTTCTGATCCTGAAATTTTTCCGACTTTTTCTCCAAATTTAAATAATTATTCTCAAGATCAAGAAGAACAATTGTACCAAGAATTTCACAAAGTCATGGAGACGCAGGGAGAATTAGAAAATGAAAATTTTTCTTCTTCTTCTTCTTCGCCCGCCCTTTCTTTTATTTCTCGTGAAATTATAATTCATAAAGAAATTGTGTCTCATGAATGTTCTTCACTTGGTGTTGATTTTTCAGATAACACTTTTATTTTTGAAAACAAACAACCGACGCTTAATCATGTATTTTCACAAGAAACTCCTCCTTGTGAAAATTTTACTGACTCGCTAATTTTGATTCTTTTGATAATAATGATTTTCATGTCCAGGATGAGCCGTTGCAACCAAACGTCTTTACCGGTCCATTTGCTGCTCATCTTCAGCAATCCAAATTACCTAAGATATGTATAGGTAATTTGGTTTCACAATTTCGAGCTAACAGACAACAAAAGAGTCAAGAGTATAACGGAGGAGTCGCGAGGCAACGGATTTCGGCATGCACACCTGATCGTGAATTAAGGGAGTTGCATGTGTACCTTTATTTTTATTTTCCTTTTTCCTAACAATAACCGTCTAGCTTAAAGACGGGAAAAAGAAAGCGCTCTTGGGAGGCACCCCCTGCTTATCTTTATTTTTCTTGCAATTTACTTTTTCAGCATTTTATTTACTTTTCCCTCCTACTTAGCTTATAACATTGGGGACAATGTTTATTTTTAAGTTTGTGGGTGTATTCTCTTATTTTTCTGTTTTTATTAAAAATCCAAAAAAAAAAATTAGAATATCTTTTTCAAAATTATATAAAAAAATGTTTTTCTTTCCTTATTTTCGATTTTGTTTTGAAAAATTAAAAAATTCAAAAAATGTTTCTTTTAAATTTTTATGTCTTTGTGTCTTAATTTCTTTGAATGCAAATTAAAATACCAAAAAAAAAAAAAAAAAAAAAATTATTTCTTGCGAAAGGGCCGTGTTGGGCTTTCATCCCACAAAACCGCCTAGTACCTTGCAAGCCCATCATTGGGTAGCCCTTAGGAAGTCCAAGAATTAAAAAAAATTATGTTTTGTTTTAATAAAAAAAATCAAAAAATATTCTAATAAAATAAATTTTGTAATATTAAATTTCTCCAAACTTCATTTATTCAAAATTAATTTTAATTATGAGTTGACTTTATAGGCTTTTAAAAAGTTTTCTTTTTATGTATTTTTAATCTTATATTTCTCTTCAAAATATGTTAGATTTAATTTTGAGATGAATTTGATTTAATGAGTTTTTCATTATCTTGATTTGTTTAGAATATTTCTTAGTTTTATTTTCTCTTCTTAAAATATCATAATTCAATTGTGTAGAAATTGTGTTAAATATCTCTAGATTTTACTTATATTAACTTTAACTCATGGTTTCTTACAGATTGCTCAAATTATTTTCTATGCTCTTAAAATATATTTTAGGAATTTTTGTAGCCTTTTAACCCTAGCCCCTCCCCTACCTTTTTGTTTAACCCTTTATTTGGCATAAAAAAATTGAAAAGATCATATGTCATGGAATGAGAGGATAAAATTCATCATTCCTAAACATATGCACCCAAATTAGAAAAAGATTATATGGCATGGAGATGAGAGGATAAAATTCATCACTCATAAACATATACATTTGGGATATTAAAAAGAAGAAGAAGAAATTTAAAAAAAAGATGGAAATCAGAGGATAAAATTCATCATTTCCTAAATACAAAGTAACTTCTTCAATGCCAATTTTACCCCAATTAGCCAAGTTCATTTGCTTATCCAAGATATTTTTGAGAGAGCATAGTTAATAGTTTGTAGTTTTCTAAAAGTTTTCCATGATTTAAAGTTTCTATAATTTTAATCTTGGATTATTTTACTTAATTCAATGCAATTTTGTTTATGAAAATTTAGTTAGAGAATTTTGAAACTAATATTTATTCTACTCATTTCAATTTATGAATTATAAATTATTTCTAATAAATCTGAATGTTAATTTCTTAACTTATTCTGGTATGAGTCTTATAAAATTTGGAATACAAAATTAGAAGTAAATCTTTTTGAAATGTCCTATAAATTTTTTTCATGCTATGAATTAGTTTTGCTCTTGAATAGCAAAAGCTTAAGTATGAGGGTTTTTGATAATACATTATTTATAGTTATTTTTATATAATATTTTAGTAGTAATTAATTAGTTTTTATATAATTTTAGATTAATATATATCTAATTTATTTTGTTTTGTATTTTCAGGTAATCTGGGGCTGCTAGTAGCAAATTCAAGCACACAGTCGTGTTCAGGAAAAATTCTGGAACAAATCTGCAAAATTCCTCAGAACACGCCCCCCTGTCACGGGCGTGACCCCATGTCACGACCATGTTCAAGCTTACACGCCCCCCTGTCACTAGCGTGACTAGTGCCACGACCATGTTCAGCCACCAGCTCCCGGAAAAGACTGCCACGTAGATTTATTATTACACGCCCCCTATCACAGGTGTGATCTTCAGGACACGGGCGTGACTCACCCGACAAGCATTCAATACAAGCATTTTCCGCCACAGTACGTTTCCAGCTTACACGCCCCTGTTACGGGCGTGACCTTCAGGCCACGGGCATGACCCATGGGCATGACTTCTCCCCCAACTGCCAGAATTACTCCTGTTCCCGCCGTTTTCAGCCGTTCTCTGTCTCGGTCAAGACACACCCATGGTCACGGGCGTGACCAGGGGGCGTGCACTGCAAATTGATGAAATTTGACGGTTTTGCTCCCAACGTTCCCGGGCTTTCAAGACGTCGGTTCCGTACATTACACGCCCTAGGTCACTAGCGTGACCTAGGGGCGTGACTTCCAGAACTTTAGCCTATAAATTCCTGCTGCCTCCTTGAAGCTGGGGATCAGATCCATGCTTAGATTGGTTCATTTTTAGAGTAGTTTTGCTGCATTGTCTTATTGTATTTCATTTATGCAATTTTACTTTATGTTTTGCAAATTTCAATTCATAGCGTAGATTTACTTTTCTCGCAATTGTAATTCTCCTTTCATAGTTATAAAATGTTCTTTTTCTTTAATCATGAGTAGCAAATTTTATTACATTTGATCGGATGAATACTTAAGTAGTGTTATTTTGTAATCTCTTTTTCATAGTTTGGTTTTGGAAAACGAGGATTTATCTTTGAATTTAATTGCTTCGAATTCATATGTCGCGAATATGTTTCTTGATCTAAGATCCGTATGCTAGTGATCGAGAGATCCATGCGAACGAGGAGATCACTCAAAGATAAAAAGAGTTTCATGCACTCCTCGAGAGAGGGTGATACAAATCTTCCGGATTGGAGTCAAATCCAATAGTGGGGCTCACCGCATAAAGCAAGCTTAGGGGTTTCAACTGGCCGAGGGGTCTTAATCGATCAACCTAATGTTATGTGGTAGTTCTCTCGAGAGAGGCTCTACCATATTTTGGGAACCTCCATGGTCAAGTTTGTCCAAATCAATTTATGAAGTTTACGAAATATTATACTTAAGAAGGATTCTCGATCAAATGTTTCCTCTCTTTTATCATTTCTTAAAACCTTTATTTTATTACTGATAAAATAATATTAATTTGCATGAGTAGAAGTAAACAACAGACCCGTGGAATATGACACTTGATATTTATTTTTAAATATCCTATACTATGAACGATAGGTGCTCTTGTCTATAGTTCGTAGAATTTGGAGAAATTATTTATATCGTAAATTTCACCTATCATGGGTACTCATGACCACACATTTCATACACACAAGACATGCTTCCAAAGTACTATTTCAAGAGAACCAACACCGCCTTAAGAAAAGAGCTTTTGGCCAGACTAGGTGAACACCTTCTGCGGCCTCTCCCATGATCGCACGACATACAAGAGGTTGGGACCTCTCACCGATCTGCATGGAAACGTGTTTGGTTCAGCTTTGCCCATGCCCTAGTCATTGTGATCCAACTGCACGACGCAGGAACGACTTCTCCTCAGCCCATAAGGGTTTAACACATACAAGTGCTACTCAAAAGGTAAGTTACTCACTTAATACTTACAATAGGACATAGGATTCACAAACATAACCAACGTAGGAGGTCCAAAACACTCTACTTCAAAACTCATGGTGAAAGTTTACATTCAACCACAACCCAAGCATGTGGCTTCCATTAGGATCTCCAAAAGACACCTACAACCTAAGTCCCATATTCATAATGACATTACTCACGGATTCACTCTCTGGCACTCATTCTAGGCTTAACCTAAATGCATGCCTAGGCCTGAAACTGGTGCGGTTTGGTGCGGTTTGAGTCCAAACCGCAACCGCACCGAAGATGGTCAGTTTTGGATTTTACAAAACCGCACCACATCCAAACCGTGCGGTGTGGTTTGGAGTTGGTTTTTGCGGTGCGGTTTTGGTTTTTGCAAAGTTACCAAAACTTATCAAAGAGTACATTGTGACTAACCAAATTTGTCATGAAAAAGGGATACTCGCCATGATAAAAAATACATTACCAAGCATCTAAAAATACATTACCAAGCTAAATTAGTAGACTTGTTTCACCTGGAAGATTGTTAAAGCTCCTGCCACTCTCTTGCGTTGTCGTCACCGATCGGCCGTCAGGCTAGGGCATAAAGTTGCATTCGGCAGTCGGCACTCCTTACTCGTGCGCTCGTGCAGAACAGGAAGTCAGGAAGGAGAAAATAAAATTTTCAAGCCCACGGGTTCACGCGAGCGCATTAGGCAGTACCGCATTAGGCATTTAGATATAATGATAATGAGCAGCCAATGAGAATAGCTGATTAAAATTAATAAGATATAATGATATATTATATAGTTAGATTTATACGATATACATATGCTTAGGTAGTGAGATAATTAGATAGTAGATTAGGATATATTAATATATTATATTATATATTTATAAGATATAATATAAGGAAAAAATACAAAATAAAATTATATTTTAATCATTGCGGTGCAGTGCGGTTTATTCGGTTTTGTCAAGGTAAAAACGCACCGCACCGCAAACCATGCGGTTTTCAAAAACCCAAAACCGCACCACAACCAAACCGTTCGGTGCGGTTTGAAAACGGTGCGGTGCGGTGTTGCGATTTCAGTTTTAAAATTTCAGGCCTATGCACACCACAATCAAGCATCACCGATCTGGGTGAATGGCCACAAGTAGGCATCACACAAAATGCCTAAATCTATACGATTACTGGATTTCTACGTGCAATAAATGTCGGGGATGGACACAATCAACCCAGAGTTCCGAAGAACTAGAGGGAGTCATACACTTCTCTAATTAGTGAAAGAGACAGCCCTATGCAAGCATAGAAATGTGATGAAAGGACCAAAACACATCCTAAGAGTGGGAGGAAGGATCATTACCCTTGTCGGTCTCTTTGGCTCCATGAGAATCCAAGATTCCAGTCGAATAGAAAGAACCGCACTGGGCCGCTCTCCGTGGATCTGAAATTGGTTCGCAATTCGGAGCTTCAAAACTCCGTCAATGTCGAAAAGAGTCTTCTTCTTCCTCCTTGGCTTTCCACTTTTTCAAGCTTGGAGAGAGAAAATACTTATGAAAAATGAGGATAAACTTCCTCTGCTCACACCCTAATAGTTTCTAGAACATCTCCCAGCCGTTTGTGTTGGCACAAAAATTGTACCTCCAAAACTCACACTGAAAGTATCTAGTTGCGGCCTAAATCACCTAGAGGGGGGTGAATAGGTGGATTCTATGTCTTAAAGCGGAATTAAAAAATTAACACAGAAAAGCAAACAAACAACCACAGCACAGACACAAGGATTTTATAGAGGTTCCCCGATGTGGGTAGTCCTCTTTCCCGCCTCGCCTATCTAGCACTTCGAGGCTAGACTCGGCTACTTCACCAAACTCAGATTATAACTAATCTTACACCTCGGAGTTAAAAACTCCTACAACTCGGAGTATAACAACTCCTACAACTCGGAGTAAAACAACTCCTACAACTCGGAGTATAACAACTCCTACAAAAGAAAATATAGGGAAACAAAATATTTCTTCTTAACCTCTAAAGAGATTAACTTCAGATCTTGAAAACAGAGTCTTCTTCTCAACCTTGAAAGAAAGCTTGGCACTAGAAAGATGAGAAGAGAGAAGACTTGGCTAACCAGATCTGACCAGGCCCTTTGACTTGCTTGAAAGAATCTTCAATAAAGTGAGCAGCACTAAGATCAAAGGCCTTCTTCTGAGAAATCTCTAATCACAAAAGTTAGATCTCAGAATTCTTGTTCAGCAAAAGAGGAAGAGAATAAGGACTTTTTGCTTTTTCTTTTCTGAACTGACGGCTGAAGAAGGTTTTTAGGTCGATTCTTTTTGATGGATCATTTTGCCCTAAAATAATAACATATTTATAGGGAGGACTTCAACGGCTCTTGCGACAAAGAAGGGAGAGGCGACACGTGAACTGATCATGTCGGCTAACCCTAATTTTCAAAAACGAAACGAGGATAAGAAATCCGTCTGTCCATCATTCGTCGGGATTCGTCGGGAGAACACGAGAGCATCCGACGAATTGACTTAGCTGCAGAGTTTTCCTCAGAACCTAGACAAGATTGACCTCTGTCAGCATTCGTCGGGATTCGTCGAAATGACCCGAGTCATCTCGACGAATGGACTTGGCTTCAGAAAATTCTTCACAACCCAGCAAAAATGTCCTCAGTCAACATTCGTCGGAATTCGTCGGAATTCGTCGGAATGACCCGAGTCATCTCGACGAATGGACTTGGCTTCAGGAATTTCTTTAACACCCAGCCAAACTGTCCTCCGTCAACATTCGTCGGGATTCGTCGGAATGACCCGAGTCATCTCGACGAATGGACTTGGCTTCAGGAATTTCTTTAACACCCAGCCAAACTGTCCTCTGTCAACATTCGTCGGGATTCGTCGGAATGACCCGAGTCATCTCGACGAATGGACTCAGCAAACATTTTCTTTTCTTCTGAAACCCTGCTCCACTCCACAACTTTGAACACCTTCAGTTATGTATATGAAGTGCACCCCAAAAGAGAGATTACACATGGACCAACACTTTGTTCTATACAATGAGGGATTACATTATTTAGAACTGTGTTTGATGATCCATTGCAACCTGACTTTGGTATGCACTTAACATTACGACCTGTCATAACACATCTAAACAAAAGTCATCAAATACAAATACAATTCACTTTAGTTTACTAGGGGACATCTTCAAATCAAGGTGATTGTAGACACAATACCCAACAATCTCCCCCTATTTGAAGATGTCATAACCCTAGGCACTAACTTGAATTGCACAGAAAGAATACTAAATAAGAATGCAGAACCCAGGCAGTAATATATATAATGAAAAGCAGAGTAGGACTAAATGTTTTAGCTTAAACACAAAAGAATTGAGTATATATATAAGCAAAGAAAACATCAAGATTCCAGATAAGCACAGCTTATTCATGACCTTTGCCTTTCATCTTTGCAACCATTCTGTCCACTGCCTCAGTTTTCTTCTTCAGTTCTGAATCCATTCTCTCAAAAAATGCCTTTGGCTTAGGCCAGTATTTGTCAGGAGCAGACTCTTTAGATCCACCATTCTTGAAGTGAATTCTTCTTTCATTTGTCCTTTTCTCAAACTTGCTCCATTCTTCTGAACTATAGTGGTCACTGACCTTTTCATTCTGATTGCTGACTTTATCAAAAGCAGAGAGAATAATACTTTTGGAGATAGGGCTCCAGCTTTCTTGGAAGTTTCTAGGAGGAGGCCTATCATAAAACTCTCTGATCTTCTTAAATGGATTAGACTTCTTAGCAGGTGGCTTATTATCAAAAAGCTTCCTTTTTAAAGACTTCTCAGCTGGTTCAGCAAAATAGGAGCTGTCAGGATCTTGAACAAGGGATGGATCATCCCAAAATTCCTGATAAGATGAAGCAGTGATGACTTCATCAGCAAACACAGAGTCCTCAGCAGGATTTGGAGAGAAACTAGGAGCCCTGGGACCTGGAGCACTTGAGGAGGGAACAACAGGCCCTTTTTCCACAACAGCAAACCCAAGCATTTCAGCCACTTGCTTGAACAGCCAGCTTTGAGCTTCATGAGTATACCAATTTACATCCTTAACATTTTGTAAGATGTTTTCCTTGAGATCTTGCATTTGAGAAGCTACACTTTCATTTAAAACATCCAATTTGCTTGCATTTTCTTCTAACTTGGAGACCACACTCTCCTCCCCCTTTATGACATCTTCATGTAGGAGGGTATACAATCTTTTCAGCTGATTTTCAACTTGATCATCCAAGTAAGATATTCCTTGATCATGAGCAGAGCTGAGAGTAGAGATAGCAGAAGTCAGGTGCAACACATCTTCACTTACCTGATGCAGATTCTGGAGAGCATGCCCAACAGCTTTATTTGTATGATCCAAAGCTTTCCCTGCAGATAGCATCCAGGCTTCTTGATCAGTCTTGAATCTGCCCATATCATGCTTGATCTCAGCCATGTCTTGCCTCAGAGAACTATCAACTGAGTCAATCTTCTTATATACTTGCTTTATAGAGTGATCAAAGTGATCAGTCTGACCCTGTAGCATCCCTGCTATGGACTTCAGCAAAGAAGAGTGAGAGCTATCACCAGTCTCACCCTCTTCAGGAGAAAGTTTTTCAGCTACAAAACTTGAGGACTGTGCTAAGTTGTCAAGCACAGATGCTCTTGGAGAGGTGCTCCTAGCCACAAAAACTTCTGGAGGAGGCAAGAGCAGCAGAGGAGGAAGGACCTCAGAAGGAACAGATTCAGCCATGAAGAGATCTTCCTGGACTTTCTCCCCCTCAGGTAGAGACATCTCCTTAGCCAACCTCAGCATGGCACCAAGGCTGCCCTGCTCCCCATAATCAGATTGCTCAAGAGGAGTGTCTGGCAAGATTTCACGATCTTCAGAAAGAGAATCAACCATGGCAGGTGATCTCCTTGAATCTTCCAGCTGAGGAGCCTCAACAAACACAGCAGCAACCTCTGGACCTTCTAAGCCAAGATCAGCAACACTAGGAGGAGCATCATCTGCAGCACCACTGCTTGCACCAATGTCTCTTGGGGTTGGAAACTCCCCCTCAACATGTGCATCTCTGTCCTGTGCAGGAGCTGGATCAAGTCCACTCCCCCTGGAGGATTGCCCTGCTTCAGTGGACCTATGTTCATCAGGGAGAGGGGCCTCATCATCACTCAAAGGAGCCCTCACTCCAGCATTCCCTAATCCCTTGGGAATTACCCTTTCCCATTTGGTGAAAATGGAGGAATTGATTTTCTTAGTGTGGTGGATGGGGGTACCTCTTCCAAGATTGAAAAATTCTGGATTGCCACTATGCAGAAGCAGACTGAGAATCCTTCCAAAATTTGGAGCAAGAAAGCTCTCTTTAATCTTCTCAAAGATGACTTCACCAAAATTGAAATTTTTCCGACAAATTATAGCGGTGTGAATTTTAAAAGCCTCTTCAGATATGTAGTCGTGAGAACCTACCTTGCATAATAAAACTTTGCCTATAATATCAGACAGAAGCTTACCTCCTTCATTCATGAATTTTCTTCGGATTTTGGCGCTTTGATCAAGAATTCCACAAAATCTTCTGGCTCTAAAAATATCTTCAACAGACAACTCTTCAGATTCAACCATTGGCATCCTCAACGATCGGTTGATACCACTAGCCTTCAAAGTTATTTTGCAGGAACGAATTGAGCTTTTGATCTTCTTACCTTGACCTGTGATTTTGGCATTTCGATAAAACTCCAGAATATCCTGTTCTAGAACTTTGGCCGGCTCTTCCAAGATGAAACTTAGCCCGGCGACATCAAGCATCATGATCACATTGCGAAACTCATCAGAAGCTGAGCGGAAGGCGCCTCTCACCAACTCTCCCCCTCAGTTGAAGCCACTGGAGGCTTTGGGTGCCATTGATGTCGTCGACGTCGAGGAAGAAAAACAGGGAAATCGCGACGGAGAAGACGAACGGACGGGTAGGGTTTCACGGAAGAGGAATTTGAGAAGACGAATCCTTACGTGAATCGTGATGTTTTCTTTTAATTTATATATATATATAAAAAAAATTTAAGTAGAGCGCGCACCTGTAGAGAAATGATTCCACGGAAGAGGAATTAGAGAGGAATAAATATCCAGAAAAAAAATTGTCCCGTGAACACCCGTGAAACGTCATGAAATTTTCTGAGTTAATACGTGAAGTCTCGAGCAATTTCGTGAAATTTCAACAGTCCCGACTTCAAGATTCCTTGTTAAGCATTCCAAGTTCCATTTTGAAGAAATTGAATTTGGTTTCGTCCAGAGGCTTCGTAAAAATATCTGCAATTTGTTTGTCAGTATTAACATATAACAAATTTATGTCCTTACTCTCGACATGTTCTCGGATGAAGTGATAGCGAAGCTCAATATGCTTCGTTCTGCTATGAGAGACGGGATTATTCGCTATGGCAATAGCACTTGAGGAGTCACAGAACATGGGGATTTCTGAGAGCTTTACATTATAGTCCTCAAGCTGATTTTTCATCCACAAAAGTTGTGCGCAGCAACTGCCTGCAGAGATATATTCCGATTCAGCAGTTGATATTGCAACGCAATTTTGCTTCTTGCTACTCCAGGAAATGAGCCATTTTCCCAAGAACTGGCAAGTTCCCGAAGTGCTCTTCCTATCATCTTTGCTACCTGCAAAATCAGCGTCTGAAAAGCCAATTAGTTCAAAATCATTGCTTCTTGGGTACCATAAGCCGAGATTTGGTGTAGCCTTAAGGTATCTCAATATCCTCTTTGCAGCGGCATAATGAGATTCCTTACAGTTCACTTGATACCTGGCACATACACATGTTGAGAACATTATATCCGGTCTAGTAGCAGTGAGATAGAGCAAGGACCCAATTATGCTTCTGTACTTGGTTTCATCAAAAGGTTTCCCTTTCTCATCCTTGTCCAGAGACATACTTGAGCCCATTGGAGTCCTCATTGAGGTTGCACTCTCCATTCCAAATTTCTTAAGAAGCTCTTTAGTGAACTTCGTCTGAGAGATGAAGATTCCATCTTCAGATTGGTGCACCTGGAGTCCTAAGAAATATTTCAGCTCTCCCATACTGCTCATTTCAAACTTACCTTGCATCAAGCTAGAAAACTTTTTGCAAAGTTTGTCATCAGTAGAGCCAAAGATAATATCGTCGACATAGATTTGCACCAGCAAAATCTCGTCTTTAACTTCCCTAAGAAACAATGTCTTGTCTATTGTTCCTCTTGTAAATTTGTTCTCAAGAAGAAACTTAGACAATGTCTCATACCAGGCTCGGGGTGCCTGTTTGAGACCATACAAGGCTTTATGTAAATAAAATACATGATCAGGAAAGTTAGGATCGACAAAACCTGGAGGCTGAGCTACATACACTTCCTCTTTAAGGTCTCCATTCAGAAATGCGGACTTTACGTCCATCTGGAAAACCTTAAAGCCCTTATATGCAGCATAAGCCAGAAATAATCTGATGGCTTCAAGTCTTGCTACGGGTGCGAAGGTCTGATCAAAGTCAATCCCTTCTTCTTGCCTGTATCCTTGAGCAACCAGTCTTGCTTTGTTCTTGGTGATGATGCCCTTTTCATCAAGCTTGTTTCGGAAGATCCACTTGGTTCCAATCACATTATGCCCTTTGGGTCTAGGTACCAACTCCCAAACTTTACATCTTTTGAATTGGTTGAGCTCCTCTTGCATAGCAAGGATCCAAGAGGGATCGGTGTTTGCTTCTTCAAACTTCTTCGGTTCAATCTGTGAAAGAAAACTTAAATGTAAAATTTCGTTAGTTGTACCTCTTCTAGTTAGAACTCTGCTTGAAGGATCTCCGATGATTTGATCTGCTGGATGATCTCTCAAATGTCTGATCACTCCAACATTTAGATGATTATGAGGTTCCTGTATTTCAGGTACATCTTCATCTTCCTGAGGATCATCATCCTCACATGCTGAAGGGGCAATTACTTCAATAGATTGTGGAACGTCTTCCTTTACCACTTCTTCTAAGTGTAGATCTTTGAATCTTGCATCTGCATCTTCAACAAAGACACTAGAAGAGCTGCTATGAAGCATACTCGTCTCATCAAATATAACATTAAGAGTTTCTTCTACAACCAGGGTTTTCTTGTTGAAAATCCTATATGCCTTACTATGGCTACTATAACCTACAAAAATACCTTCAAAACATTTTTCACTAAACTTAGTTTTATAATACTTTCCATTGTTAAGCACGAAGCATTTACTGCCAAAGATTCTAAAATAAGACAGAGTTGGTTTCTTGCCTTTCAGAAGTTCATAGGGAGTCTTATGATGATTTTTGTTGATTAGTGCTCTGTTTTGCACGTGGCAAGCAGTGTTGATACCTTCAGCCCAGAAGTACTCCGGTAGTGAAGAATCACTCAACATTGTCCTGCAAGCCTCTATGAGTGTTCTATTCTTTCTCTCGGCAACACCATTTTGCTGTGGAGTGCGGGGAGAGGAAAACTCATGAAAGATACCTTGACTTTCACAAAATTCAGTCATGGCCCCAGACTTGAATTCTGTGCCATGGTCACTTCTGATTTTGACCACAGAGCATTCTAATTCATTCTGAATTTGCCTGACGAATGAGGTGAAAGAATCATAGGTGTCTGACTTGTGTTTTAGAAAGAATACCCAAGCAAAACGTGAGTAATCATCGACAATGACCAACGTATAAGACTTACCCCCTAAACTCCGAATTGGCATGGGACCAAATAAGTCCATATGAAGTAGATATAAACATCTGGTAGAGTCTTTGCCAATAATGCTCTTAAAGCTAGCCCTCGTCTGCTTGCCCATTTGGCATGCGTGACAAGGTCTCTCTTTAATGCACTTAACATCAGGAGCATCACGAACTAAGTTGTGAGAAAATAACATATTTATAGTTTTGAAATTTATATGTGCTAGTCTCTTGTGCCATTGGTCACAGAGAGATGCACTATCTTTTGCCAAAAAGCACACTGGTGTAGAAGTATCTAAACATAGAAAATTTAAACAAAAAATATTTCTACTCCGAGTGCCTGTTAAAATAGTTTCTGATTTATCAGACAGCTTTATCAGGCACTTGTCCTTGTAGAATTCTACCATATAGCCTTTGTCACAAAGTTGACTTATGTTAATGAGATTATGTTGTAATCCTTTAACATAAGCCACGTCTGTGAAAGAGACTGTACCATTTGTGATCATACCGTAGCCTTTTGTGATTCCCCGATCAGATCCGCCAAAAATAACTTTTGGACCATCTTTCACGGGGGTAAACTCTTGTAGTAGGCTTCTTGTTCCGGTCATGTGCCGTGAACAACCACTGTCCAAGTACCAGATTGGATTTGTATTGGCCTTTGGACATACCTGCAATCAACAATCAATTGCCCTTAGGAACCCAAACTGATTTGGGTCCTTGGCTTCGTGTTAGATGACCACCACTTGGAATGTTAACATTGCGAGGGGTCATTCTTGCATTGTTAATCCGTGGAGTCGAGACATTTCTCGGATTAAACCAACAGTCTATGGCAAAGTGACCAATCTTGCCACAACACCAACAATCGAATCGATTGTACCTTCTCTTTGTCTCCTGTTTTGCCTTTTGAACGGGAGGTGCAACAGGAGTGACTTTCTTAGAGGAAGTCTTCTTAGAAGTGGGGGCCTCATGGTGACAGCACACACATGGCTCCAACTTCTTCTCAACAGGTTTGGGTGCAATCGTTCTAATTTTCGGTGCTTTCTTGTGAGCTGATCCGTGAACAAATGAACCATGATCTTTGAGGATTATTTCTTCATGAGGGGCTTTGAAGGGAGAGTTGTCAAAGTTTCGGGGAAAGCTCCATCCTTGATATCTATTACTAGGTTCAACATGTGTTGGCCTAGCAAAATGACCGTAGGATGAATCAAAGTCAAACGGATTTGATGGAAAAATGACCTTCCTAAATGAAGGTTGACTTTGATTAGCAGCTCCCTTTCCCTTCACGACTCTCTTTTCAGCAGCCTTACTACTTTCAGCCTTATGACCAATTCCACTACCCTTCGCAGGAGCAGAAAACGTATCAATGAATGGAAGAATAGTCTTAGGCTTGGAGAAGCTTTCTACGAGCTTCCTTTCCGCCTTCAACTTATTTTCTAGTTCACTTATAGTTTTCTCCTTTAAGTTTAACAACTCAGTGGAGCTTTTTAGTTCGTCTTTCAAGAGTTGGATTTCATCTTTGAGGGGAGTTAATTGTTCAATTTCCTCCCTCAAAGCTAATTCCACTGTCTTGAGAGATTCAATTTCTTTTGACTTGGATTTGACGACCTTGCGGCACTTGTCAAATCCTTTCACAAGGGCTTCATACTGAGTTATTAACTTAAAGTCCTCCTCTGAGGAGTAGCCCTCATTTGCTACGGATGCAGTCTCATCTTCAGAAGCAGACAGAGGGGTATGAGAGTTTACCTTCCCCTTATAAGAGGAGTCGCCTGTTTCTTCGTCTAGATGAGCCATTAGCCCAAAGTAGGCTTCTTCATCTGAGCTTGACGCATCAGAGTCACTGTCGCTCAGAGTCTTGGCCTTCTTGGCGAGAAGACTCTTTTCTTTCTTCCTTCCTTTAAAAGATCTCTTTTCTTCCTTCTTTGATCCTTCTTTCTTCTTGTATGGACACTCGGCAATTACGTGTCCTGGCTTATTGCAACAATAACAAATAATGTCAGTAGAATCAAATTTGTTCGGTTTAGATTTATACCTGTCATTATTGTAGTCCTTTTTGTGATGATCCCCATCACGTCTTAATCTTCTGTGATCAAATGCAGTGGATTGCCCTCTCTTCTGCTTTCTTTTATTCAGAAGTCTTTTGAATTGTTTGGAGAGAAGAGAAAATTCTCCATCAGACATCTCTGAACCTGATGGGCTAGCATCAGACTCATCCTCATCAGAAGATGGTCTCCTTACAAGTGGGAGAGCCTTGCACTTCCTTGAGCTTTCAGCTTTTAGGGCAGAGGACTTCTCCCTTCCAGAGGCTCTGACCCCCTCTTCTTCAGCTTTGCGGGAATTTAGCTTCAACTCATGGGACAGGAGCTTACCAAACAACATTTGTGGCTCCGTGGTTCCGAGCTTTCCGAATTCTCTGATGGCTATAACCTTGGTATCCCATTCTTTCGTCAGGGATCTCAAAAATTTGTCATTTAGTTCGCCAGTTGTGAATTCTCTATCATAGTTCCTAAGGCCATTTACGATCTTGAAGAACTTCTCGTAGGTGTCAGAAATGGAGTCTCTTGGATCTTGCTTGAATGCTTCATATTCTTGGTTCAGCAATGATCTTCGGTCATCCCTCACTTCTTCGGTCCCTTCCATCAGAACGACTAGTGAGTCCCACATCTCTTTAGCAGATTTGCAGTGAAGCAGATTTTGCAACATTGAATCATCAACTGCACCTGCTATGATATTTTTTGCTTTCTTGTCTAGGGCCACTAGAGCGATCTCATCTTTGTTCAGTTCCAACATTTTCTTTGGGATCATGATGGTGGAGTTTATTGAAGATGGTTTCATCGGAATATGGGGACCTTCTTCCACGATCTGAAAGATTCTTGGGTCAGCAGCTTCCATGTAGAATCTTACTCTTTCCTTCCACATAGGAAAGTTCTCTTTGGTGCAAACTGGCAACTTGACGGAGTCCTTGGTCTTATCCATTCCAGACATGTTTGCTTTAGCAACTAGATGAGGAGATCTTGTTCAAGGTGTTAGCCTTATAGCGAACAACCTACCTCTGATACCAATTGAAAGTATATAGTTGCGGCCTAAATCACCTAGAGGGGGGTGAATAGGTGGATTCTATGTCTTAAAGCAGAATTAAAAAATTAACATAGAAAAGCAAACAAACAACCACAGCACAGACACAAGGATTTTATAGAGGTTCCCCGATGTGGGTAGTCCTCTTTCCCGCCTCGCCTATCTAGCACTTCGAGGCTAGACTCGGCTACTTCACCAAACTCAGATTATAACTAATCTTACACCTCGGAGTTAAAAACTCCTACAACTCGGAGTATAACAACTCCTACAACTCGGAGTAAAACAACTCCTACAACTCGGAGTATAACAACTCCTACAAAAGAAAATATAGGGAAACAAAATATTTCTTCTTAACCTCTAAAGAGATTAACTTCAGATCTTGAAAACAGAGTCTTCTTCTCAACCTTGAAAGAAAGCTTGGCACTAGAAAGATGAGAAGAGAGAAGACTTGGCTAACCAGATCTGACCAGGCCCTTTGACTTGCTTGAAAGAATCTTCAATAAAGTGAGCAGCACTAAGATCAAAGGCCTTCTTCTGAGAAATCTCTAATCACAAAAGTTAGATCTCAGAATTCTTGTTCAGCAAAAGAGGAAGAGAAGAAGGACTTTTTGCTTTTTCTTTTCTGAACTGACGGCTGAAGAAGGTTTTTAGGTCGATTCTTTTTGATGGATCATTTTGCCCTAAAATAATAACATATTTATAGGGAGGACTTCAACGGCTCTTGCGACAAAGAAGGGAGAGGCGACACGTGTACTGATCATGTCGGCTAACCCTAATTTTCAAAAACGAAACGAGGATAAGAAATCCGTCTGTCCGTCATTCGTCGGGATTCGTCGGGAGAACACGAGAGCATCCGATGAATTGACTTAGCTGCAGAGTTTTCCTCAGAACCTAGACAAGATTGACCTCTGTCAGCATTCGCCGGGATTCGTCGGAATGACCCGAGTCATCTCGACGAATGGACTTGGCTTCAGAAAATTCTTCACAACCCAGCAAAAATGTCCTCTGTCAACATTCGTCGGAATTCGTCGGAATGACCCGAGTCATCTCGACGAATGGACTTGGCTTCAGGAATTTCTTTAACACCCAGCCAAACTGTCCTCTGTCAACATTCGTCGGGATTCGTCGGAATGACCCGAGTCATCTCGACGAATGGACTTGGCTTCAGGAATTTCTTTAACACCCAGCCAAACTGTCCTCTGTCAACATTCGTCGGGATTCGTCGGAATGACCCGAGTCATCTCGACGAATGGACTCAGCAAACATTTTCTTTTCTTCTGAAACCCTGCTCCACTCCACAACTTTGAACACCTTCAGTTATGTATATGAAGTGCACCCCAAAAGAGAGATTACACATGGACCAACACTTTGTTCTATACAATGAGGGATTACATTGTTTAGAACTGTGTTTGGTGATCCATTGCAACCTGACTTTGGTATGCACTTAGCATTACGACCTGTCATAACACATCTAAACAAAAGTCATCAAATACAAATACAATTCACTTTAGTTTACTAGGGGACATCTTCAAATCAAGGTGATTGTAGACACAATACCCAACACACACTTCAAAGGGAAGAGGGGGAACTGCGGAGTGTCGGTTACTTGGGTTGAAGGATGCCAGAAGAGGGGTTTCTGAGGGGAAAACCTGCTTTGATTGATTACAAAAAGGATTACAATGAGGTCTGAAATAGATGAGGGTGAGAGATAGAAAAGTAACAAAATTCGAGACCACTTGTACATGCCACAAGCTGGAGGCTCAAATCAAAAGTCCCTTTTCTGGTACCCCTACCCCTCTATTTATAGATGCAGGGCCTGCCCAAATGGGCACGCATAAAAATAATGGGTTGCATAGGGTACAGGAGAACCGCGGCAGAGAAGATACATGGGGTGCAAATAGCAAAAAAGATAGAAAACCCAGACCGCGCGGTCACGCAGTCTCGCTGGAGTCTGTCCACCTATGCCTTAGAATATCTGCCGGAGGTGAGAAAGGCGGTCTGGGTGGTCTCAGAAAATCAAGACCGTCGGGGCCGATAATGTTTACCCAGAAATCGGCGATCCCCTCCAAGCTGACCTTTTTAAGGTGTTAGACGACCTCCCTCCAGGCGACCTCCCTCCGGGTGACCTCCCTCCAAGTGACCTCACTCCGGGCAACCACCCTCCAGGTGACCTACCTCCGGCGACCAACCTCTGGGCGACCTTCCTCCGGGCAACCTCCTTCCGGGCAACCTCCCTCCGGGCGACCTCCCTTCAGGCGACCTCCCTCCGGTTGACCTCCCTCTGGGCGATCTCCCTTCGTGCGATCTCCCTCTGAACGATCTCCCTCCAGGCGACCTCCCTCCAGGCGGTATCCCTTTAGGAACCTCCCTCCAAGCGACCTCCCTCCTGAAGACCTCCCTCCAGAGGATCTCCCTCTAGGCGACCTACCTCCAGGCGACCTACCTCCAGGCGACCTCCGTCCAGGCGATCTCCCTCCGGGTGACCTCCCTCTGGGCGACCTCCCTCCGGGCGATCTCCCTTTAGGCAACATACCTCCAGGCAACCTACCTCTAGGCGATCTCCCTCCAGGATACCTCCCTCCGGGCAACCTCCCTCCAGGCAATCTCCCACCGGGCGACCACCCTCTAGGCGACCTCCCTCTGGGCGACTTCCCTCTAGGATACCTCCCTCTAGGAGACCTCCCTCTAGGAGACCTCCCTCTAGGAGACCTCCCTCCGGGCAATCTCCCTCCAGGAAACCTCCCTCCAGGCGATCTCCCTCTAGGCAACCTCCCTCCGGGCAATCTTCCTCCATGCGACCTCCCTCCATGCAACCTCCCTCTGGGCGATCTCCCTCCAGGCGACCTCCCTCCGGGCGATCTCCCTCAAGGAAACCTCCATCCAAGTGATCTCCCTCTGTCCGATCTCCCTCCAGGCGACCTCCCTCTAGGCAACCTCCCTCCAGGAGACATCCCTCATGGCGATCTCCCACCAGGCGACCTCCCTCCAGGCGACCTCCCTCCAGGCGATCTCCCTCCAAGCAATCTTCCTCTGGTCGACCTCCCTCCGGGCAGCCCATTATTCTCAGCCTACCCATTTGGTCAGGCCCTCGCATTTATAAATAGAGGGGCAGGGGTCCCAGGAAAGGGACTTCAGAGAGTTTCCAGCTCCTTGCCTGTGACTTGAGCGATTTCAAGTTTTGAGACCGCGACGACCTCTCCCCCTTGCCTGGGCTATCTCCCCCTTGCCTGGGCGATCTCCCCCTTACCTGGGCGATCTCCCCCTTGCCTGGGCGATCTATCCGTTGTCAGGTGATCTCCATCAGCTCCCATCGACCTCGGCGACCTCTTTCCTGCTCGCGACCATCTCTTTTCTCCATCTCTCACTCCTTCACTCATGAATCAAAGTAATCGACCACCCAACAATCACCCCCCTCATTCTCCAGCTTGAGCAAGTGTGAACTTGGTACTTTTTTGGTGCCAATAGAACTAACACGTGACCTTCAGATATTGAGTGGTTGATGAACAACAGTTGCGATGAAGATGCAGAATTTAGGCTAAAATACTACCAAACTTAAAACAGCCATAACTTTTAATCCGCTTGTCCGTTTTTAGCCCACAATAGCTTTTTGGGACTGTCTCGGAGCCCTCCATCCAATGGAGAACAAGTTTACCAATTTAAGTTTGTTTAGCACCCTTATATTGCTCAAATTCAACTCCATTTAGAAGTTATCGTAGCTTTTCTCTTTCGACAATTTCGATAAATTTTGTTTTTTGTGCACGCAATTAGCCATGGTTGACCGTGAGTTCGCCGATCATCTAGTTCAATGTAGACCAAGTGAATCTTTCATCTGGGAAGCCTTTGAGAAGTATCATCATGAGATCGCTCAGCATCTCGAAGCCTTAAACCAATCCTTGGCCACCCTGCTCCAGCAGTTACCACCTCAAGCTCTTTTGGAGGAGGCCCCTCCTCCTCCTGCAAGATTTGAACATTCAATCACGCCTCTACCATCTCAAGTTGAGGAGTTCATAACTTCTTGCTATGACTACTTCAGATCAGCTGCCCATGAAGATCCAGCAGAAGTGCTGAACTTTCAGGAGGACTGTGCTTATTTTTCGGCCCCTGTTGGTGCTGCTTATCCTTCAGCTCCTCCCGTTATCGTGGAAGTGGAGGAGCCTTCTCCCTTTACATATAGAGTTTGTTGGGAATCTGCTCCTAATGGGTTTAGAGAACTCCACTTGCCAACCTTCTCATGGGGAGAAGATCCAGTCTCCCACCTTCAAGCCTTTGAGTCAGCTGTTGCATTAAGAGCGATATCAGATGGCATCAGGTGCAAGCTTCTTGTTATGACCTTTGACGTTCAAGGTAGAGAATGGTTCTACAAGATGCCACCTTAATCAATTAACTGCTTTATGGATCTTCGAAGAGAACTTCTCTTAAGGTTTGCTACCTCGAGGAAGCGGAAGAGAGGCCTATCATCTCTCTTTCAGATCAAGCAAATGGATAATGAAACTCTTGCTCACTTCGTTGATAGGTTCCAAAAGGAAATTCTTGAAATTGTTGATGTTAATTAGGATTTATATAAAATTGCCTTGATAAAAGGATTACAAGAAGGACTTCTCAATTTTGAAGTCAGCCGAAATGAACCCGAGACTTATGAACATCTTATCAGAATATCAAATCAATTTATTGAAGGAGAGGCAACAAATCCTAATTATGCTTCTTCTCTGAATCAAATGACCCAACAATGGCAAAGGAATTCTTATCACCAACATCCATCTTCGTTACTAGATATTCCTCGAGATAAACACTTTAGATCTTACTCTTTTCCTCAGAATATACCTACTTAACTCCCGCAACAAGATGCATCACCTAAATTTCTGGAAGCTTGTCCAATCCAATCTTACAATCTGAGTGCACTTGAATTCAAAAATTATCCAGGATAGTATACTCAGCTCAATGTTCCCTTGGAAAAAGTTCTTATGATCATTCCAGATATGCCAGAGTTTAGAGTTCCTCGCCCTAAGAGATCACATGCTAAGAATCATCATAGTAAGCTCTTCTGCAAATATCACTTGGACATTGGTCATGATATAGAATCTTGTCGCGTTCTTCTGAAGTTGGTAAATAGACTATGGGAGGCAGGAAAGCTACACGACTATTTTGCTCAATAAGCGGATGATGATCTTTAATCTAGCAGAGACAATGTCACAAAGTAAATAATTTTTCATTCAATAAAAGAAGTGCTTAGAATAGAGATGAGATAAAATGTCATTTTATTTCTTGTTTCATATAACTCCCATTTGTTTGGAGTTTTTTGCACCTTCCTTTTTGTAACTTTACATGTAATAAGTATAGAAGTAACCAAGTCCTACCAAGAAGCTATCGTCGGAAAGATCCTCTCGACAGTCAGATATATCAGACATCATATCCAGATTTACTACCATATCCTTCACTGCATACGTTTATTCAATTATGTCTTAAGCACTTTCGTTACATTTCTTTCTGCTTTTAATAGGGGCGGTATGGAGTATTAAAGACTGCCGCCTGAGGTTATTTAAGGGGGGGGGGGGGGGGGGGGGTCTGGAGAATTTAAAACCGCCGGCTGAGGTATTTTAAAAGGGGTGGTCTGGAGCATTTAAGACCACCGCATGAGATTTTTTAAGGGGCGGTCTGGAGCGTTTAAGAGCGCCACCTGTTGTTTGGTGTGAAGGGTGAAAATACCACCTCCGATTATTTCTTTTCGGGTCATAAAATCCACCACGACCACATCACGCAAGAATTATCCGCAGATGTGTAGTGGTAGCCCAAAATATCCTTCTCTATGATGATTGTCGTTGATTGCTATGACTTTTTCTGTCGAGTTAATCGACTTGCTTTGCTTGAATGAAGATGATTCCATTTGTCGATGGATTGGTTGTGATAGATTGCTAACAACTGATGATAGGTTGATGTGATATTATTTGCAAGAGAAACAAACTAATTTCAGTATGTACCACAATGCACTACCAAATAATTATGCAATTATTTGTTGGGTACTAATCTTTCAGGTACCATTAAATACCATATGCATCATGTCGGGATTCCTGGATTTATGGATTTCATGGATAATCTATTTATGACTTTGGATTTCTCAGGTCATATGCTGTGTTGGATTTTTGACATCTGCCGACACATTAGCATTGGCAACATTATAATTGTCAAAGTAAAAAATCTTCCAACTATATTAGTTTCATGCTCGTATTTCTGGGAGCGTGTGAATATGAGGATATCAGAATGTTGGCTTTCTCTTTCCGCATACATGGGCACTGTCTCATTGTTTCACATAGAGATATTATTTCAGCAACATCAAAGCAAGTGATTATTAATAAGCGTCCATACCCTCTGTAAATGAGATGTTCCTTCTTATACACTTCAAACTTGAATAAAAATAAGTATCGACAAGTTGTTTCAGGTATCTGACATATCATTATAATATATTTCATGTACCTGTATCTCATATCTTTTGCAGAGATATACAAGTATTTGCGAGTTCTCTTCAGGTACTCGCGTATCCTATGTTTCATATACCTGTTTCTCATATCTTTTGCAGAGATATACAAGTGTTTGTGAGTTCTCTTCAGGTACTCGCGTATCCTATGTTTTATATACTTGTTTCTCATATCTTTTGCAGAGATATACAGGTGTTTGCGAGTTCTCTTCAGGTACTCGTGTATTATATATTTCACATACTTGTTTGTCATATCTTTTGCAGAGATATACAGGTGTTTGCGAGTTCTCTTCAGGTACTCGTGTATTCTTTGTTTCATATACCCATTTCTCATATCTTTTGCAGAGATATACATGTGTTTGCGAGTTCTCTCCAAATACTCGCGTATTTTATGTTTCATATACCTTTTTTCATATCTTTTACAGAGATATACAGGTGTTTGCTAGTTCTCTTCAGATACTCGCGTATTATATGTTTCATATACCTGTTTGTCATATCTTTTGCAGAGATATATAGGTGTTTGCGAGTTCTCTTCAGGTACTCACGTATTATATGTTTTATATACATGTTTGTCATATCTTTTGCAGAGATATACATGTGTTTGCGAGTTCTCTTCAGGTACTCGCGTATTCTATGTTTCATATACCTGTTTCTCAAATCTTTTGTAGAGATATATAGGTGTTTGTGAGTTCTCTCCAGATACTCATGTATTCTATATTTCATATACCTTTTTCTCATATCTTTTGTAGAGGTATACAGGTGTTCGCATATACATGTCCTTCATATCTTTGCAAATATAAACAGGTGCTCACGAGTCCTTTTCAGGTACTCGTGTAATATGTTTCTTTTATATATGCTTCGGCTACTCTCTTGCAAAGAGGAGTAGGTGCTCGCAAGTTCTCTTCAGGCACTCGCAAGTTCCCAATAGGTACTTGCATTCTTTTATACACACATTTTGTCATGACAGAAAAAGCGGATCTCGATTATCATGGGTAAGTTCTATTTTTTCAATGTTTTTCAAAACTTGAAAAAAACGGGGATCATGTTTACCCAGAAATCGGCGATCCCCTCCAAGCTGACCTTTTTAAGGTGCTAGGCGACCTCCCTCCAGGATACCTCCCTCCAGGCGACCTCCCTCCGGGCGACCTCCCTCCAGGCGACCTCCCTCCAGGCGACCTACCTCTAGGCGATCTCCCTCCAGGCGACCTCCCTCTGGGCAATCTCCCTCCAGGCGACCTCCCTCTGGGCGACCTCCCTCCAGGCGGCCTCCCTATAGGCGATCTCCCTCTGGGCGACCTCCCTTCGGGCGGCCTCCCTCCAGGCGACCTCCCTCCAAGTGACCTCCCTCCGGGTGACCTCCCTCCAAGCGACCTCCCTCCAGACGACCTCCTTCCATACGACCTCCCTCCGGGCAATCTCCCTCCAGGTGACCTCCCTCCGGGAGATCTCCCTCCAGGCAACATCCCTCCGGGAGACCTCCCTCCATGTGACCTCCCTCCGGACGATCTCCCTCTAGGAGACCTCCCTCCAGGCGACCATCCTCCGGGCGATCTCCCTCCAGGCGACCTCCCTCGAGGTGACCTCACTTCGGGCGACCTCCCTCCAGGCGAGCTCCCTCCAGGCAATCTACCTCCAGGCGGCCTCCCTCCCGGTGATCTCCCTCCAGGCGATCTCCCTCCAGGCGACCTCCCTTTAGGCGACCTCCCTCCAGGCGACCTCCCTCCGGGCGATCTCCCTCCACTCGACCTCCCTCTGGGTGATCTCCCTCCAGGCGACCTCCCTCTAGGTGATCTCCCTACAGGAGATCTCCCTCCGGGTGACCTACCTCTGAGCAACCTCCCTCTGGGCGAACTCCCTCTGGGCAGCCCGTTATTCTCAGCCTGCCCATTTGGGCTGGCCCCCGTGTTTATAAATAGAGTGACAGGGGTCCTAGGAAAGGGACTTCGGAGAGTTTCCTTTCTCTTGCCTGTGACTTGAGCGATCTCAAGTTTTGAGACCGCGACGACCTCTCCCCTTTGCCTGGGCTATCTCCCCCTTACCTGGGCGATCTACCCTTGCCTGGGTGATCTCCAGCTTGCCTAGATGATCTCCCCCTTGTCAGGTGATCACCATCAGCTCCCATCGACCTCGGCGACCTCTTTCTTGCTCACGACCATCTCTTTTCTCCATCTCTCACTCCTTCACTCGTGACTCAAGGTAACCGACCACCCAAGAATCACCCCCCTCATTCTTCGGCTTGGGCAAGTGTGGACTTGGTACATTTTTGGTGCCAACAGATAATCCTGATCGAAAAGGAGAGGTCGCAACTTCCGTGGAAACATGATCCCCGCACATTTTAAAGTATCGTTGGAACTTCAGAAATGTTCACTTTGACCGCTAAGAATGCGGCCATTACAAATGCCGGAAGGTCTATAAATACTGCCATAAGTCTTCAGAATCTTGAACTTTCTGGAAGGAGTTATGAGCCGGTGCCTTCAGCGATCACCCTTTTTTAGACTACATCGATCTCTGATGATGGATATGATGGCGATCCTTGACAAGTGGTCGAAGACTCGAATTTCACCAAGGCAAGCCTCCTCGAAGAAGAGGATTGACGGGAAGGAGACCGCGAGCTCCAGGAAGACACTGGCGTTCAAAGATTCTAAGGATCCGGTGAAAGGAGATGCTTTGAAGGAGATCGTTGGTTCTCCTTCAAAGGAGAAGCAGGAAGAACTCGTGAAGGATGGCACAACATTAGCAGTCTCAAATATCATCGATGTGACGACCACCTCTTCAGGGAAACCTGAGCTGAATCTTCCCGAGCTCACAATCACCTTTTATTGCCAAAAGTCGGTTGAAGCTCTTAACCAAACCGCCGTTCAGTCTGGTGAGACCGCTTCTACTGAGGTCATAATGGCTGGGATGCAGAAGCAAAAGAGCTCAACTGAAAGGCTCCGACAGCAAATTGGAGAGCAGCAGGAAGTTGCAAAAGGAACAAAGAGAAAAGAGACAGATCTTTCTGTGCAAATTGCTAAGAGAAGAAAAAAACGAAGTAAAGAAGTGATCGCCAAGACCACTTTGGTCAAGACAACCACCCTATCTGAAGAAGGCGGTCTTGGACATCCTGCAATGGATATATCTACTAAGGTAAGTTACCGGGATGATCTCTCTTTTCTTCTTGCGGTCTCAACTTCTTCAAGGGGAGAAGACTCTGAGCTATTAACTTACCTTGATGATGGTTCTTCTAATGATCTTCCATGTTCTATTTGGTAGGTACTTGATCCTTTTGAGTCTGAACAACTTCAAGAGATCGCCGAAGAGCAGAAGCAGATCGCTGAGAAGGAGGTCGCAGAAGAAGAGGCGAGGAAGAAGAGTAGAAGCAGAGAAGTAGAAGAAAGAAGAAGAAAGGAGAATAACAGAAAGGAAGCAGAGAACAGAAAGTGGGAGGAGGAAAAGGCAGAGTTGATCACTGAAGAGGGGAGAAAGAAAGAGAAAGAGATGATACTAGAGCAAGAGAGAAGGACTGCGGAGGAGAAGAAAAAGAAACAGGAGACCACTAAGAAGAAGAAGAAGGAAATGTAGAAGGGAAAAGAGAAGGAAACCAAGAAGGAGATCAGGAGTGAAGAGGGAGAAGAAGGAGAGATGCAACATCTCAAGAAAAAGAAGACCGCACTGTCTGCAGGTTTGACAGAGCTTTCTACTGGCCGAGCCACCAAGTTAAACTAGGCAGCGACAGACCGCGCGACAACTGTCTCTGCCGTGCAGACTGGTAAGGTAAAAATGATTGCAAGACCGCTAGACTCTCTTCCTTTGCTTGCCTTTTAACCTAAATCTCCAAAGGAGCGGCGTTAGATAATCATCATGGAAACATATGACATTCTTATTAGTAACGCAGAGCTAAAAAGAAGAAGAAAAGAAGGTGAGAGATTGCATAAAAGGGAGTTGGAAAGAATGAACCTGGAACACTTTAGAGGGTTATACCGCCTTTTGATGACCACAGACCCTATGGTCACAAAAGATGTCGAATATCATTTGCATGACTATGGTCTCACTTTCTTTCCAAGTATACTTTCTTTGCGGTCTCCTTTGTTTTTTGAATAGTCATATTTAAGCTAATGATTCTCTTCTTTTGTCTGCAGATACTGAGGAGATCGAATCAATTTCTGAAGAAGGGAAATCCCGCAGAAGATGATGATTCCTCCACAGTTCGCGGAAATTCTCAAACCCATCTTTGAGGATATCCGCACTATGCTGGATCGGGAATGACCGCTGGAGGACCAACTGCGATCTCGTGAGCGGTCGCTAGAGGAGAAGCTGCGGACTCGCGAGCGGGTGCTGGAGGAGCAGCTACAGTCTCATGAGCAGCCTCTGGAAGATCAACTCCGGACTCAGACAACTGACTTTGAAGGGAAGATGCGTGCTAATGAAAAGCAAGCCCACGAGGAGTACGAGCTAAAGCTTGTCGAGCTCAACAGAAAACTTCGAAAATTTGAGAAAGATACAAAGTATTATAGGGGGAAACCCGATACCCTGACCACTGAGGTCGCGACACTTAGAGTTGGTCCTGCCCAAATGACCATGCGACCGGGAACTTCTGGCGGTCTCCAAGAAGAGAGACCGTCCTCTGAGATTGCAGTGGTCCCCTTGGAGCAACTTGACAAGGATTTAGCAAGGCTTCATAGGGTAGCGATGTTAGCGCACCAGGGAATGGCGTCCACGATGATTGCGGTTAATGAGATGCAGGATGTTGCTACTTTCATTGGCAGGGAGCGCCCGACAAGGAGATAGAATTTTATTATTTTTTATTCTATGCGGTCTCCAGAGATAATAAATTTGAACAATTTGAATGTCTTTAATATATGTTGATGTTCTAATTTCATTTCTATGCGGTCTCTGCAATGCTGTGATGTCGATCTCCGTGGTTGTGTATTGCTTATTATTTTTTCTTTGCATATTTCAACTTGCTGCTTAAGGCAATGCAGTCTGACTTTATTGAGTTTGATTCTGCTGCTTGTTATTTCTCATACTTTATGCCGGTTTGATGATCTGCGAGACTTAATGGGCAGTCTCAAAAATAGTCATCATTAAGAAAATGTCCCTTGACTTCTATAAATAGTGGGACTTAGAATCATAGTTTCATACTTTTGTGAATGCGCCCCAAACATCGATCTCAGCGATCTCAAAAGATGGTGCCCGCTCGAGCTACCGCCGCTGAGACCTTTCTGAATGCCGATCATAAGCCTTGTAGGCTTTCCCAAGATGAATATGTGTCTTTATTAGAGAAGCACATGATTCAAAACCAGATCGTCGTTAGGTTGCCCCTGGAAAATGAAGGCTTGTACTTTGGTGCAGATAACAAATTCATCATCCCAATCAATCACTTTGATTGCAGTCTGATGCTCCCTCTTCCCTGGGAATTTTTGGAAGTTATGGATTATTATGGAATTGTGTTCAGTCAACTGCCATCCAATTCCATCGGTCTCAAGTCGGTATTCATCAGCTATCTGAGTCGACAAGGATCAAGTTTATAATGACTATGTTTTGCGCTACCTTCACGATGAAATCGCTGAAGGAAGGAAGGAAGAAAGAGGAGTTCAAGGGGATAATGTACTTCTCTTACAATGGCATCAAAGTTCTGAACCTCCCACACAAAATTCCTTTCTGGACATAGAGGTTTTTGGAGTTCGAGGTCGATTCCGGCGGTCTCAATACCTTGGCATCTCACCGGGGAGAAGGGTTTTCCAAAAACCAAGGTGATCTTGGAAGAGGAGCTCAAGCTCTTGGCTTTTCTTTCGGACAAGCGCCAAAATCTCCTCTATTACCTAGCGATCTGGCCTGAGATAGCTGCGGTCACTCCCGAAGAGAGTAAGCGGCTTTCTGCAGTCTCCTGCGATCCCACTATTATTTTCCTTTGCCTTTCTTTCTAACTATTTTATTTCCTTTCAACGACCTTCACGGTCCCCACAATTTATCCTGTTGTGCCAGATGAGGAATTCCTTACTCAAAGGGAGATGCGGCAGAAGCGAGACCGCGAAAGGGGAGCAAACAAGGCCTCCGAAGAATCAGAGTCCGTCGACAAGCCCTTTCCTTTGACCGGGTTTGGTAGAAAGTTGAAAGATATTAAGGGAAAGCCCCTCCTTAAATGGAATGAAAAGGGCAAGAGTTTGAAGGTGTCCACTACCCTTTCTCTCTAGAGTTGAAAGCTGACTCGCCACGCCTACGCGATCAATTCCGTACTCAATGGTGAAAGCAATACTAGAAAAGCATATAATATTGAGACCGAGATGCTCCCTGATATGGCCGCGCAAGAAACCGTCAGGAGTTCAGTCTTAAATCATCACATGGGGAGGCCTCTCCGCATGACCCTAAAATACATAGGTACCTTGCAAGATAAGTTATATGTAAGAACACTTTAGCCGCGGTCTTCAATTCTTTTTATTGTGACCGCACGATCTAATATGTTTTCTTTTGTAGAGATTGAATAAGGAGGCTTTTAACATTGAAAACCCAGCCTTTCAAAAGGCGACGATGAAGCATATGAAGAGCGCGTCGGATACGATGATTAAGCGACTTCGCAAACATGGCGGTCTATCCTCTGAATTTCAAGATATAGAGTTTGGTGATATATTGCTGGAGATGACTAACATGACTGAAGAAGCATCGACCACAGTATCTGAGACTGGCAAGGTAGATAAAGTGATCATACTGCTTTAAGCTGGAGTCAATATGCCCCTGGCGATGATTTGAGCTCAGTGGTAGCCTCAAGTTCTGGGTCCAAAATTCCTCAAAAAATCTCGGAGGAATCTTCAGAAGAGACCGCTTCTTCATCATCAGAAGAGTGATCTCCGAAGAAACTGAAGAGCAACTAAGAAGACCTAAGATCCTGTATAACAGTTCTTTCTTTATTTACTCAAAAATGTAACTGCCGATTTTGAGACCGCGCGAACCTTGTACTTAAAAAATGAAATGAAAGAAACTATTTTGTGTACCTTTTGTTTGTCTTATGTGAATGAATGTATTTCTTATATTGAATGTGCTTATGTCTATCTAACATTTTGCGATCTTATTTATAATTCTGAATGAAGAAGACTTGATCTCAATAAATATCAACTAGTCTCTAGACATGCAACATGAGGATGATTGTCTTCATTATATGTGATCTCATGTTTCAAAGAGATAAGATTTACATTCGATCTCAAGCTTAAAATGTTGTTGAGTTTGAATCGGTAGCTGCATAAGGGTAATGGATACCATTTCAAACATATAATAAATTATATTTGGAGAATAACTAATAATTAAGAATGGTGGTCTCGTGGTGGTTAGACCACCTTATAATAATATGAAAAATGTTAATTTTGAACATTTGAGATTGCTTTATGATAAAATAACTCCAAAGTCAACTCTTTGTACATGACGATCTCCAGCACTTGAGATCTTCTGCAAATAACCTGAATCATTATAACTTATAAATGAAGACCCTGGATACTTCAGTCCACTTGGAATAATCCTTGAGTAAAAAATAGATGGCGGTCTCAAGTAATCCATGTCGTTCCTTTGTGGATAGTATAATTGAAAAACCTTGATGAATTTATATCAGAGATAGATGAGCGACGATCTCAACTTTCTCAGACCTCTCCTCAGTAGAAAGGTTAGAAGAGAGACCTTATGAGTGGTCTTACATACTCCAGACTGATTGATAAAAAAGGTAAGTAAAAGAAGCTTTTATGAAGCAGTCTCAATTTCTCCAGACTGCCCCTTATAAGAATAACTAATAGAGAAGTCCTCAAGTGATGATCTTAGATACCCCAGATCAATTATTAACAAAAGATTGTATAGAGAAGACCCAGGCGGCGGTCTTAAACGTTCCATACCGCCCAATAATGGAACAGATAATCAAGAATCTCAAGCGGCGGTCTTAAATGCTCCAGACCGCCCCTTAATATAATATATAATCAAGAATCTCAGGGCGGCGGTCATAAATGCTCCAGACCGATCCCATTAATATAATAGACAGAAATCCCAAACCTGGTGGTCTCGAATTTTGCAGACCGCCCTTTTACTGAAAGGATAGTAAATAGAGAAAATTGAGATAAAGGAGAAGAGGTGTACAAACCAAAAAGATCAATAGGGTAGGTGTGGTTGCTGAAGAGTAATAAGTAATATTTTGATCATATTTTTAGTATAATATTTATATTAATTGGTAGTATTTTGCTTATTTTTATTAATAAATCGTATCTTTTATTTTTAGTTCACTAATTTATGTTTTTTTTGTAGAATTAATGTTGTGGTTGCGCTCCTGGCATTGAAAAATGGCGTATTTACTGAAGTTACAGCATGAGCCGAGTTCTCGTTCAAGCCGCATCTATGTCGAGCAATCCATGCAATCATTCCCATGCATGTGGCCGAGCACCCCTCTCTCCACTTCTTCATTTCAACCCAAATAAATTCACATAAATATTCTCTTGCATGTAACCCATCACCTACGTGAACACCCCCATGCAAAATGCCACCTTCATGCAACCCGCCACCTTATCACTATTTCCATGCATTCAAGCCGCACCATCCATGTAAATTTCTTGCAAATATTCCCATGCATGGCCGAAATTCCCCATCCAACCCTTCATATTCATCTCATTTATTGTAGCCAAAATCCTCCCCATGCATAGATAAAACCGAATTCATTCCCTCCCCCCTTGCATGCCCGAATTCATCCCACCTTGGAGCCACCAATATTTACTCCCCCCATCTAGATTCATTCCCTGGCATTAATGCTCTTGGGATGATTCTAGAAAGGCATTTGCATCTATAAAATGGGCATGGATCCAAGGATGAAAAAGCCCTCTCTTCCTCTGCCCATTTGGGCAGAGTATGCATTTTATTTCCTGTATTTTCCTTCTTCTAGTGTTAGCTTTTATTTACTTGTACAACTTTTATTTATGCAATGTTTTTTTATGTCATGTACTTTTTTATGTCATGTAATTTTATTTCAATGCAATGAGCATTTTAACCTCCTCTCTTCTTTATTCAATGTCATTTACTTTTCTTGCACTTTTTATTTTTTTTGTCAGTTAGATTAAAATTTAGATTTTGTTCGCTACGAACTTTTGAATGAAATGAAATTATTTTTGTCTTTTCCACCTTTGATTTATTTCTGATTTATCGTGCGTCGAATTCATATTCCGGTTATGAATTTCGATATATGATTATGTATTCTAGTTAGCCGAGAGGCTCTTGCATACGACTCGATGGCTCGGGAATAAAAAGAGTTGATCGCAATCCTCGAGAGAGGATGACATAAATCATCTAGATATGAATCAAATCCTATAGCGGGATTCACCTCGTTAAAGCGAGTTTTAGGGGTTTCAATTATAGAACAAAAGTTCGGTCGATCAACCTAATCTCAAGTGGACGTACCCTCGAAAGAAGTGCATTCATAATTTGAGAATCTCCACAGTCAAGGATCAAATGAGAAAGTTATATTTATCCTTTATATTTCATTTCGAAGTTTGTTTTGATCAAGTTAGTTTTCTTTTCTTAATTTTAGTTTAAAATATAATTTCTCTTAAAATTTCCTTCCGATAAAATAATAGGTGTTCTCTCGAAGTAGAAGTACTCGACAGGCCCGAGTTTTAATATGACCTTGATATTTTTAATATCCTATGCTATATTTCGATAGATACACCTGCCTTAATTGATTATAGATTGGAGAATATGAATTTTTTCTATCAAGTTTTTGGCACCGTTGCCGGGATTTTTATCGATATTTCGAAAAAAGGAAACGCTATTACTTTTATCTTTTTCTTTTTTATTTCTTTTTTCTTTCCCCCTTAAATCTACAAAATTGTGTTATAATTAAATTCTTGGAAAGGGAGTTTTGGGGTGTCATCCTATCACAGCTCCTAGTACCTTGTGAGACCTTCATTAGGCAGACCTTGGGAAGTCCAAGACTAATTACAACATTAAAAAAAATCTCTTTTATTTTTTTAAATTATAAAACCCCAAAAAAATTTATAAACTTATAAAATTACCAAATATATTCTCTTTTTGTTTTGTTTGTTTTATGATTTGTGTTTTATTTTGTTGTTTTTATTTTAACTATTCGTGCAGGTGTTCGTGGTGGTCTCTCGTATCCAAAAGGGATGTACCTTTTTCCCTTTTTGTTTTTTTCTTTTATGTTCATGTTTTTGTTTTTTGTATTTTTCTTCATACTTAGTTTTCAACATTGGGGACTGTTGGGAATACTACCCATAATGTTACAGATTTATAGAAGTCCCCAAGTTAATGATAAGTACAATTTGTATTTGATGTGACATGAATAGGTTAGAACATCACACATACTAAGTATAAAATATAAGGATCAAGCAAAAATAACTAAGGCAAATATCGTGGTGTCAACAAGATACACACGATGATATCGCTGAGATTACTCGCAGGAGATAGCAGATAAAATAAGTCATTAATCGCCTTAACAATAAGGATAACACGATGATATCATTGTGTCAACAAAGTACACACGACGATATCGTTGTGAGAACAAGAAGAATCAATCAAGTCAGGGTATCATCGTGTCAATAAGTATTACACGACGATATCGTTGAGAAGTCTTGTAAGATCTCTTTTTCCAAAACCCGTTCGGGTACTTGAAAACTCGAACCTCTCCCGCATCGCACGGTTGAGGTGGATCTTCGCCCAGAATCGCTGCCTTGCGGTGTCACCGACACTCGGGTCGACTAACACCGCTCAACACCAACCCTGCCGGCTTTACGGTCATAAGTAAATTATGCCTACGAATAAGAACAGAAGAAAAAGGCATGTCCACAATGTCACAGCATCATACATATATATATAATGGAAATAGCAGTCCATAAGAGAAGTACAAGCAAAAGGGGGGCTTATGCCCGATACATATCCAAAATAAAGTACTAACTCTCTCTCACTACAACATGCGGAAGACTACATCAAAACTCTCAAAAATGCGGAAGACTAGCCGTCTAATCATCAACCTGTGGCGTCGTAGTAGTGCGCTGCATCTGCTGCTCAGGTCCTGCCATCACGTCCTGCTGCGCGCGGGATAACTCCGTCTCCTCGGACTCCTGCGGTCACACCGACCGTTAGTCATAAAGACTAAGCCGTTTTGTCCTCGCCTCCCTCCACGACTCCTAGGCACCGAGCGGGAGAAAGAAGCGGAGGACAAACAAGGGGTAAACAAGAAGGGGTGACATGGCACTAATCTAGCAGATATAAGTAAAGCAGTAAACTACCTAGCAGTATAGTGCAAGTATATGTCAGTAAAGTAGAGTAATGAAATAAGCAGTAAATAGTAAGGAAATGCAGTGCAGTAAGTAAATCTAAACTACCATCACATATTCGTACCTTAACTTATATGAACGCCCATACGACATATAAGTTAAGATTTCCAGGCAACCCATCATATAAAAGAGCCCATACTAATTTATATGATGGTGCTATGCTATGTGTATGTTATGTTATGCTATGATTATGATGTTTTAAATGAATTATGTAATGAGAATCACCCACACGACTCTATGCGCATAGACCTTTATAGTTCCCAATTTGTTTGAAAGGTAGCCAACCTTTCGGGTACCGACCGTCGTGGTTCACGGTGGTAGTGGATCGGGCACTCCACATACTAGGCGGGTATAGTCACTACCAAGCCTAGACCTCATGTACGCCTCAACGCTAAGAACACAACAGTGGAGCTCCTGCGTACTCTTGCTGGAATCCACCAGACTTTAAGGTCAGGGTGGGTTATTAGGGATTGTCCTCCAGACCGTGGTACTCAAACTTACCGGCCCTCTAAACCACACCCTCACCTGAGTCAACGTACTACTGTCGGTGACACGACTAGCCTAGTACCAAAGACTCGCCACTATTTGGATAGGTAACAAGTGTTAACATGTCCACCCGAGCTCCCGGCTCAGGGACTAACACCCAAGCTGATCCAACCCATCTCCTTCCCGGAGGAGATCCATACCAGTCTGCATACCCACTTAGGCTACCCTTGCTTACATTTTGGTTCGTGTTATATTTAGGGTGAATCTTGGACTTCCCGCGGTGTACTCCGTAAGGGGCCCCTAACGGTACTACAGATCAATGGGCTCAACCCCACAATCCTCTTCAAGATAATTATTTTAGTTGGTGGATAACACTTGGTTCACCCTTAATCATTTCATATAGTAAAGTGATTTAGCTCATCCCCCGTCCCACTCAATTGGGTTGGACGTACCTCCTTTCCTTCTACAATGACCTTAGCACAACCTCACAACTAACCCTATAATTGACCCTCCTTGAAACCTAGTGGGCTATATCTCATTTACTGATTGGGTATAACTCCTACCCACTACTTAGGGATCTAAATTGTCAAAAACTCCAAATTCTGTTTTTACTAAACGCAGTCCACCAAATTCAGTTTTTACTAAACGCAGTCCACCAATTTGAACTATCCCTCAACCCCATAAGGGAATTCCTCTAAAAACTCACCTCCAGGGTCTGGTATAATTATCCTAGGCTACTACTGACCTTAATAAGGTATTGTCCAATTTCTATAATTTTCCATATTAATTTGGTATTTATTTTAATTCAAAATAGTTAAGAATTTAAGCCAAATTACACATGAACCACCCATAAAATGATTCCTCATGTTACATGAAAATTATCCGTAAGGTAATATCCCAAATAAAGCTGGTTCACTGAGTATCATGACCCTAGGATGTCATTTGGCCTACCATAACATCATAATTGTATAATTACCAAATTGCCACTATAATTAGGAAAAATAGTAATTTCACTTCTGAAAATTCTACAGAAATTATCCAATGTTCATATGGGGACCTAGAGTCCTCTGCCAAAAGAATGTGTTGTTACCAAGTGATTTGACATTTTAAAAAGATTAAATACTCAAGTGTTGTAAATCTCAATTTCTACATGAAGTATATGAAATAAGATTCCAATGGCTTCCAAACAATTATTATGGGTATAGGTTAACCTAAAATCACAGATAACCAAGTATCATGACAAAGCCCTATGATTTGATATTTTAAAAAGATTAAATACTCAAGTAATGTAAATCTCAATTTCTACATGAAGTATGTGAAATACAATTACAATAGCTTCCAAACAATTATCATGGGTATATAATATCATTGAATGATAGTTAACCAAATATCACATTTTTTCCCCATGATTTGATATTTTTCAAAATTAAATTCACCTAAGCTAGCAAGTACTTAAAATTTCCTACACAAGGAATAACACCTCAATAAATTATAACAAAATTACTATAGTACAATTTCATCCCTAGTCAGCCACTGATGGAGTTTCAACACCATACAAGGTCCTATGACCATGCATTTCAATTTATTAAGGGAAGGGGTGGCTATTTCATTTATTAGGTAGAAAATACTTAAATGCCTCTAAAATTCCCATTTAAATTTCCTAAGACATTTTATGCCCCCACAAATATATCCACAAAGTCTTAAGCCATGGCAAGAACATTTGATCCTAGGTTCCTCTCAAACCCCACCTTGCACCCTTAAGGGTTCACCCTTAGGGTTTTAGGTCACACCACCCTAATGGCTCCAAATGGACCATTAGGGTGAGCCTCAAGCATTTTCATGTCCATACCAACATATACAATAGATAGGAGGAGGCTAACACACTCCACTCCTCAAATTGATGCAAACCCTACCTTTACCCTTAAAGGTCCTCATTAGGATTTCAAATTTACCATAGCAAATCAACTCCAAATGGAGTGAAATTTTAGGCAGGCACTACACATATACCAAAGAGCCATCCACCAAAGTTTGGTGTCATTTGGACATCATATGCTCAAAAAATCAACTTAATTTAAATATTCAAGTTACCATAAAAACCCTAGGTAAAATTGTCCACCAAGGGCTGCCCGTTTGGCAGGGGGTGCCCCTATGGTATACCTAGCCATGGTTAAAAGCACAGCTCCTAATGATGAAGGGTTTGACCTAGGTAATTTTTCTAATGGACTGACCTAGTGTTGGACCAGTCCTAGTAAAACAGCTCCCTAGGGACCTGTAGGTGACCAAATGACCTAAACTCAAGGCCAAATGAAAGTTAAGACCAAGGTCTACAACTTTTATGTTGGGCACTTTTTCTAATTTGGCCATTAAGAGGCCTTAATTTCTATTGGAAGTGGACTGAAAAATTAGGGCAGAAAAGCTCACATAAGGAATTAATTAATTCCAGAATAAATAGAGTAGCACGAATCTTGGCGCAGATCAAAGGGCAGCGCGTTGTCTTCCTCCTTGAGCCGACGGACATGATTGATCCGCGCTGGGCCGACTTCCTCCTCCATTTCCCGGACACCTGGTGGGCACCACGGCCGGCCACCTGGTGGGCACCACGGCCGGCCACCACCGCCACCACTTTCATGGTGGTCGGGGCTACGATTTACCGGCGACATGGCGGCCGGAGGGAGGGTTTGGCTCAAAACGAGCCGATTTCCATGAAATCGACGTATGGATTCGGGCTCAATTGAGCCCGATCCTTCAATCTCTCATGATGGGAAGCTAGCATGAGGGGAGGGGAGGAGAAACGAACCGTTGTTGGTGCGTGGCGGCGGCTCCGGCGGCGGTTTGCCATGGAAGTGTGCAGCTCCGACGATCCTGCTCCCGATCCCGATTCTCCACCAAAAGCTTAGCTCCAGGTATCGTTTTCGTCTGCTCTCAGAGCTCTGAAGCTAATGGAATGGGTAGGTTGTCGTGAGGAGGGCTCCTTGGTTGGTTTTGAGCTTGGGCCTCCTCGGTTCTCCCATGGCTGCCACCCTCCTGCAGCTGCCAGCCTCCCTGCTTCCACCTGGGTCAAGGGCAGACCCCCAGCAATCAGGGAAGGGCCCTAGGTTGATTGGAGATTGAGTGTGGAGGAGGGGATGATAGCTTTTTCCTTTTTTGCTTTTGCTTTTGCTTTTAGATCAAGCTTTTGGTCCCCCCCCCCTTCCATTGATCTATCCTACCATAGTTTAGGGTTCAGTCTAAGGGCTGAATGCAAGGCCTAAGGTCCATGATTAATGGTTTGATGATGGTGCTAAGGTTCATTTCAATTTAGGCTTGAAATTCACCTTTAAAGGGCTAAGTTGACCATGGTTGACTTTGGTCAACCATGGTGAGTGGGTTGACCCCACTTGGGGTTCATGGGTCCCTTAACCTCACACAACATAGGTTGGTCCATGGTGGGGCTCCAATTGGGTTAATTTTGCCTTAAGGTGTGATTTTGACCTAAATTGAGCTAAAGTTGACTTTGGTCAAATTGGTCAAAAGGGTGACCAAGGGATGGGGCTTTGGGTCCAATGAGTTCCTTAAAGTGTTTAGAGTGTGGGGGTAGTGTCAATTTGAACATTTGGGGGGTCAATTGAACCCTAATTGACTTGGTTTGGTTAATGTTGACCTATAGTTGACTTTGGTCAATTTCATGCAATTGGGTCCCACCCAAGTGCACTTCTCATCCTATAGGTCTCCCTTAGTGGTTAGGGCATCATAAGTGAGGTCAACTTGGACAATTGAGGGTCAATTGACCTAGTTGAGGGGCTTAGGGTTAGGTTAGTTTTTGAGCTTTGGTGTGCACTTAGCAATTTCCACCCTAGCCTAAGGCCCTTGTGGCCACCCACCTCACCCCTATGCCCTAACATTTCCAATGGGTAGGAGGATTGGGGATGTTACAAGTCTAGCGTGATGAAGCTCTTCCGAAATCTTAAGTAAAGTATCTGGCTAAGAAGACATATCATCATAAAGAAGCAGTGTCATCTTGAAGACTAAGCCAGAGATCGTGGAGACAATTTGCAACTGAAGTATTAGTCTAGATGATCTCGACGATATCGGCGAGAAGACCTCATGTCGACAAGATGATCTCGACGATATCGACGAGAAGACTTCATATCGCAGTGACTGCTTATGTAGCTGACATAATTCATATCGTCGAGATATCCTTCTTAGATGAAGATTCAAGAAGACTTGAAGAAATGTCTAAATTCCTTAATGGATCGCTGAGACAACAAGTTATGTTGTCGAGATGGTGGCCATATTGTCGAGACAGATCAAGATTTTTCAAAATGCACTATCTGCATTTAATGCCACCATCAAAGGCTCCAATCAATGAATGCCATTAAGCAATGAGATTCTGAAAATAAAGAGTGCTCAGAATAGACCGTTAGAAGGCCTTGTCATATAAAAAGACAAGATGTATTCCCTAACGAAAATGAAATACACACATAAAATATAAAACCAAGAATCAGAACACAGAATGACTGTAAGAAAGATGGAAGAACTTTCCTGTGAACAATATGATCTTGCCTTCAGCTCTCCAAGTTTCAGTCAAGCACCATCAACTGATAAGCAGTGTTCCAGAAAGAAGGAAGAAGATAGAAGAGAAGCCTGCGTGCATAAGGAATACCGTTAAAGCTTTCTCTTCAAGCCCAGAAGCCATCTTCATCAGGCTTTAGAAGAACTCCCCAGATCTGTATGGAGTATTCTATTCCTTTGTAACATTATTTTTTTGTAAGACTCTTTGAGTCTGAGTTGTAGGGCCCTTGTGCCTGAGTTGTAGGATCTCTTATAGATCTGAGCTGTAGGGCCTTTGTGCCTGAGTTGTAGTGTACCTAGAACCTGAGGTAGGATCCTTGAAGGATCTAAGTTGTCGGGCCTGAGTGCCTGAGTTGTAGGGCTTGTGTGCCTGAGTTGTAGGGTCTTTGCTAAATATCTGAGTTTTGGTGGAGATTGCTGATTCTAGCACACTGCTAGATAGACACAGAGGGACAGTGGAGTACTCTAGACACATTGTCCAGGGGAGACACTATAAATCACTGATTATTTTCTGTGGTGTGCTCTTAGTTTATTTATCCCTAAGGTAGACCAGTCATTAAAAGAAAGAAGATTAACAATCTTGAAATACCTATTCACCCCCCTCTCTAGGTTATTAGACAACATACTAAACTAACATGTGATACCAGAGAGAGGGTCTTCAAAGAAAGCTTAACAGTTTGAACAAATCTGCCCTTGGGTGTGCCAAGTTATCACCATAAAAAGTTAAAGCTCCATGAAGAAGGTAAGAAGATCTAATGTCAAGAAGTTCAGATCTCTAAGTGAAAGCAGTTGCTGCTCCTCCTACTCTGAAGAAGAAGAATTTTGGGGCTAAGTGTAAAATGGATCATAACACCCATTAGTCTCTCAGATAGTGAGTCTGATGATAAACACTGATATGTGACTAGAAGAAGGATAAAAGCACCTCCCACTCTCTCAGACAGTGAATTTGAGGATGAGGAGTTCTTTGGGCTTGTTGCCCTATCTAATGAAGAAGATGAAGATGGTTCACGTCCTGCTCAGGTATGCACCCCTCACACATCTTCATTATCTGCTTTATTTGAAAAGATCAAGAGTGCATCAGATGATTGCTCATCATCTGATGATGATGTAGAAGATTGCTCATCAAGCAACAATGAGGACCATACTGATCAAATGGAACAATATGTTATTCTCGTGCCAGATATTAAAAAGAGCAAGAAATTACTCAAATCTCAAGCTGAGGAAATAAGAATCCTCAAGCCATTCAGATCTCAAATAGATGAGAAGACCAAGGAAGTGATTAGATTGTCCAATAAGCTCATCCTACTTCAAAAGAGATTTGAAGCTCAGGATAGGACAATAAATTCTCCAGAGAACAAGCTTGTATGAGAAAGAAAGCTTGTGGTTAGCTTGTCTAAGCCCAAAATTGATCTCCCTATTATAGATAGTTTCTCCACTCAATATAGAGGAGGACTATGATATAATAAGGAAGTTGGAGAGACTTCCCAAGCTAGACCTGTCTTCCAAAAGGTTGTCTCTCCACAAGCACCATCAGCCAAAAAGAAGGAAAAAACTTTACCTCAAAAACCTATTCTTAAAGTAAAATCATTGACTGTGCAATCAACTCCAAGATCAATGCACAACCTTATGATTAATAGAAATGCTTGCTGTAAAGCAGCCTGCTCTTCTAGATACCTTCCCCCCATTCAAAAGGTGACTCAGAAAAGGAGGTATAATAAATTTGAATGCTGGTGTTGTGGCAAGGTTGGGCACTTTGCTATAGACTGTTGGTTCAACCCAATAGTTCTTAGAGCAAGGTATGAGAAGCCGGTCAGTAGTTTAGCTGCTAAAGTTCCAACAGTTAGGGCTAACAAGAACCTAGGACCCAAACTCATTTGGGTTCCTAAGGAATATTAATCCTTGTCTTGCAGGTTTGTCCAATGGCCAACCAAAAGTAAATGTGGCTATTGGACAATAGAGGATCCAAGCATAAGTCTAGATTAAGAAGAATTTCATCAAAAAAATATATTACGCTCAACAAATATATTGGATTTCATAATCACGGCCGTTGATTCTAAATCAATACAATTAGTCTGCCAACCCAGGTACGCGCCCCTTCACATTCTAAAGTAAGACATATATAAATAGGTCACATGTTTAGGAATTGAGTACAACCTATATTTGCTCTAAGCCATCACGACGAGTTCTCGAGCTCTCGCAACGCGAACCCCTGCAAACTCGACAATTCAAGGAAATGACACCCATTCAGAATGATGACACTTGCAATACTGGATGTGAGATGGTGCACGACGGGTTTATCAATGCCAATGAGGAGATAAAGTCAGCAATGGAGCAAATTGAAGCTGTGGGACTCGAATACGTGCTCTCAGAGCCAACTGCTATCATGCATAGAGAACTTCTGGAATTCTATGCTGATCCCAAAATGAGCACTTCTATAAATGCTATCAAGACTAGGGTTAGAAATACCCTATTAAGAGTGACGACAAAAGGAATTTCTAAGGCGCTCCGTCTACCTAGATTTTCATAAGAATAGATAGAGTAAGAGATTTTGGAGGAAGGTCTCTTGACTGCAAGGAAGTGGTGCAACCATACAGGATAATTACATAGTACCTTAAAAAAAGCTGGCTTCAATGTAAGAGGAAAGCTTTTGTCAGATATTGTTGGCAAAGAATTAATATGCAAACCTGGATCTCACGACAGAATATCCAAGGACATGCTTGAGATAATGTCAAGAATAATTCTATGCAAGAAAACTGACTGGGCTCAGTTACTCTTTAAAAAGATCCAGGGAAGCCTCCAAGCACCAAACTTTGGAAGAATCCTCTCTTTGTACCTCATCAACTCTCTTTAGCTAAATGAAAAGATGTTATCACCCATCCATCACATGAAGAAGATTGACTTGATGATCCTGGAGAGGTCAGAGAAAGTCATCCCTAAAAGTGCAAAGAAAGGGAAGAAGATCACTAAAAGTGAGGAAAGCTCATCTGCAGAAGGAAATAGCTTGCCAAATCCAAAACCACATGCAGAGGTCCTATACATTGCCATGTCAATACCTAAAGACTCTTCTAATAGACAGAAAAGTGCAACAGTTGAGGGGGAGACTCATGCTGAGCTCTCAGCCCAAGAGACTGTGTTGCATATCAAGAATCTGGTTGCTGTTGAGGGGGAGTCTCAAAATGAACTCCCTTCTCCAGAGGTTGAGGAGGCAACTCAAATTGAGGCTGCTATCCAAGAAGACTTAGGAAGCTGTAGGATGGATGTTGAAGATATTGTCCTTGAAAAGGGAAATATTGAACTAGAGAATCTGTGTACAAATTTCATCTTGATTCCAGATAAAGAGACTGCCAAAGAAACTGAAAATGCTCATCAAAGACAAGATTACCCTAATAACCCTCCTGATTATGAGATCATAGTTAGGATGGGTGGAGACCTGGAAGGGAAAGTAACTGAGAAGAAGCAAGATCATACAGGAGCATCTACACCACCATCTCATGAGCAAGCCCCAAGCTCCTTGATTGAACAAATAAAGAATTTGCTAACTGAGGAAAGGAAAAGCTATCAAGATTATGTGGATAGGGCAGTTAGGGGAATCAGAGATGACATGTCAGCTCAGATGAATGAGATAAGAGCACACATTGATCACATTAATACTCAGATCACCAGCTGGTTCATAAGGGCAGAAACAACTATTGACAATAATATGAATGCACAAGAATCTCTTGGTGAAAAAGTGGACACCTCACTACAACAAAGTCAACAGGCAGGTGAGAATCTGGAAAGAGGAGTTAGATGGCTAACCACAATAATTGCCGATATTCAAAATTTGATCATAACTAGGTGCATGACTCAAATGAATTCACTCATGATGCTCTAAACACAAAATTGTAGCAAAGTACTAAGGAAATTCTACAGTGGATTGGAGAGTCATGTCAGAAAAGGAAGACCATAATGATAGATGAAGAATTGCCTCTTAAGAGAAAAAGTGATGAACAGGGTCCCAGTGATCCAAGCCTTAACTTTGTAAGCCCAAGGTCAAGAGATATAGTATGAACTACATGAAGATACTTTGGGGAAAGTGGAAAGGACATTTCTAGACACTACTCTTCAAGCGAGTGGGAGAAGCACAAGAAGACAGAAGCAATGAGAACATTGTACAGACATCATTGTTGGGAATATTGCCCTCAATATTACCTTGATTTGAAGAGGCATCACTCTCAATGCTAAGGACATATTGTATTTGATAAAGCTATACTAGTGTAGGATATTCAAGCCTAGGTGACTCAAAAGGAAGGGCCAAACATGCCCTTAGATGAGGAGAAATCATCTCCTAGGTGATGAAGTTTTGTCTCAGCAGAACCGCTAAGACGAAGGGTCAAAACCGCTGAGACCAGAACAAGAGCCGCTGAGAAAGCTTATAAGCAAGCTGAGCTGCAGATAGCCAAGAATCCTCTGAGACAAGATCGCTGTCTCAGTGGATCCACTGAGATGGGAAAGGAGCAGCGTGCAGATTGGAAAGAATGGCGTGTTCATCGAACGCAGAGAGCCGTTCGTCGAACACAGAACTCAGTTCGTTGACCGCTGAGACGAGACCAGAGAAGGAGCCGCTGAGAAGGCACAAAGGGCGTGTTCGTCGAATGCAGAGAGCCGTTCGTCGAACGCAGAACTCAGTTCGTCGACCGCTGAGACGAGACCAGAGAAGGAGCCGCTGAGAAGGCACAAAGGGCGTGTTCGTCGAACGCAGAGAGCCGTTCGTCGAACGCAGAGTGCAGATCGTCGAACGCAGAGACAAGGCAGATCTTCAAACGCAGAGTGCAGATCATCGAACACGGAGACAAGGCAGTTCGTCGAACGTAGAGAACCGTTCGTCGAACGCAGAGTGCAGATCATCGAACGCAGAGTGCAGATCGTCAAACGCAGAGACAAGGCAGATCGTCGAACGCAGAGTGCAAGTTCGTCGAACGCAGAGTTTGGCAAGTTCATCGAACGCAGAGTTTGGCAAGATCGTCAAACGCAGAGTTTGGCAAGTTCGTCGAACACAGTACAGCGTGTTCGTCGAACGCAGATTGCGTGTTCTGCCCATAGCGCAAGTTGCAGAAAAGCTGTGTGGGGTCCACCAGTTTCTCCCATACTTCTCAGAAGGATGGCTGAGAGCCGTTGAAGATCAGAGATGTATAAAAGGAAGAGTTAGGGCACATTTGAATAAGCCCAGCCGACAGATTCACTATTCCATTGACGGCAGAAGCTCTTGTTTTCTTTCCTCCTGCTCACTGAACAAGAAGAAGAAAACAGAGAAAGAAAGTTAGCTCCTTTGCAAGAAGGAGCAAGGAGATATTCCAACCTTCATCTGAAGAAGAAGATCAGTTAGTAGCTGCCATCAACATCACCAGCTGCAGGAAGCACAAGCTGTGTAGGAACTATAAGGGACTTGTTGTTATTTGTAGTAAGTCTTATACTCAACTTTCTGTAGGGCTTAACAACCTGAGTTGTAGGACCTTTTGGTCTGAGATTGTAGGAACCTGAAGATTCTGAGTTGTAGGGATGAAGGCCTGAGTTGTAGCATCTGTTGATCTGAGTTTGTAGGGCTTTTTAGCCTGAGCTGTAGGAGGAGGAATTCTCTGAGTTGTAGGACCTGGAAGGGGTCTGAGCTGTAGGATCAGGTGCTGATCTGAGGTAGGGCTATTTAGCCTTCGGTAGGGCTGTTTAGCCTGAGTTGTAGGAGCAGCTGTGGTCTGAGCTGTAGGATCAGGGGCTGATCTGAGGTAGGGTTGCTGAGCCTGAGGTAGGGTTTGGGAAAACCTGAGAGATCCTGAGGGATTGGTGTTGTAAGCCCTGTCTTGAGGAACCTCTATACATTCTTGTGTGCTTTCTGTGTGTTTGATCATTTGCTTGCTCTAAACCAGAAAACAGATAGATTAATTAAAAGAAACCTATTCACCCCCTCTAGGTGATTCATACTACAAACCTTATAAACTAACAAGTGGTATCAAAGGGAGGTTAGTCAAGAAGGACTTAACAGTCTGACCAAATCCTAAAAGGTTTAGTCAAATCAAATCCCAATGGCCTCCTCTGGATTGCAGAAGGAAATGAGGTCCATGAAGTTGCCCATATGCAACAAAGAGAATTTTGGCATATGGAAGCAAAGGATCAGGTTGTTTATGGAAGCATCTGATCCAAGGATCTTCATTTCAGTTGAAGAAGGACCTTTTACTTTTCACACTGCATCAAATATAGATCCAACAAGAAGAGTGGCCAAATTATTCAAAGATTTGACCAAGGATGAACTTGAGTTGTTCACCATGGACAAAAGGGCCCAGAACATCATAGTCAATGCTATTGATGATTCCACCTTTCAAAACTTGGTACACTGCACTTCTGCCAAGGAAATGTGGGATACTTTGATAGTATATATGGAAGGGACAGCTGAAGTTAGGGATGACAGGAAGTCACTCCTTAATCAAGAGTATGAAGCCTTCAGGCAGCAGAGCCAGGAAAGTATATCCATGTGCTATGAGAGGTTCTTCAGAATAATTAATGAGCTGAGAACCTATGAGAGGGCATTCACCAATTATGAGCTGAATGATAAGTTCCTTAAATCTCTAACAAGGGACTGGGACACAAAAATCTGTGCCATCAAGGAAGTGGCCAAGCTTGGTGAGACCCCAACTCACACATTGTTTGGAAAGCTGCTCTCCTATGAGATGCAGCTATCTGCAAGGAAGGAAGAGGACATCTCTACAAGGGTTCAGCCAAGGGAGAAATTTGTTGCTCTCAAAGCTGACAGCTCCAAGAGAAGCAAAAGCAGGATGGTGTCTCCTCCAAGGAGAAGTGCTGAACCTGAAGTCAGCACCTCAGGATGCTCTTCCTCTGATGAAGAGTTTGTTGTCTTTACAAGGCAGTTCAAGAAGATGATGAAGAGGAAGCAATGGAAGAACATGCCCTCCTCATCATCACACAACAAAAAGGATAGCAGCAAATCAGAAAAACATCACCCAAAGGGTGACATGTATGACTCTAAACTTAGTAAACATTCTTCTAACAATATAATATATTATAGCTGCAGCAAGCCTAGACATGTCATAGCTGACTATCCAGTCAAAAGAAAGGATAGTGGTGAAAAGAAGCATCATCAACACAAGGATAGGAAGAGAGAAAAATCCCTCCTAGCAAAGAAAGAAAGGAGCTGGAGTGAATCTGATCCTTCAACATCAGATTCAGAGAATGAAGAAGAAGCCTACATTGGGCTATTTGCACCAGAAGAAGATGAAGATTATCCAGCTGCTATAGTTGGAATAAGGGCCCCTCTTTCACACTCAGATAGTGATGAAGAGGAGGATGAAGAAGACATTGTTCAGCTAGGCCTTATGGCCTTTACTGATGAGGAAGGGAGTCAGAATGCTTCTGACAATGTTCAGGTACTATCTCATTCCACTTCTAGTTCTGATTATGAGACTAGTCCAGAATATGATGCACCTTCATCAATTGATGGAAGGGGAAAGGAAGCTGAGGAAGAACTCAATCAGTTGATTGACAAATATGGTGTTCTTTTGGAGGCTCTGAAGAAGAGCAAGAAGCTTGCCAAGAGGCAAGCCCAGGAAATTGTTTCCCTCAAGATGACTAAGAATGACTACACTGAACCTACCACCTTGGTGGCTCAGATGAGTAGACAGATTAGCCATTTACAGGGGTTAACTAGTGTGCAATTAAGCACTATTTCCCTGAAGAACAAGGTCATCAAGGACCTTGAGGAAAAGCTTGAGAAGGAGAAGAGCCTGGTGGCTCAATTCTCCAAGCCCAAATGTGTGCTTCCTATTATTGACACCTTCTCCTCTCAAACCAATAAGAGAGGACTAGGATTCAATAAAATGGAAGTAGGTGAAGGGAGTGGAGAGAAGAGCTAGAGGAAGGCTAAGCCTCAAACCACCTTTCAAAAGGTGTTGCTTCCTTCCAACAAGTATGACCATGAAAGCATTCATGGTCACTGGAAGATGGGAGTTGCTATAAGAAGGAAAATGCTCCTTCCCATAGTGGAAGAAAGGGAATGGATTGAGTGCCATGAAGGATCCCCATGAGGAAATTCAAATGGCCCAACATGGAACTTTTGTATTTGGTACCTCAGCCCCCTCATTCAAGAATAAGAAGGCAAGCCCTACTAAGGTTGAATCAGTCAAGAAAATGACAGCTGTCAAATCTGTAAACAAGTCTGATTGCTCAGTGTCAGATGCCATCAAATCTTGTATGGCTGCCAAGTCATTGCAAGCTGATGCCATCAGGACAAAGAATATCAAGACAGCAAACAGATTGACATTCAGTCAAATCACTGCTGAGAGGAACAGGAAGAATGCTGCTGTATCTACTCCTGAACATGTGGACTGTGCTGCACAACCCTCAAGAAGTGTTCAGAAGAGAAGATACAACATTCATGAATGTTGATGTTGTGGTAAAGTGGGACACTTTGCCATAGATTGTTGGTACAATCCCAATGCACCTAATGCAAAGTTGGGCCTTCCTACAAAGGGTGCAGCTAGAGTAGGGCCATTTCATTATGCTAACAAGAACCTAGGACCCAAGTCATCTTGGGCTCCTAAGGGACATTAAACTCTGTTTTGCAGGATAGTTCAAGTACCAGCCCCATCATCATTTGGTACTTGAACAGCGAGTGCCAATGGCACATGAGAGACAGGAGGTTGATATCATAGATTCAACATCAGTTAGAGGACTAAATCCTCAAGGTAAGTATGTCTCCTACCTATTATGAAATTATCATCAAATGTTGTCTCTAATAATGTTAAAGTGGGATGATAAGATTAACCAGTACAATCTGCCTAAGCTATGCTTCAGATTGCATTTTAACAGCTAAGAAAAATCTGGGTTCGACGAACTTTGTCCTGAGTTCGACGAACGTCGAGCTTGAGTTCGACGAACTCAGCCTTGAGCTCGATGAACTCAGTCTTATGTTAAAGTTTTAGATAAACTTAGTCAGGGCTCGACGAACTCTAGTTTGAGTTCGACGAACTCTGCCCTAGGATGAAATTTTAGGTAAATCTTCTCAGCTGTTCCGCTGAGTCGATTAGGTTAACACTAAGACCTAGTGTATAAATAACAGACCATGTTAGATGACTCTTCACATTCTCTTGCACTACTCCAGCCGCCGAGATGAAACTTCTACTCTTCCGTCCCAGCGTTTCTTCTCTTCGACCAAATGGTGCCCAAGATCGTGAAGGAGTTGCTAGAAGGATGCGAACTAGTGAGGGATGGCTTTCTCCATGCTTCACCAGATATTTCAAGTGTTATCTCCCTCATCTCTTCTGCCGGTCTAGATTTCGTGTTATCTGAACCCTCTCAGATATTCAGGCAAGAAGTGATAGAATTTTATGCAAACGCCAAACTGTCGTCTTCTAAGGATGGCATATCTTCTATGATTGGAGTGTTTAGGGTGAAACTGTCCCCTAAGAGACTGGAAAAAAGTACCGCACCTTCCTAGAGTGGAAGAAGAGGAGATATCTGCATCAGACAAGGAGCAAGCCTTAAAGTGGTGTGAATACAATGATTCCCAGACTGCATCTTTGAAGAAGAAATTCTTCAACCAAAAGGGGAAGCTGTTGTGTGATATAGTGGGAAAGGCCCTTCTATGCAAGCCAGGCTCACATGACACAATCTCACAACCGATGTTTGAGCTGGTTGCAAAAATCATCATGAAGAAAATGACATGCTGTGGAACTGTCCTGTACCAAAGGATTATGCAATGTCTGCAGGCTCCAAACTTAGGAAGAATCTTATCACTCTTCCTGCTGAATGCATATCCAGACCAATTCTCCTCCTTCAAGGGTATCAATATCCACTACTTGAAGAGACTGGATATAAAGACATTGGACAGGTCAACAAGGGTCCTACCCATGAGCCAACATTCCTTGGTGGCTGAGCTGAAGGAGAAGAAGAAAGCTAAGAAGAGTGAAGAAGAAGGTGCTGAAACCTCCAGGAAGGATGATGATCCTCTAGTGCTCTTGGATGGTGTGGCTGGTGAAGATGATCCCCAGGGTAGGATAGAAGAGCCAACTCTGTTGAATACTGATCCAGCTGTTCCTCATGCTGAAGAAGTATTACTGAATTCCCCTATCCATGGTAAATTAGGATCATAGTTAGTCTTCACTCCCTAATTATAGGCTAGTCTAGGTATCTAACTAACTCATCAACCATTTTTCAGGTTTACCTAGACAGGATACTCCACAAATGGATGCCCTGAGTGAGGGGGAGCATAGCTCTTACTTTGGAGATGTTGGTGGGGATGCTAGTGAGGGGGAGCACATCCCAAATGTTGAAGAGCTGCAAAGACCAGAACCTGGGATGGAGAAGGACAATAATGGGGTTGAAGAAGTGGTGGAGAAAGAGGTGGCCCAGGAAAGGCCATCAGCTGTGGTGGACACATCTGAACTGCTGAACTCAATACAAACCATCATTGAGGGTCAGATGTTGTCTGTGAAAGAACTTGTTGCTGAAAAGGTTCAAGCTACTACTGCTCAAATTAGGGATGAGCTGAATGCTACAAGAGCAACATTATCTAATGAAATTCAAGCAAGTGAGAAGAGAATGGAGTCAAGGGTGGCTGCAGTGAGGACTGAGCTGAATACCCAGGTTAATGATCTCAAAACTGCATCTGATCATATCCTCCTGCAAATGACCAGATGGTTTGAGATGGCCAAAGGCACTGTTGCTGCTCAGCACACTATTCTGAAGCAAATTGCAGATCATCAAGGAGTCTCCTCAAAGGACATTACATATGTAAAGAATCATCTTTACAGGAATCAAAATGTCTGGGAGAATGCAGTTGCCAGAATGGCACAAATTGCTAACACATCTAGCAGCCATGTCATGTCCCACATTGACAAGGCCAAGGAAAGCATTTTGGATGATCTGGACAGCACTTTTCAAACTCTCTCCCAATCCATAATAGATCAACACTCTGAAATAGAGAAAAAGATATTGGAAAAAGGCAAAGGGGGGAGGAGAAGGTTGCCAAGCTAATTGCTAAGCTGAAAGGAGCTCATATAAAGCTATATAACAACATGGAGAATGCCCACCAGCTGATACTCTCCAATCAGGAAGCAACCAGCAAGCAAGTGGTGGAAGTGGTCAACAAAGCTTCCAATGCAATTCAAAAAGATATCCTAACTGTGGTTAAAAAGGTTAATGATAATCATTGGACCTCAAGCTTAAAGGTATTACAAGGAACAAGGATTGCCTTGAATCTTCCAATATTGAATCCAAGCAGACCTGAAGACTTTGACTTCTAAGGTCAATTAGATCTGATTCAAGATGAGAGGGAAGCAAAGAGGAGAAGGGAAGAGGGCATTCAGACTACTGAATGGTATATGGCCCAGAGAGGATGGAAAGATTAGAGGATCCACCCATGAGGATGACAATCTAGAGTTGGACACAATTGTTGTCAACACCTGGGTCAGCCATGGCAATCAACTCAAGGACATTGACCATGTCTATTCATCTGCTGAATGGATCAAGCACCTTGAGAGGGAATCTCTAAGGGAAAGGATTCTCAAAGAAAACATGGTAAGAAGGGAAACTCCTATAAGGATTCCCACAAGATATCTTCCCAAGCCATTTCTGTACTTCAAAGTAAAGGAGAAGATCAAGGCTGCTGCTGAAGCTAGGAAGAGAAAGTCTGAAGATGGAGAAAGCTCTTCCCAGGGACCATCTAAGAAAACCCTTCCTTGAGATGCTCTTTAAATTATTTAATGTATAATCATAAGTTGAACTTTTTGAAATGTCTGTACTGAACATCTAATTGAAATGATATTTCATATTCTAAAAATCATATTTTGTTTGTTACTGTTGGTATATGTACTCTGTATTTCTACCTTCAGTATTCAGTGCTAGAATGGGTTGTTCAAATTGAACAAGATCAGCTATTAAAGAAAATAGCTCTCTAATTAAGGGGGAGCAAAATCCCTGCTCAGGTTGAGGGGGAGATGGCAAATTCTAAGAGTGTATAGGTTGACATATAAGTTGATCCAAAGTGATCTATAGATGTTGCCTCCCAATCCATAGAGGGATAAATAGTTGAAGAAACCAGAAAGGGGGAGATAGGGCCAATGCTTAGGGTGTTAGGGCCCATACTAGATAGGGCCAATGCCTAGGGTGTTAGGGTCCATGCTATATAGATCATTATTGTGATATGTTTTTGTTGGTCATGTACCTTAGCATTGGGAATGTTATGCCTTCTTCAAATAGGGGGAGATTGTTGGGAATATTGGCCTCAATATTACCTTGATTTGAAGAGGCATCACTCTCAATGCTAAGGACATATTGTATTTGATAAAGCTATACTTGTGTAGGATATACAAGCACAGGTGACTCAAAAGGAAGGGCCAAACATGCCCTTAGATGAGGAGAAATCATCTCCTAGGAGATGAAGTTTTGTCTCAGCAGAACCGCTGAGACGAAGGGTCAAAACCGCTGAGACGAGCCCACTGTCTTAGCGGAACCGCTGAGACCAGAACAGGAGCCGCTGAGAAAGCTTATAAGCAAGCTGAGCTGCAGATAGCCAAGAATCTGCTGAGACGAGATCGCTGTCTCAGCGGATCCGCTGAGACGAGAAAGGAGCAGCGTGCAGATTGGAAAGAATGGCGTGTTCGTCGAACGCAGAGAGCCGTTCATCAAACGCATAACTCAGTTCGTCGACCGCTGAGATGAGACCAGAGAAGGAGCCGCTGAGAAGGCACAAAGGGCGTGTTCGTCGAACCCAGAGAGTCATTCGTCGAACGCAGAACTCAGTTCGTCGACCGCTGAGACGAGACCAGAGAAGGATCCGCTGAGAAGGCACAAAGGGCGTGTTCGTCGAACGCAGAGAGCCGTTCGTCGAACGCAGAGAGCCGTTCGTCGAACACAGAGTGCAGATCATCGAATGTAGAGACAAGGCAGATCGTCGAACACAGAGTGCAGATCGTCGAACGCAGAGACAAGGGAGTTCATCGAACGCAGAGAGCCGTTCGTCGAACGTAGAGTGCAGATCGTCAAACGCAGAGTGCAGATCATCGAACGCAGAGACAAGGCAGATCGTCGAACGCAGAGTGCAAGTTCATCGAACGCAGAGTTTGGCAAGTTCGTCGAATGCAGAGTTTGGCAAGATCGTCGAACTCAGAGTCTAGCAAGTTCATCGAACACAGTACAGCATGTTAGTCGAACGCAGATTGTGTGTTCTGCCCGTGGCGCAAGTTGCAGAAAAGCTGTGTGGGGTCCACCAGTTTCTCCCATACTTCTCTGAAGGACGGCTGAGAGCCGTTGAAGATCAGAGATGTATAAAAGGAAGAGTTAGGATACATTTGAATAAGCCCAGCCGACAGATTCACTATTCCATTGACGGCAGAAGCTCTTGTTTTCTTTCCTCCTGCTCACTGAACAAGAAGAAGAAAACAGAGAAAGAAAGTTAGCTCCTTTGCAAGAAGGAGCAAGGAGATCTTCCAACCTTCATCTGAAGAAGAAGATCAGTTAGTAGCTACCATCAACATCACTAACTACAGGAAGCACAAGCTGTGCAGGAACTACAAGGGACTTGTTGTCATTTGTAGTAAGTTTTATACTCATCTTTCTGTAGGGCTTAACAGCCTGAGTTGTAGGACCTTTTGGTCTGAGATTGTAGGAACCCGAAGGTTCTGAGTTGTAGGGTTGAAGGCCTGAGTTGTAGGATCTGTTGATCTGAGTTTGTAGCGCTTTTTAGCCTGAGCTGTAGGAGGAGGAATACTCTGAGTTGTAGGACCTGGAAGGGGTTTGAGCTTTAGGATCAGGTGCTGATCTGAGGTAGGGCTGTTTAGCCTGAGTTGTAGGACCAGCTGTGGTCTGAGCTGAAGGATCAGGGGCTGATCTGAGGTAGGGCTGCTGAGCCTGAGGTAGGGTTTGGGAAAACCTGAGAGATCCTGAGGGATCTGTGTTGTAAGCTCTTTGAGCCGAGTTTGAAGGAGTTGGCATTGTCTAACACATTATTAGAAAGGTGAAGGGGGAAAGAGGACTACTCAAGATACCCTGTCTCGAGGAACCTTTATACATGCTTGTGTGTTATCTCTGTGTTTGATCATTTGCTTGCTCTAAACCAGAAAATAGATAGACTAATTAAAGAAATTAAAAGAAACCTATTCACCAACCCTCTAGGTGATTTAAACTACAAACCTTATAAACTAACAATCATCAACAAGAAAGAACACTGCCAGAGAATTCCTCTTCTATTCCTGATAGATATATCCCTAAGCCATTCTCCTATTTTGAAAGGCAGGAGCAGAAGCTTCAAAAGAAGGAGAAAGATGCAGAGAAAAGAAGAAACTGTTAAAGTAGAACTGACACATGTGTGAAAGTGCACAATGTGCCTCTGAGTATTCTCTAGAGGGGGTGAATAGAGTTTTAAAATATTTTCTATCCTATTTGTGCACACACAATAAAACACTAAGTATTATGCATTCAGCAAAACCAAAGACAGAATAAATTAAATGTTGTTTGCTGAAATAAAACACAGAAAAACTAAGGTATGGACAGCACAAAAAATCACACACAAAGACACAGGGATTTTATAAAGGTTCCCCAAAATGTGGGTACTCCTCTTTTCTACCTCCCTGGTAGGATTGCACAACCCGTGCCTGAGTCTTTTGATAAGGAGACTCGTAGAACCACGAAGTCTTTTGATAAAGAGACTCTTAGAACCACTGAGTCTTTTGATAAGGAGACTCTTAGAACCACTGAATCCTTTGGAAGAGGGATTAATAAAGCTCTTTACAGTTGAAGGAAAAAGTAAGAAGAATACAATAGAATTTTGTTCTCAGAATTCTTAAGAAGCACTTCTGCTTCTTCTGTCTTTCACAGGATCTGAAATGATGAACCCTTGCTTATGATATAAATCTTTGCAAGGGTTGTTTTGCTTGATCCTTTTCTCTGAAAGCTTTTTTAATCTAGCTTCTATTTGATGATGAAGAAGAAACAACTGTATCTATTACCTGTGCAGAGAGAGAGCTTATGTTTTCTGTCTTAGGGTTGAGGAGGAAGAAGAAGATAATCCTTTTCGACGGTCAAAATAATAATAAATGATCTATTTTCTTTCTCTTCTTCTGCATACTTATTCGGTATGATTGAGATTTCAAAAACCTTTCTTCTTTTGGGCTGTCCTGAAAAGGAATTCATCTTTGCCACTTATTTTTCTTTCTTCTTTTGTTCTTGACACGTCCATCACTTTTGAATACCTTCCAAGAATGTTTTGTTGTGTCCTGGAAATCTCCATTCCATTCTTGGCAATAAATGAGCCGTTGGAGAACTGTATCTAGCCTTGTGGTGCTTCTGAAAAGGTCTTAAAAGGACAGCATAAAAAAGCTTCATTTTTTTGACTGTATTCGGCCCTGCGTCGACTTCATCATTCTTCATGTCGATGCACCTCTGAGTTCTTATTAAAGTGGTTTCAAATTCCTTCTTAGCTTTGGCTAAACTCAGATGTCGATGTTATGTCGATTCCTTATTGGCATATCCGTCGAGTTGAAGACTTGGACTTTGGGCTTTAACTTCTGTGTCGAATTGTAGTCAAAGTTGCGTCGACTTCTTGAATGGCTTCGACAAGCTCTTCCTTCTGCATAGAGTTCCTTTCGATGTTGCGTCGACTTGAATTATACTTTGACAGACTGAATAAGTTGCTTTGAATTCTAGTCAGAGTTGCATTGATATCAAGTCAAAGTTGCGTCAAATTTTATTCGACGCAAGTCTTAACTTATTTTGTGATTGTCTTGACTTGGCCTTGACACTCTTAGATGACTGTGACATCCTAAGACATCTAATGACCAATTTACTCTTACTATACAATGTGGGTAATATAACCTAAGAAGTAAAATCACTTATAGATAATTTGTTAAGTTAAATCCAAAAAGAGTTTTTCTCAACAATCTCCCCCTATTTATCTTAACAAATTTTACAGGTTGTTTAAAGTGATTTTACACATTCTTTGACATAAACAGAAATACAAGCAAGACATACATAGACAATAAGACATGATAGAATGGAGAATATCTGATTGATATAACTGAGTGTTTATCAGAGTTAATTTACCTAAGACATGTTTCACTTTTTCTTTCTGAGAAATGTTGACAAAGCCTCATATACCTTTCTGGATTTTCTCTCCACATATTTGAAATTAGCTGGAATGGCTTTTCTTGGATTCCTCTGGATTCTCTGATGCCCCTTGAAAAGCTTTTCTAGATCAGCTTCTATTTCAGGATATACATCACTGAGCTTTGATCCCATACTGATAACTTTAACAGTCATCATGCTAATTTCTTCCAGATCTATGCCATCTACATTTGGATCAGGTACTATGAAAGTTGACTGAGGAAGTCCTGAAACTGGAGCTGTTTTGAAAGTAATCTTCCTTTTCTTTTGATATGGTAGGTCTTCTAAATCTTGATTGATTCCATCAACCTTTTTACCTCGTTGCCCTTTCTAATCCCATAGTTTGGCCTGAGGGTTCTTGGCAGTATATTTAGAGAGGTCAAATAGAGTGCTGGGAATTTGGATTGCCTCCTTTAATTGCTCTTTTTCAACAGCCTCTTTACCCATGGATAACCTTTCAATGAATAGCCTTCTCTTTTCTTCCTATTCCCTTTGAGATGCTTCATAATCATCTTGCTCTCTTCTTCTAATCTCTTCCAGGACTTTATCCAGCTTCTGATCATTTTATTCCTTCCATTTATCTTTAGGCATTTCTACCTTCTCATAGGTTTTGTAATAGGATTTATCCTTTCTGAATTGCTTCCTCTATTCCTTTGTATATCTTTCCCACATGGGTATGTTTCTTCCCCTTCCTCTGTGATCCCTTCCATGTCTCCTTCCTCTGAAGACTAGTGCTTGGAGAATTCGAGTGGGTGCTATAGTAGAGGCAGGGATGAGTTGAGCTAGTGAAGGAGATGATGGAGCAGGTTTGATTGTAGATGGAGATATTGTAGATTCGTCAGAAAAAGTCCAGAACCCTTGCATATCATGGATGGATGGTTCAGAAGCAAGGGACTCACTGTGTTGTTGCACACTTTTTAAGTAGGCATTGTCATCAGAGAATTGGTCACTCTCCCCCTGTCTTGATGAATCCCCATGTATTACAGGCATGGTTCTTGGAGGAGAGAAGGATTCAAGGAGTGGAAGAAGCTTGGAGGTAATAGCAGGCCCTCCTTCAGAAGCAAAAGATAAAGTGAGAGCAGTAGTGTAAACTGAATCTTGGGGTGGCCTGCTGGTATAATTCTCCCCCTACTTTATATCATTGAGAAATGATATAAAGACATCAACAGGTAACACTAACGATCTCATTTCTGAATCAAGGGCCTTGATTTCAGTCGTGAGGTCTCACAACCTTCTATGCTGAGCGCACAACTTGCGATAGCAATCCTTCGAGAAGTCAAGATAGAGAGCACCGAGCTGGGATAGTAAGGTCTGGAGAGCAAGATCAACTGCTTTGATAATATCTCTTTGATTTGAAGGAGACGCCATTGAAATCCTGTGAGTTCCTGCAGGGAAACAGAAAGAGAGAAGTAGAAGGGAAAATGGAGGAGAGTGAAAGGGAGAGAAGTCGAACAGCACAATAAGGTTGAACGCCTGAGTTGCTTTGAGTAGATAAATCATCGAAACTTAGGGTTAAATTTGAAGCAACATCAAAAGGATATGAATTCAGCGCGCCAAAACATGTCGATGTCGCTTCTGCGCGCACTTTGCACATTCAACGTAGCGTTGAGAAGAATTTGATGTGGCTCCGAATATAGTTAGCAACCATGATGTCAACATAAGCGTCGATATATATTCGATGCTACGTCGAGTGTTATTCGAAGGATCTATCCCAACCTGCTCTCGAAGATGACGTCGAGTAGAAATCAATGGTGCGTCGATTGTTATTCGACGCAGCTCTAATTTAAATAGTTACATTTTTCCTGAAAATTTTTGCTGTTTTTCCCAGCAATATCTTTCTAAAAAAGTAAGTTTGACTACATAATATAGTGGGAGTGACCTAGAGGGCTCTATCAAGCATTCACATTGCATTAAAGAAGAAATTGTGCTTACTTTCATCAAGTGGCTTAGTGAAGATGTCAGCCCTTTGAATATCAGTGGAAATGTATTGAAGGTTGATCTTACCCTTCTCAACATTATCCCTGAGAAAGTGGTGCCTTATCTCTATGCGCTTAGTTCTACTGTGGAGAACAGGATTGGAAGCTATAGAAATAGCACTAAAGCTGTCGCAAAATATTGTGGAATTGACAAGAGAAAAGTTGAAATCTAGCAACTAATTTTGCATCCACAGTATTTGTGAGCAGCAACTTCTTGCAGCTATATACTCAACTCCAGCTATAGAAGTGGAGATTGTGGTTTTCTTCCTGCTAAACCTTGAAATCAATCTAGCACCCAGGAGTTGACATGTTCCTAAGGTTCTTTTTCTATCCAGCCTGCATCCAACATAGTCTGCATCTGAATAGTCAACAAATTCAATACCAGATTCAGCTGGATACCACAATCCAAGTTCAGGTGTACCCTTTAGATATCTGAGTATCCTTTTTACAGAACTCATGTGGGATTCCTTGGGGTAACTTGAAACCTAGCACATATACAGGTAGCAAACATTATATCTGGTCTGCTAACTGTCAGGTAGAGAAGAGAGCTAATGGCTACTCTGTAAGTGTTCTGATCAAAGGACTAACTCTTTTCATCTCTATCTAGAACAACATTAGTAGCCATGGGGGTTTTCATGACATAGGCATTTTCTATCCCAAACCTCTTGACGAGATCTCTGGTATACTTGGATTGAGATATGAAAATGCCATCTGCATTCTCCCTTACTTAGAGTCCTAAGAAATAGGATAGTTCCCCCATGCTACTCATTTTAAATATTGACTGCATTAGGTATGCAAACCTTTTGCATAGGGATTGATCTATTGACCCAAATATAATGTCATCTACAAAAATTTGTACTAGTAAAAGCTGATTCTTATGTGCTCTTGTGAAGAGTGTTTTATCCACTTTCCCTCTTTCAAAGGAGTGTTCCAGAAGGAAGTGGATAAGGTCTCATACCAAGCTCTTGGAGCTTGCTTGAGGCCATACAGTGCTTTATCTAACCTATATACAAAAGAGGGAAAAGATGGATTGACAAAACCTGGGGGCTGCTACATATACACTTCTTCCTTAAGAGTTCCATTTAGGAATGCACTCTTCACATCCATCTGATAGACTTTAATCTTCATGTGAGCAGTATATGCAAGGAACATTATAATGGCCTCCAACCATGCTACTGGAGAAAATGTCTGGTTGAAGTCAATGCCCTCCTCTTGCCTGTATCCTTGGGCCACAAGTCTAGCCTTATTCCTGATTACGACTCTTATTGAGTCCATTTTGTTTTTGAATACCTATTTGGTGCCAATAACTGGGTAATTCTTTGGTTTCTCAACCAATGTACAGACCTTGTTCCTCTCAAATTGTGATAGCTCTTATTACATTGCAGATATCCAGTGAGGATCACTGTCTGCTTCTTCAAACTTCTTAGGTTCATATTGAGAGAGGAAACATTGCAACTTTATTTTATTTGTGAGCTGATTCCTTGTCTTGACTCCAACAATCAAATCTCCTATGACTTGTGTTGAAGGATGATCCTTTAGAGTCATCCTGGATCTTATTGAGTTATTTAGGAGATTGTCTTCTTACTGAAGAACCACTTGCTTAGTGACAATGGGAGCACCATCTTCATTCATTTGAATGATCTCTGTGGCTGGAAATTCAAGTGTTGTAAGTTCTTCTTCATCTATTGCAGAGTCTTCATCTGAATCAGTGTCAATTTTCTATTTTCTTTTGTCTTGACACACTGGTGGATGATCCATGATGCTGATCCTTTCAAATTGCTCTGCTAGTTGGCCTTCTTCCTGTAGACCAGTGCTGGTGGAAGCTTCCTTCCCCTTATAAAACATGTTAGTTTCATCAAAAACCACATGCACAGACTCCTCAATCTTGAAAGAGCTTTTATTATAGCACCTATAGACCTTGTTGATCCTTTTCTCTGAAATATTCTTGTAATCTAGCTGCTATATGATGATGAAGAATAAGCAACTGTATCTATTTCCTGTGCAGAGAGAGAGCTAATGTTTTCTGTTTTAGGGTTGAGGAGGAAGAAGAAGATAACCCTTTTCGACAGAGAAAATAATATTTGATGATCTCTTTTCTTTCTCTTCTTCTGCATACTTATTCTGTATGATTGAGATTTCAAAAACCTTTCTTCATTTGGGTTGTCCTGAAAAGGAATTCATCTTTGCCACTTATTTTTCTTTCTTCTTTTGTTCTCGACCCATCCATCACTTTTGAATACCTTCCAAGAATGATTTGCTGTGTCCTAGAAAGCTCCATTCCATTCTTGGCAATAAATGAGCCATTGGAGAACTATCTCTAGCCTTATGGTCCTTCTGAAAAGGTCTCAAATGGACAGCAGAAAAAAGCTTCCTTTTTCTGACTGTATTCGACGCTGCGTCGACTTCATCATTCTTCATGTCAATGCACCTCTGAATTCTTATCGAAGTAGCTTCAAATTCCTTCTTCGCTTTGGTTGAACTCAGATGTCGACATTACATCGATTCCTTATCGACGTATCCGTCAAGTTGATGAACTGTACTTTGGGCTTTAACTTCTGCGTCGAATTGTAGTCGAAGTTGCGTCGACCTCTTGAATGGCTTCGACAAGCTCTTCCTTCTGCGTCGAGTTCATTTCGATGTTGTGTCGACTTGAATTATACTTCGACAGACTGTATAAGTTGCTTTGACTTCTAGTTAGAGTTGCGTCGATATCAAGTCGAAGTTGCGTCGACTTTTATTCGACGCAAGTCTTAACTTAACTTATTTTGTGATTGTCTTGACTTGGCCTTGACACTCTAAGATGAGTGTGACATCCTAAGACATCGAATGATCAATTTACCCTTCCTATACAATGTCGATAATATAACCTAAGAAGTAAAATCACTTACAGATAATTTGTTAAGTTAAATTCAAAAGGAGTTTTTCCCAACAATGTGATAGCTAGAAGCAAATGATGTTGTAACTCTATTTTAAGAACATGTGGCTTGTCTATAATATCTTACTGAAGTTTATAAAGTACTTATTTATGCATATATTTCTTAGCTCTGATATATGCTTAACCTGTACTAAACATATTTCTTAATAATGAACTCATCTATAAACAATGGTTAATGAAATTCAGATAGAATTTAAAATTCACTAAAACTAATATATATATACATATAATCTGGTGTCACTAAAATCCTTGGAAAAGCATACATGCTACTAAGAATGACACTACCATACATTAATTATGCAAAAGAGTAATCCAAGACAATATCGTTTCGTCTAAAAGACGATATCATCGTAATAACAAATAGTATTGTCGAAATGACTCTACGATTTCGTCATAAAGACACGACGATACCTAACTCTCTGTTCATCAATTCAGGAATCTAAAATGAATTGATCACAACCATTCAATATGGCATAACCAAACATCTAATATGCGGTTCTTCGCATCCCACAATAGAAATTATAAATAGGGTCAAATGTATTGAAATTAAAAGCACATACTACATTTGTCCTAAAAGCCATCGAGTGCTCTCAATCGGGTAGGAGTAATCAAGTTGATACACACAACTCTCCCTCAAACATCTAAGAGATGGCTCCAAAGAAGGAAGGATACTTGTATGAAGGGAGCGAGATAGTAAGGGATGGATTCCTGAAGGCTCCGAAAGAAATCCAAGCCACCATAAGATTGCTCGACTCCGTCAACCTGCAGTTCATGCTAACAGAACCAACAATAATAATGAGAAGAGAAGTCCTGGAATTCTATTCAAATGCCAAGATTGACTCAAATGGGATGTCGGTAAAGAGCAGAATAAATGGGACTAAAGTAAAGGTAACTACAAAGAGACTGACCAAGGTCCTCAAGCTGCCCTCCGTTGCCAGTGAAGAAGAAAATGAGGAAATTACTACTAAGGATCTTAATAATGCCCTTGAATGGTGTGAACACTATAGGAAGACCTATGGGTCTTTGGAAAGGAAGAATTTCAATCAGCTAGGAAAGTGTAAGACCCCCCTCCCGGAACACAAGACACGGCCGAGGGGAGTCTTATGCCCAGGACAGCCGCCTTGCGGAAGCGCCAGCACACAAGCTAGCATCCCCCATAAGACGCCTATCCTGCCGGCCAAACCAACAGAACAGTGCCAACCCATCAATAAAAGAAAGCAGTAAAGCCATAGGTTCACAATAAGTACAAGAAAGACAGAAAGCTACACAAGCTCCTGTAAATCATCAGAGTATCAAACTAAATGCCCCAAGGGCTACATCTCAAAACACTCGCTCACCACTGCCACTGACGGTAGCCAAGGTACCATAGTCACCAACCCTGCACACCTGACCTGACTATCCTCCTCCAGCACCGTGCACTGTTGCTCTAAGGAACACTCCTAAAAAGAGGGACGTAGCAACCGTTAGTCATAAAGACTAAGTGGCTTCATATCCGCTCCCCCGGCGACTCCAAGGCACCGGGCGGAAGGAAAGGAAGAAAAGCTGTAATATAAGCAATAATATATACAAGCAGGTGACAGGAATAGTTGTTCATAAGTATATGAGTAGCAGTAGTTATAAATGCGAGTACTGGTAACAGAAAGCATAAGCAGGGTATCACTAAGCAAGTACTAATATCAGGTATAAGTGTACATTTATGCTAGCAGTTAATATGCTGGTAAAGTAAGAAGCAAATCTAAGCTAGCATCATGACAAGTAGCGGGGTATAGAGAACAATGTATAGTACTGAAGTAAGCAGTTCATATCGTACCATAACTTATATGAATGCCCATACAAACTTATAAGTTAAGGTTTCCAAATTGAGACCCATCATATAAAAGAGCCCATACTAATTTATATGATGGACCCGATGCTGTGCAATGCTATGATAATGAATGATGAATGCGATGCAATGATTGTGATATGATGAACTCACCCATGCATTTTGTTATGTCGACATAGACCTTTAGTTCTCGCTTTTTGAGGGGTAGCTAACCGCTCAGGCATCTCCCGTTGTGGCCAAACGGAGACAGTGGAACGAGCTCCTCCACTACTAGGAGGGTATGAACAATACCAGTCCTAGGCCTCTATACGCCTCGACGCTAAGAACACACAGCGGAGACCCTGCGTACTGCTCGACGCTAAGAACACACAGCGGAGCCTCCAAGGACACAGAAGGGGACTTGGGTAGGTGAGCACCAAGAGTCCAACCCAATCGGTCTAGAGTCTACCCGACGGCTTCTGTCGGTGTCACGACCAGCAAGCCCGTAGACCCACCGCAAGTAATCCTCCAACCAGGATCATCACACCTCCAATTGTAAACCATGCACATTCATGTAATTCCCGTTCACCACCCATGTTATCGAGCACCCAAGGGCTCGCGAGAGGAACCTTAATACACTTTCCACAAACCATCAAGGCCAGTGCTAATAATCATCCGAGGACTTACCCATCGGGTCCTTCACCTCTCAGGATAAAACCATACCCTATAAACCACACCAACCATCACTGCTCTACACACGGAGCTATCACAGCTCGCTAGCAGTGGCATAGGTATATATATGTAAGGGAATTACTATCTTGGTCCTATTGGACTACTTGTGCGTGTAAATCGACGTTTGAGTTCACTATATAAATCTGCCCATACACCTTAACCCTCGCAATCCATGAACTCGATTCACAACCTACATCGATCACGACTAACTTCATCAGCATCATTAATGCCGGAATAATTACCACCAAGTTTCGACCTTATTGTATTATGCAATACGTATTTACGGTGCTCTATATGATCATATAAGCAAAGCCAAACACTTAGGTCTCACCCGTAATCAATATTATCTACCTTCCATTTCAAGATAACACTTTGTTCTTCCAAGCCCAACTTGGTTCATTTTCAGTCTCTAACTGAGTTCAGCAACATATTATTTTACGACAATATATTTAATAAAGAACCCATTTCAAATCGAGTCTTGCTAAAACTTCTACCGTAGTTCCGCTAGCTTGTTATGGCCATTCTCACCAAATATTAGCCCCATCGGCATTCCCAATTGTTATTTACGGAGCGATGCGAGAATGAACTATGAATGACAAAATCACAACAAGTATCCTCCCAAAACTCATGAGATTCAACAGGGGTTAGCACAATATCATCAATTTGATTTCTAGCAATTTTCGTGAGCATCCAACCAATATAATAAGAGAAATCCACAAAATATAGAGATCGAAGGTGTTATGACACATTTTACTAAAACTGGATTTCTGGGAGTTCTACTCCACCCAAAATTATGTGCCACCCCATTTTGGAAAGCTAACATCAAGGGCTACAACATTCCTGTTGAATCCTAAACCCATATCTAAGTGGCTCCTACCTAAAACCTGCTCTGAAGTCCACAACAATAATCTGGACAGCAAAACAGCACACCTTAACCACAACCCAGCTTTCTGGACAGTCCACTCGGCTGGACCTATAGGGAGCTACAGGTCACTTCAGAAAACGGGTAACCTGTCGTCGGAAAGCTCTTTCCGAGGGCTACAACATTCATGTTGAGCCCGAAGTCTAATTCCAGTGGGATCAAGCCTAAAAATTGGCTCGAACCCAGCTGCGCACAATTTCACCCCTTATTTGTTTGTGTATAGCAATTCCGACAAAACCCTTTTTAACTCTAAATGAAAGAACACTTAATTGAAACCCTTCCGATCATATATATAATAAAACTCCTTCTAGCAAGAAACTTCTCATCATCTTCCCCAACAAGGGCTAAAGGTATATATATATTTATATATATAATTGAAATCCTATTAACAGGGAACTTTTCCTCATTTCTCAAGCAAGCTAAATGAGCATATATATATATATAATTGAAATCCCATAAACAGGGAACTTTTCCTCATTTCTATCACATAATATACATAAAAGAACAACCTATTTAACAGGGGGTTATTCATCATCTTCCCCAAACAAGAGCTAGGTTAAATCCCTAAATGTCATTCCCCTCACACTCCCTCAACGACCATGGGTTTGCCCCAAATCAAATCCCATCTCTTCTTCTTGAAGAGAAGAAATGATTCCTAAAACCTCGCGGCGAACGACGCCCTAAACTTGAGGTTCCGGCTTGGTCTCCCTAAGAAAACTTCATTAAAGCTCACACGAGAAGCTCTCTTGAGCCTTCATCTCTCCTATTGTGATCTAAGAGGCTAGCACTAAGGGAGAGGGGAGGAAGTCACCTGATCTTATGGCCATGGTTGGAGCTCATCCTGATGGAAGCATGGTGGTGGTCGGCCAAGCTCCAAATGCCTCTCCAACTTTGCTCCTTCAAAGCTCCATGGATAAAACCCTAAGTTAAAACCATCAGGTGGGATGGAAGGAGATGAAGAAGAAGGAGAGAAATGAGCCAGAGAGAATAATGGCTCGGCCTTTGGGTTAAGAGAGAAGAGGGTTTGCATTAATATGCCTTGGAACCCCAAAGTTAAGTGTCAGCTCCTTATTGGACAATAATTCCATTGTTAGCCCAAAATAATCATAAAAAATAAGCATTTAAGCTTTATCGGGCGACGGGAAGAAAAATGCCCAGATTTCGTCGAACAGGAACAGTAAATTCGTCGAACGGTTCAATTTTCGTCGATCGTCGATCGGCTACATGCAATATTTTAGTCAAGCAGCTGCTATGCAAGATATTTCGTCGAGCGGCTGAAGGATGTTGTTCGTCGAACGCCATTGCAGTAGTATTTCGTCGAGCGGCGGCTGCAGAGTTCTGAGTTCGACGAAATTAGGGAATTTCGTCGAACGTAATTAAGTTGGCCGAACCAGCTCTCATTTTCAACCTGCTAGTTTGCTATATTTTCCTGTCATAAGTTTCTATCCAAATCACTAATGAAATTCACAGAATATCATACATATATATGTACTTATATATATTTTATCCATCCAGATCTCTGCTCATAAATTTCTGCTATCCGCACACCAATGTGCACAACCTCATGGCACTGGTATATTTATAAGTCTCCCAGCAACATAAATGTACCCCAATCAAAATGTAAACTATATTTTCATCATAGGGTTCTAGCGCGCACGGGGATGTTACAGAAAGTTGCTGGCTGATATAGTGGGAAAAGCCCTCCTCTGCAAGGTAGGGTCACATGACAGGATATCCAAACAAATGTTTGACCTGATGGCAAGGATTATACTGATCAAGAAAACCAATTGGGCTCAAGTCATCCTACAGAGAATTTAGTAAAGCTTTCAAGTCCCAAATCATGGCAAAATATTATCTCTCTACTTACTCCAGTCATACCCTGATAACTTGAACAAGAAACTGGGAGTCAAGATACATCACATGAAAAGAATGGATGGCAAAGTAATAGAAAGATGGGAAAAGGTTCTGACAAAATCTCCCAAGAGGATGAAGCCTGCAAAGAATGTAGAAAGTGAAGAAGAAAGCTCTTTCGCAGAGAGTGAGCCTACACATGATCCAAATCTATCATGCTCTGAGGAGCTTGTGGAGTAGAGGAATGTCTCTCTCTAGACTTCAACACTGAGCATGGGGTCCAGGACCACTGCAGGAATAGATCAAGGGAATGTTGAAACTGAGGGTGAGCATGACACTGAGCTCCCTGCTCATGTGGAAGATGTGATCAACAAGATCATTGTGGTTGAGGATGTTGTCCATCCTGGACTAGCAGTCCAAGAGGACCCAAGTAAAGCCGAACAAGAAGCAAATCAAGAAGATCCTGTTGTCAACACAAGCAGAGATCTATTAAATGTTGAAGAATCAACTATTCCCGAGGATGAAGTGAGACAATCTTCCTTCAGAAGATCTCCTTCTCCTATGTTTAATGAGGCTGAAGGAATGGATGACTATCTCTCCATTATAATGAAGAAGAAGGCTGAGGGAGAACAAAGGATAGATGACTCCTCATTGCTGCTCCAAATAAGGATGCTCTTGGAAGAACAGAGAATCAAACTTGAAAGCTATGCTGATATTGCTGTCAATGACATAAGAAAAGATTTGTCCAGTGATACTAGTCTGAGAATTGATATGAAAAGTCTGCAAGAAAACATAGCCAAACAGATAGAACTCACTTACAAGGGTCTAGCTGATATCATTGAAAATTAGGTTGTAACCTCTGACAATCTAGAGAAAGCCAACATAGCTATCGCCAGGCAAATGACTGAGCACAAAGTAATTATTCAGGAAAGGCTAGAACTTTACAATCAGGAGCTGGACAGTCATCTGCTTGAAACCAAAAATCATCTGGAAAAAGGAATCCACATGCTAAAGGACAAGATTCTAAATCTTCAGGGGAGCCTACAAAGGGACATCTCAGAAGAAGTCGTAATGAGGGAGAGATCAATGATAAAGGTTAATGGTGAGCATGCCATCTAAACCTCTAACACAATCAGGGAAGCAATTAATATCCCTCCTATCTTCTATGATGAGCCTGAAGATCTACCTGCTGATATATCTGATACTGGTACTGAAAAAAGGAAAGGAAATGAGCTCACAAAGAAAGATGAGATAAAGCTAAGTGTTTACCCATAAATCGGCGATCACCTTGAGCTAGCTTTTTTGCAGGTGACCGAGGCAATCGACGTACTCTCGCAGTCCTCGAGCAACCTCTCCCCGCGACTCAAGGTATCTCGCCAGGATTTCGAGCCCGCGTGGTCTCCCACCTCCCGGGCAGTCTCCCCCTCGGGAGGTCGCTCCGCGCGACCTCGACCTGAGGTCGCCTCTTGGGCAACCTCGCGTCGGGAGGTCGCTCCGCGCGACCTCGCCTCGGGAGGTCGCTTCGCGCGACCTCAGCCGGAGGTCGCCTCATGGGCGACCTCGCCTCGGGAGGTCGCTCCGCGCAACCTCGCCCTGAGGTCACCTCCTGGGCGACCTCGCCTCGGGAGGTCGCTCCGCGCGACCTCTCCCTGAGGTCGCCTCCTGGGCGACCTCGCCTCGGGAGGTCACTCCGCGCGACCTCGCCCTGAGGTTGCCTCCTGGGCGACCTCGCCTCGGGAGGTCGCTCCGCGCGACCTCGCCCTGATGTCGCCTCCTGGGCGACCTCGCCTCGGGAGGTCGCTCCGCGCGACCTCGCCTCGTGGGCGACCTCGCCTCCTGGGCAACCTCGCCTCCTGGGCGACCTCGCCTCGGGAGGTCGCCTCCTGGGAGACCTCAGCCTGGGAGATCTCGGCTCCGGGCAGCCCGTTCCTTCCTGACCTGCCCGTTTGGGTAGGCCCTCCTGCCTATAAATAGGGGGGGGGGGGGTGAGGGCTTTGGTTTGGGATCATTGGAGGGTTTTCCAGTCCTTGTCTTGGACATGAGCGGTCTCACTTTTGAGACTATCGAACCTCTTTTCATCAGCTGGAGCGGTCTCATTTCTGAGACCTCGTTACCTCATTTTCGACAGCTGGAGCTATCTCATTTCTGAGACCTCGTTACCTCTTTTTCAGCAGATTCTGCTATCTTCTCTCAAGAGACCCTCGACATCTCTTTTTCTCCTCCCTCTTGTCTTCCATCATAGCTCAAAGTAACCAACCATCTAACAGTTTCCTTCCTCCACCTCTTCTCAGCTTGAGCGAGTGTGGACCTGGAGCATTTTTGGCTCGAACATAACACGCGACCTTCAGATCGGAATGGTTGATGAAACGCAGCTGCGGTGAAGATATGAGATTTTGCCGAGCATAACACCAAATCTTAAAACGGTCATAACTTTTGATCCGGGTGTCGGAATTCAGAAATTCAAAGCTTGTCACGACCGGCTGACCTGAACTATGCAAAAATTGAACTGGGTTTCCCGTTCAGGCATTTTTTAGCCCTCAGATTTCAAAAATTCGGCTCCGTTTGAAAGTTATTTCAGTTTTTCTCTTTTTCTGCAATTTCTATTTTTTGAGTAGCAATGGAGATGGAAAAGGTTCAAGATCATTCAAGTGGTGAACTTACTCTGGAAGGTCTTGAGCTTCGCATAGAGATTCGTCTGGAGCAATTTCGAAAAGTACTTGCTCCACAGCAGGAGCAAACTCATCGGCAGTTTGATAGGATTAATCAAGCTATAACAGCTATCATGCAGCAGCTTGCTCCTCAAGTCGAAACTCCTTCAGCCCCTCAAGTTATAACTGAAGTAGAGGAGTCTTCTCCTTTTGCAGATAAAATTCGTTGGGAACCTGCTCCTAATGGGTTTAAAGAACCCCGTCTGCCAACCTTCTCAGGGGGAGAAGATCCAATCTCCCACCTTCAAGCCTTTGAATGAGCTGTTGCGTTGAGAACTATATCAGATAGCATCAGGTGCAAGCTTCTCGTCATGACCTTTGGCGGTCAAGCTCTGGAATGGTTCTACAAGTTGCCGCCTCAATCAATCAACAACTTTATGGATCTCAGGAGAGAACTTCTCTTGAAATTTGCTACCTCAAGGAAGCGAAAGAGACGCCCATCAGCTCTTTTTCAAATCAAGCAAGGAGTTAATGAAACTATCACTCACTTCATCGATAGATTCCAAAGAGAGCTTCTTGAGGTTGTTAATGTTGATCAAGAGATGTATACATGTGCCTTCATTCATGGACTTCAAGAAGGCCCTCTCAAATATAAAGTCAGCATGAAAGAGCCAAAGTCTTATGAGCATCTCATCGAAATAGCAAATCAGTTTATTGAAGGTGAAGCGATGAATCCTAACTATGTGCGTTCTCAGAACCATAAGATTCAGCAACAACAGAGAAATCTCTATCACAGTCACTCATCTTCGACACAGAGCCCTCCGCAAGTTGAGCAGTTTGAGTCTTACTCTCTTCCTCAGAATATATCATCTCCATACTTGGAAGTCTCTCCCATTCAGTCTTATGATCCTACAACACTTGAATATGAAAATCACCCAGAAGTATCTACTAAGTTGAATCTCTCCTTGGAAGAGGTCCTAACAAATATTCAAGATATGCCAGAGTATAGGAGACCTCGTCCTATAAAGTCTAAGGTTGAAAATCGCAATCAAGAGCTCTTATGCGCATATCATTCAGATATTGGTCATGATACAGAAGACTGTCGTGCTCTCCGAAAGTTGATACACCAACTGTTGAAAGCAGGAAAGTTACAAGACTATGTCACTTGGTAATATGAAGATTGTCTTTCTTCTAGCAGAGACAACTTTACAAAGCAGAGAGTTCTTCCCTTAATAAAAGAAGTGCCTAGAATAGGAAGAGATAAGATATCACTTTATTCCCTATTTTGTATGACTCCCATTTGTTTGGAGCTTTTTTCATATCTTTTCTTTTTTAGTTTTACTTGTAATAAGTATGACAGTGACTGGGATTCTATCGGCAGCTATCATCACGAAGATCTTCTCAGCAGTCAGATACATCAAACGTCATATTCATATTTACTCCTGTATCCTTCATTGCAAGCATTTATCCTTTTTATGTCTTAAGATTTTTTTCATTACTCTACTTCCTGCTATTTACATCAATACCTATAAACATTGCGTGGTTGCAAATGGTAGAAATACTACCTTTGATTTGGGTAAGGGTCGTAAAACCCACTGCGACCACATCTCGATTGAAGCATTCGCAGATGTGTAGTGGTAGCCCAACATCTTTTCCTCTCTATCTCTTTCTTTATAATGATTGCCATTCGTTGCCATGACATCTCGTCGAGTTAATCAACTTGCTTTGCTTGAAAACAAATGATTACATCTGATAACAAACTGGTTATGATAAAATGCTAACAACTAATGTTAGGATTGACATGCGTTGGCAAGAAAAACATACTGACTTTAGTATGTACTACAACGACTACCAAATAATTATGCAATTATTTGTTGGCTACTAATTTTTCAGGTACCATGGACTTCACATATATATCATGTCAGAATTTCTAGATTTCTGGACTTTTGGATTTCATGATTAATCTATTCATCATTTCTGGATTTCTCAAAATCATACGCTGGTTTGGGCATCAGCTAACATAACCTCAATAAATATATTATATCAGCATGTCAGAATCAGCTAGCTATATCGACTTCACACTCACTGTTCTGGAGTATGTAAATGTGATGATATCAGAATGTTAGTTTTATCTATCCGCAGGAATGAGTACTATCTCTTCTTTTCACGCAGATGTTATTTCATCAACATCAAAGCAAAGTGATTGTGAATAAAAACTCATATACTCTATATAAATGGGATAATCTTTTTCCTAGACTTCAAGTATGAATAAAAAGAAATGGTGCGGTGATATACTTTAGATCTTCATTACCTACTTCTCTTATCTTTTGCAGAGATATATAGGTGCTTGCGAGTTCTCTTCAGGTGCTCGCAAACTATATTTTCATATACCTGTCCTTATATCTTTTTGAAGATAGAAGCAGGTGTTCGAGAATTCTTATTCAGAAATATGTACGTGCTCGTAAGCGAGTTCTCTTCAGGCATTGACAAGTCCTCACAGGTATTTACATTTTTATATACGCATATTCTGTCTTCACAAGAGAGGTGGATCTTGATTTGCATGGGTAAGTTCTATTTTTTCAAGCTTCTCAAAACTTGAAAAAATGCGGGGATTATGTTTACCCAGAAATCGGCGATCACCTTGAGCTAGCTTTTTTGCAGGTGACCGAGGCAATCGACGTACTCTCGCAGTCCTCGAGCAACCTCTCCCCGCGACTCAAGGTATCTCGCCAGGATTTCGAGCCCGGGTGGTCTCCCACCTCCCGGGCAGTCTCCCCCTCGGGAGGTCACTCCGCGCGACCTCGCCCTGAGGTCGCCTCTTGGGCGACCTCGCGTCGGGAGGTCGCTCCGCGCGACCTAGCCCTGAGGTCGCCTCCTCGGCGACCTCGCCTCGGGAGGTCGCTCCGCGCGACCTCGGCCTGAGGTCGCCTCCTGGGCGACCTCGGCCTGAGGTCGCCTCCTGGGCGACCTTGCCTCGGGAGGTCGCTCCGCGCGACCTCGCCCTGAGGTCGCTCCGCGCGACCCGCCCTGAGGTCGCTCCGCGCGACCTCGCCATGAGGTCGCCTCCTGGGCAACCTTGCCTCGGGAGGTCGCTCCGCGTGACCTCGCCCTGAGGTCTCCTCCTGGGCGACCTCGCCTCGGTAGGTCGCTCCGCGCGACCTCGCCCTGAGGTCGCCTCCTGGGCGACCTCGCCTCGGGAGGTCACTCCGCGCGACCTCGCCCTGAGGTCGCCTCCTGGGAGACCTCAGCCTGGGAGATCTCAGCTCCGGAAGCCCGTTCCTTCCTGACCTGCCCGTTTGGGCAGGCCCTCCCGCCTATAAATAGGGGGGTGAGGGCTTTGGTTTGGGATCTTTGGAGGGTTTTACAGTCCTTGTCTTGGACATGAGCGGTCTCACTTTTGAGACCATCGAACCTCTTTTCATCAGCTGGAGCGGTCTCATTTCTGAGACCTCGTTACCTCATTTTCGACAGCTGGAGCTATCTCATTTCTAAGACCTCGTTACCTCTTTTTCAGCAGATTCTGCTATCTTCTCTCAAGAGACTCTCGACATCTCTTTTTCTCCTCCCTCTTGTCTTCCATCATAGCTCAAAGTAACCAACCATCTAACAGTTTCCTTCCTCCACCTCTTCTCAGCTTGAGCGAGTGTGGACCTGGAGTATTTTTGGCTCGAACATAACACGCGACCTTCAGATCGGAATGGTTGATGAATAGCAGCTGCGGTGAAGATATGAGATTTTGCCGAGCATAACACCAAATCTTAAAACGGTCATAACTTTTGATCCGGGTGTCGGAATTCAAAAATTCAAAGCTTGTCGCGACCGGCTCGACCTGAACTATGTAAAAATTGAACGGGATTTCCCGTTCAGGCATTTTTTAGCCCTAAGATTTCAAAAATTCGGCTCCGTTTGAAAGTTATTTTCAGTTTTTCTCTTTTTCTGCAATTTCTATTTTTGAGTAGCAATGGGGATGACAAAGGTTCAAGATCATTCAAGTGGTGAACTTACTCTGGAAGGTCTTGAGCTTCGCATAGAGATTCGTCTGGAGCAATTTCGCAAAGAACTTGCTCCACAGCAGGAGCAAACTCATTGGCAGTTTGATAGGATTAATCAAGCTATAACAGCTATCATGCAGCAGCTTCCTCCTCAAGTCGAAACTCCTTCAGCCCCTCAAGTTATAGCTGAATTAGAGGAGTCTTCTGCTTTTGCAGATAAAAATCGTTGGGAACCTGCTCCTAATGGGTTTAAAGAACCCCGTCTGCCAACCTTCTCAGGGGGAGAAGATCCAATCTCCCACCTTCAAGCCTTTGAATCAGCTGTTGCGTTGAGAACTATATCAGATAGCATCAGGTGCAAGCTTCTCGTCATGACCTTTGGCGGTCAAGCTCTGGAATGGTTCTACAAGTTGCCGCCTCAATCAATCAACAACTTTATGGATCTCAGAAGAGAACTTCTCTTGAAATTTGCTACCTCAAGGAAGCGAAAGAGACGCCCATCAACTCTTTTTCAAATCAAGCAAGGAGTTAATGAAACTATCGCTCACTTCATCGATAGATTCCAAAGAGAGCTTCTTGAGGTTGTTAATGTTGATCAAGAGATGTATACATGTGCCTTCATTCATGGACTTCAAGAAGGCCCTCTCAAATATAAAGTCAGCATGAAAGAGCCAAAGTCTTAAAAGCATCTCATCGAAATAGCAAATCAGTTTATTGAAGGTGAAGCGATGAATCCTAACTATGTGCGTTCTCAGAACCATAAGATTCAGCAACACCAGAGAAATCTCTATCACAGTCACTCATCTTTGACACAGAGCCCTCCGCAAGTTGAGCAGTTTGAGTCTTACTCTCTTCCTCAGAATATATCATCTCCATACTTGGAAGTCTCTCCCATTCAGTCTTATGATCCTACAACACTTGAATATGAAAATCACCCAGAAGGATCTACTAAATTGAATCTCTCCTTGGAAGAGGTCCTAACAAATATTCAAGGTATGCCAGAGTATAGGAGACCTCGTCCTATAAAGTCTAATGTTGAAAATCGCAATCAAGAGCTCTTCTGCGCATATCATTCAGATATTGGTCATGATACAGAAGACTGTCGTGCTCTCCGAAAGTTGATAGACCAACTGTTGAAAGCAGGAAAGTTACAAGACTATGTCACTTGGTAATATGAAGATTGTCTTTCTTCTAGCAGAGACAACTTTACAAAGCAGAGAGTTCTTCCCTTAATAAAAGAAGTGCCTAGAATAGAAAGAGATAAGATATCACTTTATTCCCTATTTTGTATGACTCCCATTTGTTTGGAGCTTTTTTCATATCTTTTCTTTTTTAGTTTTACTTGTAATAAGTATGACAGTGACTGGGATTCTATCGGCATCTATCATCACGAAGATCATCTCAGCAGTCAGATACATCAAACGTCATATTCATATTTGCTCCCGTATCCTTCATTGCAAGCATTTATCCTTTTTATGTCTTAAGCTTTTTTCATTACTCTACTTCCTGCTATTTACATCAATACCTATAAACATTGCGTAGTTGCAAATGGTAGAAATACTACCTCTGATTTGGGTAAGGGTCGTAAAACCCACTGCGACCACATCTCGCTTGAAGCATTCGCAGATGTGTAGTGGTAGCCCAACCTCTTTTCCTCTCTATCTCTTTCTTTATAATGATTGTCATTGATTGCCATGACATCTCGTCGAGTTAATCAACTTGCTTTGCTTGAAAACAGATGATTACATCTGATAACAAACTGGTTATGATAAAATGCTAACAACTAATGACAGGATTGACATGCGCTGGCAAGAAAAACATACTGACTTTAGTATGTACTACAACGACTACCAAATAATTATGCAATTATTTGTTGGCTACTAATTTTTCAGGTACCATGGACTTCACATATATATCATGTCAGGATTTCTAGATTTCTGGACTTTTGGATTTCATGATTAATATATTCATCATTTCTGGATTTCTCAAAATCATACGCTGGTTTGGGCATCAGCTAACATAACCTCAATAAATATATTATATTAGCATGTCAGAATCACCTAGCTATATCGACTTCACACTCACTGTTCTGGAGTATGTAAATGTGATGATATCAGAATGTTAGTTTTATCTATCCGCAGGAATGAGTACTATCTCTTCTTTTCATGTAGATGTTATTTCATCAACATCAAAGCAAAGTGATTGTGAATAAACACTCATATGCTCTATATAAATGGGATAATCTTTTTCCTACACTTCAAGTATGAATAAAAAGAAATGGTGCGGTGATATACTTTAGATCTTCATTACCTACTTATCTTCTCTTTTGCAGAGATATACAGGTGCTTGCGAGTTCTCTTCAGGTGCTCGCAAACTATATTTTCATATACCTGTCCTTATATCTTTTTGAAGATAGAAGAAGGTGTTCGAGAATTCTTATTCAGAAATATGTACGTGCTCGCAAGCGAGTTCTCTTCAGGCATTGACAAGTCCTCACAGTTATTTACAGTTTTATATACGCATATTTTGTCTTCACAAGAGAGGTGGATCTTGATTTGCATGGGTAAGTTCTATTTTTTCAAGCTTCTCAAAACTTGAAAAAAATGCGGGGATTATGTTTACCCAGAAATCGGCGATCACCTTGAGCTAGCTTTTTTGCAGGTGACCGAGGCAATCGACGTACTCTCGCAGTCCTCGAGCAACCTCTCCCCGCGACTCAAGGTATCTCGCCAAGATTTCGAGCCCGGGTGGTCTCCCACCTCCCGGGCAGTCTCCCCCTCGGGAGGTCGCTCCGCGCGACCTCGCCCTGAGGTCGCCTCTTGGGCGACCTCGCATCGGGTGGTCGCTCCGCGCGACCTCGCCCTGAGGTCGCCTCTTGGGCGACCTCGCCTCGGGAGGTCGCTCCGCGCGACCTCGGCCTAAGGTCGCCTCCTGGGCGACCTTGCCTCGGGAGGTCGCTCCGCGCGACCTCGGCCTGAGGTCGCCTCCTGGGCGACCTCGCCTCAGGAGGTCTCTCCGCGCGACCTCGCCCTAAGGTCGCCTCCTGGGCGACCTCGCCTCGGGAGGTCACTCCACGTGACCTCGCCCTGAGGTCGCCTCCTGGGCAACCTCGCCTCGGGTGGTCGCTCCGCGCGACCTCGCCTCGGGAGGTCGGTCCGCGCGACCTCGCCCTGAGGTCGCCTCCTGGGCGACCTCGCCTCGGGAGGTCGCTCCGCGCGACCTCGCCCTGAGGTCGCCTCCTGGGCGACCTCGCCTCGGGAGGTCGCTCCGCGCGACCCGCCCTGACGTCGCCTCCTGGGCGACCTCAGCCTGGGAGATCTCGGCTCCGGGCAGCCCGTTACTTCCTAACCTGCCCGTTTGGGCAGGCCCAACCGCCTATAAATAGGGGGTGAGGGCTTTGGTTTGGGATCTTTGGAGGGTTTTCCAGTCCTTGTCTTGGACATGAGCGGTCTCACTTTTGAGACCATCGAACCTCTTTTCATCAGCTGGAGCGGTCTCATTTCTGAGACCTCGTTACCTCATTTTCGACAGCTGGAGCTATCTCATTTCTGAGACCTCGTTACCTCTTTTCCAGCAGATTCTGCTATCTTCTCTCAAGAGACCCTCGACATCTCTTTTTCTCCTCCCTCTTGTCTTCCATCATAGCTCAAAGTAACCAACCATCTAACAGTTTCCTTCCTCCACCTCTTCTCAGCTTGAGCGAGTGTGGACCTGGAGCATTTTTGGCTCGAACACTAAGAAAGAAGAGATATAGAGAATAAATGGAGAAGAAAGAAGATTATGAGCAATGGAGCCCTAAATCATGGGAAATAATCATAAATGCATGGGAGCACATCAAAATAAACAAAGCTAAAAGAAACAAATTATATAGCTCCCAAGAATGGACCAAGTATGAAAATCAAGACAAACAAAGAAGAAGCCATAGAAGAGACAAGCATGCATTAAGAATCCTAGTAGATCCACAAGAGCCACTCAGATATCATCCTAAGACATATTGATACTTCACTAGGCAATCAGAAAAGAAACAGGAGGTTGCTGTCAAGAAATCAGGGAGTGAAGTAGTTATGAAGGAACTAGAAACAAAGATGGTTGTTTCATTTTGGGCAATTATAAAACTGCTGGAAATTTCAAATACATTTCACTATTTATAAATTCTTAATGAAATGATGTTTCTTACACCGTCTCTTATACTGTGATCACTTCATATCATATAACACATGTTGATGCTCTTATAATCTAAACTGAAATGATCTTACTATATGTTGATTTTCATTAGATGTGCTTTATCATTGAATGGGTTATGACCTCTTCAAATATGGGGGAGATTATTGGGAACACTGCCCACAATGTGTAAGACCCCATTTTTTTTCCAAACAACCGGGTCTTAGGCCCAGAACCGCCGCTTTGTGGTGACACCCTCGCTCGGGGAGGTCGCCACTACAAAACGCCGATACTGCCGGCCAAATCGATCACGAAGAAGCAAAGAAGAAATAAGCTAAAAGAAAGCCAAGTCCACATCACATAGAAAAGTAATACATCCACGAAGAGATGTCCACATAAATGTAACTGAAATAAGGAAAGGGATAACAAGGTCTCCTGCCCGATACATCAAGCCTCACTACAAATTCACTCGCGGAAGCAGAATAACTAGAACTAATAGCCACTCACGGATCCTGTCATCGGTGCTCCCATTCTAGACTACCCCACCTCCATCTACACCGGCCTCTGGTGCTGCTCCATTACCGCGGTCTCCTAAAATGATAAGGTCCACCGACCGTTAGTCAAAAGACTAAGCCAATCCCCTACCCCTCCCCTGGTGACTCCTAGGCACCGAGCGGGAAGGATGAAGCGGAGGACAAACAAGGGGTAATAACAAAAGCAGATGACAGGGTATATTCTACAGGAAGAGTTCTACCACTACTCAAGTATATATACATAATTGAAACGGGTAATAAAGCATTGTAAGAGCACGTAAAGAGTAAATAAAGTGCAGTAAGTAAAGACAATAGTAATAGAAAAGTAACCATAGATTTATAGGAAGGCTCACACAAACCTATAGACCAAGGGGTCGTTTAGCAAGGCCTATCGTATAAGAAGTCCCATAACCGACTTATACGATAGGGGTAGGGGTTGAAATACAATGTTTATGCTATGACAGGCAATGTATGCAGTTATGTTATGTTCATACAAGTGCAACTCACCCACTTCGACTCTGTGCGCACAGACCTTTAGTTCCCCCTTTTTGGAGCTAGCAAGACTCCCAGGATACTCCCGTAGTGGCAAACGGAAGTGGTGGGTTAGGCCTCGCCCACCTCTAGGTTGGTATATGCACTACCTAAACTAGACCTATCGTACTCCTCAACGCAAAACCGCGGAGCATCTGCGTACTCTTACTGGCTGGACCACCAGACATTTATGGCTAAGTGAAAATTCCACACTTTCCGAGCCCGAGTATCAACGTCGGTGCAACAACTATCGACACTAAGGACCCACCACCTTGTGCACATGCAACATGTTCTACTATCTATCTACAAACTCCAACATAAACCACCTGGGCTTAACTTGCCCAACCAAGAACCACACTGAGTCACAAACTCTCCGGATCAACAATCCGCACCTACCACCACCGAGCCTACAGCTCGGGCCACCAAACCAACCAAACTCCCATGACAATGGAGTGTGAGTGAATGTGTTATTTGTTAGTCTTGAGCATCTTCTACACTCCTACGACTTATGGTTAACCTTGGACTTCCCGCGGGTTACCCTATAAGGGGCTCGCTACGGTACTAGGAACTGTAATGGGTTGACACCCCAAAGTTCCCTTTCTTAAGATACTTACTATTATAGGTATCTATCCTTAAGAATTCCCTTCTACCGTTTCACTTGAGTTAGACCTAAGTGCTTTAGGACACACCAGGGGAAAGACGATCTTTCGTCAATCCCCAGGACAACCTTACTCTTAACCCACCAAGACAATTTCCTCACATACACTTCCTTAGGTGGACTCACAATTATCTAATCAACCCATGTGCACCATCTGCACAACATTTCCACCTAGTAGGTTGCTAAAAACCTAAGTTTCACAGTTTTACTATACGCAGACCAAACTAATTATATGAAGCTCACAAATAGAGGTACTCCAAATTCTCATCCAACTGACCCAAGCTATTTACTGGAGGTCTATCATGATGTTATAAGACTAATTACAGAGAATCATATTTTTCTCTAATTAATTAATATTTATTTTATTTTCTCCAAACATCTGCCAAGCATGAAAATGAACATGAACTATAAGTAAATCTTATGATATGGCTTTCCAAAATTTACGATAATTTTATGGTGGCTATATAACACCAGAAACAGCATATCATATTTTTACAGTAAGAAATTCTCCTCTAATTTAATTATTTAACTTCTATCCATAATCATAGTTTTTAGAAGGAACTACCAAAAAGATCAACATTAAAATTTAGGGAAAATTACCAAACTTTTGTATTCACCAGAAAAGGCTACTGACTAAGTTTCAGGATTTAAGAATATCATTTTCTCACTAAAATAATTAAATTAAGAAAACCTCAAATTCAATGAACTGTGAAGTAGCCTACTGATATAAGTCCTCAAAAATTCTATAAAAATTTACAGAGGTTCCTAATGTCCAGGAAGGGCCTATCATCAATTTTCACAATTTAGAAAAGAGTTTTAGGCCCTCAAATATTTTTCTTAAGTTTAAATCAAAACAAGTGCCTTGAGAAAGAAGTACTGATTAAATTATTTAATAAAATTCACAAAAATTACCAGAGGTCTAAATAATGACTATAATGGCACAGCCAAAGTCTCATCATCATCCAAGACTTTTTAAGCATGTAAATGTGTCTTATAATAAGTTTCCCTAAAGGGGTTATGTCCTAATCCAAAGGGAATATAGGCTCCTAAAATTCTTATAAAATTACACACTGCCTAATTACACTCTATGAATCTATCCACCAAATTTCAAAACCAACCAGGGACTTTTGACCACATGGCCTTCACAAGGCTCTAAATGCACACCTAGGAATTAAACTAGTATTCTAGGGCTTATCAACCTCCTCACCACCCCAAACCACTCATGGGGATTCCTTAGGTGATACTAAACCAGTTACCAAGGTTTCACTACATGGTGATGAGTTTTGACCACCATACCCCAAGGTAAACATCATGCCCTAATTTTGACCTAATTAGACCCATCTTAGGTTTGTCAAATACTCAAACAAAATAGTCCCAATTGGGCTGATAATTTTACCAAGGTCATACAGCAACCCTAAGGAGCACCCACCAAAATTTGGAGGGCATTGGAGGTCATTTAACCCACTAATTGATTATTAGATGATTTATGAAATTACTTCAAAAACCTTAGAATAAGTTTCTTCTAAAAATCCAATCTTTGGATATGATGTGTGTGTAGGTATAAGTAGACTATGTTTCAAATCTCAAGTCCATATCATTTACCAATCAAAAGTTATTCAAGAATTGGTGGCTGCCCTACACTAGGGACCAACCCCACTAAAATGGACCTACAGGGAGCTACAAAACTCTTTTTGGGGTGAAATCAGTTTTAAAATAAAGTAGACCCTAAGGGCTACAACTTTGGTGTTGGACACTTTTTCTGTAGAGGGGCCTAAGTATTTTTAACAATTAAATCTAAGTACAACAAAATGTATGACAGAAATCTTGAAAATAATTAATTAAATAACTGTTTCTGGGTTCGACGAAATTCAAACTACGCTCGACGAAAGAAGAGCAAACTGCGTTCGACGAAAGCAGATCAATTCTGCGCTCGACGAAAGCCAAACAACTCTGCGTTCGACAAATTTCTTAAGCATCTGCGTTCGACTAATTTAACGTATAACAACGCTTGACTAAATTAACTTATATCAGCGCTCGACTAACAGATTTGTTCGACGAAATATTTCGTTCGACGAACTGTCTCGTTTGACGAACTTCTCGTTCGACGAACTTCTTGCGGCGCTCAACGAATCAAATGATCTAATCAGAAACGTAAATAAATAGATCTGACGGCTCTCCATCATCGTCCCCGAACGTTGGACGGCTCGCGACAGCCCTTCCTGGGCCTCTTTGCGGGGTGATTTCCCGGCCACCTACGTCTCTTTCTGGCCGGCCAATGCCACCACCACCTCCGTTGAGGTGGTGGCCGGCGATTGGATGTGGTTGGCTGGCCGGAGGTGGTCGGATCCGGTTTTTGAGGGAGGAAAAACGGGTACGAAACGCACCCTTTCGGAAGCACAATCCGAGCTCTATTGTGCTCGGATCAAGCCCCGAAAAATGAAGAGATTTAGCACCATGGGAGGAGAAGAGGATCGGACCTAAGCAGGGCTTGGCGACGTGAGTTCCGGCGAGTTGCCATTGTTGGTGCTGGAGCTTTTGATGCCATGCCGATCTAGCATTTCTCTGCACAAAATTCACTGGGAAAAAGGCGGATCTCTTCTCTCTGAGCTCTGAACGAAATGGGAGGAGTTTCATTAGACTAAGATGGCTTTTTCTCCAAAAGCCATTAATGGCCATTAACCAAATATCGGTTACAGCTAAATTCTCTCTGAAACAACCCCCTTGGCCATGGAAAACTCCAGAAATTCGTGGGTAACTGAAGGGGGAGCTGAATGCACATCAATTGGGAGGGATTTGAAGGATCAATAGCATATAATCACCATAAAAGCTCTCTTTCTCTCTCCGATTTGGGAGAAACCTCCCTTTTCTCTCTCCTGGCCGACTCTCTCCAAATTGAATGGCCACCTCAGCAGCATTCAAACCCCATTAGGTGGTGGACCACCTTAATTGGGTCTAGCCCAAGTGGATTGGGCTAGATTAGGTTAAATTGGGGTATGTTGACCTAAATTAAGCTTAAGTTTGACTTTGGTCAAATTGACCAATTGGGTTGACCCCAAAGGGTGACTTGAGCTCCATTGGCTTCCCCCAAGGGTTAGGAAGGTATAGGTGGGGTCAATTTGACAAGGTGAGGGTGAATTGCTCTTTATTAGGGCACTTTGACCAAATTAGGGTTTAGGGCAATTTGGTCAAATTGAAGGCCCCATGATGGGGCTTTTGGTCCATTAGGACCCTAGTACCCATACAAGGGTAGGGGCATGGTCAATTTGGCATGGTGGGGGCCAATTGATCTTAATTGAGCTAGTTTGACCAATATAGGGTTAAGATTGACTTTAGTCAAATTGGCCTCTTAGGTTGACCCCAATGGGTCACTGGTGCTTCAAGGAGACCTCTAATGGGTTTGGGATGCTATTGCGGGGTCAAGGTTCAAGGTGGGGTCCTAAAGTCCAACCCTAGGCTTGGTATCTGAAGATTGCTATTTGCAGACCACTTGGGTTTTCTCCTTCTCCCCTATGTTCACAAGGTCTTGAGCTCTTCCTATGGTCTTGTTATGACCTAGTCATGACAAAACCAACTTAGGGGTCTAGTTGTTTGAGGGATGTTACAAATCCCAATACATAAAAATAAAAATTTTGTCCTCAAAATTCAGGTTAAGCCCGAGGGGGGTTTCTACTGCTAGGAAGAAAAGTAACATCCCGGAAATATTAAATTATACCTGTCGTAAATTCTGCGGGTACTTTTGCTGCATCAAGTCCAGTGGCTCCCAAGTATGCTCCTCCTGTCCATGATTCCTCCATAGAACCTTGACCAGCGGAACCTTCTTGCGCCGTAAGACTCGTAACTCTGTATCGTCTATTCGAACTGGCTCCAGGTGAACCGACCGATCAGTATCTACTGGCCCCTCTGAAGTAGCATCCTGTTGCTCTGGCCGAAGTAGAGCCTTCCTAAGTGAGGAGACGTGGAAAACATTATGCAGTCCCTCCAACTCCGGCGGTAGCTCCAATCTGTAAGCCAGGGGACCGATCCGCTCTAGGATCCTATAAGGTCCCATATACCTCGGACTGAGCTTCTTCCGCCCGCGAACCCGCGAGACTCCATGCATCGGACGTATCTTCAAGAAAACCTGGTCTCCCACCTGGAACTCCACCATACGATGACGCGCATCGTAATACTTGGCCTGCCTGCTCTGGGCCTCCAGCATCTTATCTCGAATCAGCCTCACCTGAGCCTTCGTGTCCTCCACGAACTCCGAGCCAAGTGCCTTGGGATCCTCATCCTGAATCCAAGACAATGGTGTTCTGCATCTCCATCCGAATAATGCCTCATATGGTGCCCTGCTTATACTAGCCTGATGACTGTTGTTGTATGAGAACTCAACTAATTGCAACAGTCTCTCCCATGGCTCCCCGCGGTCCAGAATGCAAAGACGTAAAAGATCCTCTAGGGTCCGGTTGGTACGCTCTGTTTACCCGTCTGTCTGAGGGTGAAATGCTGTACTAAAAGTCAACCGGGTGCCCAGATAGGCCTGCACTGCTCTCCACTCCCTCGACGTGAATCGTACATCACGATCCGACACGATCGTGCTCGGCACACCATGATATCGAACGAACTGCTCCATGAATCTTCGCACCAAAACACTGACCGACTCATCCTTCCTGATCGGAATAAATCTGGCCACCTTCGTCAACCTGTCGACGATCACCCAAATCGAGTCATTTCCTGTACGAGATCGGGGAAGACCGTGTATAAAGTCCATAGCGATGTCGTCGAACTTCCACTCCGGCACCGGAAGTGGCTGCAATAATCCAGCTGGGTTCCGGCACTCCGCCTTCACGAGTTGGCAAGCCTTGCAGTGGGTCACAAAATATACGATGTCTCTCTTCATGCCTGGCCAATACATGGTCCTCTTCAAATCTGCAGTCATCTTGGTAATGCCCGGGTGCACGAAATACCTGCTGCAATGAGTCTCTGACATAATATCTTCCCGAATCCGGCTCCCTGCCGGTATATACACTCGGCCTCTAAAACTCAACAGGCCATCCTTCAGCGAATAATCTCCAGCTGAGCCTGCCTCCAAGGCTGTGAAAATCGGCTCCAACTTGGCATCCTGCTTCTGCCCATCCCTGATGCGGTCTCGAATGTCGTAAGTGGCACCCATCGCTGCTAAGTATTCTTCGTACAGCTCCGGATTGTCCTCAGATACTAGAGAGATTTGCATGTCCTCGAACATCCATACTAACTCCATGGCCATCAACTTAGGCTCTGCTCCTGACGCGGTAGCTCTCCGGCTCAGTGCATCTGCTACTACATTCGCCTTCCCTGGGTGGTAATGCATCGTGTACTGATAGTCTGATAAGAACTCCACCCATCGCCTCTGCTGGATATTCAGCTCCTTCTGCGTATCTACATACTTCAGGTTCTTGTGATCTGAGAATATGTCGCAGTGGACACCATAAAGGTAGTGTCGCCAGATCTTGAGAGCGAATACGACTGCTCCCATCTCCAAGTCATGCACCGGGTAGTTCCGCTCGTGATTCTTCAACTGGCGGGAGGCGTAAGCTATCACATGCCCATTTTGCATCAGGACGACACCCATCCCATGATATGACGCATCCATATACACCTGGAACCCTTCCCTCCCCGATGGCAGGGCAAGAATGGGAGCTGAAGTGAGCCGACCCTTCAGTTCCTGGAAGGCTGCCTCACACTGCGGTGTCCATATAAAAGTAGCATCCTTCTTTGTCAAGGATGTGAGTGGGAGGGCTATCTGAGAAAACCCCTGAACGAACTTCCGGTAGTAGCCGGCAAGTCCCAAGAAACTCCTCACATCGGTGGACGTCTTCAGCGGCGGCCAATCCCGTGCTGCCTGAATCTTTACTGGATCCACTGCTAGACCAGCTCCGCTGATAATATGACCTAGGAAGGCCACCTCCTTCAACCAAAACTGACACTTGCTGAACTTCGCATACAGATGGTGCTCCCGAAGCTTCTCCAAGGTTAGTGCCAGATGCCGTGCATGCTCCTCCTCCGTCCTCGAGTAAATGAGGATGTCGTCAATGAACACAATGACAAAGATGTCGAGATAAGGCTCGAACACACGGTTCATCAGACTCATAAATGCAGATGGTGCATTTGTGAGCCCGAATGGCATCACAGTGAACTCATACAATCCATATCGGCTGCTGAAAGCCATCTTCGGGATATCCTCCTCCTGGATCCTCAGCTGATAATATCCTGATCTCAGATCCAGCTTCGAGAAGCAGTGAGATCCCTCTAGCTGGTCAAACAACTCGTCGATCCTTGGCAGAGGGTACGTGTTCCGCACCGTCAGCCTCTTCAGAGCTCTGTAGTCGATGCACAATCTGAGCGTGCCATCCTTCTTCTTCACGAACAACACCGGAGCTCCCCAGGGTGAGGAACTCGGCCTAACGAACCCAGCTTCCACCAGCTCCTGCAGCTGGCTCCGAAACTCTACCAACTCCTTCGGGGCCGTCCGATAAGGAGCTTTGGACACCGGCTTAGCCCCTGGCACCAGCTGTATCTGGAAATCCTTCTCGCGGTGCGGTGGCAGTCCGGGAAGCTTCTCTGGAAACACGTCCGCAAAATCCCGTACGACCGGGATACTTGACACTGAGTCCTTGACTTCAGTCGCCTCGAAGAGCACCTGATATACCTCATCTCCCTGCAGGTGGGCCTTGACGGCCTGAATAGATGATAAGAAGAAATGAGAGGTGGGTTGAGTACCTTCGAAAACTACTTCACCGTCTTCGTGCTTAAGAACGATCCTCCTTGTCGGGCAATCAATCCTTGCCTGGTTCCTGAACAACCAACGCATGCCCAGGATCAGGTCGTAGTCTTTCATCTTCAACACAGTTGCCGGGGCCTCAAACAGTCTTCCTCCAATCTCCACCCTCATGCTGCATGTGGTATTTGTTAGAACCTCCGATCCGTCCGGGAATCGCACCCTCCTGTAATCACTCCTGAAGTGTTGGACTTGGTCTAGGTCCTCGATAAACTTAGCGGAGACGAACGAGTGCGAGGCACCCGTATCGAACAAGGTAAACACGAGTTTGCCGTAAACGCGTACTAAACCTGAGGGTTTTGTTGTTTGGTTCAATGCTAAGGTAAAACTGAAATTTATAAGGTACAAATAATTAAATGAAACACATCAAAGTACCTGCGATGACCCTTGCTGGGTCCCGGGGCCTTGCCAAGTCTAGGGCGTATGCCTGCTCCCTATATTGTCTCCGGTCGTCGCCCTGAAATCCACGACCTCGTCCACGTCCTCGGCCCCCGAAATGCTGGTCCTGTGGTGCTGCCCGTAGTGCCGGTGGAGCATTCCTCTGAGGGCAGTTTCTCTTGATATGGCCGATCTGGTGACAATGGTAGCACTCCGGCGGTGGTCCACCTCCTCCAATCCTTGGCATCTTCCGCATCTGTAGAGGCTGAGGAGCCAACACTACCTCCTCTCTCTGCTCCTGCCTCTTCTCCTGGCGGGGTCGGACCTCCGTCTTTCTGTCCCAAGCGTCTCGGCCTCTCGGCTGATCCCTTCTGCCTCCTCGTCCCTGATCTTCCATCGGTCTCTTTCTCCCACGAACAGCTTGCTGGTCTATCTCCAGCTTCTTGGCCATCTCTAGAATCTTTGTCATGCTGCCGTCGGAGACAAAGAGGAGGGCCTGCCTCAGCTCATCACGGAGGCCCTTGTAGAACCTCTTTGCAAATCCTGCGTCATTCAACTGATACGAAACCGCAAACCAGGATAGATGGGTAAATTCCCGGTGATACTCCAGAACCGTCCTGCTCCCCTGTCTCAACTGCAAAAACCTATCCTCCAGCTCGTCTCTCGCAGACTGCGGCACGAAATGCTCCAGCAGTGCCGCTTTGAAATCCTCCACGAAACGTCCGCAGCCTCCAGTCCCGGATAAGATGTAACCAGGAACCTCTTCCACCACCTCTTAGCATGAGACTCCAAGCAAGAAACCACCAGTGGCACCTCCATGTCTGCCGGGCACTGGATCCCTATCAACATCTCCTCCATGATATCTACCCACTCCTCAGTCCTCACAACGGTCTCCATCCCGATGTATGATGGCGGGGAGAGACCTCGGAAGATGCTCAGCCAGTTGGCCCCATGGTTTTACTGAGGAGTCGGTGCCTGTTGCGCCCTGAAAGTCTCCAGAATGGCAGTCAGTGTCTGTCCCAACTCTGTCTGCTGGAACGTGGTAGGAGCCGGTGGTGGTGGGACGACGTCTGGAGTCGGTGGGACTCCATGTTGTGGCGTAGGGTTCATCGCAGGCTACACAAGAAAATTACACTCCTAAGGAACTTAGCTAAAGAACGATCAGTAATAAGTGGACCTTTTCATGAGATTTCCCTTATGGGCACACCATTGCTTCCGCTGCTAGTTTGTCCTCAAACTAAGCTCGCACGGGGTGCCCCAGGGTTTGTGGACTTCTTTTCTTCGGATCGAGGTTTCGCTCTGATACCACTTGTAAGACCCCAGTTTTTTTCCAAACAACCGGGTCTTAGGCCCAGAACTGCCGCTTTGTGGTGGCACCCTCGTTCGGGGAGGTCGCCACTACAAAATGCCGATACTGCCAGCCAAATCGATCACGAAGAAGCAAAGAAGAAATAAGCTAAAAGAAAGCCAAGTCCACATCACATAGAAAAGTAATACATCCACGAAGAGATGTCCACATAAATGTAACTGAAATAAGGAAAGGGATAACAAGGGCTCCTGCCCGATACATCAAGCCTCACTACAAATTCACTCGTGGAAGCAGAATAACTAGAACTAATAGCCACTCACGGATCCTGTCATCGGTGCTCCCGTGCTAGAATGCCCCGCCTCCATCTACACCGGCCTCTGGTGCTGCTCCGTCGTCGTGGTCTCCTAAAATGATAAGTTCCACCGACCGTTAGTCAAAAGACTAAGCTAATCCCCCACTCCTCCCCCAGAGACTCCTAGGCATCGTGCAGGAAGGATGAAGCGGATGACAAACAAGGGGTAATAGTAAAAGCAGATGACAAGGTATATTCTACAGGAAGAGTTCTACCACTACTCAAGTATATATACATAAATGAAACGGGTAATAAAGCATTGTAAGAGCAGGTAAAGAGTAAATAAAGTGCAGTAAGTAAAGACAATAGTAATAGAAAAGTAACCATAGATATATAGGAATGCTCACACAAACCTATAGACCAAGGGGTCGTTTAGGAAGGCCTATCGTATAAGAAGTCCCATAACCGACTTATACGATAGGGGTAGGGGTTGAAATGCAATGTTTATGCTATGATAGACAATGTATGTAGTTATGTTATGTTCATACAAGTGCAACTCACCCACTTCGACTCTGTGCGCACAGATCTTTAGTTCCCCCTTTTTGGAGCTAGCAAGACTCCCAGGATACTCCCATAGTGGCAAACGGAAGCGGTGGGTTGGGCCTCGCCCACCTCTAGGTTGGTATATGCACTACCTAACCTAGACCTATCGTACGCCTCAACGCAAAACCGTGGAGCATCTACGTACTCTTACTGGCTGGACCACCAGACTTTTATGGCTAAGTGCAAATTCCACACTTGCCGAGCCCGAGTATCAACGTCGGTGCAACAACTATCGACACTAAGGACCCACCACCTTGTGCACATGCAACATGTTCTACTATCTATCTACAAACTCCAACATAAACCACCTGGGCTTAACTTGCTTAACCAAGAACCACACTGAGTCACAAACTCTCCGGATCAACAATCCGCACCTACCACCACCGAGCCTACAGCTCGGGGCACCAAACCAACCAAACTCCCGTGACAACGGAGTGTGAGTGAATGTGTTATTTGTTAGTCTTGAGCATCTTCTATACTCCTACGACTTATGGTTAACCTTGGACTTCCTGCGGGTTACCATGTAAGGGGCTCGCTACGGTACTAGGAACTGTAATGGGTTGACACCCCAAAGTTCCCTTTCTCAAGATACTTACTGTTATAGGTATCTACCCTTAAGAATTCCCTTCTACCGTTTCACTTGAGTTAGACCTAAGTGCTTTAGGACACACTAGGGGAAAGACGATCTTTCGTCAATCCCTAGGACAACCTTACTCTTAACCCACCAAGACACTTTCCTCACATACACTTCCTTGGGTGGACTCACAATTATCTAATCAACCCATGTGCACCATCTGCACAACATTTCCACCCAGTAGGTTACTAAAAACCTAAGTTTCGCAGTTTTACTATACGCAGACCAAACTAATTATATGAAGCTCACAAATAGAGGTACTCCAAATTCTCATCCAACTGACCCAAGCTATTTACTGGAGGTCTATCATGATGTTATACGACTAAGTCCAGAGAATCATATTTTTCTCTAATTAATTAATATTTATTTTATTTTCTCTAAAGATCTGCCAAGCATGAAAATGAACATGAACTATAAGTAAATCTTATGATATGGCTTTCCAAAATTTATGATAATTCTATGGTGGCTAAATAACACCAGAAACAGCATATCATATTTTTACAGTAAGAAATTCTCCTCTAATTTAATTATTTAACTTCTATCCATAATCATAGTTTTAAGAAGGAACTACCAAAAAGATCAACACTAAAATTCTGGGAAAATTACCAAGCTTTTGTATTCACCAGAAAAGGCTACTGACTAAGTTTCAGGATTTAAGAATATCATTTTCTCACTAAAATAATTAAATTAAGAAAACCTCAAATTCAATGAACTGTGAAGTAGCCTGATTGATTTAAGTCCTCAAAAATTCTATAAAAATTTACAGAGATTTCTAATGTCCAGGAAGGGCCTATCATCAATTTTCACAATTTAGTAAAGAGTTTTGGGCCCTCAAATATTTTTCTTAAGTTTAAATCAAAACAAGTGCCTTGAGAAAGAAGTACTGATTAAATTATTTAATAAAATTCACAAAAATTACCAGAGGTCTAAATCATGACTATAGTGGCACAGCCAAAGTCTCATCATCATCCAAGATTTTTTAAGCATGTAAATATGTCTTATAATAAGTTTCCCTAAAGGGGTTATGTCCTAATCCAAAGGGAATATAGGCTCCTAAAATTCTTATAAAATTACCCAGTGCCTAATTACACTCTATGAATCTATCCACCAAATTTCAAAACCAACCAGGGACTTTTGACCACATGGCCTTCACAAGACTCTAAATGCACACCTAGGAATTAAACTAGTATTCTAGGGCTTATCCACCTCCTCACCACCCTAAACCACTCATGGGGATTCTTTAGGTGATACTAAACCAGTTACCAAGGTTTCACTACATGGTGATGAGTTTTGACCACAATACCCCAAGGTAAACATCATGCCCTAATTTTGATCTAATTAGACCCATCTTAGGTTTGCCAAATACTCAAACAGAACAGTCCCAATTGGGCTGATAATTTTACCAAGGTCATACAGCAACCCTATGGAGCACCCACCAAAATTTGGAGGGCATTGGAGGTCATTTAACCCACTAATTAATTATTACATGATTTATGAAATTACTTCAAAAACCTTAGAAAAAGGTGTTGGATCGGTAGGCGCCCTTAGAGGGGGGGGGGGGGGGGGGTGAATAAGGGTTTTAAAAACTTATAATATATTTTGAATAACTTTGAAAAAGCTTTGATTATTAAACTAGAGAAGATCAAGACAAATCAAGTGAAGTAAAAGTAAAGACATGATTTTATTAACTTGAGAAACATGATTATAAAACTTGATCTCTTATTGAAGCTAGAAATCAAAGCTAATAAAAAGACTCTTTTTATTTTCTATACCGACTCGTATCCCCACGAACCGGTTCGCTTTAGCCGATCCTTCCCCGGATACGGCCTCAAGCCGCTCTAGCCAACCCTTCCCCAGATATGGCCTCGAGCACCCCCTAGACCTACACCCGAGACCTAGTCGCCAACACGAGGCGAATTTCATCCCTAAGTCCTACCCAGACCTAGTCGCCAACACGAGGTGAATTTCACTAAACGATTACAGAAAAAATATGAAATGAAAAGATAATAATATAAGAACTCCCTCTATGTGGATCTCTTGGAGAAGTAGACGAAGACGCAGAATGTGATCGTAGTCGATGCGGTCTTTCGTCACGATGATGACGCGTGTTGAAATCTTCTCCACGGATCTCCTTTAGTCTTTATGGATTGGTGGGAGTATCTCTCTGAACCTTCCTCTCTATCCTGTGGCACGAAGCTCTGGAATTCTGGATCTCTAGAGGATTAAGAAGACGGATCCAAGGGGTCCTTTTTATAGCCTTGTAGCTAGCACCTGCGCTATCGCTACCGCCGACGCTATCCCAATTTAGGAAATATTCTCCACGTGAGAATCCTTCATTTTAAGCAAGCCGGCCGCCTTCCTCTATTGCTTTGCGCTATCGCCGGCGCTATCAGCTACCGCCGGCGCTATCCCAAATTAGGACATGTTTTACGCGGCAGAATCTTCAATCCGAGGAAACAATTCTCCCTTGCCTTCTGTGTGCGTCGCTACCCGCCTGCTCTATCGGCAACCGCCAGGCGTTATCTCCTTCCATATGTGCTCCCGGAATTGCGCTATCATCGCTAGCGCCAGGCGCTAAGTGCTACCGCCGGCGCTAGTGGGAGTATTGTCTTCTGTTTTCATTCGTCGGAATTCGTCGGGAGTTCTCGAGATCATTCGACGAATTGACTTAGCCGCACAATTTCCTTCACAAGTCTGCCCTTTTGACTTCTGTCTGCGTTCGTCGATATTCGTCGGGAGTTCATGAGAACATTCGACGAATAGACTTAGCCGCTAATAGTTCGTCGAACGATAGCTAGCGCTTGCGCTAGTGCTACCGCCAACGCTAGTGGAAGATTTGGATTTGATGGCTCAACTTTGGGGGCAACCTTCTTATGTAATCCTTGAGTCATGTGGACTTTGTTATCCTGCACACTTAAACACACAAGATCAAATACACATAGGTTTTGTTATTCTCAAACCTAGGATATGCGGAAGACCATGTTCCAACAAACTCCCCCTTTTGATAATAACAAAACCATTAATGATAAATCAGAGCATTAATATATATAAGTATGAAGAAACATACTTGCGTGTGTGAGAGAGTGATGACTTAGGATAATGAACGATTTTAGCATTTAGAATTGCTCCCCCTAAATACATGCTCCCCATAAGTGAATGCTCTCCTAATATGTAAGCTATCATCTTAATTAAGCATTATAGTTTGATAGTAGATTAATATTTATCATGTTAGTTCTCCCCCTTTTGTTATTAGCAAAAGCGGGTAAGGAGACGCCACTTAAAAATTGATGATAAGATAAAAGCATGATCGAGCTTATAGAGAAGGAATTGATAAGGAGTTTTAGAATACTTTTCATTTAAATAGATCAGAGTTTGAGTATTACAACATTTTCATAAATCAGAGTTTGTAGTATAACCAAAATGTAATGATTTCCAAGTAACTAAACTACCCAGACAATATGTCTACACCCTAGCCCCGTACTAAGTGACGGATGGGCATGAGGAGCTGCATACATGCCATAGGTTGGGGTGTTAGTCCCATATGCACACACTAGACACAACTCAACCTAGCACTCTTTCCCCCCAGTGCCTCGCAAGGCCCCACTGGAACCCTCCCCGGTTAAGGACAAGACATGACTAGAGATAAAGGTTATCTAATGTCTACAACCCTACGCCCCCGCTATGGTGAGAAATGAAGTCATGGATAATAATTATTAGAAACATTTAAGCTTTTTAAATCTAATGACATAGCCTATGGATTTATATTTTTATTTGAATTTATGAAAACATGCACATAGCTATTTTGAAATCCATTAATAAATCAGAGTTTTAGCGTAATAACATTTTCATAGAAATAAATCAGAGTTTTATAGCAAAAAAGAAAATATTCATATGTAGAGTAACCAATATAAAATCTACCAAGCAAGTCTACCATTTGTTGAAAGAAAGGAATTTTGGTAATTAAGACTTTGATATAAGCATGAGAGCGCAAGGTAGAAATATATGGTGATGATGCGGAAGGCTTATAGAAATACAAGAAACATCTTATTGTAATGTTGATCCATAAAAAGATATATGAGTTAAATTTCATAAAGAAGATGTTTTTGTAAATCATTGTTCAATTAAAATGTTCAATAATGTAACCAAGCATGAAATAATGTTATCAAAAAGATTACTACATTGTTATTTTAATTCATAATTTCAAATCATACCAAACATTGTATATTGCATGCTAGGTTATCTAGTGCATTTCATAAATAAAGAGTAGTATAGAATTTGCATTAGGATCTAATACTCATGAGAAGAAGTGTTATGGAAGATAATGATGTGCACAAAAGTGTATTTTGAATAGAGTAAACAAATGTTTTAATCAAAAATACAAGTAATATGTAGAGTAAAGAGCACAATAAAACACAAATAATTTTACTTCCACTTACTTCAATGCACAAAAAAAATGTACAACTACCAAGGTGCTTTGCACACACAATGCTTATTAAGACTTATCAGGGTGCAAAGTAGTGCTTGGGGGATCACACAATTTTATTCTTCAATATTGATTTTTATTGTGATCCGGTGTACTTAAGAATAAGTGGTTTTTATTTTGAAAGAAAGTTATGGTTTGCACAAAATACTTTATTATTCTTTCCAAGGTGCTCAACCTCACAACGCTTATTAAGACTTATCAGGAGGTTCAAGTAGTGCTTGGTGGAGTTATCTTTGTCACTTTATTTTATGATTTGTTTTGTACAAAGTTCTCCGAATACACTTGTTTTGCAAACCAATATAATTTATAAGAAAGATAACCACTTTTCTTAACTTTTAAAAGTGCAAATAAAGGAGTGTAGGTAAGATGCTTGTGCAATTTTAATTCATTGTACTATTACAAAACATACACAAGCATTCTTAGATTAAACAAATGTAGACAATGCCAAAATAAGTGAGAGAATAAAGATCATTATCAAACATAAAACATTTACTCATACTTAGAGGCATGCTAAGCTTAGTTCTACACAACTTTCAATATAATTGATGCACATGGTAATAGATGTATCAAAGCATGATGAAAACAATGTTCAAAGTAGTTTGAAAAGATAAATTGCAACATTATAGAAGTTCTAAATAATAGATTAAATCATGCTTGATTTTCTCAATGATGTCCATACAGTATTTTTGATAATTTAAATTTTGAACTCATAAGATTGATCTTGGACTTCCCGAGGACTACCTTGTGAGAGGTTCGCCCGGTACTAGATGATATGATGGGATGATAGCCCAAATCACCCTTTCATAAGATACATGTAAATTGTTAAGTTCAAAATAATAATTTTTGATATAATTTTTTTTGTTTTATATTTTTGTAATTGATTTTGCTTCTGAAATAGAATTTAAACAAATGACAAAAACCAAAAAGGCAAAACATATTTTTTGTAATTTGGCTTTTGTATTTTTGTATTTGATTTTTCAAAAATGTAATAAAAGCAAAAATGCAGAAATGAATAGTACAAATAGATTAATATATTTTTAGGGGTTTTTCAAAATTTTAAAAATACTGACAAAACACATAGGTGCACTAGCGCCGGCGTTAGCGCTAGCGCGGGAAACAGTACACGATTTTTGATGATTTTGAAATTTTTGTTTGTTGATCTTGATTAAGTGTCCAAACAGTAGTTTCATGCTGAAATTTCAGATTTTTAGGAAATGTCTAGATATTGCAAATTTCATGAAACATTAACGATTTTGTATATGACTTTATCAAATAAACTTCGCATGAGATATAAATTATTATGTCTCCATTTTAATTTTTCTAAGGCTTGTATTTACCAATGTAGTTTGAAAATGATAGAAAATGTAAGCATGATTGGACATGAATGAACAAGTCAAATATGCATGATTTTAGAGATTAACAATAATGTTCATGCATAATCATACCATTGATAAGCCCCAGATGAGAATACCCAGCCTGTATATCTTGGTAAACAAATAAAGCCTAACATAGACACAAATATTCTTTAGGTGGCAATGTTAGAATGATAAATTTGAGATTAATGTTATACCAAGTTTTGATTGTGTTTCAACTTAGAGACCTAGAATGAAGTGACAATTCTATTTGATTTGATATCAAAATGATTCAAAGGTCTAAACTTGAAATAAGTCACAATACACACATAATACACCATAACACCAACCATGGTAAACAATTATAATGCCAATTGTTGTCATATAATTCATATACATGTGATAGAGATAGTTGTTTTTTAGAAGATATTTGATGTGAGTTATGATATATGATTTTAGAGAATTTTAGCAACGGACATCAATAAATTATGAAGATAAATTCTTTCAATACATTTTAGTGATTTTCTTTTAATTAAGAATTTTGAACATATATATGTGATTTTTGATAGGTGAACAATAGTGATGGTTTAGATCATGTTTGACATCAAGGAGTGAACACAATATAGTCTTTTGTTGTGAACAAAGACAACCATATTGAAAGTTGAGCTTTTATTTAGATCTTGAATGTTATTTCACTAAACCACTTGTTGGTGAAGGCTAAGAATCTTAATAGCCAAATAACAAGATTTAATTTGAAATATCTTATAGCAAATTTAGAGTTTGATTCATATGGATACAAGATAGGTCATCAAAATAAAATATGATTTTGAATTTTAATCAATTTGATTTTATAAACATATTAAGCTTTTAAGAGATAAAATCATATTTTTAATATTGTATAGGATGACCATGACATGATAGTTTAAAAGAAAACAAAAAGAAAAAATAGAAAAGACATTAAAGCACATCATGAAGTAGAAATTTGTATATTTCCACTACACCATATCATGCATATGGCAGCACTCAAAAACCGCTACTATATATGAAAAACCCGCTACTGTATGACTACGGTAGCGGTTGCGTGTGTGTTGTATCTACCGCCGTGGTCGTAGGGTATGGTAGCGGTTACACAATGTATTGTGGCGTCCAGAAACTGCTACCATAGGTACATCTATTATAGCATTTATAGCTTTCAATGGTAGCGGTTAATGAGCGATACCATTCTACAGCAATCACTACGATTCTTCATCGCCAGGCGTTTATTCTTATATTAGGCAACATTTATTCTTCATCGTGAGACGTTTAATAAATTCAATTATTTTCTATTAAATTGAATAATATAATAATGGAGATAATATAGCTATTTTTGTAAAAGAATTCAAATAATTTTTTTTATTAATAATAAAAAGAAGGTGGGAGATAGCCCAAACCCTTCATGAATACAATCAATATATCTATTCCTCCCCCATCACAACATACAAGCATCAACCATTTCTCTCTCTCTCTCTCTCCCCTAGTGATGATGTCGCCGTAGATAAATATCATTTATCCGCACATCAAGTCGATATCCATGTAAGCATTGCGGGAGCTCACCCATTCCCCCATCATCGATGAAGTGTGGCCTTGGCTCGGGATACTGATCGATGGCACGAGCATGTTGCTCGTCACCCTCGGCTTGCTCGGCCTCCACCCCCCCCCCCCCCCCCCATTGTTGATTCGTCATGGCCTTGCTCTTTGATTTAATTTGCTTCCGCAATACATAAAGCTGCCCACGATCACCTGCACATGCAGTTCGCACAAGCCAAAAACATTATGGAAGAGAGTGGTAACAAAAACTTTGGGAACATCCTCCTCCTCCTACATACAGAACAAAAAAAATGAGGTTCAATAGTATAACCTGCTGCTCGTTTTGAAGGCTCACGATCACGATCACCTACTGATCACGATCACAAGCTGATCACGATCACCTGCTGCTCACGATCACCTGCTGCTCGTTTTGAAGGTTCAATAGTATAAGCTGCCCACGATCACCTGTTGCTCGTGATGAAACTCCGTTTGCCCAAATGGATTTGTCGAAACCGGAGTATGAAATGTTGGTGCAGACTGCTTAACAACACCATATGTTGCGGGCTGCTGCTAGTATCATAGGCACAGGCGCACAACATATTAGAGAACAAGAACAACTGGATTGTATTTTAACAAACATTCTTATAGAGACAAATGCAAGATAACACACCATCATGACAGGATATTGCATTCTGTAGACCATACCATGGTGAGGTCCCATGCGCCAGGCTGGATATGAAGCAGATGATGTTGAATAAACTCCAGTAATAGATCCTGCAAGCATATAAATAACTAAATCCAGTGCCAATAGAATCATCAATTAGGTCTAGAATAAATTAAATATAGGTCCTTAGATTAGCTCAAATAGTATGTGGTTACACTATTTTCAGATTTTCAACAAATAATTCCCTATAGCTTAGATGAGTTTTAGTACAATTTTCTAAAACAATATATTGCTGATTCTAAAGGGTTCCCATGTCTACCTACACTTTATCTATTTACAAGTAGATGAATGGAAACTTAACCAAATTGAGAAGATATCATTACAAAGCGCTGAGTGAATGGGCATTTAACTGAAACAAAGTAGCAATATGAGCTATTAGAAGCCTTTAATCGAATGCTAGTTAGACCTTGATCTTATTCAAAATGTTATCAGCAAGCAATTGTCAAATAGCTCTTAGAACTCACGATACATCCAGTATTTAAGATCATTAGTAAGCACTTCAGCAGTAGTCAATAAGATTTCAAAGCGCAGGTTATATTTTGTATACTGGAAGTTCATTAGCACATACTAAGGCCTGCAGTCCCCTCACTCTGCATAAATTTGACAGCATAAATCTGACAAAATATTAATACACGTGTGGAGTTTTCCTTTGTTCAAAGATATTTGTTGTCAATGTAGCTGAAAGGGAATTTATCCCCATAATCACAACCAGTCTCTACTTCATTTTGCGCAGAATACGGGAACAGAGCTATAGCACACAACTAAAAGGAAAAAAACCAAAGTGAAACTATATATAGCACACAGATAATATAGAGGACTCAATAAAGTCATCTAGAGATTATACCTGAAACAAGATATGCAAATGTCCCACCCACGAAGTGAGTTCAAGATCAATGTGTAGGTGAGATAGCGGACAATGCGGACTTAAACCTTCCTGATTTCAGCAAGCAAGATGAAAAAGCTTCCAACCTAGAATTGACATGAGCAAATAGTTAACCACTTACCCAACTTTCATGAGGGTATCCCATCCAGGTAGTAGTTCCCTGTTGCTTGAACAAATAGAGCAAATAGTTGTTGCCTGGTACATAAGATCAATAACTATATATATATGTATATATATCATATCTCATCAATAACATTCAACTGTTCACTAATTTCATATAGCTTAACCTCAACACATTCAACTGTTGAGTAGTACCTGATTAAGAACTGGGAATTGAGTACTTCAAATTTTTGTAATGACATCACACTCATGCATGATGGAGAGAAAGTAATAGCAATCAACAAATGCGAGTAGCTTCAATAATGGACAACCCATATATAGGCATTTTATGAGAAAAAAGGGATGCCATTTAGGCTGTCAACAGAGCATTATATACTTGAATAAAATCTGAAATTATATTAGAGCAATATGCTTGAACAAAAATATGAAAATATCTACTCATTAGGATAACACGGCCAATATAAGCAAATTGATTTTCCAGTCCTGCAGCAGGTCAGCTGTTTCAGCAAATTGATTTTCCTACTAGCCTAACACGACCAATATCATCATCAAAATGTCCAAAAAGATAAAAGAAGCAGTGCTGGTACATAAGATAAAAGAAGCATGCATCCATCCTACAAACAAGACATATACTATAAGATATTACTCCAAATGAACATAAGATGAGCTGCTTGCATTCCTTGTCGTCCCATGTCCACTAACGGCTTCTCCTGGAGATTGGACCCCTGCAGCCAATCCAGCAAGAATAGAATCCGAATCAAGATTAGGAATGACACGTTGGAGGTTGATTAAGACTGTTGAAAGAATCTCCTGCGTCAACTCATCCTTAACCCTTGCTGTGATAGACTTCACAAGCTCTACCGGAACTTTTACACTGATGCCATCAACCAATGTACTACTATTACTTGATGATGATGCCTTAAGATCAGACTTAGTGACACCCTTTCCTAGTAGCCTAACACGACCCATATGATCTGTCGGCATCACAACATTGAACGGATCACTTGTTCCCTGTTGCGCTTGCAATTGCTCCATTTCAGCCTATATTATATTACAACTTAATTAGACATTTTAGTAATTACTAAAACAAAAACCAAAGACTTAAGCAAGATAGCTTGCATAATTACAATTTTTCTTTGGGTATCTTCGTAGGATTTCTTGTACTCTCGGGTAACAACTCATTTGCGGGTCTCGATAAATATCTGCACTGCTGTGGGAGGTTCTTTTTTTGGATCTGCCTTTTGCTGTAAATGGCAACAGAATTAAATATAATTAAGCTATATTCTTCAGTAAACACCAATTAATTAATCACAAAATTAAATCAGATACCAGGTCATTTCTTACGCATGCAAAACTTGTTCGGCCAGTTGTGTGAATATTTATTTGCTTTTTACGGCATCGCTTATTTCTTCTAGCCAATTTCTGCACATTAATTATCAAAATTTATAAACTTAGCAAATTAAAAAAAGGAAAGGTAAAACATCTAATTATAATTACTTTTAATAACCTTGGAATAATATAAAATCAAAATAGCATACCTTATATGGCTTGGATCCTACCATCTCCAGATATCCCTTGAATTGATCTTCAGGAATGCCTTTTGGTCGATTGGAGAGTCTCTCCTTATCATTGTCATATGGTTTATAAAACTTTTGTTTGATTATCGTCTTATATCTTCGCCAGCTACAATTAATTATAGTAAAAACCCACTTCTTTCCTTCATCCGGTATTATCCACTTTTTCTACAAAAAAAAGCAATTTACTTGTGCAACTTATATATAAATCCAAATGAACAGAATAAAATAGAAGTAGCAGCAATTTACTTGTGCATAACTCCACATCTTTTCTTTAGTCTTCATCAACCTCCAATCTGCACAATCTATACGACAAAGACTTGGAATTCGAGCCAATGTACCCAAAAAGCTTGAAAATTGGTTCACTGTTGCTTTATCAGGGCCTATTGGCTGGTTGTACTCATTTAACATAATGGCAACACGCTGCTCAAACTTTCTACTGTGTATCTCTTTCATCATGGTTCGCCCCCTGCACATTTTTGCTTCAACTGCGCCAAAAATCAAAGAATATCAAAAATATGTTAAAATACATGTTGATTACAGATACCAAAAGAGTAAGAAAACACTCCACACACACATACGTACCTTTCTCTGACTCTGGATTTGTCTCTTCCCCTATCTCTATATCAGGCAAACTTTTTTCATGTCGATCCTCCTCATTATTATTAAGTTCTGGCTCCTCTGGAACTATATCTTCCCAATTATCTGGAAGTAAATTTGCATCATCATCCACAACAACATGAAGATCTTGTTCACCATCAGCAATTTCACCATCACGATGAGGTTCATGTATTTCTAACAAATCATCAATCACATTTTTTCTCTTTCTCATTCGTAGATAATGGACCATGGAGCCCAGTTTACAATATCTCACCGGTTGTTTGGTCTGATTTTTTCCTTGCATTGTGCCTTAGAAGCTTAAAAGAGATTAATTTAATTAAGGCACTAAAAGTAAACATCCAAAAGAGGTCAAGAAAATAAGCTAATAGCACAACACATTAACTAATTAGTATGAAAATCTACAAAAGAGGTTAATTTAATTAAGGCACTAAAAGTAAACATCCAAAAGAGGTCAAGAAAATAATCTAATAGCACAACACATTAACTAATTAGTAAGAAAATCTACAAAAGAGGTTAATTTAATTAAGGCACTAAAAGTAAACATGGAAGTTATAATATGAAAGTACAAGAACCAATTTTCAACCAGGCCAACATGGAAGTTATAATGTAAATACACATCCAAAATCATTCAGAATCATCTTGAATTTCCTGTCTATCAAGATCACCGGCACTAAAAGGCATTTCAAGAGCCACATCACGTCTACACCAAGTATCATCATCATCCGCAATAGCTGGACTCACATCAACCCCAACATTACACGCATCTGCCCAATATGATTCTTCACTGGCTACTAGAGATTGGTCAAGATCTAACAAATCTCTAGGAATGTTTTGTAGGACATAGTGACGTTCTTCTTCTAAAGGTTCTTGAACATAAAAAATTTGATGGACTTAAGAAGCCAACACAAAAGGATCATCCATGTAGCAGAGCTTCATGAAGTTAACACATGTAAGCCCAAATTCATCTTTCAGAACATCAAACCAGACACATCTAAATAGCACAACACTAGATGTTCCCCAATAATCTATCTTAATTATGTCATCTATTGCCCCATAATATTCTACATTACCGACAATAGGGTTTTGGTCCCTTGAGCTAGCAAAACTTGGAGTTGTTGCTATTAGAGTAACTCAACTATTTTGAGTCTTGCATTTCCCATCTCGTTCCAGGGTATAAAATTTATAACCAGAGATACAATAGCCTTTGTATCTCCTTGCCACTGGATTAGGAAATTTGGAAATCCAGCTTATGTAATCAGGAACTTCTTCATTAGTTACTCTAGCCTCAAACCAATGCGCAAATTCTTGACTATGCGTCTTTTCTTTAGCCCATTTACTCGATCCACGTCTACTATCAATCAATTTTTTATGCTCTCTACATTTACATAAAATAAAGTTAGGAAGAATAATCTGATGATATTAAATCAAATTAAAGCATGTGTATTAATTGGAAAAAAAAGTCAAAGTAATTATTATCTTACGTTATGTATTTCTCAACTGTTTCGTCTCCACAATTGAAGATAGCATATCGATGGGCTAGTGTTAAAGTAAGATTATCTAGCATAATAGCCACACCCTTTAGCTTTTTCTTCCCTTTTCCTTTTTTCTTCTTTCCCCCTAGCGGATAAACCTTTTGTACAAAGGGAAGAGTGGAATGTGTTTCACCTGAGTTCTGACCCCCCAGAATATCTATTCAATCTTGTTTTCACCCCATCATTCATATACCTTGAACAAAATGTTAAACATTCATCAGCCAAGTATGCTTCTGCAATAGATCCTTCTGGACGACTCCGATTACGAACATATGATTTCAATCTACAAAGATATCTTTCCATCCAATACATCCATTGGAAATGCACTGGTCCACCCAGTCTAATTTGATGAATGAGATGAATAGGCAAGTGCACCATTATGTCAAAAAAACTTGGAGGAAAAATCTTTTAAAGTTGACAGAGTATTTCAACAATTTCTCTCTGCAATTGATCAAGGTCGTGAACTTTGATAACTTTACTGCATATGGACTTGAAAAAAGCTCCTAGTCTCATTAAAGTAAGTGCAACCTGTTTTGGTAATGCCTTCCTAACAGCAACTTGAAGCAAGTACTGCATTAAAATATGTGCATCATGACTCTTATATCCGCCAGAAAGCTTTTTGTCTTGCAGAAAGCGTGATATATTGGATGAGCAAGCATATGGCAACTTAGCATCCTTTAAGACACTACAAAAGGTTCTCTTTTCAGCATCTATCATAGAGAAAGTTGCTACCCTGAAGATGGTTTTTTTACGTTTCTTACAAAAAAAGGTTGAAGTTCCTTTCTGATACTCATCTCTTTAAGGTCATAGCGAGCCTTTGCATGATCTTTTGTCTTTCCTGGAATGTCTAGCAAAGTTCCAAGCACATTCTCACATATATTCTTTTCAATGTGCATAACGTCAAGGCAATGACGACAAGGATTATGCTCACAATAGTGCAACTGGAAAAATATTGATCTTTTCTTCCATGGGGTGTCGCTGTCTGACTTCCTCTTCTATTTTTTTCCAAACACTGTTTTAAAATTCGTGAACTCCATCACTTCTTGTCCTGATAAGGGGGTAGGAGTGGTCCTTACTTCCACTTTCCCATTGAATGATCTTGTATCAAATCTCCAAGGGTGGTCTTCCTCTAAGAACAACCTAGAGGACAGATAACAAAACTTCCTACTATGCTTTAGCTATTGAGAAGATGTTTCATAATTGCAGGAAGGGCATGCAAATTTTCCTTTGGTGTTCCACCCTGATAACATGGCATATGCTGGAAAGTCGCTGATTGTCCACAATAAAGCTGCACGCATTTGAAATGTTTGATTCTTTGAAGCATCATATACTTCCAAACCGAACTCCCACAACTCCTTTAATTCCTCAACCAATGGTTGCAGATAAACATCAATATTATTTCCAGGAGATTGGGGTCCTTGAATTAGAAGAGACAATATCAGAAACTCTGGCTTTATGCTTATCCATGGTGGTAAATTATAATTGATCAACACCACAGGCCATGTGCTGTAGACACTACTCATTGTTCGATATGGATTGAATCCGTCACTAGAAAGGCCGAACCTTACATTCTTAGGGTCCATAGCAAAATCAAGATCTAAGGCATCAAGAGTCCTCCAAGCTTCACCATCAGCTGGATGCCTTAAATTTCCATCCTTTGGCAATTTATTAGCATGCCAAGTCATCAAATCAGCTGTTTTTGAGCACATGAACAACCTTTGAAGCCTAGGCTTCAATGGGAAATGCCACAGAACTTTTGTTGGAATTTGACGAGTCTTCTTAGCTAATGAATCAACTTCTTTTTCTTTATTATCTCCTTCAGATTTCCACCTAGAAGATCCGCAAATATGACAAGATGAAGCATCACTGTGCTCCTTCCAGTACAACATACAATCATTTTGGCATGCCTGTACTTTTTGATAATGAAGACCTAAATCCTTCACCGTCTTTTTTGCATCATTGAAAGAATCGGGAAGTTTTTCATTTGGGAATGCTTCTCTTAGCAGACTTAAAAGATCATCAAAAGCTTCATTGCTCATTCCATGGACACACTTGTTGATATACAAACGAATGGTAAATGATAGCTTAGAAAAGCTAGTACACCCAGGATACAGCTGTTCTTGGCCTTCCTCCACTAACCTATAGAATTTTTTGGCGTCTTAATTTAACTCTGCCCTTGCTTCTCCCCTAACTTCTTGAGGTGTAGGAGAATCTTGTTCAACATTTCTATACATGTCATGCAACATACCATCGATGTCATCATGGATGAACCCACCATCATCAATTCGATTGTCAACACTCATCTCATCACTTTCCCCATGGAAAACCCAGTCATCGTAACCATCAATAAAGCCATCAACAATCAAGTGATCTCTCACGATATCCTTGTTATGATAATAATGAAAAACACATTTGATGCATGGACAACAAATTTCTTCCCCTTGAGTTTTTTGGACAAATGTTGTTTGAAGGAAATGATCAACCCCTTCAACGTAATCATGATGCCATCTAGGAAGGGTCATCCAACTCTTATCTCCATCCATTAGCAAGATCACAAATGTATTTCTAAAGAAGACAAAAATGCATAGTGATAGTGATTAAAGAATGAAGATGGGCATAAAAAAATTCAGTAAAAATAATAGAGGGGAGGAAACTATATTGATTAAAAAAACTATAGAAACTTTAGTTCACGAGTTATACACGAGAGTTAGCCACCGTAATAAACTTTAGTTCAATCACAAAGAAGAAAACAAATTAAAATAATTCATAAAAGAATTATACAAGATCATTCAACCTGAATCTCTAGTATTTCCGGCGTATGAAATCAGACATTAGTTGGACAGGCTTTGGAACTCAGCTGACGTTAACAAGTTGATATTATGACCATTTGTAGACTGTGAGTATCTATCTATAGACACGATACTTCCCGATATAATCAAAGAAGCTAAAATTCAAGACCTTAAATGACAAAAAAATATATATATAAAAGGACTTAAAAATTTAACAATTGATAAAGAGGGGGCTTTGAGAGTTATAAAAAAAATATGATGAGTCCCTAATTACAGCTGTTTGGAAAAAACAAGTACAAAGCCCCCTCTTTATCATATTTTTTAGGTCAAAGCATCGTGGCAGATTGTTTTAAGTCAGAGAATCTAGCATGGCATATTCTTTAGGTCAAAGAAATAATCTACCATCATGAACAATGGATCATGGCAGATTCTTTGATGGTCAAGATATAATCTACCTAAAACAATCTACCTAAAAAACTACTTAAAACAATCTGCCTACAAAAAAATCAGCCATAAACCCTAAAAACAATCTACTTAAAACAATCGGCCTAAAAAATAAGAGAAAACGCACAATGCATTTTCTAGGTTTTCTAGGATTTGGATTTCTTACTTGTAGAAGACAGGAGATGGCTTTGAAATGCCGGAGGAGACTTCGAAATGCTGAAGAATGCAGATCAAGAGGAAAAACTTGGGATTCAGATGGAGGATCTGCAAGAGGTAAGTGGCAAAATACCAGTAAACCTGCGACTTTTGGAATGCCCTAGTTTCTTGATAGTGAGGAGACGGAAGATACCTGTGATGGTCGTCAACGATGGAAGCGTCGGCGATGAAAGCGGGGTCCGGAGCGTCGGTGCTGACCCTGAATCCGTTGGCGATGGAAGGTTTTCGCGAGTAGGTCAGGATCGGAGCGGCGTTTTCGGGAGCGAGAGAAAGAGGGAAAAGGGAGTAGTCGGGTATTAGTAAGGGCAGAAATTTAAGGCAATTGTTATTAGCACACCAGTTTTGTCTATTTGCACACCAGTTTTGGTATGACATGTAGTAGCGTTTATTTATTTACAGTTGCGCTTAAAAACGCTACCATAAATAACTTTTGGTAGCGTGTACTAAACCGCTACAAATTAAGCGTTACTAAATGCATGATATGGTGTAGTGTTCAATGTGTAAGGTTTCTACTTCATGCATTTGATGATACTAGTAGATGAGAGATTTGGGTATCCAAAGGGAACCAAGTGTAATGGTTCCTTTAGGTACCCAAATATAGCGTGATAGTTTTTGCGGAGACAAAGATGAATGAATTCTTTCAAGTGGAGTTAATGTTTCATTTTTTATTTTGGGTCTCCATTCATATTTTGATTTAATATTATGCATCAAATTTCCATATCCATTAAACTTAGGTTTAAAATAATAATCACTTTTGAAATTATATTTCATAGGAAATTTGTGCACATTTGAATTTAATTTGGGAGATATATAATGAGGGTTAGAGTTTATTATGCTTTTATGATTAAATATTCTACTAGGTGCATGTTTAATAGATTTTATAATACTAGTAGAAGTCTTACACATTTTAGATGATAAACTAGAAATAAAAGATTTTTTATTACTTGTAAAATTTTCCACAAATAGTTTTAATGATTCTAGTTTATTAAATAAAATATTATTTTCATTTACTAATTTTTCATTATGCTCTTTTGAAATTAACAGTTCTTTTTCAAAATCCTTGAGTTTTTCTTTAATATTATAACAATCAAAACAAGGCTTTGAAATTTCAATTAAAGAGCATGATGGAGATTCAATCACATCATTTTTGGATTCTACATTCACATTTGCCTTCAAAGTTTTATTTTCTAAACGTAGTTTTGCATTAGCCCTTTTTAATTTCTTAATCTTACGTTTAGTAATTTGTAGCAATTGTAGCGTAGAAATTGAATTGCAAATGATAAGGGATTTTGATTTCCTTACAGTGTTATTTGAAGAGGCAAGAATTGAACTAATAGTTCCTTTGACATCCTTTTGGCACTCCTCTTCCATTGATGCCATATCATCATCCCTTTCGCTTGATGTGACTTCCATGGATCCATCATGTGTGGAGCTTTCTTGAATACCTGTGCAGGCTTGCATATTCTCCGGTTCTTGTGATTGTTCCATACCTATAGAAGGAGAATCATAAGTTATTTCAAGAAAATTCCACATCTCGTACGCAGTAGGAAAAGTATGAATGAGTTTGGAAATATTATGATCTAACGCACAAAATAGACTATTCATAGATTTTGCATTTAAAACCATTTCGTTTTTATTTAATACGCTAGGTGGTTTTTTGATAGTAATATTCCAAACTTTTTCATCTAAAGCTTTAAGAAAATTTTCCATTAATATTTTCCATCCTTTAAAATTTCTTCCTTCAAATAGAGGTGGTGCTAGTGATTTTCCTTCTTCATAAAAATTTACCCCACTAGTAGAAGCGAGATCATGAGACACCATTATTCCCGGTTGTTAAGCTGATTTAGAATAACCTCCCTCTGATAACACTTGTTGGATCGTAGGCACCCTTAGAGGGGGGGTGAATATGGGTTTTAAAAACTTATAATATATTTTGAATAACTTTGAAAAAGCTTTGATTATTAAACTAGAGAAGATCAAGACAAATCAAGTGAAGTAAAAGTAAAGACATGATTTTATTAACTTGAGAAACATGATTACAAAACTTGATCTCTTATCGAAGCTAGAAATCAAAGCTAATAAAAAGACTCCTTTTGTTTTCTATACCGACTCGTATCCCCACGAACTGGTTGGCTTTAGCCGATCCTTCCCCAGATACGGCCTCAAGCCGCTCTAGCCAACCCTTCCCCGGATATGGCCTCGAGCACCCCCTAGACCTACACCCGAGACCTAGTCGCCAACACGAGGCGAATTTCAGCCCTAAGTCCTACCCAGACCTAGTCGCAAACACGAGGCGAATTTCACTAAACAATTATAGAAAAGATATGAAATGAAAAGACAATAATATAAGAACTCCCTCTATGTGGATCTCTTGGAGAAGTAGACGAAGATGCAGAGTGTGATCGTAGTCGATGCGGTCTTTCGTCACGATGATGACGCGTGTTGAAATCTTCTCCATGGATCTCCTTTAGACTTTATGGATTGGTGGGAGTATCTCTCTGAACCTTCCTCTCTATGCTGTGGCACGAAGCTCTGGAATTCTGGATCTCTAGAGGATTAAGAAGACGGATCCAAGGGGTCCTTTTTATAGCCTTGGAGCTAGCGCCTGCGCTATCGCTACCGCCGTCGCTATCCTAGTTTAGGAAATATTCTCCACGTGAGAATCCTTCATTTTAAGCAAGCCGGCCACCTTCCTCTATTGCTTTGCGCTATCGTCGGCGCTATACCAAATTAGGACATGTTTTGCACAGCAGAATCTTCAATCCGAGGAAATAATTCTCCCTTGCCTTCTGTGTGCGTCGCTACCGCCTGCGCTATCGGCTACCGCCAGGCGTTATCTCCTTCCATATGTGCTCCCGGAATTGCGCTATCATCGCTAGCGCCAGGCGCTAAGTGCTACCGCCGACGCTAGTGGGAGTATTATCTTCTGTTTTCATTCGTCGGAATTTGTCGGGAGTTCTCGAGAACATTCGACGAATTGAATTAGCCGCACAATTTCCTTCACAAGTCTGCCTTTTTGACTTCTGTCTACGTTCGTCGATATTCGTCGGGAGTTCACGAGAAAATTCGATGAATAGTCTTAGCCGCTAACAGTTCATCGAACGACAGCTAGCGCCTGCGCTAGTGCTACCGCCAGCGCTACTGGAAGATTTGGATTTGATGGCTCAACTTTGGGGGCAACCTTCTTATGTAATCCTTGAGTCGTGTGGACTTTGTTATCCTGCACACTTAAACACACAAGATCAAATACACATAGGTTTTGTTATTCTCAAACCTAGGAGATGCGGAAGACCATGTTCCAACAAAAGGTTCTCCTAAAAATCCCATCTTTGAATATGATGTGTGTGTAGGTATAAGTAGACTATGTTTCAAATCTCAAGTCCATATCATTTCCCAATCAAAAGTTATTCAAGAATTGGTGGCTGCCCTACACTAGGGATCAGCCCCACTAAAATGGACCTACAGGGAGCTACAAAACTCCTTTTGGGGTGAATCTAATTTTAAAATAAAGTAGACCCTAAGGGCTACAACTTTGGTGTTGGACACTTTTTCTGTAGAGGGTCCTAAGTATTTTTAACAATTAAATCTAAGTACAGCAAAATATATGACAGAAATCTTGAAATCAATTAATTAAATAACTGTTTCTGGGTTCGACGAAATTTAAACTACGCTCGACGAAAGCAGAGCAAACTGCGTTCGATGAAAGCAGATCAATTCTGCGCTCGACGAAAGCCGAACAACTTTGCATTCGACGAATTTCTTAAGTATCTGCGTTCGACTAATTTAACGTATAACAGCGCTCGACTAAATTAACTTATATCAGCGCTCGACAAACAGATTCGTTCAACGAAATATTTCGTTCGACGAACTATCTCGTTCGATGAACTTCTCATTCGACGAACTATCTCGTTCGACGAACTTCTTGCGGCGCTCGACGAATCAAATGATCTAATCAGAAACGTAAATAAATAGATCCGACGGCTCTCCATCATCGTCCCCGAACGTTGGACGGCTCGCAACAGCCCATCCTGGGCCTCTTTGCGGGGTGATTTTCCGGCCACCTGCGTCTCTTTCCGGCCGGCCAATGCCACCACCACCTCCGTTGAGGTGGTTGACGGAGATAGGAGGTGGTTGGCCGGCCGGAGGTGGTCGGATCCAGTTTTTGAGGGAGGAAAAATGGGTACGCACCCTTTCGGAAGAACAATCCGAGCCCTATTGTGCTCGGATCAAGCCCCGAAAAATGAAGAGATCTAGCACCAAGGGAGGAGAAGAGGATCAGACCTGAGTAGGGGCTTGGCGACGTGAGTTCCGGCGAGTTGCCAATGTTGGTGCTGGAGCTTTTGATGCCATGCCGATCTAGGATTTCTCTGCACAAAATTCACTGGGAAAAAGGGGGATCTCTTTCTCTCTGAGCTCTGAAGGAAATGGGAGGAGTTTCATTCGACTAAGATGGCTTTATCTCCAAAAGACATTAATGACCATTAACCAAATCTCGGTTACAGCTAAATTCTCTCTGAAACAGCCCCCTTGGCCATGGAAAACTCCAGAAACTCATGGGTAACTGAAGGGGAGATGAATGCACATCAATTGGGAGGGATTTGAAGGATCAATAACATATAATCACCATAAAAGCTCTCTTTCTCTCTCTCCGATTTGGGAGAAACCTCCCTTTTCTCTCTCCTGGCCGACTCTCTCCAAATTGAATGGCCACCTCAGCAGCATTCAAACCCCATTAGGTGGTGGACCACCTTAATTGGGTCTAGCCCAAGTGGATTGGGCTAGATTAGGTTTAATTGGGGTATGTTGACCTAAATTAAGCTTGAGTTTGACTTTGGTCAAATTGACCAATTGGGTTGACCCCAAAGGGTGACTTGAGCTCCATTGGCTTCCCCTAAGGGTTAGGAAGGTATAGGTGGGGTCAATTTGACAAGGTGAGGGTGAATTGCCCTTTATTAGGGCACTTTGACCAAATTAGGGTTTAGGGCAATTTGGTCAAATTGAAGACCCCATGATGGGGCTTATTGGTCCATTAGGACCCAAGTACCCATACAAGGGTAGGTGCATGGTCAATTTGGCATGGTAGGGGCCAATTGATCTTAATTGAGCTAGTTTGACCAATCTAGGGTTAAGGTTGACTTTAGTCTAATTGGCCTCTTAGGTTGACCCCAATGGGTCACTGGTGCTTCAAGGATACCTCTAATGGGTTAGGGATGCTATTGTGGGGAGGTTCAAGGTGGGGTCCTAAAGTCCAACCCTAGGCTTGGTATCTGAAGATTGCTATTTGCAGACCACTTGGGTTTTCTCCTTCTCCCCTATGTTCACAAGGTCTTGAGCTCTTCCTATGGTTTTGTTATGTCCTAGTCATGACAAAACCAACTTAGGGGTCTAGTTGTTTGAGGGATGTTACAAATCCAATACATAAAAATAAAAATTTCGTCCTCGAAATTCAGGTTAAGCCCGAGGTGGGTTTGTACTGCTAGGAAGAAAAGTAACATCCCGGAAAAATTAAATTATACCTGTCGTAAAAAGCTGCGGGTACTTTTGCTGCATCAAGTCCAGTGGCTCCTAAGTATGCTCCTCCTGTCCATGATTCCTCCATAGAACCTTGACCAGCGGAACCTTCTTGCGCCGTAAGACTCGTAACTCTGTATCATCTATCCGAACCGGCTCCAGGTGAACCGACCGATCAGTAGCTACTGGCCCCTCTGAAGTAGCAACCTGCTGCTCTGGCCAAAGTAGAGCCTTCCTAAGTGAGGAGACGTGGAAAACGTCGTGCAGTCCCTCCAACTCCGGCGGTAGCTCCAGTCTGTAAGCCAGGGGACCGATCCGCTCCAGGATCCTATAAGGTCCCAAATACCTCGGACTGAGCTTCTTCCGCACGCGAACCCGCGAGACTCCATGCATCGGACGTATCTTCAAGAAAACCTGGTCTCCCACCTGGAACTCCACCATACGATGATGCGCATCGTAATACTTGGCCTGCCTGCTCTGGGCCTCCAGCATCCTATCTTGAATCAGCCTCACCTGAGCCTCCGTGTCCACGAACTCTGAGCCAAGTGCCTTGGGATCCTCATCCTGAATCCAAGACAATGATGTTCTGCATCTCCGTCCGTATAATGCTTCATAAGGTGCCTTGCCTATACTAGCCTGATGACTGTTGTTGTATGAGAACTCAACTAATGGAAACAGTCTCTCCCATGGTTCCCCGCGGTCTAGAATGCAAATACGTAAAAGATCCTCTAGGGTCCGGTTGGTACGCTCTGTTTGCCCGTCTGTCTGAGGGTGAAATGTTGTACTAAAAGTCAACCGGGTGCCCAGATAGGCATGCACTGCTCTCCACTCCCTCGACATGAATCGTCCATCCAGATCCGACACGATCATCCTCGGCACACCATGATATCGAATGAACTGCTCCACGAATCTTCGCACCAAAACACTGACTGACTCGTCCTTCCTGATCGGAATAAATCTGGCCACCTTCGTCAACCTGTCGACGATCACCCAAATCGAGTCATTTCCCGTACGAGATCGGGGAAGACCGTGTATAAAGTCCATAGAGATGTCATCGAACTTCCACTCCGGCACCGAAAGTGGCTGCAATAATCCTGTTGGGTTCCGGCACTCCGCCTTCACGAGTTGGCAAGCCTTGCAGTGGGTCACAAAATATACGATGTCTCTCTTCATGCCTGGCCAATACATGGTCCTCTTCAAATCGTGTCGTGACAATTAGGATAACACAATGATATCGTTGTGTCAACAAAGTACACACGACAATATCATTGTGAGAACAAGAAGAATCAATCAAGTCACGGTATAGTCGTGTCAACAAGTATCACACGACAATATGATTGAGAAGTCTGGCATGTTGAAGCTCTTTAGAAATCCTAAGTAAAGTATCTGGCTAAGAAGACATATCATCATAAAGAAGCAGTGTCATCTTGAAGACTAAGCCAGAGATCGTGGAGAAAATTTGCAGAGAAGTATTAGTCAGAATGATTTCGACGATATCGGCGAGAAGACCTCATGTCGACAAGATGATCTCGATGATATCAACGAGAAGACTTCATATCGCAATGACTGCTTATGTAGCTGAGATAATTCATATCGTCGAGATATCCTTCTCAGCTAAAGATTCAAGAAGACTTGAAGAAATGTCTAAAGTCCCAAATGGATCTCTGAGACAATAAGTTGTGTCGTCGAGATGGTGGCCATATCTTCGAGACAACCCGAGATTTTTTGAAACGCACTGTCTGTATTTAATGCCGACGTCAAAGGGACCAATCAGCGGATGCCATTAAGGAATGGGATTCTGACAATAAAGAGTGCTTAGAATAGACCATTATAAGGCCTTTTCATATAAAAAGACAAGATGCCTGCCCTAACAAATACGGAATACACACAAAAAATACAGAACCAAGAATCAGAACACATAATGGCTGTTAGAAAGAAGGAAGAACTTTCTTATGAATAATATGATCTTGCCTTCTGCTCTCCAAGTATCAGTCAAGCACCATCGACTGATAAGTAGTGTTCCAGAAAGAAGGGAGAAGATAGAAGAGAAGCCTGTGTGCAAAAGCAATACCCTTAAAGCTTTCTCTTCAAGTCTAGAAGCCATCTCCATCATGCTTCAGAAGAACTCCCCTGTTTTGTATGGAGTATTCTTTTCCTTTGTAACACAATATATTTTTTGTAGTACTCTTTGAGTCTGATTTATAGGGCCCTTGTGTCGTAGTTGTAGGATCTCTTGTAGATCTAAGTTGTAGGGCCTTTGTTCTTGAGTTATAGGGTTCCTGTAACCTGAGGTAGGATTCTTCAAGGATCTAAGTTGTAGGGCCTGAGTGCCTGAGCTATAGGGCATGTGTGCCAGAGTTGTAGGGTCTTTGCTAAATATCTGAGTTTTGGTGGAGATTGCTGATTCTTGCACACTACAAGATAGGCGCAGAGGGACAGTGGAGTATTCTAGACACATTGTCTAGGGGAACCACTGTAAATCACTGAGTGTTTTTTATGGTGTGCTCTTATTTTATATATCCCTAAGGTAGAATAGTCATTAAAAGAAAGAAGACTAACAAATCTTGAAATACCTATTCACCCCCCCCCCCCCCTCTAAGTGATTAGAGAACATCCTAAACTAACAAGGAGAATATTGAATTATAAGTATGAGGGTGTTTTCTTTTCTTTTATAAAAATTAGAAAATTTCCACAAAAATTATAAACTTTTAGAAAATTTCTGCAAAAAAATTTAAAATCCCAAAACCTTCCAAAAATAATAATTTCTTTTCTTTTTATAGCAATTTTAATTTCTTTTTGTAGTCTTTACAAAAAATTTAAAAAAATCTTAAACGCCAAAATCCAAAAAAATTAGAAAATCAAAAATTTAATTTCTGGGACGTCATCCCATCATATCTCCTAGTACCGGTGTGAACCCTTCATGTGCTATACCTCGGGAAGTCTAGGACTTAACAAAAAATTAGGGTTAAACTTATTTTCTTTTACTTTTCTTAGAATTATTAATAGTTAAAAAAACCAAAAAAAGATAATATTCAAAGTTCCAAAAAAAATATGAAAAACATTAGAAAAACCAAAAAAATAATAAAACCCTTACTTGTTGTTTATGTTATTTCCTAGAAATCTATTTTGAGAATTTTCATAAGTATTTTTATATTTTAATTGGCTAATATTTTGTTTTATCTTAGTTTGTTAGATTTAAATTTTAGGTAATTTAGTTTTAAGAATCATTTTATGCTTTTAATTTGATTAGAGAATTTATTTAAATGACTTCTATTTTTAGTTTTAAATGACTTCGTTTTGTAGTAGATTTGCTAAACATCCTTAGATTTTTATTATATTTTCTTCTAACTTTTAGATATTATGAAATTTCAATCTACTAGAATTTGCTCACAGAATAGTTTAGTTTATAAGCTAGAAATATTTTTCTACCCTACCCTTTGTTTGCATTTAAAAAAATAGTAAAAGATCATATGTCATGGAAATAAGAGGATAAAATTCATTATTCCCTAAACATATGCACCCAAAATCATTTAAAAGATTATATGTCATGGAGTAAGAGGATAAAATTCATTACTCATAAACATATACATTTTGGTTTTTAGAAGAGAATTTTACAAGATTATATGGCATGGAAAATGAGAGGATAAAATTCGTCATTTTCCTAGACATATACAAATATAAAAAAAATTGAGTGAGGTGAGAGGATAAAATTCATCACCTCCAACCTTGGAACTCTTCTTGTGCCAAATTTTGTGACCCCCTTAGCCAATTTCATTGATTCTAGACTTAAATTATTGAGAGAGCAATATTTAGTAGGTTATCTTTTCCTTAAGTTTCTTTTAAGTTAGAAATTTTATAATTTCAGTCGAATTTTGTTTTATAATTTCTACAATTTTGTTTGATAATTTATACAGTTTTGTTTGATAGTTTGCTATCTTGAGATGTCTTTAGCTAAACATATTCCTCTCCTTAAATTAATATTATAATTTAGGACTTAATCCTTGAATTTCTAGAATTTTTTTTAACTTGCTTTTGATTTGAATAGAGTTTTAGTTTAATTAAAAAATATATTAATGTTTTATGAATATTTCTCATACTTTTGCTCTGTAATAGCAAAAGCTCAAGTATGGGGTATTTGATAAGTAATATTTTGATCATATTTTTTGTATTAATTTTAGTATAATATTTATATTAATTGGTAGTATTTTGCTTATTTTTATTTATAAATCATATCTTTTATTTTTAGTTCACTAATTTATGTTTTATTTTATTTTAATTTTGTAGGATTAATGTTGCGGCTGCGGTTCTGGCGTTGAAAAAAGACGTATTTATTGAAGTTGCCGTGTGAGCTGAGTTCTCGTTTAAGCCGCATCCGTGTCGAGCAATCCATGCAATCATTCACATGCATGTGGTCGAGCACGCCTCTCTCCACCTTGTCATTTCTACCCAAATATGTTCACATATATATTCTCATGCATGTAACCCATCACCTACGTGAACACCCCATGCAAAATGCCACCTCCATGCAACCCAACACCTTATCACTTATTTCCATGCATTCAAGCCAGACCATCCACGTAAATTTCATTCAAATATTCCCATGCATGGTCAAATTCATGCAGGGCCGAAATTCACCCTCCAACCCTTCAAATTCATCTCATTTATTATATCCAAAATCCTCCCCATGCATGTATAAAACCGAATTCATTCCCTCTCCCCATGCATGGCCGAATTCATCCCCCCCTTGGAGCCACCAATATTTAATTCCCCCATCTAGATTCATTTCCTAGCATTAATGCTCTTGAGATAATTCTAGAAAGGCATTTACATCTATAAAATGGGCATGGATCCAAGGGTGAAAGAGCTCTCTATTCGGGCAGAGTATGCATTTTATTTCATGTATTTTCCTTCTTCTAGTGTTAGATTTATTTACTTGTACTACTTTTATTTATGCAATGCTTTTTTTATGACATGTACTTTTTTTATGTCATGTAATTTTATTTCTATGCAATGACTATTTTATTTTAGTAACTTCCTCTCTTCTTTATGCAATGTCATTTACTTTTCTTGCACCTTTTATTTTTTTGTCAGTTAGATTAATATTTAGATTTTGTTTATTATGAACTTTTGAATGAAATGAATTTATTTTTGTATTTTCCACCTTCGATTTATTTCTGATTTATCATGCATCGAATTCATATTCCAGTTATGAATTTTGATATATGATTCCGTATTCTAGTTAGCCGAGAGGCTCATGCGTACGACTCGATCGCTCAAGAATAAAATGAGTTGATCACAACCCTCAAGTGAGGATGAGGTAAATTTTCTAGATAAGAGTCAAATCCTATAGCGGGATTCACCACGTTAAAGCAAGTTTTAGGAGTTTCGATTATAGAATGAAAGTTTGGTCGATCAACCTAATCTCAGGTGGGCGTACCCTCAAAAGAGGTTCATTCATATTTTGGTAATCTCCACGGTCAAGGATCGGATTAGAAAGTTATATTTATCTTTTATATTTCATTTCGAAGTTTGTTTTGATCAAGTTAGTTTTATTTTCTTAATTTTAGTTTAAAATATAATTTCTCTTAAATTTTTTTCCGATAAAATAAAAGTTGTTCTCTCGAATTTGAAGTACTTGACAGACCCGAGTTTTAATACAACTTTGATATTTTTAATATCATATGCTATATTTCGATATGTACACTTGCCTTAATCGATTATAGATTGGAGAATACGAATATTTTCTATCAAAGAGTTACCGACGTTGCTTTCCGTGGAAGAGATCATAAAGATTGTATCACCCTTAGCAGAGAAGGGAACTTGGCGGTCAGAAGAGAAGAGATGTACAAACCAAAATGAAAAAAAGGGCAGGTGTGGTTTGCCGAAGAGCTACCGACATTGCTTTCCTCAAGAGATCATTAAGGTTGTAACATCCTAAGAAGAGAGGTGACCTTGACGGTCAGAAGAAGAAGAAGAGAGGTGTACATGCCAAGATGATCAATAGGGCAGGTGTGATTGTAGAAGAGCTACCGACATTGCTTTCCCTGGAAGAGATAACTGAGGCTATAACACCCTAGCCACACGAGGGCTCATGCGACGGTCAGAGATGTTCCTGACCACCCCTTGACTATCCTAACTAATGAGTATTCGAGGGTCACAGTGTAAGATGATCAATAGGGCAGGTGTGGTCTTGCTGGGGAGAAACACTGACATTGCTTTCCATGGGAAAGATCATCAAGACTGTAACAATGTCCTGTAATGCTGGATAGAGCTGGACATTCACCTAGACCTCCCTTGATGCAGAGGTATGTTCAATGTCAGCAATGAACCGACATTCTAATGATCCTCTGCATGAGCTTGGAGAGCTACTACTGCACTGATGTGAAATCTCCCCGCTATTTGTGGTCATGGTAGATTTACATCTCAAGCTTTAAGTCGAGGGGGCTACAAGTAGGATCTGTCGATGTCTCTCTTCATAGGATTTTAGCCTTGTCCACAATCTATCTTGGTACTTCCTTTCCAATATATAGAGTGCAAAAGGTTACATCATCATCAAAATACTTGCAATAAGAACGAAAAGAAAACAAAATGCAAGTTTTTCAAGAAAAGAAGCGCTTCAAGTCGTCTCCGCTCCAAGTGTGCGACAATTCTTCCCCTTCATAAGTCTGGAGACGATAAGCTCTATTCTTGAGTGCTTCTTTTACTATGAATGGTCCTGCCCAATTTGGATTAAGCTTTCCAACTGAGCCAGATCTTGCTGCTGCATTCACCTTCTTGAGGACTAGATCCTCAATAGCAAATTCTTTAACTCTGACATTTTTATCAAAGTATTTGGCCATTCTTCTTTTCACTTCTTCAGGTCTGATTGTTGTTGTTTCTCTCAGCTCTTCAATAAGATTGGGGTTGAATCTTAACTCTTCATCATTCCCTTCCATCCAACTATCTTCATTTTGTTTAGATAATAACACTCATGGACTTTTTACCTCGAACTCAACCTGAATACGAGCTTCTGAACCATGAGATAGATTAAAAGGTGTTTCCCCAGTAGCTGAGGTTGAAGTTGTCCTCAATTCCTAGAGCATTGAAGGTAAATGTTCTGCCCAATTGCCTCAAAGATTTTCCACTTTATTCTCCAAGAGGTTTATAATCAATTTGTTAGCAACCTCTACTTGCCCATTACTTCTTTTATGATGCACAGAAGCAAACCGCAACTCGGTGCCAATTTGATCACAAAAATTTATTAAATTGGAGTTGTTGAATTGTGGACCATTATCTGTAATGATTATCTTTGGAATTCCATGCCTGCATACGATCTCTCCCCAAATAAAATTTTTTACGATTTGAGTAGTGGTTTTAGCCAATGTCTTTGCCTCGACCCACTTGCTGAAGTAGTTGATCATTACCAAAATAAATTGGCATAGCCCACTAGCCAAAAGGAAAGTCCCAATCAAATCCATTCCCCAAACTGCAAACGGCCATGGAGTTGATGTTGATCTGAGTTGCTGAGCTGGTTGATGTTGAAGAGGAGCAAACTTTTGACTTTGAACACATTTCCTTGCAAACTTCTCAGCATCCTTTCTCATTTGGGGCCAGAAATAGTCTTGCCTTAGAATCCATTTTTACAAGGTTCTAGCTCCTAAATGGCTTCCGCACTCTCCGGAATGAACCTCCCAAAGGACAACTAGAATTTCTTCCTCAGATACGCATCTTGCTAATGGTGAAAGAAAGGTCTTCCTGTCTAATGCTCAGGCAACAAGATAATAATAGACTTCTTTCAATTAAATTTTTTCCTATCTTTTACCGATGGGTGGAACTCTATAGTTGAGAGGTAGAGGCTGAATGGATCCATCCAAGATAGACGTTGATTTATTTTCATAACCACTCATTCCTCAATAGTTGGATGGAACAACTCTGAAGTAGTTCCTCCCGAAAGAAGACCAAACTTTTCTAGTTCCTCTGCTTCAGCATTCTCTGACCGTGGAATGTGTTGAATGGTGAAGCTTTTGAACTTGCTTATCTCATTTTTTACTAGAGCTTGGTACTGCTTCAAAACATGATCTCTGGTTTCAAAGGTTCCATTCACTTGAGTTGCCATTACCAAAGAATCAGTTTTGACTTTTACATCTTCAATCCTCAACTTTCTTACAAACCCAAGGCCGACGAGCAATGCTTCGTATTCTTCCTGGTTATTCATTATTGGGAAGTATAACTTCAAAGTCTGGTCCAGCCTAGCCCCATTTGTGTTAATCAAAATGACTCACGCTCCAGATGAATTCCTTACTGAGGCTCCATCGACAAAGATTGTCTAAGTAAGAGGTATTCCAACCACCTTTTCTAAATTGGCTTCCGTGGGATCAATCATAAAGTCTGTAATACTTGGGCCTTGATCACTACTCTGGGTATATAGGAGATGTCAAATTCGCTGAGCTCTATCGCCCATTTTGCCAATCTATCTGAATGCTCTAACTTTTCTAGCACATTTTTTATTGAAAGGTCCGTGACAACTTGAATGGAATGGGCTTGGAAATAAGGCCTTAATCTTCGAGCCGAAGTGATAAGCATCAAGGCAACTTTTCAAGGATCGGATACCAAGTTTTCACATCCTTCAAGATCTTGCTCACATAGTAGACTAGGAATTGTCTCTTTTTCTCTTCTCTAACCAACACTTAACTGATTACGTCAGAGCCAACTCCATGATAGAGGAAAAGTTCTTCGCCTTCTCGCGGGCTTTAGAGCAAAGGTGTTGATGTTAATTGTTTTTTGAGCTGATTGAAAGCATCGTCAAACTCCTTTGTCCATTCAAACTTAGCTCCTCCATGGAGTGTTTTAAAGAATGGAGTACTCTTATCTCCTGAGTGAGAAATAAATCGACTTAAGCCTGCCATTCTTCTGCCAAGATGTTGAACTTCTTTGGAGGACTTTGGAGGTGCCATTTCAAGAATTGCCTTCACCTTGTCAAGATTTGGTTCTAATCCCTCCGGAGTGAGGAGATGGCCAAGAAATTTTCCCTTACTCGCTCTTAAGGCACATTTCAACGGGTTCAACTTTGTATTGAAGACTCGGAGGGTTGCAAATGTCTCGACGAGATCATTAAGGTGAGCAGAGAATGTTTTGCTTTTTATTAGAAGGTTATCAACATAGTCCTCTTAATTTCTTTCTTTTTTATTTTTGAAAAATGTGCCCATAATTTTTTGATAGGTGGGTGCAACCATTTTTAGCCCAAAAGGCATTACTAGATAACAAAAGCATCCGTCATTGGTGATGAAATAGTATGAGGTATGTCGGGCTTATGCATTCTTATTTGGTGATAACCAGAGAATACATCTAAAAAACTCATGCAAGAATACCCAACCGCAGAATCAACTAAAGAATCTATCTGAGGCAAGGTGTAGCAATCTTTTGGACAAGCTTTATTGAATTTTGTAAAATCAACACACATTCGCCATTTCCCACAAGCCTTCTTAACCATTATAACATTTGATACCCAATCTGGATATTGAATTTCTTGAATGAACTTGGCCTTCAGGAGCTTTTCAACCTCCTCTCGGATAGGTTGAGCTAAGGTCACTGCCACCGCCCTTTTCTTCTACTTGATAGGAGGGAAAATTGGGTTGCTATTGAGATGATGGCAGGCAACATCAGGATCGACTCCTGACATGTCATCTGCTAACTAAGCAAAGACATCCAAATTCCACAGAAGGCAGTAAATGAGCTGAATCTTGTCTGCTTTAGGTAGCTCTTCATTGATTGAGAGCTTCTAACTCTCATATTCTTTGCTGATTGGAATGACTTGAGTCACTTGGGCAGGTTCCAAGCGAGCTCCATCTCTAACTTCTTCTTATACGATCTCTTCCGCATCTTTGGCATGGCTGGAGACTTGGGTGCCGGAGAGATCTCAGTTGTCCTGGGGGGAGATGATTCAGCCATGTTAATCGTCTTCACGTAGCACTCCCTAGCTTTCTTTGGGTCACTCCTGATTCGGTATTGCTTTCCATTCAAGGAAAACTTCACAGCCAGTGGTAATTGGAAACAACTGCTTGATACTCATTCAAAATTGTCCTTCCAAAATTTGCATTGTAGCTACTCGGAGCTTCAATGACTATGAATTTGACCAATTTTTTGATGCCTCCAAGCATCACCGAGAGAGTGACATTTCCTTCCACTTTCTTCTTCTCCCCAGAGAAACTGTAGAGCAGCCGGCTTAAATAGGAGATTCACTAGTCTTCAGGACTTCAAATGCCGGCTTAAATAGGAGATTCACTGTGCTTCCGGTGTCGATCAAAATGTTCTCTATAGTATAATTTTCTATTACCGCCTTGATGACTATAGTGTCATTGAAGGGATTGGCGGTTGGAGGAAGGTCATCTTTCCCCAAAGCGACCATTCCTCGAACAGGGGGCAGAAAAAGATGTAACAGCGACCTCTGAACGGTAGACTCTCGTGAGGTTAGCTTTTTATAGGATTCGAGCCCTGCTCCTGCATGGATGCAGAAGATGTATCCCAAGACACCATCATCATTTGCTTCCACACATTTATTTAGGTAACCGGCGTTGCCAAGGTGGCCAATGTCGAACATTTGGTGGAGTATCCTTTCAGGACCCGCTCTTACAGCTTTCCTTCTTTCAAGAGCTTCTCCACTAGCATGCGAAGAGCTCGACAATTCTCTGTCAAATGCCCGCTATCCTTTTGATGTTCATAGTAGAGGGAGGGATTTCTGGATTCGGGATCTGATTGCAGCAAAGCAAGCCTTTTGTAGAAAGGCTGCTTTTGTAGCACCTGGACGACCTCGCTCATAGATATATTGAGCTTGGTGAAAGACACTTGAGAGTCATTGAAAGAAGGCTGAGAAGAGGCTGGGAGAGGTGGATGAAAAAACTAGACCTGATGAACAGGTGTTGGTTGCGGAGCTGGAGCAGCTGCGGTTGGAAGCAAAGGTCCCTTGGGCTACAACTGTTGATTTCCCTGATAAGGACAATGATGGCAAACGTTCCTCCCCCTTTGAGCTGGAGGCTGGAACTCTTGACGAGGTAGTTTCGTCGACTGTTGAGCAGGATAGAAACCAGCAGAGCCCTACTAGCATCTCTGGACATCAAGTTGGAGGCATAGTTGGGGTTGTTGATCTCCCCTTCAATGAATCAGTTGGCTATATTGATCAACTCTTGATAGGAGCTGGGCTCTCGGGTGGTGACCTTAAATTTGAGTCGGCCTTCCTGGAGGCCATTGACTAAGGCCACCATATTGAGTAAGGTATCAACATCCCTTATTCCGAGGATCTCTCTGGAAGTGATCTATGAGGCGAGTTAAGGTCTTGCCTTCTCCTTGCTTGATTCCGAAGAGGGCTGCAGGGCCACTCTTCCTTTTCTTTGAGGTTGCAAATCTCATTAGAAGCTCTTGCCTCAGAATGGCAAAGTAGGTGATGGACTGGGGAGGTAGTTTGTAAAACCACTCTCGTGCTTAGCCATCCAGGGAGGTGATGAGAAAATTACACCTCATCGTATCTGAGAGAGACCTCAGAGAGACAACAATTCAAAGGCCTGAATATGAGAGATCGGGTCACTCTCTCTAAAAAACATGAGTTACCGGGGCTCTCTGAAACTATTGGGAATAGGCTCCCAATGAACTCTATCTGTGAAAGGAGAAGGCTCCTCCGCTTCAATAATGTCAGAAGGAGCAGGAGGGGCAGCAGCAGGAGCTGGAGGATAGACATAATCGTACTGAAAATTCAACACTTGGGCTGGGGTTCCCTGAGCTGCTGTTTTAAAGAAACCTTGGCGATCTACAAACTCCTCACCTTGAGACTGCAGGGGAGATGCGACCTGAGGGGTCGTACGATCAGGATCGTGACCGCCAGCCAGGGGATCAGTAGTGGTGACCAGATCGGCCTGAGGAAGGATTCTTTGGGAGATCGTATCTAAGAGCTGATTCATGGTCTCAAGCTGTTGGGTAGTCTCTCGACGGGACTGTTCAAGGCAGAGCTCGAAGCAAAGCTCAAGTGATTCTAGAAAGTTCACACTGCTTAAAGAGGGGTGACCGCCAGTGAACTGATTGGGCTGAATCTCGCGGTCTGACATCTTGTCTGTCCACTGATTTCACCTATGCACTCCAATCTGAAGGTCGTGTGTTCGTTCTCTTGGCAGAAAAATTGTACCTACAAAACTCACACTTCAAAGGGAAGAGGGGGAACTGCGGAGTGCCGGTTACTTGGGTTGAAGGATGCCAGAAGAGAGGTTTCTGAGGGAAAAATCTGCTTTGATTGCTCACAAAAAGGATTGCAAGGAGGTCTGAAATAGAGTAGGGTGATAGGTAGAAAAGTGACAAAATTTGAGACCGCTTGTACAAGCCACAAGCTGGAGGCTTGAATCAAAAGTACCTTTTCTGGTACGCCTATCCCTCTATTTATAGATGCGGGGGCCTGCGAAATGGGCAGGTCCAAAAATAATGGGTTGCCCGGGGTACAGGAGAACCGAGGCAGAGAAGAGAAGATACATGGGGTGCAAATAGCAAGAAAGACAGAAAACCCAGACAGCACGGTCACGCAGTCTCGCTGGATTCTAGCCTCCTGTGCCTTAGAATATCTGTCGAAGGTGAGACAAGTGGTCTGGGCGGTCTCAGAAAATTGATACCACCGGGGCCGACAATCCTGATTAAAAAAGAAAGGTCGCAGACTTCTGGGCAAATAGTTTGATCAAAAGCCTTACAGATTTGACTGCCACGATCGCTATTTCACGGATCTCGTCTATTAGCTACTGCCCGACAGTAATGCTACCACATCGCGCTAGCAATTGATCTTAACTTTCAGTGTACTATCTCATTCACTCAACGATATTGCCTCATATCGACTTGAAGACCTACCACAGGTGGTATTGCTACCGCGCCGCGCTAGCATCTAGTCGATATCTTCTCGACAACACTAATAGTGCATAATATAACCTTTGCGTATTCTCTAGAGGGGTGTGAATAGTGATTTAAAGCTTTTACACTAACCAAGCACACACAATAAAAACTTCTAATAACTATGCAATCAGAAAACCAGCAGAGAATAAAATAACCACAGAAATGAAGAAATAATATAGGGGACATCACAGAAAAGCACAACAAAGAAGAGACAAGTTTTGTAGTGGTACCCCAAAATATGGGTACTTAACTCTTCTAACAACTTGGTAGAAATGCACTATCTAGTTCTTGAGTCTTTTTATAAAGAGACCCTCCGAACCAGCCACTGAGTCTTTTGATAATGAGACTCTTAGAACCACTAACTGAGTCTTTTGATAAGGAGACTCTTAGAACCAACTACTGAGTCTTTTGATAAGGAGACTCTTAGAACCACTGAATCCTTTGGAGAGGGATTCTTAGGACTCTTTCATGGTTACCGAATAAGACAGGAAAGAAAGAAGAAGAAGTAGAAGTTGTAGTTTCTTTTATTGGTGTTCTTTAGGATCTGTTTTGAATGAACCCTTGCTTAAGGTAGAGAAGAATGCAAGGGTTGTAAGATTGTGATCCTGATGATCTCTCTGTACTCTTGATGGATTCCCACTGTAAGTGAAGAAGAAGAAGAAGAAGAGCCTTTATATTTTTCCTGTACAGAGATATTCTCCTTGTTCTTTCTGAGAGAGAGAGAGAGAGAGATTGAGGAAGAAGAAGACTGAATAGCTTGATTAGTTGTGTTGTTTTTCTTCCTCTGTATTCTTATTATCTGTCGAATAGTATTTTTGTTTGTTTCCTCTTATGTTATGTACTTGGAAGGAATTCCCATTGGATAATAAATATTTCTTTCTATTTCTTCACGACCCGTCAATCAGAATTTGAATAACTTCCAAGAATGTCTTTGTTATCTCTCTAGATTACTCCATTCCATTCTTGACAATAAACAAACCGTTAGAATTTGAATTACATCCTTGGATACCTTTGAAAAAGCATCAGAAAAGGATAGCAGAAAATGTTCTATTTTTGTCTGTATTCCTCGTAGCATCAAATTCTTTTTCCTTCTAATCGATGCACCTCTGAGTTCTAAATAGAAGCTGCTTCGAATTCCTTCTCAGCATTGAATAAACTCAAATATCAATGTTGCGTCGAATCCTTATCGATGTATCCATCGAGTAGAAGACTTGGACTTTGAACTTTATCTTCTACATCGAATTCAAGTTGAAGTTGCGTTGACTTCTGATATTGCTTTGACACGCTCTGTCTTCCGCCTTAAGTATATCTCGACATTGCACCGACTTCAACTATACTTCGACTTCATCCTGAGTTACTTCTACTTGTATTCAAAGTTGCTTCGACTTTCAGTCGAAGTTGTGTCAACATCTATTCGATGCAAGTTTAACTTAACTGAGTTTTGTGCTTATTTTGGATTGGTCTTGACACTCTAGTGTGAGTGTGATATCCTATGACATCTAATGACCAAATTACCCTTTCTTTACAATAGGGGTAATATATCCTAAATTATGAAATCACTTGTAGATAATTTGTCAGATAAATCAAAATGGTCTTTTCCCCAACAATCTCCCATATTTATCTTAACAAATTGTACAATTAATTTAAGAGATTTCAATCATGATGTTAAATAAAATAGAGTACAAATAAATATATAAAGTCACAAAATGACATCATTGCACAAAAGCATAAACCATTATGATAAACTTCCAATTTGATCAGATTGTCTTCCATCACCATATCCTCAAATATGTTTAGTAAGATATTATCATAGAAACTGTACATTAGTTGGTTACATGTATTGTACTATTCCTTTGGAGGAGTTTTTCTCTTCCTTGAGAAAAACTGATGTCTTACTTTTCTTGGTGCAAACACCAGAGGCTCATCATCCTCTTCAAAATTCCTGTTGGCTTCTTGATGAGTGTCTTCTTCCTTGGGAGGCTCCCCCTGAGTTTGTGCTTCCTTTTCAGCAGTCTGAGCAGCCTCCTTAACAATCTTTGAGACCTCTTCCAAGAGTTGATCATCTTCTAAGGGCTCCACTTGAGTAAGTGATGGGATTAGTGTTGTAACACCCCAAGTGTCGCTGAGCGCGGGGGCTGGAGTGCCTAAGGCTTGTACAAACTTTTTTGTACCTGGGAGCTAGCGTCGGCACTAGGTGCTAGCGTAGGCGTTAGCTTTCCCGTCGAATGGAGTTGATGTTTCGATGGAGTCATCGAGGTGGATTCGTCGAAAGGGCTTCGTCGAAGGTAGTTTGTCGGAAAGCTAGCGCTGGCGGTAGCGCTAGCGCCGGCGATAGGTTTTTCTCAAGTGGTGTAGTTTGTCAGGGAATCGTGATCTTCTTCGTCGAGGGGTTTTTTGTCAAGTGGCTAGCGCAGGCGGTAGCACTAGCGCCGACGCTAGCTTACGGAACCAGATCCGTAAGTAGCGATTTTGTGGGCGTCCGATCTTCTTAAACATTGATCCAATGGCTCAGATAAGTTTGTCCTAATGTCCTAAATAGGGCATAGGAGTTCCTTTCCATTTTTTTCAAGTATTTTGGTGCTTTTGGAGGCTAAGAAAAGGAGGAGGGTTTGGAGGAAGAAGAATGTTAGATCCGCCATTGTTGGAGCACCAGAGCTCCATTCACCGATCCGAGACCAGATCTGTGGAGAGGACTCGAAGGCGCTCATTTCTATCCATGCCTTTCAACCGATCCATGGAGAGGAAGAGAACTCTTAGGGTAACGACATCTCTCCTCCCGGTTATAGGATGCGTGCATGGCATCTTTGCTTTTACCTTCTCTTTTCTGAAATTTATGCACCAGATCTCTCAAATGAGAGGGGTTTGGGTCGCCTTGGTTCAAGAAGAACCATCGGGTTGATTAAGTCCATCCCCGACATGATTTAGCACTAGAGATCCGCTCCGTTAGTGGATTAGGCATTGCAGGTGAAGCCAAAATCGTGAACGGTTGTCCGATTCGGTGATGTTGCTTAACGTGCATTTTAGGGATTTTGCTAGAAATCCGATGGCGGCAAAAACGTTATATGTGTTGCCCTTATATTTCATGTGAGAATGAACGTTGGTTTGGAAAGGGTAATATTGTGCGTAATGATTAGCTTGTGAAGCCGCTTGTATGTAAGGGCGTGACTTTGTCTTTGTGGTCGGCTGGCTAGCCCGTGGATGCTTGGATTCATGTGGGGAGAGTGTGCCGTCAAGACGAGTCCCCTTTTGTGCTAACTGATGAGAAGAAGTATGCGGATGCGCCCGTTGGCAAGATGAGTCGTGTAAGGGGTGAGGTCTCAGTGGAGTTCTTAGCTTCTGGCTTAGTGATTGTGGCGAGAACAAGTATGCTGATGCGCCCTTTGGCAAGATGGGCCATGTAAGGGGTGAGGTCTCAGTGGAGTTCTTGGCCTTGGGCTTGCTCGCCCGTGGGGAAATGATAAGTACCCTTGGTTTGTTGTGAAATGATGATGTGTGTTGTTATGTTAGAAGCATACACACCATATGGTGCCTTGGGTGATACCCAGGTCTGCATACATGCTGCATTGTTAGGCCCCTTACTTTTATTGCTCAACATAAAAACATGGATGATGATTGTGAGACTCATGCCTATCATTTATTATTCTTTATTGCATTTGCATACGAAGTGCTGACTTGCAGAGTGATGTAGTTCCCCGGGATCCGCTAGGACGGCTGGGAGGAGGGGTGTTGTTACACCATTGTTGGTCAGCCAAAGCTAACCCTCGTTATACCGCTCTTTGTGATTTGGATGCAGGGCAAGGATCGTAGGCTGGAACCAGTTCGCCGGCCAAAAAAGCCTAAGCTTCATGAAGTGCACTTTTCCCGTTTTCCTGTTTGACTATGTTATCTTTACTTATTTCGGCTTGCACGCCGAGGTAGCATAGGATTGTTATAATCTTTTGGGCATATTCTATGCCTTGTTTGATGACTTGAGTATGGGTTTTGTAAGGCCTTAAGGTCGTAGTACTCTTATGTAGATTTGTACAACTTCTGTGGTTTTTTTAATATTTCCGCTGTGTTTGTTCTGTGTTTTGAGTTGGGTAGTTTCAATATCACTTTTAATACTAAAGTTGTGGCAATTATATGTTGTGGGGACCCGCCGGACCTATATTATATAATCATTGCAGGGGAGGTGTTATAATATGGTATCATAGGGAGGTTAGTGTTCTTGTTGAGGTTTAGCATGTTCGGATCGCGTTAATAGGTTGTCCACATTGGAGTACCTTGCGGGACCATGAGAGTCCTTGTGTTCGAGTCTTGCGAATAGAGTTTGATTTGATGATTCTTTGCTTATGCTAGGATGGTGGAGACTATGCGGGGACGTCGAGGCGATAAGAGGATCCTTCGGCAAGCAGTTCCACGGCCACAACCCTTATGAATATGGGTGTGTACCCGACAGACTTTTGTCGTATGCTAGCAGAGGCAATGGTGGCGGCTAAAGCAGCGATGATGCCACAGATTGCGACGCCTGTTATGCAGGCTGCGACTCCTGTTACTCTGGTTACTGTGACACCAGAGGTGGGAGTAAGGCAGGTAGAGCCGTTAGCCAAGAGAGCAGTTGGGCAAGGAGATCGTCAGATGAATTACTATCTGAGTTTCCATCCTCCGACGTTCAAAGGAGTTGGCACTTTGACGGACGCCGAGGATTGGTTGGCGAGAATTCAGGAACTCCTGAAAGCGGCAAAAACCCCAGAGGACAAGCAATCCCAGTTTGCGGCATTTATGTTAGAAGGCGGCGCCAAGCTGTGGTGGGTGAACCATAGCAATCGTCATTTCCCTGGACGTGCCCCGTCCATGGAAGAGTTTGGGAATGCCTTCCTAAAGCACTATATACCCTCTTCGATGAGGTTAGCCCTTCGGTGGAAGTTCTTGCACTTGGTGCAGCGAGAGAAGATGGTAGACGAGTACTTGCAGGAGTTTTCTCGATTGGGTCGTTACGCGGGGATGACCATGGAAGTTGATGAGGAAAGAGATAATCTCTTCTATCATGGTCTGAGAGAGAATCTAAGGAAACCTCTGATAACCTTAAAGAATGCGTGGTTCAATGAGCTAGTTAAAGCTGCTCGAACTTTGGAAAATGATTTGGACCGAACCCAGCGTCGTAAGGGATTTGTGGCAATGCAGGGAGAAAGTAAACCTTCTCAGTCCCGCGAGAAGTCTGAGGGAAGTTGGTGGAAGAAAAAGCCCCATCCTTTTAGGACTGGCAAGAGGAGCGGTGCAACTTCTGGAGAGTTTCGTTCCAAGGGACCAGTGACGTGCTATAAGTGTGGCAAGGTGGGCCACATAGCTCGGTTCTATTCTGAGGGTGGAGATGATCCAGAGAAGAGGCAAGAGCAGTCGGTGCATTCCAGTCCTAGTGTTGGGGAGAAAAGGAAAGCGGCGGAGTCGAGTGCTTCTTGTTTCCCTCCTATGTAGCCTAGAGCGTACAACCTCGGGCAGCAGGAAGCAATTCGTCAACCCGATGTGGTGACAGGTATGAAAAGTTTAGAGTTTTGGTTGATAGCTTTAAACTATTTGCGACCTTTCATATTTGTTATATACGTGTTAGGCTTCGTGCTAGTTTCTGGCTACCCATCTAAAGTGTTGTTCGACACGGGAGCGTCACACTCTTTTCTCGCGGAAAGATTAATCCAGAGAATTGGTGTTGAGAACATTGAGGAAGAGGTGGAGCTTAGTGTGTGCATGCCCAATGGGTCTTTCATGACAACTAGAAGGAAATGACGCATTGTGCTGAGAATTCGTGAGTGTGACTTCGAGTTGGTAGCAGCGATTCTACCACTAGCCGAATTTGACATCATCATAGGGATGGACTGGCTTGCAAAGAAACGAGCTAGTATTGATTGCCTGTTGAAGGTGGTGACCCTAAGGAGTGAAGGTAGAGCGGAGGTCAAGTTCGAGGGCCTATGCAGAGTGGCTTGCTCCCTGATTTCCGTCGTGCAAATGGTGCATGCGGTGAATCAAGGAGGAGAGACATTTGTAGCTTTGTTGGAGACTCACTCCACAAAGTTGGCAATCAGAGAAGTGCCAGTGGTGGAAGAATTCGAGGATGTTTTTCCCGAGGAGCTTCTGGGAGAACCTCCTCAACGTGAAATCGACTTTTCAATAGATTTGTTGTCGGGTGCGAGGCTGGTGTCGCATCCTCTATTTAGGATGGTACCGAAGGAACTAGCTGGGCGGAAAGTGTATTTGCAAGAGTTGCTCGAGCAGGGGTACATTAGGCCCAGCTCCTCGTCGTGGAGTGCTCCAGTGTTGTTCGTTAAGTAAAAGGATGGTAGTATGCGGCTGTGCATACACTATTGTGAGTTGAACAAATTGACTATCAAGAATAAATATCCGATTCTGCAAATCAATGATCTATTCGATCAGCTGGTGGGGTCGACGGTGTACTCCAAGTTGGACTTGAAGTCGGGTTACTATCAGTTGAGGATTCAAGAAGAGGATATTCCCAAGACAGCTTTTGGGACGAGATATGGTCATTTTGAGTTCTCTGTGATGTCATTCGATTTGATGAACGCGCCATCAGTGTTCATGGATTTGATGAACAGAGTGTTTTAGCAATACCTAGATTCGTTCGTGGTGGTGTTCATCGATGAGATATTAGTGTATTCAAAGTCGAAGGAGGAGCATGAGTCTCATTGAGATTAGTGTTGCAGATTCTGAGGGAGAACCAGCTTTATGCTAAGTTCTCAAAGTGCGAGTTCTGGATCGGGAAGGTGGCATTTTTGGGTCACGTGATAAGTGGAGATGGGGTTACAGTGGATCCTGCGAAGATTGAAGCCATTAGAGATTGGCCTGTACTGAGAACCGTGGCGGAAGTCCGGAGTTTCCTTGGACTAGCCGGTTATTACAGAAGGTTCGTTGAGAACTTTTCGCGAATGGCTTTGCCCCTCACCACTCTTACCCGAAAGGACCAGAAGTTTATGTGGACGTCGGAGTGTGCCCGTGCATTCGAGACCTTGAAGGAAAGATTGATGTATGCTCCAATCCTAAGTCTTCCTAGTGGAACTGAAGGATTTCAGTTTTTCAGCCACCCGTCAGGTTGCAGTTTGGGTTGCGTGCTGGTGCATCATGGTAAGATGATAGCTTATGGGTCAAGGCAGCTAAAGCCTCATGAGAGAAATTACCCCGTCCACGACTTGGAGTTGGCGGAGGTAATTTTTGTGTTGAAATTATGGCGGCACTACATGTTTGGTGCGAAGGTGGAAATCTTCACGGACCACAAAAGCTTGAAGTATCTTCTAGACCAGAAGGATCTTAATTTGAGGCAGCGTAGGTGGGTCGAGTTCCTTGGGGACTACGATGTAGCGATTCAGTATACGCCATGCATGGCCCATGTGGTGGCTGACGCCTTGAGTATAAAGTATTCCGGGCAGGGAAATTGGATGGAAGCGCATGATTAGTATTTGGTGTGAGAGTTCGAGTCTATTGGCATTGTGTGTGTGTCTAAGGGTGAGTCCATCGCAGCTCGGCTGAACTGGATCGAGATGCAGTGTGATCTAGCAGATCGAATTTAAGAGGCAACCAGTACAGACAAGGAGTGTCAGCAGTGGGCGTTGGAAGCTCAGCAAAGCGAAGGCAGTGCTTTGGAGATGGTCGGTGGACTGCTAAAGAGGAGCGGAAGGGTGTGTGTTCCGCGCTTTGGCAAGCTCCATGAGGAGTTGATGTTTGAGGCTCACTTCACGAAGTACTCCGTTCATCCAGGAAGTACAAAGATGTACTTGGATTTGAAGAAATCCTTTTGGTGGCCTGGGATGAAGTAGGATGTAGCTTCGTATGTAAGCCGGTGTCAGACGTGCGCCTTAGTGAAGGTTGAATGCCAAAGGCCGGGTGGATTCTTGAAACCTCTTCCTATCCCCGAGTAGAAATTCGATAATATCTTCATGGATTTTGTGCATGGTTTGCCTCGATCGTAGCAGGGTAACGATGTGATTTGGGTGATTTTGGATCGCCTGACCAAGGTAGCCCACTTTATTCCAAATCAGAAGGACGATAGCGTGGAGAAGCTCGTGGTGCTTTATATTCATAATATTGTGTGGTTGCACGGGATTCCGAAGAGCATCGTTAGTGATCTTGATGGGCGGTTCACGTCCAAGAACTGGAGGTTAGTGCAGAGAAGTTTGGGCATAAAGTTGATGTTTAGTACCGCATTTCATCCGCAGACCGATGGTCAAACGGAGAGAACGGATCCTACGTTGGAGGACATGTTGAGGATGTGTTCTCTCGATTTCAGTAAGAGTTGGGAAGACTACCTCTTCATGGTGGAGTTTGCCTATAATAATAGTTTTCAGGCGAGTATCAAAATTGCGCCATACGAGGCTTTGCATGGAAGGCGGTGTCGAACACCGATGGCTTGGATAGAGGCGGAGACACCCAACTGTTAGGAAAAGAAGTGGTGGCAGATGCTTATGAGTTGGTATGAACAATTTAGGCGCGCATGAAGGTTTCTCAGGATCGGCAGGCAAAGTATTTTAATACGTGCCACAGAAGTGTGGAGTTTGCGGCGGGCGGCATGGTCTACTTGAAGATCATGCCGTTCAAAGGCGTTTCGCAAATTCGGCGACTGAAAAAAATTAGTCTAAGGTAGTTGGCTCCGTTTGTGGTTATGGAGTGCATAGGCGAAGAGGCCTATCAGTTAGCGTTGTCCGCAGAGCTAAGCAAATTACATGGTGTATTTCATGTTTTGGTGCTGAGGAAAGCGTTGGTGGAGCCGAAAGATGTTGTTAAATCTTTGACAGTCCCCATAGCCGAAGATCTGAGGATGATAGTTCGTCTGGTTTGCGTGGAGGATTCTGAAGTTCGACGGTTGCGGAAGAAAGAGGTCAAGCTGGTGAAAGTGCACTGGGATAATTGTGGACAAGGCGAGTTCTCGTGGGAACGCAAGCAAACGATACATGATGACTTTTCGTAACTGTCTGTTCCATGTATGTGTGTTATTTCTGCTTTCGGGGGGGGGGGGGGGGGGTGGATTTGTAACACCCCAAGTGTCGCTGAGCGTGGGGGCTGGAGTGCCTAAGGCTTGTACAGACTTTTCTGTACCTGGGAGCTAGCGCCGGCGCTAGGTGTTAGCGCAGGCGTTAGCTTTCCCGTCGAATGGACTTGTGGTTTCGATGGAGTCGTTGAGGTGGATTCGTCGAATGGGCTTCGTCGAAGGGAGTTCGTCGGAAGGCTAGCGCTGGTGATAGCGCTAGCGCCGACGATATATTTTTGTCGAGTGGTGCATTTCGTCAGGGAATCATGATGTTCTTCGTCGAGGGGTTTTCCATCGAGTGGCTAGCGCAGGGGGTAGTGCTAGCACCAGTGCTAGCTTACGGAACCAGATCAGTAAGTAGCAATTTTTCGGGCGTCCGATCTTCTTAAACTTTGATCCAATGGCTCAGATAAGTTCGTCCTAATGTCCTAAATAGGGCAGAGGGGTTCCTTTCCAAATTTTTTCTAAGTCTTTTGGTGCTTTTGGAGGCTAAGGAAAGGAGGAGGGTTTGGAGGAAGAAGAAGGATAGATCCACCATTGTTGGAGCACCGAAGCTCCGTTCGCCGATCCGAGATCAGATCCATGGCGAGGACTCGAAGGCGCTCATTTCTATCAGTGCCTTTCAACCGATCCATGGCGAGGAAGAGAACTCTTAGGGTAATGACATCTCTCCTCCTGGTTTTAGGATGCGTGCATGGCATATTTGCTTTTACCTTCTCTTTTCTGAAATTTATGGCACTGAATCTCTCAAATGAGAGGGGTTTGGGTCGCCTTGGTTCAAGAATAGCCATCAGGTTGATTGAGTTCGTCTCCGACATGATTTTGCACTAGAGATCCGCTCCTTCAGTGGATTAGGCATTGTGGGTGAAGCCAAAATCACGACCAGTTGTCCGATTCGGTGTTGCTTAACGTGCATTTTAGGGATTTTGCTAGAAATCTGATGGCGGTGAAAACATCGTATGTGTTGCCCTTATGTTTCGTGTGAGAACGAACGTTGGTTTGGAAAGGGTAAACTTGTGTGTAATGATTGGCTTGTGAAGTTGCTTGTATGTAAGGGCATGGCTCTGTCTTTGTGGTCGGCTAGCTAGCCCGTGAATTCTTGGATTCATGTGGGAAGAGTGTCCAGACAAGACGAGTCCCCTTTTCTGCTAACTAACGAGAACAATTATGTTGATGCGCCCGTTGGCAAGATGAGCCATGTAAGGGGTGAGGTCTCAGTGGAGTTCTTGGCTTTTGGCTTAGTGATCGTGGCAAGAACAAGTATGATGATGCGCCCGTTGGCAAGATGGGCCATGTAACGGATGAGGTCTCAGTGGAGTTCTTGGCCTTGGGCTTGCTCGCCCGTGGGGAAATGATAAGTACCCTTGGTTTGTTGTGAAATAATGATGTGTGTTGTTATGTTAGAAGCATACACGCAATATGGTTCCTTGGGTGATACCCAGGTCTGCATACATGATGCATTGTTAGGCCCCTTACTTTTATTGCTCAACATAGAAACGTGGATGATGATTGTGACACTCATGCCTATCGTTTTTATGTTATTATTGTTTATTACATTTGCATATGATGTGCTGACTTGCAGGGTGGTGTAGTTCCCCGAGGTCCGCTAGGACGGCTGGGAGGAGGGGTGTTGTTACACCGTTGTTGGTCAGCCAAAGCTAACCCTCATTATACCGCTCTTTGTGATTTGGATGCAGGGCAAGGATCGCAGGATGGAACCAGTTCGCTGGACAAAAAGGCCTAAGCTTCATGAAGTGCACTTTTCCCATTTTCCTGTTTGACTATGTTATCTTTACTTATTCCGGCTTGCACGCCGAGGTAGCATAAGATTGTTATAATCTTTTAGGCATATTCTATACCTTGATTGATGACTTGAGTATGGGTTTTGTAAGGCCTTAAGGTCATATTACTCTTATGTAGATGTGGATAACTTCTGTGGTTTGTTTAATATTTCCGCTGTGTTTGTTCTGAGTTTTGAGTTGGGTAGTTTCTATATCACTTTTTAATACTAAAGTTGTGGGGATTATATGTTGTGGGGTCCCGGCCGGACCTATATTATATAGTCATTGCATGGGAGGTGTTACAAGTGCAAACAACTCCCCAAGTTCCCCCTAGTTTGATGCAGGCATCTCCCTCTGGGTTACTACAGGAAGCTCCACCTAGACTATTCCTGTCTAGAATACTGTGATTCTATTGGGGTCAGCAGATACTTCCTTTTCTAGAGCAAGAATTTCAGCAGTCTTGTCCTTCTCTTGGCCACTCTCCATTACTTGGTTAACCACTTCCTCCTCTTGAATATTCTCCCCCCTTCTGAACCTTACTAATAACGGAGGTTAAGAAAGATTTTGTTACCATTGAGGAGGACACAAGGGTATTGAGTGCCAGAAGAGACTCCTTTGATTCTTGTAATTCAATCTACATTTGAGAATATTTTCTGTTGAATTTTCTGGCTTGAGTCACCGGCAAATCAACAAATGTCTCAGTGGCTAGCACCACTGCTTTAAAGATTATTTGATCAGCATCAAATGGATGTATATAATGAGAGGTAGAGGCAGGAGGTGTGTCAACTGGGGGTATGGATATGATAACTGGAGGAGGTGATTGTGAATGAGATTGTGGTAGGAGATTAGGATGGATGTCTGAGAGATATTGGTTGACAGTGGAATGTCCTTGATTATCTTTATGGAGGTCTGGGAGATTTTCAACAAATGGGGTGATAGATGGTTGTTGTTATTGTGGGGTGAGAATATGAGGTGCAGGCTCTGTTGTTGTAGCAGGTATACTTGACTGAAATTCTTGAGCCGGAGTACCATGTGTCATCTGTTATGATATTCTCAAGATCCTGAGAAGATGGTGCTGGAGGTGGAGATGGAGGAGCTGTGGTTGGAGCTTGACCAGGCTTCAGAATCTGCCTTATTCACTTGGAGAATAGGCCTATATTCATTCTTTTACCAGGAGGAATAGACACTTATTTTGACTGACACACCATTGGATAATGGTGGTACAACACATGGCTCATTATTCTCATATAAGCATTCTCCTTATGAGAGTACTTGTGGAAAATCATCTTCTCGAGGCATCTCCCCAAATTTATTCTCTTGTCAAGCACTAGGATTCCCATTCTCTGCAGTTGCTGCTTGCGGAAAATATCATGTGCTGAGATTTTGCATAACAACACTTTTCCCACAATGTCTGCCAAGAACCTATATTCTTCAGACACATCATTCATCTTCAGATTTATTGTCTTTTCCTTACTGAACTTCATAATTTGTAATGCACTGGTTATCTCTTCCATTGTCAGTTCATATGAGCCAGTACCTGCTGGTAGATCAAAAGTTTGACATAACATCTCTTATGTGATGTTAATATCATTCCCAAAAATTCTCCCATGGAGTGAACCATCATCTCCAATGTGAATGGTATCTTTAAGCTCTGTTAACTCGATATCATAGATCTTGCACCTTGTTGAAATCAGCTTTGTCAACCCAGCAGTTTGGAAGAGCCCGAGAATGGCCTTGAAATTTTCAGATGCCGTATTGAAGGATTCGATATCCACATCAAATCCGGAGTTAACTATAGGGATGCCATTGAATCTTACCAACAAAGAAAAGTCAAGAAGGAGAGAGAGATAAAGAGGTGAGAACAAGAACACGAGTTAACTAGAAAGCAAGAAAGCACGAGAGCAAGAGAGAGAAAATTCAAAAGTGTAATAACTTCAACGTCTAAGTTTCTTGAAAGAAGATGATTCGTCGCAACTTAGGGTTGTATTCAAAGTAACGTCTACAAGGATTAATATTCAATGCGCCAAAACATGTCGAAGTAGCTTTTAGAAGCGAAACTGCGCGCGCTTGACTTGTCGACGTTGCGTCAATTTGTAATCGACGTGACTTCAAATTTGTACAGCAACTATTAAGTCAATACATGCGTCGATATGAATTCAATGTTGCATCGAATGCTATTTGAATAATCTATTCTAGGTGGCTCTCGAAGTTGGCATCGAGTAGAACTCGATAGTGCGTCAAAATCTATTCGACGCAACTCTGAATATATAGTTGTATTTCTTATAGAAAATTTCTGTTGTTTTTCCCAGCAATGGTGTTTATTGAAATTAGCATTTATAGGATTATATTTATGAACTGTAAAAACATCATAGGGTTTTAGAGAATAGATCACTCCCTTTGAATACTTGTAGTTCTTTATTGAAGATTTAATTATTCATTTCCCTTCATTATTTCTAAGGGAAGAACCCTACATTTGCCTGCACAAGTAATTCAAACATTAGAAGGTACTCAGATTACCTTGGGCTCTTTGCTTTTACCATTATAGGATGATATAAAGGAATAAGTTGGTCTATTATTATATCCTTTTGGATGGCAGAAGATTAGTTTATCTGGTTTAGATTTGTTATCTTGATATTGGAAATTGGCATAAAATGTGTCATGATATAGTAAACCTGTATAATGTCTAATGATTCTATTTTTGACTTTACAATTTTGATTTAGATTCATTGATTTCTCTTAATTATTTTTCCCTAGAGGTCTCTTCTCACTATTATGATTTACTTTATTAAATACAGTGAGTTTTTCAGGGTTATTATTATCTAGAGTTCAATTAATGGTCTGGCCTCAGTTATTTGAAAATCACTAGGTCTAACAAAGGTAACTGGATTTTTCCAGGAAGGTCTACTAGGGACTTCTGAGCTGGTAAATGGGTTTGCTCCTAAACCAAAGTGCTTAAATCTCACAGAGAGATTTTGTGTAATGTCCTTGAGCTTTTGACTCCTCCCATTGAGTGAGTCTTCAAAGGCTTTTTCCTTTGTAAGTTCTTCTTCTAGTTTAGAATTTTCATTGGTTAGATTAGTTATTAATGTTTCCTTCTTATAAATTTGATTTCTCAAATCATAATTCACAGAATATAAATCATCTTTCTTAAGGTCTTTTAACTCTTCCCTAACTGTTTCTATTTCTTTTTGAACTTTAAGGTAATCATTACAAAATTCCTTTAAACAATTTTTAAATTCTTCTGAATCAAAGTCAAAGTCATCAAAAAGACTTACCTGATCTTCTTCATTACCAGAGGAGGCCTCCAAGGCCATCAGGCAGGAAGCTTCAGCAGCAGTTTCTTCATCACTCTTTGATGAAGAGGAGCTTGAGTCAGATTCTGTGTCACTCCAGGTTTCAGCAATGAAACCTTTTCCCTTCTTCTTGTCCTTTTTCTTGAAGGACGTCTGCTTTTTGTGCTCCTTGTTATTACTGCTCGTGTCCCTTTGCTCTTTAGGACACTCAGGAGCTATATGTCCTGGTTTTCTGCAGGCAAAACAGATCACTTCCTATTTTGGAGTCTTATCAAACATGGGTTTGCCTGAGCTCCAGTCCTTTCTTCTTTAGTCTTCTATCTTGACCCATTTCCTAAATCTTCTTGCCAAGAGACTGAACATCTCTTCTTCAGGAGTGTAAGACTCACCATCAGCAGCCTTCAGAGCAATACTCCTTTGGTTGGGAGTTGAGACTATCTCCTTGGCCTCTGTCTCAACCCTACTCTTCAGTAATAGCTCATAGGATTTGAGCTTTCAAAGCAAAGCACATCGGAGATCTCTCTATGGCATCTGGACTCTCTGATGGCCCAGATCCTTTAGTCCCATGAGCTAGGGAAGCACATGAGAAGCTTATCATTGATTTCTGTCAGAGAAATCTCCTTATCCAGACTTTTTAGCTCATTGATAATAATGTTGAATCTCTCATGCATTTCAACAACACTTTCTTCAGCCTTCTTCTAAAAGTTCTCATATTAGGATATGAAAAGGGACTTTCCGTCCTTTATTTCATCAGAACTTCCCTAAACCAATCTGGAAAGGGATTCCCAGATTTCTTTGGCTGAGTTGCAGTCTGCCACTTTCTGGAAAATGTCATTAGACATTATAGAGACAAGAATGTTCATGGCCTTGCATCACATGTCTTCTGCTTCTTTTCAGCATTTGTCCATTCAACTCTAGGCACAGTTTGTTGAGTCACAAATTCACTAGCATCCTTTCTAACTGGTGCTGGGGGACCTGAAATAATGACATCAAAAATGACTTCATCAATAGAGTTCATATATAACTTTATTCTGGCATACCAGAGTGTACACTTATTAAGATTACACGTTGGTGGTCTTGTGGATGCATAGTCCTTAGAACTCATTTTTTTGAAAATAGTTTTAAAAGTAGAAATATGAGTGAGGAGATCTTTTGAACAAGGTGTTAGCCTTTTTATGATCAACCTCTCTCTGAGACCAATTGAAAGTGCATAGTGTAATATCTGAGTATTCTCTAGAGGGGGGGGGGGGTGAATAGAGATTTAAAACTTTTACACTAACCAAGCACACATAATAAAAACTTCTAATAACTATGCAATCAAAAAACTAGCACTGAATAAAATAACCACATAAATGCAGAAATAATAAAGGGGACAGCACAGAAAAGCACAACACAGAAGAGACAAGTTTTATAGTGGTTCCCCAAAATGTGGATACTCCAATCTTGTACCACCGTGGTAGGAATGCACTATCTAGTGCCTGAGTCTTTTGATAAGGAGACGCTCAGAACCAGCCATTGAGTCTTTTGATGAGGAGACTCTTAGAACCACTAACTGAGTCTTTTGATAAGGAGACTCTTAAAACCAACTATTGAGTCTTTTGATAAGGAGACTCTTAGAACCCCTGAATCCTTTGGAGACAGATTCTTAGGACTCTTTCACAGTTATATAATAAGACAAGATATAAAGAAGAAGAAGTAGAAGTTGTAGTTTCTTCTATTGGTGTTCTTCAGGATCTGTTTCAATGAACCCTTGCTTAAGGTAGAGAAGAATGCAAGGGTTGTAAGCTTGTGATCCTGATGATCTCTCTGTACTCTTGATGACTTCCTGCTGTAAGTGAAGAAGAAGAAGAATCAGAGCCTTTGTATTTTTCCTGTACAGAGATATTCTCCTTGTTCTTTCTGAGAGAGAGAGCTTGAGGAAGAAGAAGACTGGATAGCTTGATTAGTTGTGTTGTTTTTCTTCCTCTATATTCTTATTCTCTGTTGAATAGTATTTTTGTTTGTTTCCTCTTCTGTTCTGTACTTAGAAGGAATGTCTATTGGATAATAAATATTTCTTTCTATTTCTTCATGACTCGTCAATCTGAATTTGAATAACTTCCAAGAATGTCTTTGTTATCTCTCTGGAGTACTCCATTTAATTCTGGGCAATAAATGAACTATTAGAAATTGAATTTTATCCTTGGATACCTTCTAAAAAAGCATTAGAAAAGGACAACAAAAAACATTCTATTTCTGTCTGTATTTGACATAGTGTCGAATTCTTTTTTCCCTCTAATCGATGCACCTCTGAGTCTAAATAGAAGTTGCTTCGAATTCCTTCTCAACATTGAATAAACTCAGATATCGATGTTGAGTCGAATCCTTATCGACATATCAGTCGAGTCGAAGACTTGGACTTTAAACTTCATCTTCTGCGTCGAATCCAAGTTGAAGTTGTGTCAACTTCTGATATTTCTTTGACAGACGATGTCTTCTGCATCGAGTATATCTCGGCGTTGTGTCGACTATAACTATACTTTGACTTCAGTCTTAGTTACTTCTACTTGTATTCGAAGTTGTGTCGACTTATATTCGTTGCATGTTTAACTCAACTGAGTTTTGTGGTTATTTTGGACTGGTCTTGACATTCTAGTGTGAGTGTGATATCCTAGGACATTGATAGTTTACTTGGTAGTAGTCTAGGTGAGGGAGGGTGAATAGGTTCCTTTAAAATTATCTAGTTACAGCTAGCAGTTATTTGGTAATTAATCAAAGTTAAAAGCACTTACAGATATCTCAGCACAGGTCTTCTATTGTTGATGCACAGCAGATGCTGTCTTGAAATAGGGCTGAATGGAAGTAGCTTGATGCCTTGTTCTTTCTGATCTTCTTCTTCAGTAGATGAAGAAAGATCCACTTGTTCTTCCGGATTGAATCAGCAAGAACTATCTCCTTGTAGCTTCAGGAAGCAGGATGAGATATATGTGGAAGCTATTTTTCTTCAATAGCATAGTAGCTGCTCTTTCAGATATTTTTCCACACCCCCTTCCACAAAGACATAACATCTTCTTTTTTACTTCCTCCAATCTACAATGGCTCTGAAGAGTGCCCTGTCACACCATGGAGAGAAATAGAAAACATTATCTTTGCTTTCCAGCCACTTGCACCAAAAGAAAATCCCATCAGGCGTTATTCAAATATGAATCTGTC